>CM045932.1:12663617-13873617 GCA_025177825.1 Aechmea fasciata
AGCTTTTGCTCAATCAGTTAGATTCGTACCACAAGCATTCCTTGATGTATTACCTTAATGTTGTCTTGTACTCAATTAAAGTACTCCTTGTCCTAATTTTATCTCAGATATCTCACTAACTTATGCTAGTTGAATTTTGGCTTACTACACTAGGCCAGTACCCTTAACAGAACTATTCGATCTAGTTGAAGCTTCTGTAGATGCTTCCTGTTTCATTAAAATCGACTCAATTATTTTTCTCCAAAGTAAATATAAACTCATCAAATAGTTTTCTAAGTACAACAGAGAAAAAAAAACAAAAATTCAAATCAAAGCTTTGATTTTTGGACTAAGAATCTTAGTTTGGCTTCCTAAATCAATAAAATAAAGATTGAGCTATTGATCTTCTGGTGCCAGGATCATGATGGTTCCCACATAAAAGGGCTCCTAATTAACTTCGTCCATTCATTTTGGCCTTCCCTGCTCAAGATCCCCTCTTTCATGGTTGAGTTCATTACTCCTATTGTTAAGGTAGGCCTTGTTCTAAAACTCCTAAAGATAAATGTCATATCTAAATACTGATCAAATCATGTATTTCTCTTTACAGGCAACTAATAACAAAAACAAAACTGTCTTATCGTTCTACTCGATGCCTGAGTATGAAGCATGGAAGGAAAGTCTGGGAGGAAGTGCAAATGGTTGGTCTATTAAGTACTATAAGGTTTGCTTTTGCATACTTATTTGTACATAGCTTTGGCCTTATAATTTGTACATAGCTTTGGCCTTATACTGATCAAGTCATGTATTAGTATAAATTGGAAGTGATTAGAAGTATTCGAAGCAAGGTGGAAGAGCAAATTGGGTTGATAATGCTGCTGCTGCCGGAGAAATCTGCAAATGCATATTTTGCATTGTGTACCTCAGTGAGGTACAGGCATGTACCTCAGTGAGGTACCAACCTACAAAATCTGCAGCTGGACTGAAATGCAATTTTTCTGATTTGAAGGGTTAAAGTGCAATTGGTTGATCTTATCACCTTACCCAGGCTACGTGTAGGAATTTCCCTCCATAGCTCGTTTTACACCTACTTTCTTCTCTCTTTTCTCTCAGCCATAGGAGCAAAGAAGAAAGAAAAAAGAGTTGGTGAAGTTGACAGCCTTAGTGATTTTGGGCTGATTGGAGCTACAGAATAGGAAATTTGAGTTGTTAGAGCTGGGAGCAACGTAGAACACTAAAACAAGGTAAGCTGATTCAATATTGGGTTAAACCGTTAAAGTTGAGCTACCTACCTTAAAGAAGAACTAGATGAAGAGTTTGGCTGCCAGGAATGAAGACTTGGTGAATTGGTGGCAGCTTGGTGCTTGCGGGTTGTAGAAGAGCTGCTGAGCAGGAATTTTGGACATTGGAGCAGAGAGCTATCTGGTAGAGTATCGGAAGTAAGGTAAGTTTAATTAGTATGTGCATCTAGTCAAACTTGTTGCCTTAGAGGTTATACATACATGGAATTCTTGCTGTTGGAGCTGGCCGACTAAGTGTTCTTGGTCTGGTAGAGTGGCCGAGCAAGAATTCCAGCTGAGAAAGCTTGGAAATTGATGTAGATGGCTTGCTTCTTAGCTAGGGTAGTTATAATTGCATAAAAGAAGCCTCTAAATAGTTCATATGTATGCAGGAAATCCTAAAAGTGACTGTGGAGTGGAGTTTTGTTGTTGATGTGGCTGTTGGGGTGGACTTTTGGGCGCCCAAATTAAAGAAAACCCGGTGGAGCCTCTTTGGTAACTCGAAATAGAAGGAGACCTGGTAGAGCTTTGAATCTAAGTAAGTTAGATACTTATCCCTGGTTTAAGTGTTGTTGATTGCTTAATTTGAAGGGAGAATGACAAGTAGTAAAGTTCTGATTCTGAACTTTGTAGTGATTGTTAAGTGAAATCTTGTTGTGAAGAGTCGCTTGGTGATTCGGGCGCCAGTTGGAAGAGATCTAGTGGAACTTCCTTGTTGTTCCGAATTGGAAAGAGACTTGAGGAAGCTTCGACCTCAGGTGAGATTAAGGTAGTTCCTGGGTTAATAAGTATTAATTACTATAGAAGTACTTATAAGATTAAGAGTGCATATGTTTAAAACCTAGTAATGAGAAATCCGAACTCTTTCTCTTTAAAAAGGGTATTCAAGATACCGGGGCACGAATTGAGAATGTCGCTAACTATTAAACGGATTGTAATCATAATTGTGTTTTTCAACAAGGCTAGCCATTGCAAGAGCACTCTACCGAGAATTCATCCGTGGTTGTTTTGGACGAAGCAACTTCGCTTTGGATAGCAGTCCGGCTGTTAGTGAGGCATCTTTGGAGCACGTAATGGCCAATAGAACTGTAAGTTTTGTAGATCATGTTTTCTTAAATAGATTTATCTCCATCTCCATCTCATACTTCTTGCAATCGACATCCTTTGCTTCGATTGTTAAGGTGGCTGTCGGGCTTTCCAAACTAAGCAAATTTTCTGATGAAAGCACCATGCAAATTCGTGCTTATATAGTAGTGTAATGGGAAGAGTAATTTTCTTAGGTTCTTATCATCGCCCATCGGTTGGAGATGATACTAATGGCGAATAGAGTTGTCATCTTAGAGGGAGGTAATCTACAAGAGGTGTTTAAATATATTGTTCACTAGTTAGACATGTACGGTGATTGAATCAAACAAACTGTAAAATTAGATAGCAAAATCCAAATTGTTAGAGATAACTATTTCAAAATGCTTACTAATTTTTCATATTCAGCATAAAAATAATTTCCCGTGCAATACTTCTTATGCATTATTTTCACCCTTTATCATATTGTTGTTATCTTCAATGTGTTGGTGACAAATACACCGTATAAGCTTGGGTTGCTAGCTACTATCTATATTATGATATTTGCAGGAAGATACAACGCAGAGTACCTGGACTTGTTGAAATGTTCGAACTAACTCACACGAAAAAAAATGGATCATTTATAAGTGACGATGCGAAAAAATTAATGGTAATTTTAATACTATGTTTGTTAGCTTTCAACTCTATATTTACTATATGTTTATAACCTAGCTAGATAGCATATCTAATTTTATCATTATGTTTTAATTGTTAACTATATTCTTATTTTATTGAAAGAAATTTTTGTTTTTGTTACAGGATCCCGAGTCTTCGGGCACTTGCTATATGTCAAGATCATCAAATTCTTCCAGGTGATACTTGATCATTTCTTTTGTATTTGGACCTACTATGCCCTTTAGTATCATTTTATGTTTTGAGCTACTGTGTCATTTCTAAAAAACTAGTTTTGGATATTATAGTTTTTTATCATTTTATTGATGTTGAGGATGCGAGGAACAAGTACTATTTTGGTTTCATTCGATATTCTTGGTTTATATATGAATGAAACAACTTTGTTGCTATGAATGTATCATTTTTGTATTGCATCTTCCATACAGCTACTATCCCTAGCTAATATATATATATATATATTAAAAAGTCTATATATTTCGATCAATAGTAGCTTTATAAAAAGTCATTGTATATGCATATTAACAGCTTTCAAAAAGCCACGACATAATTTTATTAACAGCATCGAAAAGCCGCAAAAATTATAGTATTGTGGCACATCAAATGCTGCTATACTAATTAAAGGCGGCTTTTCAATTGCCGTAGCTCTTAAAAATAGTTATTATGGCAAAAAGCCACTATAGATAATCAAAGACTCTAATAGTGCCACAATTTGAATGTTGATAGTGGCTTTCAAAAAGCCGCTATAGGCACTAAAATGCGGCTTTTACAAGATGCCGCTACATGACATAGACCTATACCGACTCGCCACTTTTTTTGTGGCTTTTTCAGATTTTTTGGTGCGGCTGTTCAAAAAGCCGCTATAGGTACCCATAAAAGCCACCTTTAATACAAAATGTTGTAGTGAGATGATGTGGTAGGTGGGGGTAGGTGGTGGTAGGTAGAATAGTGTTTGATCCAAGAGGGTAGTAATAATCAAGGAGTAGATCTAATGGCTGTAAAAACAGAAGCACCAATCACTTGTTTCTAAAAATATTCTATCTACTCTATATATATATATATATATATATATATATATATATATATATATATATATATCTATATACTCATATGAGTATATAGCCCTATGTACTCATAAGTTCTTAGCATTCAGATCAAAAAAATATACGATTAGGATGAGAGTGGTTACGGTTAGGTTGATAGTGGGCCCCCGAGAGTTGAGTGGGTGGTTGGTTGAATAGTATAATCTAACGGGTGAAAATAATTAAAGGATAGATCAAACGACAAAACACTTACGAGTACAAGAGACTTTATACTCATAATAGTATAGTAGCCGGACTATATATATATATATATATATATATATATATATATATATATATATATATATAGTTGTGGTATGCTTATGGAAGTACGGAGGCTTCCCTGCTTTCAAGTTGTTTTCGATGTTCGGACTTTCGAATCGACGGTTGGCTCCATTAGAGTTGATCTACAGTATTTGAAGTACCTAGAAAATAAATTTTGCGATTTTTCAATATCATTTGCCTAGTGATCGAAGGGGCTCAAAATCAATAATTTTAACTACTGGTGAGCCTAGGTTGCAAGTTTAACGGCTTAGAAATATCAAAATCACTTAAAATTTTGATAGAAATTTTTTTATACCATATAAAACAAGATCAATAATTTTGATCTAAAATTTTAATGTCATATCATCATATTTTGTAAGATTTTTATTTTCAGCCGTTGATTTTGAGCCACTTCGATTACTAGGCAAATGATATCGAAAAATGGTAAAATTTATTTTCTAAACACTTCAAATACTCTAGATCAAGTCTAACGGAGCCGATCGTCGATACGAAAGTCCGAACATCAAAAATAAAGTGAAAGCACAGAGCCCTCCGTACTTCCGTAAGCATCCTAGCTGCACAATATATATAGAGTAGTTTCAAGTTTCAACCAACTACCTAACACGCCTTTCATGTGGTGCATGCATGAGGTACAGTAGCGACACACCTGGTACAGGCACTAATTATAAATAAATAATAAATATTCCCTCTCCATTTATATTTGCGGTACTTTTCCTTCTTTTTCTTCTTTAATTTTGTGATTACGAATAACGATGGGAAGTAAAGTTACTTTGGTGGAGTATATACGTGGCATTATTGGGAGCCAATAGATCGATGGGCAAATTAAGAGAGAGACGGCATGGCATGGCATGGCATATGGAGGAGTCGCGCGCGGACTGCCCTGCCCCTCTTGCGACGGTAATGGCATCACGTACGTCCCACCGTTAATTGCATGGTGAAGTTAAAAGGGGGATCGCTACCACAGGCCACGTGGGTGTGGGGCCCACGATTGTGCTCGTGTGGGCCTACCTCCACGTGTCGTGCTTCTCCTGGGTGCTTCTCTTGGGCGGCCTCGCCGACAATCCGCTGTTGCTTTTGCTTCGCCAGTCGCTCGCTGCCGCTGTGGCTTTCCCCATGTCGCGGTGGGGATGGGCATATTAATGGCTTTGAATTGAAAGACGGAATCTTTCGCTCAGACGCGCTATGCAAGTTGGAAATTTCAAACGAGAATCGCCTACCCTCTAATACTCTTTATATATATATATATATATATATATATATATATAAGAATACTTTTAAGCCAAGTCTCCAAGCTTTCTCGATCTACACCCTAATTACTAATACCCTTGGATCAAACACTATTCCACCTACCACCAACTACCACCACCTACCACCATCATCTCAACCCCACATCAATCCATCCAATGGTTGTAACTCAAAAGACCAACTAATTGGTGCTTTTGAAAGTATTCTAGCTCAACTCTATATATATATATATATATATATATATATATAGAGTAGGGCTACTATACTATTATGAGTAGTAGAGCCCTACTACTCATAAGTTGTTTTCGATGATAGAGCTTCCGAATCGACGATCCATTCCGTTAAATATGATTTAGAGTATTTAAAACTTCTAGAAAATAAATGTATAGTTTAGAGAAAATAAATGTATATTTAAAACTTCCGTTAAATATGATTTAGAGTAGCTAATTTAATGAATAGCTAAGTGTAAGAATGAAATGGCTAATTTAGAGAAAAGCTGAGAACTACTGCATAGTTGCATATTGTATTTTGTGGGGCATGCTTTCCTGTTAGTTGCCTAGTAACAGTATGATATATATGTCTATATGCGTGTTTTTGGACTAACATGTTTGCAGTGCCTCCTTAGACCTATTGGTCGAGCTTTTTTCTTGGGTGGCCGTACCCACTGGGAATTATGGACAATAGTTCTCACCCCACGTTGTTTTGGGGTATTTTCCAGGTACACACGTGAGCGGCGCAGCAGCAGCGCGAGACAAGGGCGTAGCTCCATAAATAGCGCCCTACCAGGAGACCAGAGATAGCAGTACCCCGAGTCGGCATAGCCTAGGGATAGCGGGAGAAATGAAAGTGCAAGTTGTAATAAATTTGTAATAACTTCTTATAACTAGATTGTATTAGGGAGTTTGAAGAAAAATGTAAATTATAAACTGAGATGATTGTTGTAATAGCAGGTAGCTATATTTATATTTATGATACTTCCTTATGCAATCTGATTGATATCAGTTCCTGTTTGGAACCTCTTGTAATTGTATTGATTGCGGCGCCTTTGACGTACAGGGAAAACTCTGTTCGTTTGGCGGTCTGTTGGCGTCCCCGAAACCGACCAAATAGGCGGGCTCGGGGCGTGACAGTTATGATCCACAACCTGGCTCAACCAGTATATAACACAAATCGGCTCACCCATCCGGCGGCGAAATCGTTGCACACGCCACGACGATGGTATAGCCCTGGACGACGAAATCGTCGCACACGCCCAACACCACTTTGGGTGTTCCATAAGTTTTGCGATTTCGGAATCCATTTTACATAACTCAAGGGTTGGTCTTAACCCTATAGTATCGACCCACTTAGCTCCATTGTCCTTTCCTCTTAGGTCCACTTGACTCTAGGTTCATTTTTTTTATCACATAACCTAGGTTGACTTAACTCTAGGTTCAATGTATACAACCTATGTTCTCTAACATTAGGCTTAATATCATTCTTGTTCGTCCTATGTTATTTAACACTAGGTTCCATATCATTCTTGTTCAACCTAGGTTCACGAGTAGGTTCATGCCACTCAATCTATATGTATACATATGTCCTTTACTTAACATTATATTTTTAGCACCTCTATAACCTGCTTATTATACATGCACTTAGCATTTTTATCATGTCATCATCTATATTCTTAGCATTAACCTCATTCTTGCATTTGCTATTTCTATATCATGCTTATCATGTGTACTTTAGCATTCTTACTTTATCGTTTCTGAGACATGCATTCAACTAACATTAATCAATGCATTCATGCATTTATTTGGCATTCTTACATTATATCCATATGCACTATGCCATTTACATCATGCTTTCTATTAGCATTATTTACACTATGTCATTTACATGCATCATGCTTTCCACTAGCATTATTTATATTATGTCATCATGCATCGTTGGGTAGCCTAACTTAGTATTCACCTCATGCATACATATGCTCTATCAATAGCTACCGCTACATGCATCAATGATAAACATTTATCTTAGACATACAGGCGACCTAGTTGCTTCGGTAAAAACAACCCACCTTGATTCGCACTCAAATTGGTTGTCGTCACTTACAATCGGCCTCCCGCAGCTTTCGTGACCCGGTTCGGCCCGAACTCTCGCGCGACTCCACGACTCCACGATGCCCCAGATCCGATCTCACGATTTTTAGACGTCTACTCCGCGTGCTGCGTCTATCTGTACGAAAAATACTATTTCGTTAATAACTTTGCGTACACTCGTCGAATTGTCGAACCGAGTGCACCAACGCGTTCGTTATACCCGTAATTAGGTTTCTACATGATCAAACTAGATCAAAACCCAACTTAGGCAAAACCCATCTTTGGGATGCCCTAACATGACATTTGCCCAATCCACGGTTTCGATCTCTAGAACAAGCAAAAGAGAGCTTGTTTACCAACTAGAAGCTCATCTAGAAGCATCCAACCCGTTCTTAGGGCTTCTAATACAAACCCTAGCAATCCACCATTAGAGCACTTCGAAGAAGACATGGTTTTCATGTGTTCTTCGGCTACTACGAGGTTTTCCTACACTTGTAATTAGATCAAAACCAAAGATCTAGGGTTTAAATCCCACTCCTTAGAGATCTACCATTAAAGAGTTCAAAGCTTACGCCAACCAAGCTTGCTCTTTTGCACAAGGAGAAGAGGATGAAGATGGCTCTCCTCCTCTTTATCTTCTTCTCCTTCATTTCCTTCTCTTTTCTTCTCTTTCTCCTTCTCTTTTCTTCTTTCTCTTTTCCTTCCCTTGCCCACGGTTGGAGTGGGAGAGAGAGAGACACGAAGGCGAGAGGGAGAGGGTTTAGGGTTATAACATGTTGCAACAATTGCAACTTAATCCCCCAACATTTTCTATTTGCAACAGATCAAAATATGCTGCCATACCCAAAGTGTATCGGTACACTTTCATGGTGTCATCGGTAACACGATCGCGCAGAACCAAATCTGATAGCAGCTGCTAGGGTTCTGCCAAAGTGTACCGATACACTTTCATGGTGTCACCGGTAACACAACCAATTTTCAGCATTTCTCCGTTTTTGCCCGTTTTCGCTCGTTTAGCCTTCGATTCATCTCAAATCGCTCCGAGACCCCCAAAACATGTTTTCGAGCGTGTCTCAACCATTTTTTCATCCGCTCTTATGCCGAATTTAATCCATGGTCCAACATAGCCTTGCGAGTTCCGTTTTCGCGTCCAACGCGTACCGAAACACCCGAATGCTCCCGAATCTCAATCTCGCATTGTTTCGACTTCAATTCGTGCCGAGCAATACTAAAACCTTTCCAACTCCCTTGGAATTCAACTTTAACCATTCCAATATTGTTGGAATGCCAATTGGAACTTGTCCAACCATTTCTTTTGCATACTTTAGTGAACTTGACTAAAGTTCGATATTTTCTACCGAGTTTCGGTATGTTACACAAATAGTGTATTTAATTTGATGGTCAGAGGCGAATTGAAAGCTAAGCAGTGGTAATTAAGATCCCCCGGGGGAAAAATAGAGGTGTGTCCTACGTTACCCGTAATATGTGGAAGTATCGACGTAATTTCATAGAGTCATTCGGTCTAAATGCTACATGAAGAACATAAGCCTTATGACGGAACGGAGAGACCTAGGATGTAGAAGATCATAACATGAGTGATTCGGCAGATTTGGATTCCTATATATCCACTCATGTGGTACTTCATCATACGATTCATATAAGATCAATCTGTCTAGATATCATCATATACATCTAGAAAGCCGTATGCTTTGGAAGAAGCTTGTACAGTTTGGGAAGGAGTTTTTATTGATAAAAAAGAAGAATCTACTTCAACCGATATGCCCTTAGGCACGGCCATACATAACATAGAAATCATTTTATGCACCATTTGTACATATATTCTATAATTTTTATAGTATATTATAATATATTATATTATTTTTTCGTAATATATTAAACTATATGAAATTTATTGTAAAAATCATGCAAAATGTATATTAACAATGCATATGTTGCACTATATATACAGATATTGCACTATTTGGAAAAGCGTGTTGCAATATTTGAAAGGATATTGCACTCTTTCATCTAATTAATTATTCTTTATTTTTTTTTTATTTTGTCTTCAATGAGGATTCTCATTTGATTATTAAGTTACATATAATAATGGCTTAGTAGTTGTCATTTTTAAGAAATTTAAATCTTTATTTAATATGCAATGAAGTTTAATTTAAAAAAAAGAAAGAGTACAACACACAGGTAATTGGTCCAACATCCTTTTATAATAGTGCAATGTTTACACAAATTGTGTAAATATCGACAAATAGTATAAAATATACACCGTTTATACATATATTGTATAATTTTTCTAGTATGTTGTAATATATTATATTATTTTTGCGTAATATACTAAAGTACGTAATTTAGTATAAAAATCATGCAAAATGTATATTAACAATACATATATTACATTACTTATATAGATATTGCACTATTTGAGAGGATGTTGCACTCTTTCATCTTATTAATTATACTTTATTCTTTTTATTTTGTCTTGATTGAGGATTCTCGTTTTACGAAAAAGATACATGTAATTATGGATTAGCATTGTCATTTCTAAAAAATTTTATACTTAATGGTTTAACAGTTGTATTTTTCTAGACATTTAAAGTATATAATTTTTATACATTTTGTAAAAGAGGTAGTTTGGTCATCCTTTTGAAAATTCGGCCCGAATATATAAAATTCAAAAAGATGGCCTACTTTTGCAAGAGCTCAAAACTAATTGATTTTTTATGCAAATTGGTCAAAGCTAAATTTAAATTTTATATTTCAAATTAAATTTTATTTTAAATTTTAATATTTCAATATTTTTAATTTTAAATTTAAATTTTATATTTAAATTTTTAATTTTATATTTTGAATTTAGAAATTTAAAATTTAGAATTTTGAAATTTAAAAATTTAAATATAAATTTTAAATGTAAAATTAAAATTTGAATATAAATTTAAAAATTTAAATCTAAAATTAAAATAAAAATTTAATGTTTGAGTTGAAAATCAGAAAAAGATTTTAAGAAATATATTTTAACTGCATTTGATTTCGTGCCTCGAAAATTAGAAATTGATTTTAAAAATCAAAATCAGATTTTGAAAGCGAGTTTGTCAAATGCTCCATTGAGCCAAAAATTTTGGATCCAAAATCACTTTTTAGAAGTTTTGAACGTTTAGTTTGGAGTAGGTGAAAGAGTGGAATTCAAATTCCATCACTTCTGGCGTTAATTTTGATACAAGTCCAAAAAAAAATATAATTCAAGTTACGATCGAGTCCACTTTACCTACTCTCTACATCTCCCTCTAGAGTGCTGAACTAAAGTTCTACCACACTCAACCTTCTCTAAAATGTTAATTAAATATTAAAACCTAAACTCTACTTTACAATTGATTAGAATTACTTCTTTACAATGGTTAGGCTTACCTTTAAAAAATAATAATAGAGAATTTAATAATTTAATACGTTGGATTTGTGGGGGTAAGTTTATCACTATATTTAGAAAATAACTAGATTTATTTACTTACATTAAATCAAACAATAGAACTAAAAAAATTTAGTTAACACTAGTATATATCAAGTTATACCAAACCAAATAAAAAAATATTTAAATTTAATTTTCAGGATGTATAAATTACATCAAAATAAACAACAAAAAAATAACTATACTTCAAAAAAATTGCAACATTATTCTTGAATTATTATTTCTATTGACTCAAGTTTATGAAGCTTAAGTTTCGTCATTTAAAGAACTTTAAATTTAATATTTTTTATATGTTTACCCATTAACAAAATATAATATGAACAAATATTTTAGAACTTTGTTCGATATGAATTCAATTAAGCCCAACATTAAATGTCATAAATGAACAACTATGTATGGGGCCATACTACCATGTCATTGACTTGTGTTATAGAACTAGTAGGTGGAAAGGGCAAAATATCTACTGTTAAGAAGAATAGTTAATTCCACATCAGGACAAAGAAGCGATCGAGCAGTACTGGACACTACATACAGTTTCTGTTGCCATTTCGGTGAGAATAATTTGGATACAGTTTTCGGTTGCCATTTTAGATTTCAAATTTTAAATTTAAGATAAAATTTAAAATTTAAAACTTTAAAATTTAATATTTTAAAATTTAAATATAAAATTTTAAATTTTTAAATTTTAAATTATAACTTTTAATCTTCATATTTTAAAATTTAAATTTTTAAAATTTAAATTTTAAATATTAAAATTTTAAATTTTAAATTTTAAATATTCAAATTTTAAATTTTAAATTTTTAAATATCCAAAATTTAAATTTTAAATTTTAAATTTCATAATGATTTTAAATTTAAATTTTGAAATTTAAAATTATTTTTAAATATTAATATTTTATATTTTATATTTCATAATTATTTATATTTTACATTTAAGTTTTAGATTTTAAATTTTAAATTTAAATTTTAAATTCTAAATTTAAAGTTTGAAAATTTAATTTTAATTTATATTTTTATATATTAAAATTTTATATTTTAAAATTCATAATTATATATATTTTTAAATTTAAATTTATATTTTAAACTTTTATATTTTAAAATTTTAAAATTTAAATTATTTTTTAAATTAAATTATTAAATTTTAAATTTTGTACAATTTTGAATTTTAATATTTTTAATTTTAATTCAAATTTAAATCTAGATTTTAAATTATTTTTAAATAAAATTTACTAAAAATATTAATTTATGCAAACATCAAAAAAAAATTGCGAAACAGCTTTTTCAAAATCACTTCGTAAAAATCACTTTTATCTAAACTCCGCCAAACGCTCTACAGATTTTAAATAAAATCACCTCTACAAACCAAAATCATTTTTTCAGAAATCATTTTTTCAAAAGTTAGGCCAAACATGCCCTTACACAAGGAATTAAATGAAGAGGATCAAAAGCGAAATGTTTTAAAGCCAAATATTTAGGAATTAAGCTAGAATCTTTTTAGAAGCACCAACCCCTTGGTTCATTTAAATTTCTATCCCTTAAATCTACTCCTTAATTACTAATAGCATTATTAGGATCTAACACTATTCCACTTATCACCACCTACCACCATCTACTATCATCATTTCAACTCTACATTTCGTCATCTAATTGCTAAAAATTCAAAAGCACTATCCTATTGGTGCTTTTGAGAATATTCTAGTTCAACTCAAGTATCTAGTAACTCAATAATCTAATTAGTGAAAAAAAAAGTTGAATGTGGGAATAAGTTGTGAACGAGTAGGATTCCCTAGGCAGCATTTAGTTCGGGAACTGAGGGAGAATAACCTTTTCTTCCCGATTTATTTTTAAACATAAATTTTTATACTCGAGACGATTAATTTTCAAATCTCTACAATAAGTTGGTATAATTCGATATAAGTCTATAATTGCTGTTCCATCATTTTTTCTGGAATAAGTTTATTCCCAAGTGAAAATAAGATTAATTATAAATAATAAAATAATTAATTAATTTATTAGCTAATTAATTATTAATAATTTAATATGTTTATTTTTAAACTAATATTTACTAACTAATATGCTTTTTATTAATCTAATTAATTTTTTACTAGTTATCTAACTAAAATAGTTTATTAACTAATTACAAAGTTAAATTGATTTTTATATTTATTTAATTAATTAATATAAATTCATTATCTTACACAATATTAATAGCTAATAAATTTATTAATTTATTAAATTATTTTAATTAATATTTTGATATTAATTAATTAGATAAAATATTTTTAATTTAAAATTATAACTTTTATTCATCATATTCCAATTTAACTACTCAAACACTCTTTATCTTATTTTAAGAAACAATCTAATTTTCTTACAAACCCAAAATTAGCCTAATTCATTCATATACATTAACTTATAACTAATCCTGAAAAAAATAGTTCTTATTTATACTCAAATTAAACGCAGCCTAAGTTAGTGAACCAATGTTAAAACAACTAATAAATAGAATTTTATGTTTTCTTATACAACTAAATTAATAAACTTCACATAATAACAACTGCTCAGAACGACTAGAAGTTAATTCGGGACAAAGGACTATCCAAACGGTAGGAGGTTACGTTCCTTGTGTGTCTCAGAAAACAAAAATAATTCGAGCTCTTAGCTTGTCGAATTTATAGTTTTTGTTTTGGAGAGTTTCTTAGCATATAAAAATTTTGGACATGTTAAAGAAAAAAAAAAAAAAAAAATCAATTGTGTATTATTTGGACGAAAGTCCCTCGAAGCTTCTTTTGTTTTGTTTTTGAGTTAATGGTCTAAGCTCAGGACAAAGACATGATAAGCCGTGTTCATACCAGAGTGATTAAGCTTAGGACAAAGACTTGATTAGTCGTATTCAAACCGACTTAATAATCTGGACCACTTAATTGATTGCACACTTTTTTAAACATGAAAAAATCCAGTAAAACGACAACATGTATCGAATGTATGTGTATGGATATGTGACTCAGACCACTTAATTCATAGGAGAAACCCAACCCATATTCCCAATTAAGAAAAGGTGAAAAAAAAAAAAAAGAGGAAAAAAATTAAAATATCCCACTCCTCTAGTGCGCGCAAAGTTTCTCTCGGTTTCCACTATACTCGATCGCCTCCCTATCTATTTAAGATGGCAACCGTGCCATGCTCATTCCATTTCCCTCCGCGCGCGCGCGCTCTCTCTCTCTCTCTCTCTCCCTGTCTCTGGTTGCTTAATTATTTGGTAGCATAATTAATTAAAAGCCCGCCCCGTCTATTATATATCTATAATATAATAAAGAGTTTAACACATAGATACATACATATACATAATAACAGATGGTTACTTGGATCACCCACCACTTGTTCCTGCAGCCTTAGCAACAGGGAGCGCGCTTCTTGATCCCTCCCGCTTGACATGTTGAATGATCAACAACGGCCAGCAGACAGCACCGGAGAAGAGCATGATCCGCCGCACGAAGAAGTCGAATTCCGCGACATCCACCCGCTGACGCCGCCGCCGCCGCCGTCGGTCCGATCATTGGGCGGGAGGCGCGGGGAGTACTCGAGCCACCACCGGTCGTCCGCGGCGCTCTCGGTGGGGAGCGACGCCGCCCTGAGCGAGCAGTTCACGACGATGAGCAGGGAGTTCAGCGCGATGGTCGTCGCGGGCTCCGCCATGCAGCTGGGTGACGCCTCCAGCAGCAACGTCGACAACGAAACCGCCCTCGCCAGGATCGGCGAGGAGGACCGCCTCGAGGAGACGAACCCGCTCGCCATCGTCCCCGACACCAACCCCATCCCGTCCCCGCGACGCGCCCCGCCTTCCGAGGGGGTGGCCGCGGGGGCGGCCGCGCTGGAGGAGGTCTCCGTGGTGCAGGTCAAGAAGGAGGAGGTCGAGTTGAAGATATCGGCCTGGCAGACCGCCGAGGTCGCCAAACTCAACAACAGGTTCAAACGCGAAGAGGTCGAGATCAACGGCTGGGAGAGCGACCAGGTCGAGAAGGCCACGGCCTGGCTAAAGAAAATAGAGGTACCCTACCGTACCCTGCTCTTTAATTCTTTATTATAGTATTTGTTTATAAGGCAGTAATTTCGATCTTTGAATTCTCCTGTGATAGCTCTCTATCTATCTATCTTTCTATCTATCTATCTATCTATTATCATCCTAGGACTGTGTTTAATTATGAGATTAATTCCTAATTTTCATAATTTTTCTTTTTAAAAAAAAAAATTGGGGATTTGCAGAGGAAGTTGGAGGAACAGAGGGCGAGGGCGATCGAGAAGGCGCAGAACGACGTGGTGCGGGCGCGGCGCAAGGCCGAAGAGAAGAGGGCGTCCGCAGAGGCGAAGAGGGGGACGAAGGTGGCGAGGGTTCTGGAGCTGGCCAATTTCATGAGGGCCGTGGGTAGAGCGCCATCAAAGCGCTCCTTCTTTTAAGTAATTAATTATTATTGGTTTATACTTAATTAATTTGCTTGCTTGAATCGATAGTCTCTTTTGTGTGTCATAGTAGTGTATGATAGATGCTTTTAATTTCTCGTCACGCGGAGAGCCTTTTCAATTCCAATTGTATAATCGTTCTTGTTGGAATTACTATGTGGTGGATCAATTAAGCAGCGGAGGTGTTGTAATTATTAAATTAAGAAGAAGGAAATGTTGGAGAAACAGGGAACTGTTTTTAAGGTTTCTGAAGGCTCTCTGTTGAAGGCTCTGTGTGTGTTGTAAAGGCGTGTATGTTTGAAGAAATTATGAGAGATTGGTATGTTAGTGCTTTTTTCTTTTATTTGTCTTTAGTAAATGACCACTACTGATATTAATTAGTTAAGAAAAAATAAATAAAAAAAAACAAAAAATTGAGGGACACTTCGCAGAAGACTGTATCATAGGAGATTAATTGGATACACAGTTCATTGATCATTTTTATTCAATTCACACTCATATTTACTTTCTTAGAGAATTAAGCATAGTTTAATCTGATGGCTTGGATTGACGAAAGAAGAAGAAGAAGGAGAAGAAGAAGAAGAAGATAATATTCAATTCTTCTTATAAATCTTAATGATAACCCCATAGAATTTTGCTCAGCTACTGCCTCCGCGAATTTAGTAACGGAGAGAGTCCGGCATGTTATCTTTGTTTTTGCGCCTCTCGCGCTGCAAACGAGCCCTTTGTAGCAATTATAATTGTCTTTTGTGTGAAGCTTGTAAATAGCCCTTTGTTCTTTATCGACCTATTTGATTGCTGCCGTTTAAATGTCGGTGATATACACAATGGATTCCGGAGGCGTCTGCTAGTCCAAAAGGCACCCCGGGGAACACCGCATTGATACCCAAATAAATGATGACCGTCCTAACGGCGGGCTGAATTAATTATGACGTGAGGCTTGCTCCCCGAAGCTAATTCTTCTCCTTTTCCCCTAATGCAAAACTACGCTGCGACCCCGGCTACCTTTTAAAATATCATGAATGCTCCTATAAAATTTAAAATATCATATATGCCTCTATAAATATAAAAAATTATCACTAATACCCCTACCGTTAGTTATATTAGCTTTACCATAGTTGTTAAATGGTTAAAGATGAGTTAATTTTTAAAATAACCTATTTACTCTCAAGTATCTCTTTAATAAAAATGTATAGAGCCCCTCAACTATTTGTCATTTTGAAACGAGTCCCTCAACTTTTATTTTTTTTAAGGTATCGTTTGATTCGGGTATAAGCAAGAACTAGCTATTACATGGATATGTACAAGTATGGGGATAAGAAAAATAGCGTTTGGATGAAAATTGGGTTGTTCTCGATGATAAGAAAAATATTATGTAGTTTTATGCATGATTTTTCAATTAACCGAATGCAAATAAACGACAATGAGAATTTCTCATTGTGCTTGGTGAGGCCAAACCCACCAATGCTCCAACCAACGCTCCGAATTGCTAACGAAGTCTATATTACTCCTCCTAACACCCTACAAGGCATGCCATAGGAGTTACAACCTCAAAAGATGAATCATGAGTTCAATTTTTAAACATCTAGGTAAAAGGTAAGGAAAAACTCACATAATGTGTAGAAATCTCTCACAAATCCTCAAATGGAAGTTAAATTTCTTTCAAAGCAATCTAGAGAAAGATTCTAAACCAATCAATAGAGTTCTAAAAGTCTCTAACCAAAAAGCCCCAAATAAAATCCTAATTTTCAAAATCTAGGGTTTCATCTAGTAGAAAGCTTCAAAATTCAAATCTAGAGGAAAGGATTTGTTGCTTACCTTCTAAGAACTCCAAACCAAGAATCAAAATCTTCTAGAAGTGAAGATCTTCTCTCCCAACAAACTCCAAGTCTAAGCTCCAAGCTACTCTGATGGTGGAAATGACTCCAACAAGCAAAAGAGAGCAAAAGAAAGAAGATTAAGGCTCAAAATTTCAACAAAATCCAAAGAAATGGGAAAGAAGGGTTTGGAGGGCTCCCCTACCTCTATTCTCTGCAATCCCAGCACAAAAGAACCCTAAGGGGCGTGGGGGTGCTGTTATAGAAGGGTATAATCGTGCAAAAGCCCCTGCAATTTCAGATTTTCGAAAACTGTCAAAGTGTATCGGTATACGGAAAAAGTGTACCGGTACAGATCCTACGAAACTGCCAAACCCGAGCCTCGGGTTTGCTAAGTTCTGCCAAGTGTACCGGTACAAAATCCAAAGTGTACCGGTACAACCATCAAGCCTGTACCGGTACAACCACCAAGTCTGTACCGGTATAGAGGCCCGAAAATGCAATCCGAGAGCTATCCAAAATCCAACTTTTTGGACTTTGATGCATAGGTTTAAACCTCTATTCTCGGGACTCGTGCCATAGGTCGGAACATAGTCAACGACCCTCAAGAAAGTCTAGAAAAGCTCAGATCTCACATCCAACACTCGAACCTTGCTATTTGCGAAAGTTCAGTGCGTCACATTCATCCCTCCTAAAAAGGAGTTTCGTCCACGAAACTCGAAATCAAAGTCATACCTCATGACTCCATCTGGAAGAGATGGGGATAGCACTCTCGCAGCGCGCTCTCAAGCTCCCACGTGGTCTCCCGCTCCTCGTGGTTGCTCCACAAGACTTTCACATAAGAAAGCTCCCGGTTCCGCAGCTTCTTCACCTCGCGAGCTAAAATCTTCACGGGTTGCTCCTCGAAGCTTAAATCATCCCTCAGCTCTAATAGTGTGGCATCCAATACAT
Source organism: Aechmea fasciata (assembly GCA_025177825.1). Taxonomy (NCBI): domain Eukaryota; kingdom Viridiplantae; phylum Streptophyta; class Magnoliopsida; order Poales; family Bromeliaceae; genus Aechmea; species Aechmea fasciata. Next base: position 12,682,023 of record CM045932.1, read on the forward strand.
GAGCTGAATCATGAATATACTTCCGAATGACCGATACATGGAATACATTGTGTGCACCCGATAAGTTCGGCGGTAGAGCAAGTCTATACGCTACCGGGCCCACACGCTCTAAGATCTCATACGGTCCAATAAAACGGGGGCTCAACTTACCCCGAATCCCAAATCTCCTGATCCCTTTGGTCGGCGAGACTTTCAAAAAGATATGATCTCCAAACTGAAACTCCAAGTCTTGTCGACGCCGTCGATAGTTCCTCCGCCTACTCCGTCGTCAACAATCGCTCCTAGCAATGCGAATCTTGTCCTCTCGCTTCCTTGAGCACATCTGGGCCTAAAGCCAATCTCTCGCTAACTTCACTCCAATGAAGTGGCGATCTACACTTCCGTCCATAAAGTGCCTCGAATGGTGCCATCCTGATGCTTACTTGATAACTATTATTATAAGCAAACTCTGCCATCGGTAGATGCTGCGACCATCCCCCCTGAAAGTCGATCATGCAGGCTCGAAGCATATCCTCGAGTGTCTGTATAGTACGCTCTGACTGCCCGTCGCTCTGAGGGTCGAAAGCAGTGCTGAAGTCTAAGCGCGTGCCCAAGGCATCTTGTAGGCTCATCCAAAAGTGAGATACAAAACGGGGATCTCGATCTGATACTATAGAAGTAGGTACCCCGTGTAATCGCACAGCCTCATCAAGATATACCTGTACGAGTCTCTCACCAGTCCAAGTAGTATGGATAGGTATGAAATGCGCCGATTTCGTCAACCTATCCACGATCACCCATATAGCATCATGCCCGGCCTGAGAGCGAGGCAATCCCATCACAAAATTCATGGTGATCATCTCCCACTTTCACACTGGAATCTGTAAGCTCTGCAATTTTCCCGTGGGAACTCGGTGCTCAGCTTTCACTTGTTGGCAAGTTAGACAACGAGCTACAAACTCGCCAACGTCCTTTTTCATCCCGGCCACCAATAAAGCAACTTCAAGTCCTTATACATTTTGGTGCCTTCCGGATGTATAGCATAAGGCGCACGGTGTGCTTCTAGAATAATCTCCTTTTTAAGCGCTGATTCCGCCGGTACACAAACCAGCTCACGAAATCGCATCAAGTCACCACCGTCTACAGTAAAGTCACCAGTGCAACCATCAACCATTTTAGCTTGTACATTTTGCAGTTCCACATCGTGAACTTGCTTTTCCTTTATCCTTTCCAATAAGATAGGTTACACCACCAAAGTCATCAACCTCATAGGTGTATCAGGAACCACCACCTCCACCTCTAACCGCTTCATCTATTCAATCAACGGCGGTTGAGTAACCATCATCATCGCTAAGTTTTCTGTCGATTTCCTACTTAGCGCATCAGCCACCACGTTAGCCTTGCCTGGGTGGTAGAGTATCGTCAGATCATAATTCTTGAGGAGCTCCAACCAACTGCGCTGCCTCAAGTTTAACTCCTTTTGAGTAAATAGATACTTTAAGCTATTGTGATCCGTGTATACTTCACACCGCTCGCCATAAAGATAGTGGCGCCATAGCTTCAATGCAAAGACCACGGCCGCCAACACCAAATTATGAGTAGGATAATTCCTTTCATACTCCTTCAATTGGCGAGAAGCATACGCGATCACCTTTCCATCCTACATCAAAACGCAGCCCAATCCATTAAAGAAAGCATCACTATAAATCACATACCCTGCTCCAGCAACTGGCAAGATTAGGATTGGGGCGGTCGTCAAACGCTACTTCAACTCTTGGAAGCTTCTCTCGCACGCATCATTCCAAATGAACTTGGTGCCTTTATGCGTGAGTCTCGTGAGGGGAGTAGATAACTTAGCAAATCCCTCAACAAACCACCGATAGTAGCCGCCCAAACCGATAAAACTTCGTATCTCGGTAACACACGTCAGTCTTGGCCAATCCCTGATGGCTTCAATTTTCCTAGGATCCACGGCTATACCTGATCCCGAAATCACATGGCCCAAAAACGCCACCTCTCTAAGCCAAAACTCACATTTCTTCAACTTGACAATTTGTTTCTTTTCCCGAAGCACTTGAAGTACAAGCCTCAAGTGTTCCTCGTGATTAGCATCGCTCCGGGAATAAACCAAAATATCGTCGATGAACACCACGACGAATCTATCCAAGTATGGCTTGAAAACACGGTTCATCAAATTCATAAAAGCTGCCGGGGCATTAGTAAGCCCAAACGGCATCACAGTGAACTGATAATATCCATACCGTGTCCTAAAAGCCGTCTTCGACACATCCTCAGGCTTGATCCTCAACTGGTGGTATCTCGAATGCAAGTCGATCTTAGAATACGCACTAGATCCCTGAAACCGATCAAATAGATCATTGATCCTCGGCAACGGATACTTATTCTTAATCGTGACTTTATTAAGTTCACGATCATCTACGTATAAGCAAAGTGATCCGTCATTCTTCTTCACAAAAAGTACCGGTGCTCCGCAAGGTGACACACTCGGTCTCACAAAATCCTTATCCAGAAGGTCCTGTAACTGTGCCCTCAGCTCTTTCAACTCTGTTGGTGCCATCCTATAGGACACCTTTGAGATTGGAGTAGTCCCAGGGACGAGATCTATCACAAACTCAATCTCCCTATCAGGTGGCATACCTGGTAGCTCAGCTGGAAACACATCCTGGAACTCCCGCACCACCGGGATATCCTCAATCCTAGGGGTGTCCTCAACATCCCGTAGTGCAATACTAGCCAAGTAGGCTATGCACCCTCTACTAATCAACTGCCTAGCTCGAGATGAGCTAATCGTCATCGCAAATAGCGAGCTCTGGCATCCTCGAAACAAAACCTCATCCTGTCCCGGCTCTCTAAAAGTCACCGTCCGATTCTTACAATCGATCGTTGCGTACTTGGTCAACCAATCCATGCCCAAAACTATATCAAACTTCCCGAGTTTGTGCACCACAAAAAGGTCCACAGGCATGATCCAATCCTCAATCTGTACCGGGCAACTAGCACAGCACTCTCGAATATCCAAAGAGTGACCAGGTATAACCACTCGTCCCGAATGTAACAATAATGTCAAAGGGATGCCATGCAACTCGGCAAACAGCCGATCTATAAATGAATGCGATGCACCGGTATCAAATAAAGCACGTACTCGAATGCCATAAAATAAAATGATACCTGCAACGACATCCTCAGCTGCTGCCGCTGCCTCAGTCTGGACGGCATACATACGCCCACTCGGGCTCTGTCGTGACTCCTCGCTCTGCCTCTACACAGAAGATCTCCTAGCCTTGTACGATGCAGTAGGCATCCCCGGGCTGCGACCTGGTGAAGCTGGTGCTGATGCCGTCGATGGCGCTGGAACTAGTCCCTTCGGGCAGTCCGACTGAAAGTGTCCCTCCTGGCCACAAGAGAAGCACCTGCCCCGACCCTGCGGGCACTATCGAGGGTAGTGGGGGCCGCTACAAATCACGCGGCGGTCTTGGTCGACGATCTGATCCTCGGCGCTGCGGTGGTGTACCACGTCCTCGCGACTGGCTCCTGGGGTGCTTCGGCGGCTTCCTCGAGTGCGTCTGACTCGTTCACGAGCCTAATGCCGCTTGATGACAGTAGCTCACTAAGTCACATATAGATGCCAAGCCAATGCCTCTTTATGACAAGGGCTTTTCTCCTATGTCATGCATAGTTTTTATGTCCACAAATATGTGTCAAATTCACTATAACCATATAGTTTCATGTCTCAACTAGAATGCCAATACCTACTTAGTCTCACATGCACACATCTCTACTATATAGAGGTAAAATTACGTTATACATAACACATAGGTTTTAAGCATTCTAAAATTCACAAATAATATAACTATCATGAAAATGCATGATTTTCCAATTAACCGAATGCAAATAAATGCCAATGAGAATTTCTCATTATGCTTGGTGAGGCCAAACCCACCGATGCTCCAACCAACGCTCCGAATTGCTAACGAAGTCTATATTCCTCCTCCTAGCACCCTACAAGGCATGTCATAGGAGTTACAGCCTCAAAAGATGAAACATGAGTTCAATCTTTAAACATCTGGTAAAAGGTAAGAAAAAACTCACCTAATGTGTAGAAATCTCTCACAAATCCTCAAATGAAAGTTAAATCCCTTCCAAAGCAACCTAGAGGAAGGTTCTAAACCAATCAATAGAGTTCTAAAAGCCTCTAATCAAAAAGCCCTAAATAAAACCATAATTTCCAAAATCTAGGATTTCATCTAGTAGAAAGCTTAAAAATCCAAATCTGGAGGAAATGATTTGTTGCTTACCTTCTAAGAGCTCTAAACCAAGATCAAAACCCTCTAGAAGTGAAGATCTTTCTCCCAACAAGCTCCAAGTCCAAGCTCCAAGCTCCTCTAATGGTGGAAATGGCTTCAATAAGCAAAAGAGAGCAAAAAAGAGAGATTAAGCCTCAAAATTTCAACAAAATCAAAAAAAATGGGAGAGAAGGGTTTGGAGGGCTTCCCTACCTCTATTCTCTGCAATCCCAGCACAAAAGAACCCTAAGGGGCGTGGGGGTGCTGTTATAGAAGGGTACAATCGCGCAAAAGCCCCTGCAGTTCAAATTTTTGAAAACTGTCAAAGTGTACCGGTACACGGGGAAAGTGTACCGGTACAGATCCTACGAAACTGCCAAACCCGAGCCTCGAGTTTGCTAGGTTCTGCAAAGTGTACCGGTACAAAATCTAAAGTGTACCGGTACAACCATCAAGCCTGTACCGGTACAACCACCAAGTCTGTACCGGAATAGAGGCCCGAAAATGTAATCCGAGAGCTATCCAAAATCCAAATTTTTGGACTTTGATGCATAGGTTTAAACCTCTATTCTCGGGACTCGTGCCATTGGTCAGAACACAGTCAACGACCCTCCAAAAAATCTGGAAAAGCTCAGATCTCACATCCAACACTCGAACCTTGCTATTTGCGAAGTTTAGTGCGTCACAGCTATATTGTGCCGTGAACGAAATCCGGCACTAGTGCGGATGAAATGATGATGTGGGTATGATCTAAATCATGTGTAGGGAGTCTCGGTTCGATTTGAAAAGAATCGGAGGCCAAACGAGCGAAAACGGGCGAAAACGGACCCCCGAAAGTCAAAAAAGCTAAAAAATTGGCTAAGTCCTTACTGTTGGCTGGAGGTCCCTGTGAGGACCGATCTTGAGTCTCCAGACCGATCTCCGCGAGACCGGTCCCCGTAGCCCGAAAATGCCCAGTTTGGGCTGTTGCAAGAGATGCATTGTTGAGAGGGTGAAGTGCAATTTTGGCATGATATTAGTATATAGAGAGGATTAAAACTCTTCTCTCTCTCTCTCTCTCCCTCACTCAGATTACTCTCTCTCTCTCTCCCTCTCTCTCTGTCGACCAAAGGAAGGAAAAGAAAGAAAGAAAGAAAGAAAAGAGAAGGAAAAGAGAGAAGAAGAAGGAGAAGAAGGCTAGGAAGGAGATCTTCATCATCTTTTTCGTCTTCTCCTTGGCTAGACCTTCGTGGAGAGGTAAGCTTCAAAGCCCTCTCATGGTAGATCTTTAGAGATGGGTTTTTAATCTCTAAAATTGTTGTTTATTTGGAACCCTAGTATGCTTAGAGGCTAGATTATGCATGGATCTAGGAGTTATAACATGGATTCTTGCATAGTTGTGTTCTAGGGCTCCGAAATGGAGTTTTCGAAAATAGATGAGATTGATCTCATTTGACCCCATGTAAATCTAATTGAGGGTCTACCGAACGCGTTGGCGCGCTCGGTCCGGTGATCCGACGAGCGAGTGCAAAGTTATTAGTAAAATAATATATTTTTAACGGATGGTCGCAGCACGCAAAATAGAAGCCCTTAAATAGTGAGAACGGGTCCGGGGCATCGTGAAGCCGTGGAATAACGCGGGGAACCTTCAGATCAGAATTCGGTGGCCGTTCGGTTGGTCGCGCGAGAGTTCGTGCCGAACCGGGTTACGGGTGCCGCGGGTGGCCGATTGCAAGTGTCGACGAGCAATCGGAGAGCAAGCTAAGGTGGGTTGTGTTTATCGAAGCGACTAGGTCGCCTGTATGTCTTAGAATGACATAAGTTCATGTTGATGCATGTATAAGTAATACATATCAATGATTGCATGTAAAGATAAATGCTAGATTAATATGCATGTAAATGCCATATGATGCATGTGTAGAAAATGCATGTTAATAGTTAATGTAAATGCTAAGTAGATGCATATCAATGATTGCATGTAAAGATAAATACTAGAATGCATGATTAGCATTGTAAGAATAAATGCTAGGTTAATATGCAAGTAAATGGATCGATAACTCTAGAATGAGTAGAGAACTCAATAGTGGAATGCCAAGTAAATAATGTAGGTTGTGGACATAAACATACATATAGATCGAGTGGCATCTAACCTAATGTTAAAGAACATAGGTTGTAGTAAATCTAGAGTCAATGGACCTAGATCGAGTGGCATCTAACCTAGTGTTAAAGAACATAGGTTATAGTAAACCTAGAGTCAAATGGACCTAGGCAAGTGGCATCCAACCTAGTGATAGTAAACATAGGTTGAAGTGGACCAAGAGTTATAGTAACCTAGGTATGTAATAAAGAAAGTGAACCTAGAGTCAAGTAGACCTAGGATGAAAGGATAGTGGACCTAATGGGTCGACTCTTGAGGGTCAAAGCCAACCCTCAAGCATTGTGGAACGGATTCCGGAATCCCGAGAAATGGACACCAAAGCGGGTGTCAGGTGTGTGCGACGATTTCGCCGCCCAGGGCTATACCACCGTCGTGGCGTGTGTGCGACAATTTCATCGCCGGGTGGGTGAGCCGAGCTGAGTTCGATACCGGTTGAGTCGGGTTTTGGATCATACCGCTGATGAAGCGAACCACTGTCGAGGCGTTTGTGCGACGATTTCGCCGCCGGGTGGCCAGGTCATAGTGCGCGGTGAGCTGTTGACAGTTGAGGTGGTTGTGAGACGTCCTTCACCTCGAGCAAGACAGCGGGCGGATTATCCGCATTGATTGAATCAAGACCGAGTCGGGTGGCATAGTGAGCGAAGGTAGAGATGACTGTTAATGCATTAAAAAAAAAAGATCACTTTCCTAAATCCACTCATCCACCATCTCCCACCATTCCCTTCACTTTCTCACCACTCCTTCCACTTCTCCACCATTCCCTCCACTTTTTCTATCATTTACTCCACCTTTCCACCATTCTCTCCAGTTTCTCCACTATTTACTCCACATCTCCATCACTCCCTCCACATTCTCCACCACTTCGCCATTTCCTCCATATTATCCACCACTCTCACCACTTTCCACCATTCCCTCCACTTCTCCACCATAAATCTCCGCCATAAATCTCCACCACCCTCTATCTATAAAAAGAGAGTGAACAAAAAAAAAGGTGAGAGGATTCTACTAAAAAACAAAAAAAGAGAAAAAAACTTGAAAAAAAAGAGCCAAAGAAAAAGGTGAGTTTAGATTTTCTTATTCTCTCTCTTCTCTCCTAGTCAAGGCACTCCATACATCGAGCTTTCTATGCACACCGAGCTACACATGCTGTCGTCAACCTCTTCTACGCTGAGTCATCGTTAACCAATAAAAGACGACCGTTCGTCGTTGCCCCGTCGCCATTGATCCCGGAGTAGTGCACGTTCCCTTTTGCTCTTGTGGTGTCATCATCGATCAAGGAGGTGGCCATTCGCTGCTGGCTGCAACGCTGCGACACCGCAACGACGGCGGACGATCCGCTTGACGCCCTGGCCGTCGGCGGTAGACGAGACAAACGGCGACAGCGACGGCGGCGGCAGCGGCAGCGATGATCCACTTAATACTCGGCCATCGGCGGTGGAGAAAGGTGGCGATGACAACGGCGGCGACGATCCGCTTGACACTTAGCCGTCGGTGGAGAAAACGGCGACGACAATGACGACGGCGATCATCCGCTTGACGCTTAGCGCGTCGGCGGTAGCGACACCAACGACGACAACGACGGCGATCATCCGGCGCTTAGGCGTCGGCGGTAAATGACACTGCACGACAACAACGGCGGCGATGATCATACGCAGCTTAGCGCGTCGGCGATGAGCGACACCAACGGCGACGGCGATTATCCGCTGACGCTTAGCGTCGGCGGTAAACGACACCAACGACAACGACGACGGCGATCATCCGCTTGACGCTTAGCTGTCGGCGGTAAATGACACTAACGACGACAACAACGACGGCGATGATCATCTGCTTGACGCTTAGCCGTCGGCGGTAGACGACACCAACGACGACGGCGATTATCCGCTTGACGCTTAGCCGTCGACGGTAGACGACACCAACGACGACAACGACGACGGCGATCATCCGCTTGACGCTTAGCCGTCGGCGGTAGACGACACCAACGACGACAACGACGACGGTGACAACGACGACGGTGATCATCCGCTTGACGCTTAGCCGTCGGCGGTAGACGACGACAACGACGACGGCGATCACCCACTTGACGCTTAGCTGTCGGTGGTAGACGACACCAACGACGACAACGACGACGACGATCATCCGCTTGATGCTTAGCCGTCGGCGGTAGACGACACCAACGACGACAACAACGACGGTGACAACGACGACGGCGATCATTCGCTTGATGCTTAGCCGTCGGCGGTAGACGACGACAACGACGACGGCGATCATCAGCTTGACACTTAGCCGTCGGCGGTAGACGACACCAACGACGACAATGACGACGGTGACAACGGCACGGTGATCATCGCTTGACGCTTAAACGTCGGCGGTAGGCAACGACAACGGCAGCGGTGATCATCCGTTTGACGCTTAGCCGGTAGACAACGACAACGGCACGACTATCCGTTTGACTTAGCCATCGACGAAAGCTCCAATCAAATTATTGATTGGCGCTATTTTTGAATTGGCTTTTGTGCTCATGCCAAGTGTTAGACAAAATGCCAAAAATTTGTGCATAGCACATTGTTCATGTACGCGTGCTAAGCGTTCGATGAAATGCCAAAATGGTGTGCATATAACAGAATGCCAAAGGAAACTTGAGGATGCGGCATTGTTCATGTACATGTGCCAAGTATTCGATGAAATGTCCAAGACAATTTCCACATTACTTGTGTGCGTGCCAAATGCTCGATGAAATACCAAAGAAAGCTAACGCATGACTCACATTGTTTGGAGAAATGCCTTGACGAGGAGATGATAATTGTCGCCTTTCTTCTTCAGTTGTATTAAATTTTGTACACCGATGTACAAGAGTAATAAAAGAAATGCATTCTGTTTTGCTAATTATCATAATTGACCGGCTTAAACGGAGGTTGTCTAAATGTGAATAGACGTAATTAATTAGAAATTTTTATGATTCCTAAGGAGTATAGAACCTTTAATCTCTGTTAATATGGCGACTCATTTGAGGATATACCACTCCTCCCATCTTTCTTTGGTCATATGATAATTTATTCTTCTGCTTCATACCGTTAGTAATTGTTGTAACATTTTTGTGCGGGAGAAAAAGCAAAAGTACAATTCGAAATGGCAATTATTACAAGCTTTCAAATCCCATTTGGATCATTTCCGCCTGATGTCGTCGTATGTTGCGGGGATGTCAACGTGAAGACTTTTCAACATGCTAAGCAATCAGTTAAGCAAGAAAAGACTAGTGATTTTAAGCAACGGACTGATAGGCAAAAGTCGAACTCGAGTGGCTCAAATCATTTTGCCATGATTCCAAAACGAACAATGAAAGCTCCAACAAAATCATATCCTAAGAACATAAAGCTTGGGGTATCAACAAAAAAGGCCACTTCAAATACCGATACTAGGTGCTGGGGGCAAGTTTCTATAATTGATAAAATTCAGCAAGCTGAATCAATTGTCACTAAAGGAAAGATAACATGGGGTCCGGACCCTGGAGACCAGTCCCCACAGTCAAGAGCGGACCCCACAGGGGTCTCCAGCCTGCACAAAGGACTTAGCCAATTTTTCAGCTTTTTCACCGTTTCTTCTCCGTTTCAACTCACTTTTGGCTTGTTTGGCCTCCGATTCTTTTCAAATCGAACCGAAACTCTCCAAACATGTTTTCAAACATGTCTTCATCATCTTTTCAACCACGCTAATGCCGGATTTATCTCACGACCCAACATAGCCTTTCGGGTTTCGTTTTCGCACATACGCGCACCGAAACGCCCGAATACTCCCGAACTTCACCGGAACCATTCAAATGGCTCTCTAAGCCAACATACCTCGTAACTTCAAGACTTTGGAAGTTCGGAATGTTACATATGTTATGTGTAATGCAATTTTACCTCTATATAGTAGAGATGTGTGCATGTGAGACTAAGTAGGTGTTGGCATTCTAATTGGACATGAAACTACATGGTTATAGTGGATTTGAAATATGTTTGTGGACATTGAAACTATGCATGACATAGGAGAAAAGCTAATGGTATTAAGCGGCATTAGGCTTGGCATTCACTTGTGATTTAGTGAACTAATGTCATCAAGCGGCATTAGGCTCGTGATTGAACCTTGACCCAAGTGGAATGTAGTGTCATGAGAACTTGTACTAGACCTTAGGGTTGCTAGTGACAATTGCCATGTGAGAGACATGAGGATTTGGGTATTTGAGACTAGACTGTGCTTGCTTGCCATTTGTACCCATTTGCACATGCTTGTGAGGGTCGCTCCCTAAAAGCCGGCACTCCGGAGTTAGCCTTTGCGATACGTTCAAGCGTGCGGTATTGAGAAACCTATGGGGCTGATTGGGACAGACTCATTCCTTGCGGGGGATGTTGGGGCTACCACGGCACTTAGGTGGCACAAGCTGGATTACACTTATGCAGATCCTGGAAAGCGAATTAAACTATGACATTCAACAATAATGACAATCACTACTAGATAGGACATAGTAGTTGGGTTACCTGGACATGCTTAGAGCATTACTTGGGTTATGTAGTATACATGATAGTTCATTATTTGCATCATAGTATAATTGACTATTACAGTAGAACATATTCTTTATATGTTGCCATATCGGGTTTGGATAGTTTATACATGTACCTTATATACAAGCAGCTTAGTAGTATAGCATTTTATTATGCTTTTATTTCAGCAGTTTCATATTACTTTATATTGCACACTTACAGCTTTCTCTTTTGGGCCTAGTGGTGCATGCAACTGAGGTCAGTAATTGCCCACTGGGAACTATAAATTATAGTTCTCACGCCCTCTGTTTTTTGACTCGTTTCAGTGCCTTCTGCATCTGGGGAGGCTAGGGATCGCGGTAAGGGTGTCACTTCAAGCTAGTGACCGAGGAGTCTCGCTAGGTGATTCATCATCTCCTTTTGTTTTAGTTGGAGAGGATGAGAGTTTTTGTACCCTATTATAGAGGCTACCATTTTGTACACTCTTATTGGATTAGCTGTTGTATCTACCTTATGTTTATGGTTATGTTGGTTAGTTTTCTCTTTCATTTTCTAATTATCCTTTCCTCTACTTATTGTTAAATCTAGTTGTATGTGGCTCTGATATTCTTACTTATAACCTATTGTTGTTTTAATTTTGTTGTTTTTGGTAGACGCCTTGTATGTGTTGACATATGGCGGGTCTCGACATGCTACTGGGGAGGCCCTGCTGGTCCCGGGGCGTGGCAATAGCCTTTCGGGTTCCATTCTCGCGCTTACGTCACCGAAACACCCGAATGCACCCGAACTTCACCGAACTTCGCCGTAACCATTCAAATGGCTTTCCAACCAAATGTACACCGTAACTTCATAGTTTTAGAAGTCCGGTACCTTACACCTAACTTTGATTTCTCAGATTAAATGACTTAGATATTATGGTTCAATTGGTTCTAGTTTATTTGAATTCACATGATTTTGGAGAAATTAATAAAGTACTTCAGGTTTTCCTATGGGATGAAAATATTTTTCTATCCCTCATGGTAGCGTGTTTTTAAGAAAAAAGTTTTCGTGTGGAAAACGGTTTTAAAAAGAAATTTCCTGGTTTTCATGATTCTTAGGATTTCAAAATGAGTTTTTGAGTGGAAAACGTTTTAAACTAATAGATGTGGATTTATTATAAACTATGATGTATGTCACAACAAAAAATGTTACATTTAAGGACGCTCTTTTTTATATTTAACGATGCTTAAAGGCGTCCCAATATATTCCAATGTCACTTTTGAAAGCGTCGGTCAAAGCGTCGGCAAATGAAGAGTCGCCACGTATATATTGACGCTTATACCGAGCGTCGGTAAAATACATTCTGACGCTTTAAAGCGTCAGGATATACGCTTTAAAGCGTCCGGATTTAAAAATCCGGACGCTTTAAAGCATCGAAAAATTAAAAATAATAGTAAAATTTATCATCGTTTAATAAATTATTTGATATCATATAACGACGCTTTTTGAAGCGTCGGTATTTTCTATATTGTAAAAACGCTTGGAGACGCTTCCCCCAAGCGTCGTCTAAAAAGCGTCCTTATATTAACTTTTTTTTGTAGTGTGTGAATAATGTATGTGAATGGTGATGGTATGTGGATGTTCATACTATGTGGTTGTATCTTGTACTTGTGCGACGTCGTGCAAATAAATGAGAGACTCTGTCCGTGTGAACAGTAGATTTTCTGTATTTGTAGCGGATCTGACATCCTCTGGGGTCAAGATTAAAAAAAAAAATTGGGCACTTCTGCATCGGTTTAAAACTCAAAAAGGGACCCCAAGGCGTGACAAGTGTAGAGCTACTATACTATCAGAAGTATAGATGATCTGATGCTTCCGATTTTTTGGCCCTTGGATCCCTTGGATAAAAAATTATACGGTTGGGATGATTGCAGTCACCCCAGGGTTGAGTAATACCCCTAGGGTTGAGTGGTTCCCAAAGGGTAATAGTATTAATCGAAATGTTAAAAATGATCAAAGGGGTTGATCTAAGGGCTAAAAATCGGAAGCACCGGATCCTCTATGCGGATAATAGTAGCTCTACTATATATATATATATATATATATATATATATATATATATATATATATATATATATATATATATATATATATATATAGAGAGAGAGAGAGAGAGAGAGAGAGAGAGAGAGAGAAGTTCGGCTACTATGCTATCAATAGCACGAATCACTCGGTGCTACCAAGTTTTAGTTAGATCCACCCCTTTGACCATTTTCACCGTTAGATCATACTATTCAACCAACCACTTATTCAACCCTAGGGGGCCCACATTATCCTAACCACACATCTCTCAATCCAATGGCCAAAAACTTGGTAGCACCAATGATTTGGTGCTATTAATAGCATAGTAGCCGCACCTTGGGAGTGGTGCTTGTGAGTTAGGGTTGGGATGATGGTGGTAGGTGGTAGTAGGTGGTGGTAGGTGGAATAGTGTTTGATCCAAGGGCTATTAGTAATCAAGGACTAGATCAAGGACTAAAACCTTAGAAATACTAAGGGTTTGGTGCTTCTAAAAATATTCTAACTCAATTATATATATATATATATATATATATATATATATATATATATATATATATATATATATATATATATATATATATAATTGAGCTCCTATGCTTTTAAAAGTACCAAGTCATTGGTGCTTGTAAGTTTTTAGCCCTTGGATTGATAGATGTGTGGTTAGGATGATGTGGGACCCTTTGGGTTAAGTGGTTGGTTGGTTGAATAGTACAATCCAACGGATGAAAATGATCAAAGTCATTGATCTAACGGTAAAAATTCACAAGCACCAAATTCTTGGTGCTTTTACAAGTACCATAGCCGACTCTCTCTCTCTCTCTCTCTCTCTCTCTCTCTCTCTATATATATATATATATATATATATATATGATGGTGGTAGGTGGTGGTCGGTGGAATAGTGTTTGATTCAAGAGTTATTAGTAATCAAGGAGTATATCCAAGGGCTAGAAATTTAGAATATATATATATATATATATATATATATATATATATATATATATATATATGATGGTGGTAGGTGGTGGTCGGTGGAATAGTGTTTGATTCAAGAGTTATTAGTAATCAAGGAGTATATCCAAGGGCTAGAAATTTAGAATATATATATATATATATATATATATATATATATATATATATATATATATATATATATATATATATATATATATACGAGAGAGAGAGAGAGAGAGAGAGAGAGAGAGAGTTAATTTGCTATGCTATCAATAGTACGAAGCACTCGGTGCTACCAAGTTTTCCGCCGTTAGATCCACCCTTTGATGATTTTCACCCGTTGTATCATACTATTCAACTAACCACCCACTTAACCCTAGGGGCCCCACATCATCCTAACCGCACATCTCTAGAATGAGCGAGTCGGGTCGCGTTCGACTCGCGTTCGACTCGCGTTCGACTCGATATTTGGCTCGCTCGAGCTCGACTCGAAATTAAATGAGCGAGCTTGAACAAAAAAAAGGCTCGAAATTTATTTCAAGCGGAGCTTGAGTATTACTCGGCTCGTTCGAATTAGGCTTGAAAAGCTCGAAAAGCTCGAATATATATATATATATATATATATATATATATATATATATATATATATATATATATATATATATATATATTAGAGCTACTATGTTATCGAAAGTATAGAGGATTTGGTGCTTTCGATTTTTTGATTCTTAGATCCACCCCTTTAATCATTTCTTATCTTTGCATGAATAATATTATTACTTTGTTGGGACCACTCAATCTTAGAGGTATTATTTAATCCTAGGGAGTACCGCAATCATCTCAACCATACAATTCGTAATCAAAAGGTCAAAAATTCAAAAACATCAAATCCTCTATATTTTTGATAGCATAGTAATTCTACACTATATATATATATATATATATATATATATATATATATATATATATATATATATATATATATATATATATATATATAATTAATTTGGAATACTATTAGTAGTAAACGCCTTTTTACTACCAAATTTTTAACCCTCGGATGAAAATTTGTAGGGTCAGGATGATATTAGGTAGTTAGCGTTGAGTGGTCCTCCTAGGATTGAGTGGTCCCCAATGGGTTATAGTATTTAATCCAGTGGTTAGAAATAACGATAAGAGCTGATCCAAAGGTTAAAAAGTAGTAGCAATAATGTGATTTTACTACTAATAGTAGCCAGACTCTATATATATATATATATATATATATATTAAAAAATATATAAGTATAATATATTTTAATTATATATAGGCCGAGTGAATAATCTGAGTTTAGTTAACTTTGGGTCAATGTTGTTGGCCCATAAAAACAAACCTAATAAACAAATAAAAGAGCAAAATTTTACTAAATTTATACATTTTTCTTTTCTTTCTTTCTTTCATAAAGCTCTAAATTTTCAATATATTTCTCTCTTTCTCTTTTTCTGTCTCTCACCCTAAGTGGCTAAGCCGAAAGCCCTCGAAGTTACCAAGTAACATCATATGTTCGCCGTTGCCTACCTTGCTATTAATTGTATGCTTGAGAAAATATACAAAATATTTTAAAAATAAAAAATTATTATTCATATATAATTTTAATTTTAGTTTATATGATTTGATAGTTTAATCCAATATTTTTATATAATTTATTTATTTTTAAGCATAAATAAAAATAAATAATATAGAGATTGAAGCGGAAGAGAAGACATATAAGGCTGAAAAAATTTGATATTCAATTCATAAATTATTTTTCTTCATATTATAATACTATATTTCATATAATTAATTTATATTTTAAACTATTAGATATATTTTTGTATCAAATTATAGATAATATTTTATAAAAATTAAACTATTAATCGTATGATGTTGAGAATTTCAAGCGGCTCGTTTAGGGCTCGAGCTCGCTCGACTCGAAATTAGGTTCGCTCGAGCTCGCTCGAATTAATTTCAATCCAAGCTTGAGCTTAAATTTAGGCTCGAAATTAATTTCAAGCCGAATTTGAGCCGAGGTAAGCTCGCTCGCGCTCGGCTCTTTTCCACCCCTACACATCTCTCAATCTAACAGCCTAGTTATATATATATATATATATATATATATATATATATATATATATATATATATATATATATATATATATATATATATATATATAGTTGAGCTAGAATATTCTCAAAAGCACCAACCCCTTGGTGCTTTTGAGTTTCTAGCCCTTGGATCTACTTTTTGTTTACTAATACCCCTTGGATCAAACACTATTCCACCTACCACCACCTACCACCATTTATTACTACCTACCACCATCATCTCAACCCTACATCTCTCCAACCAATGGCTAAAAACTCAAAAGCACCAAGTCTTTGGTGCTTTTGAGAGTATTCTAGCTCAACTCTCGAGTCTTTGGCTAAAAACTCAAAAGCACCAAGTCTTTGGCTACTATACTATTATGAGAGTACTCATAATAGTATAGTAGCCCTACTATATATATATATATATATATAGAGTTGATAATAAACCGACTTTGTACCTAAAGGAAATTTGACTTTCGGTTTTGAATGTTATTGTGCGTAAATACATTATAAGAGCACACGTCAAATTTCAGGCGAAACCGAGCTAAAACGAAAAAGTTACGCGACCCGGAAGTTTGACTTAAAGTGAATAGTAACTCCGGATTTTCGGGAAATCGCGGAGTAAAGATGGGTTCAGGTGCGTACCGAAGTCGGAATATGGGCTTCCAATAGCTCGTTTCAAACGGCTCAACTATCTTTGGGAACCGTTGGCAGCGGAATCGAATTACGAATCACGGTTGTCGAGGAAAAGGGGTTCGAGCGATTTTACTAAAAGACTTAAGCAAATTTGAGATATTGGAGGAATAAAGAAAAAGAGGAGATGTGATACTTCGTGAATCCGAGACCAAATCAAACTAAGTAAAAGGCCAGATTTGATGTTCTCGACGCGCCGAACGTATTTGGCGCGATCCGATCGTGAATCGACGGACGGATCTCGGAATCGCGAAAAGAATGCGAAGAGGGTGAAATCGCGTAACGGTGGAACGCGAAGAGTCGCGATATTTTATGCGCCGAAATGCGAGGGTTCGAACATGGAGGGTCCTATGCGCATAATTGTCATCTTTGGCGAGTGAAATGTAATATGAGGTTTGTGGTGGACTAAAATGCAAAAAGGGCTATATGCATATATGGGTTCTAGGGTTCACTTCCACCAAACCCTAACCCTAGTGACCCTTTACCTCCCACTAGCCCTCGCCCGCCTCCGCCCTCCCTCTCGCCTTCCCGAGCGCGCACCCCGACCTCCTCCGGCGAGCTCCTCCGGCCGCCGGAGAACCTCCCCGAGCCCTCATCCACCTCCTCCACTTCTCCCCTCGGCCACCTAGCCACCAACTTGACCGAGTGTGTGCGGGGTTGATCTCTAGGCCAAGCATCATCATCCCCGGGCTGAGACCAACCGCCGGCGCCCAGCGCCGCCGCCGCCGCCGTCGGAGTCGCCGCCGGAGCCGAGGAAAGCCGCTGTTGCCATTGTTGCTCCGCACCGAGCTCGGGAAGAGGAAGATCCGGGCGTTTCCTTGGTGGAGGCTTGAATCCTCCTTCCCCGCCACGAGCCACCTCCGCGCGCCTCCCCGGCTTCCCCGTACACCGCCGGCCACCGCTCCAACTCCCCGCGGCCGCCTCGGGTTGGTGCGACCGAGGGTTGCACCCCTCGGCGTCCGGCACCCTCGCCGCATCCCGAGGGGGAGCATCGGCTTCCTCGGCCTCCGGTCTTGGGACCATCACCGTCCCGGCTGCCCCCGGCGCGCCGTGCCGCCGCGCCATCCAACCCGAGAGGAAGAAGAAGAATTAGATCGTCGCCGCCGCGCCCGGCCGCCGCCCGCCGCCGGCTACCTCCCTCCTCGGCCCTCGCCGACCCGAGGCTCCCTTCCCCGGCCGGCGCGCGCGCCTCCTTGCCGCCGGCGACCGAGCCCTAGCTCCCTCGGCTCCGGTGAGTGCTTTACAGTTTACAGCACCTAAGTCTAGGGTTCGGATCACCTATCTGGTGATCCGGTGGGTCAAATGAACCTCGGGAGGTGAGCACGGTCAAGGATTTTCCGTGCTGAACGCGATGCTCACCTCCGTTCCGAGTTTCGATGCTCCGTGTGTGCGACAATTTCATCGCCGGGTGGGTGAGCCGAGCTGAGTTCGATACCGGTTGAGTCGGGTTTTGGATCATACCGCTGATGAAGCGAACCACTGTCGAGGCGTTTGTGCGACGATTTCGCCGCCGGTGGCCAGTCATAGTGCGCGGTGAGTGACGCGATTGAGGTGGTTGTGAGACGTCCTTCACCTCGAGCAAGACAGCGGGCGGATTATCCGCATTGATTGAATCAAGACCGAGTCGGGTGGCATAGTGAGCGAAGGTAGAGATGACTGTTAATGCATTAAAAAAAAAAGATCACTTTCCTAAATCCACTCATCCACCATCTCCCACCATTCCCTTCACTTTCTCACCACTCCTTCCACTTCTCCACCATTCCCTCCACTTTTTCTATCATTTACTCCACCTTTCCACCATTCTCTCCAGTTTCTCCACTATTTACTCCACATCTCCATCACTCCCTCCACATTCTCCACCACTTCGCCATTTCCTCCATATTATCCACCACTCTCACCACTTTCCACCATTCCCTCCACTTCTCCACCATAAATCTCCGCCATAAATCTCCACCACCCTCTATCTATAAAAAGAGAGTGAACAAAAAAAAAGGGGAGAGGATTCTACTAAAAAACAAAAAAAGAGAAAAAAAACTTGAAAAAAAAAGAGCCAAAGAAAAAGGTGAGTTTAGATTTTCTTATTCTCTCTCTTCTCTCCTAGTCAAGGCACTCCATACATCGAGCTTTCTATGCACACCGAGCTACACATGCTGTCGTCAACCTCTTCTACGCTGAGTCATCGTTAACCAATAAAAGACGACCGTTCGTCGTTGCCCCGTCGCCATTGATCCCGGAGTAGTGCACGTTCCCTTTTGCTCTTGTGGCGTCATCATCGATCAAGGAGGTGGCCATTCGCCTGCTGCTGCTGCGCTAACGACACCGACGACGACGACGATCCGCTTGACGCCTAGCCGTCGGCGGTAGACGAGACAAACGGCGACGGCGACGGCGACGGCGACGGCGATGATCCACTTAATACTCAGCCATCGGCGGTGGAGAAAGGTGGCGATGACAACGACGGCGACGATCCGCTTGACACTTAGCCGTCAGCGGTGGAGAAAGACGGCGACGACAATGACGACGGCGATCATCCGCTTGACGCTTAGCCGTCGGCGGTAGACGACACCAACGACGACAACGACGACGGCGATCATCCGCTTGACGCTTAGCTGTCGGCGGTAAATGACACTAACGACGACAACAACGACGGCGATGATCATCTGCTTGACGCTTAGCCGTCGGCGGTAGACGACACCAACGACGACGGCGATTATCCGCTTGACGCTTAGCCGTCGGCGGTAGACGACACCAACGACGACAACGACGACGGCGATCATCCGCTTGACGCTTAGCTGTCGGTGGTAAATGACACTAACGACGACAACAACGACGGCGATGATCATCTGCTTGACGCTTAGCCGTCGGCGGTAGACGACACCAACGACGACGGCGATTATCCGCTTGACGCTTAGCCGTCGACGGTAGACGACACCAACGACGACAACGACGACGGCGATCATCCGCTTGACGCTTAGCCGTCGGCGGTAGACGACACCAACGACGACAACGACGACGGTGACAACGACGACGGTGATCATCCGCTTGACGCTTAGCCGTCGGCGGTAGACGACGACAACGACGACGGCGATCACCCACTTGACGCTTAGCTGTCGGTGGTAGACGACACCAACGACGACAACGACGACGACGATCATCCGCTTGATGCTTAGCCGTCGGCGGTAGACGACACCAACGACGACAACAACGACGGTGACAACGACGACGGCGATCATTCGCTTGATGCTTAGCCGTCGGCGGTAGACGACGACAACGACGACGGCGATCATCAGCTTGACACTTAGCCGTCGGCGGTAGACGACACCAACGACGACAATGACGACGGTGACAACGACGACGGTGATCATCCGCTTGACGCTTAAACGTCGGCGGTAGACGACGACAACGACGACGGTGATCATCCGTTTGACGCTTAGCCGTCAGCGGTAGACAACGACAACGACGACGACTATCCGTTTGACGCTTAGCCATCGACAGAAAGCTCCAATCAAATTATTGATTGGCGCTATTTTTGAATTGGCTTTTGTGCTCATGCCAAGTGTTAGACAAAATGCCAAAAAAAATTTGTGCATAGCACATTGTTCATGTACGCGTGCTAAGCGTTCGATGAAATGCCAAAATGGTGTGCATATAACAGAATGCCAAAGGAAACTTGAGGATGCGGCATTGTTCATGTACATGTGCCAAGTATTCGATGAAATGTCCAAGACAATTTCCACATTACTTGTGTGCGTGCCAAATGCTCGATGAAATACCAAAGAAAGCTAACGCATGACTCACATTGTTTGGAGAAATGCCTTGACGAGAGATGATAATTGTCGCCTTTCTTCTTCTTCGGTTGTATTAAATTTTGTACACCGATGTACAAGAGTAATAAAAGAAATGCATTCTGTTTTGCTAATTATCATAATTGACCAGCTTAAACGGAGGTTGTCTAAATGTGAATAGACGTAATTAATTAGAAATTTTTATGATTCCTAAGGAGTATAGAACCTTTAATCTCTGTTAATATGGCGACTCCGCTGGGGATATACCCTCCTCCCATCTTTGCTGGTCATATGATAATTTATTCTTCTGCTTCATACCGTTAGTAATTGTTGTAACATTTTTGTGCAGGAGAAAAAGCAAAAGTACAATTCGAAATGGCAATTATTACAAGCTTTCAAATCCAATTTGGATCATTTCCGCCTGATGTCGTCGTATGTTGCGGGGATGTCAACGTGAAGACTTTTCAACATGCTAAGCAATCAGTTAAGCAAGAAAAGACTAGTGATTTTAAGCAACGGACTGATAGGCAAAAGTCGAACTCGAGTGGCTCAAATCATTTTGCCATGATTCCAAAACGAACAATGAAAGCTCCAACAAAATCATATCCTAAGAACATAAAGCTTGGGGTATCAACAAAAAAGGCCACTTCAAATACCGATACTAGGTGCTGGGGGCAAGTTTCTATAATTGATAAAATTCAGCAAGCTGAATCAATTGTCACTAAAGGAAAGATAACATGGGGTCCGGACCCTGGAGACCAGTCCCCACAGTCAAGAGCGGACCCCACAGGGGTCTCCAGCCTGCACAAAGGACTTAGCCAATTTTTCAGCTTTTTCACCGTTTCTTCTCCGTTTCAACTCACTTTTGGCTTGTTTGGCCTCCGATTCTTTTCAAATCGAACCGAAACTCTCCAAACATGTTTTCAAACATGTCTTCATCATCTTTTCAACCACGCTAATGCCGGATTTATCTCACGACCCAACATAGCCTTTCGGGTTTCGTTTTCGCACATACGCGCACCGAAACGCCCGAATACTCCCGAACTTCACCGGAACCATTCAAATGGCTCTCTAAGCCAACATACCTCGTAACTTCAAGACTTTGGAAGTTCGGAATGTTACATATGTTATGTGTAATGCAATTTTACCTCTATATAGTAGAGATGTGTGCATGTGAGACTAAGTAGGTGTTGGCATTCTAATTGGACATGAAACTACATGGTTATAGTGGATTTGAAATATGTTTGTGGACATTGAAACTATGCATGACATAGGAGAAAAGCTAATGGTATTAAGCGGCATTAGGCTTGGCATTCACTTGTGATTTAGTGAACTAATGTCATCAAGCGGCATTAGGCTCGTGATTGAACCTTGACCCAGTGGAATGTAGTGTCATGAGAACTTGTACTAGACCTTAGGGTTGCTAGTGACAATTGCCATGTGAGAGACATGAGGATTTGGGTATTTGAGACTAGACTGTGCTTGCTTGCCATTTGTACCCCTTTGCACATGCTTGTGAGGGTCGCTCCCTAAAAGCCGGCACTCCGGAGTTAGCCTTTGCGATACGTTCAAGCGTGCGGTATTGAGAAACCTATGGGGCCGATTGGGACGGACTCATTCCTTGCGGGGGATGTTGGGGCTACCACGGCACTTAGGTGGCACAAGCCGGATTACACTTATGCGAGATCCTGGAAAGCGAATTAAACTATGACATTCAACAATAATGACAATCACTACTAGATAGGACATAGTAGTTGGGTTACCTGGACATGCTTAGAGCATTACTTGGGTTATGTAGTATACATGATAGTTCATTATTTGCATCATAGTATAATTGACTATTACAGTAGAACATATTCTTTATATGTTGCCATATCGGGTTTGGATAGTTTATACATGTACCTTATATACAAGCAGCTTAGTAGTATAGCATTTTATTATGCTTTTATTTCAGCAGTTTCATATTACTTTATATTGCACACTTACAGCTTTCTCTTTTGGGCCTAGTGGTGCATGCAACTGAGGTCAGTAATTGCCCACTGGGAACTATAAATTATAGTTCTCACGCCCTCTGTTTTTTGACTCGTTTCGATGCCTTCGCATCCGGGAGGCTAGGGATCGCTGTAAGGGTGTCACTTCAAGCTAGTGACCGAGGAGTCTCGCTAGGTGATTCATCATCTCCTTTTGTTTTAGTTGGAGAGGATGAGAGTTTTTGTACCCTATTATAGAGGCTACCATTTTGTACACTCTTATTGGATTAGCTGTTGTATCTACCTTATGTTTATGGTTATGTTGGTTAGTTTTCTCTTTCATTTTCTAATTATCCTTTCCTCTACTTATTGTTAAATCTAGTTGTATGTGGCTCTGATATTCTTACTTATAACCTATTGTTGTTTTAATTTTGTTGTTTTTGGTAGACGCCTTGTATGTGTTGACATATGGCGGGTCTCGACATGCTACTGGGGAGGCCCTGCTGGTCCCGGGGCGTGGCAATAGCCTTTCGGGTTCCATTCTCGCGCTTACGTCACCGAAACACCCGAATGCACCCGAACTTCACCGAACTTCGCCGTAACCATTCAAATGGCTTTCCAACCAAATGTACACCGTAACTTCATAGTTTTAGAAGTCCGGTACCTTACACCTAACTTTGATTTCTCAGATTAAATGACTTAGATATTATGGTTCAATTGGTTCTAGTTTATTTGAATTCACATGATTTTGGAGAAATTAATAAAGTACTTCAGGTTTTCCTATGGGATGAAAATATTTTTCTATCCCTCATGGTAGCGTGTTTTTTTAAGAAAAAAGTTTTCGTGTGGAAAACGGTTTTAAAAAGAAATTTCCTGGTTTTCATGATTCTTAGGATTTCAAAATGAGTTTTTGAGTGGAAAACGTTTTAAACTAATAGATGTGGATTTATTATAAACTATGATGTATGTCACAACAAAAAATGTTACATTTAAGGACGCTCTTTTTATATTTAACGATGCTTAAAGGCGTCCCAATATATTCCAATGTCACTTTTGAAAGCGTCGGTCAAAGCGTCGGCAAATGAAGAGTCGCCACGTATATATTGACGCTTATCTCGAGCGTCGGTAAAATACATTCGACGCTTTAAAGCGTCAGATATACGCTTTAAAGCGTCCGGATTTAAAAATCCGGACGCTTTAAAGCATCGAAAAATTAAAAATAATAGTAAAATTTATCATCGTTTAATAAATTATTTGATATCATATAACGACGCTTTTGAAGCGTCGGTATTTTCTATATTGTAAAACGCTTGGAGACGCTTCCCAAGCGTCGTCTAAAAAGCGTCCTTATATTAACTTTTTTTGTAGTGTGTGAATAATGTATGTGAATGGTGATGGTATGTGGATGTTCATACTATGTGGTTGTATCTTGTACTTGTGCGACGTCGTGCAAATAAATGAGAGACTACGTAGTGTGAACAGTAGATTTTCTGTATTTGTAGCGGATCTGACATCCTCTGGGGTCAAGATTAAAAAAAAAAAAAATTGGGCACTTCTGCATCGGTTTAAAACTCAAAAAGGGACCCCAAGGCGTGACAAGTGTAGAGCTACTATACTATCAGAAGTATAGATGATCTGATGCTTCCGATTTTTGGCCCTTGGATCCCTTGGATAAAAAATTATACGGTTGGGATGATTGCAGTCACCCCGGGGGTTGAGTAATACCCCTAGGGTTGAGTGGTTCCCAAAGGGTAATAGTATTAATCGAAATGTTAAAAATGATCAAAGGGGTTGATCTAAGGGCTAAAAAATCGGAAGCACCAGATCCTCTATGCTTCAGATAATAGTAGCTCTACTATATATATATATATATATATATATATATATATATATATATATATATATATATATAGAGAGAGAGAGAGAGAGAGAGAGAGAGAGAGAGAGAGATAGTTCGGCTACTATGCTATCAATAGCACGAATCACTCGGTGCTACCAAGTTTTCTGTAGTTAGATCCACCCCTTTGACCATTTTCAGTTAGATCATACTATTCAACCAACCACTTATTCAACCCTAGGGGGCTCACATTATCCTAACCACACATCTCTCAATCCAATGGCCAAAAACTTGGTAGCACCAATGATTTGGTGCTATTAATAGCATAGTAGCCGCACCTTAGGAGTGGTGCTTGTGAGTTAGGGTTGGGATGATGGTGGTAGGTGGTAGTAGGTGGTGGTAGGTGGAATAGTGTTTGATCCAAGGGCTATTAGTAATCAAGGACTAGATCAAGGACTAAAACCTTAGAAATACTAAGGGTTTGGTGCTTCTAAAAATATTCTAACTCAATTATATATATATATATATATATATATATATATATATATATATATATATATATATATAATTGAGCTCCTATGCTTTTAAAAGTACCAAGTCATTGGTGCTTGTAAGTTTTTAGCCCTTGGATTGATAGATGTGTGGTTAGGATGATGTGGGACCCTTTGGGTTAAGTGGTTGGTTGGTTGAATAGTACAATCCAACGGATGAAAATGATCAAAGTCATTGATCTAACGGTAAAAATTCACAAGCACCAAATTCTTGGTGCTTTTACAAGTACCATAGACTCTCTCTCTCTCTCTCTCTCTCTCTCTCTCTCTCTATATATATATATATATATATATATATGATGGTAGGTGGTGGTCGGTGGAATAGTGTTTGATTCAAGAGTTATTAGTAATCAAGGAGTATATCCAAGGGCTAGAAATTTAGAATATATATATATATATATGATGGTGGTAGGTGGTGGTCGGTGGAATAGTGTTTGATTCAAGAGTTATTAGTAATCAAGGAGTATATCCAAGGGCTAGAAATTTAGAATATATATATATATATATATATATATATATATATATATATATATATATATATATATATATATATATATATATATATATATATATATATATATAGAGAGAGAGAGAGAGAGAGAGAGAGTTAGTTTGCTATACTATCAATAGTACGGAGCACTCGGTGCTACCAAGTTTTCCGCCGTTAGATCCACCCCTTTGATGATTTTCACCCGTTAGATCATTCTATTCAACTAACCACCCACTTAACCCTAGGGGCCCCACATCATCCTAACCGCACATCTCTAGAATGAGCGAGTCGGGTCGCGTTCGACTCGCGTTCGACTCGCGTTCGACTCGATATTTGGCTCGCTCGAGCTCGACTCGAAATTAAATGAGCCGAGCTTGAACAAAAAAAAGGCTCGAAATTTATTTCAAGCGAGCTTAGTATTACTCGGCTCGTTCGAATTAGGCTTGAAAAGCTCGAAAAGCTCGATATATATATATATATATATATATATATATATATATATATATATATATATATATATATATATATATATATATATATATATATATATATATATTAGAGCTACTATGTTATCGAAAGTATAGAGGATTTGGTGCTTTCGATTTTTTGATTCTTAGATCCACCCCTTTAATCATTTCTTATCTTTGCATGAATAATATTATTACTTTGTTGGGACCACTCAATCTTAGAGGTATTATTTAATCCTGGAGTACCGCAATCATCTCAACCATACAATTCGTAATCAAAAGGTCAAAAATTCAAAAACATCAAATCCTCTATATTTTTGATAGCATAGTAATTCTACACTATATATATATATATATATATATATATATAATTAAATTTGGAATACTATTAGTAGTAAAACGCCCTTTTACTACCAAATTTTTAACCCTCGGATGAAAATTTGTAGGGTCAGGATGATATTAGATAATTAGCGTTGAGTGGTCCCCCTAGGATTGAGTGGTCCCCAATGGGTTATAGTATTTAATCCAATGGTTAGAAATAATGATAAGAGCCGATCCAAAGGTTAAAAAGCTGGTAGCAATAATGTAATTTTACTACTAATAGTAGCCCGGTCACTCTATATATATATATATATATATATATATATTAAAAAATATATAAGTATAATATATTTTAATTATATATAGAGTGAATAATCTGAGTTTAGTTAACTTTGGGTCAATGTTGTTGGCCCATAAAAACAAACCTAATAAACAAATAAAAGAGCAAAATTTTACTAAATTTATACATTTTTCTTTTCTTTCTTTCTTTCATAAAGCTCTAAATTTTCAATATATTTCTCTCTTTCTCTTTTCTCTGCCTCTCACCCTAAGTGGCCAAGCGGAAGCCCTCCGAGTTACCAAGTAACAACATATGCCCGCCGTTGCCTACCTTGCTATTAATTGTATGCTTGAGAAAATATACATAATATTTTTTCAAGTAAAAAATTATTATTTATATATAATTTTAATTTTAGTTTATATGATTTGATAGTTTAATCCAATATTTTTATATAATTTATTTATTTTTAATCGCATAAATAAAAATAAATAATATAGAGATTGAAGGCGGAAGAAGACATATAAGTGAAAAAATTTGATATTCAATTCATAAATTATTTTTCTTCATATTATAATACTATATTTCATATAATTAATTTATATTTTAAACTATTAGATATATTTTTGTATCAAATTATAGATAATATTTTATAAAAATTAAACTATTAATCGTATGATGTTGAGAATTTCAAGCGGCTCGTTTAGGGCTCGAGCTCGCTCGACTCGAAATTAGGTTCGCTCGAGCTCGCTCGAATTAATTTCAATCCAAGCTTGAGCTTAAATTTAGGCTCGAAATTAATTTCAAGCCGAATTTGAGCCGAGGTGCCGCTCGCGCTCGCTCTTTTCCACCCCTACACATCTCTCAATCTAATCTATGACCTAGTTATATATATATATATATATATATATATATATATATATATATATAGTTGAGCTAGAATATTCTCAAAAGCACCAACCCCTTTTTTGAGTTTCTAGCCCTTGGATCTACTTTTTGTTTACTAATACCCCTTGGATCAAACACTATTCCACCTACCACCACCTACCACCATTTATTACTACCTACCACCATCATCTCAACCCTACATCTCTCCAACCAATGGCTAAAAACTCAAAAGCACCAAGTCTTTGGTGCTTTTGAGAGTATTCTAGCTCAACTCTCGAGTCTTTGGCTAAAAACTCAAAAGCACCAAGTCTTTGGCTACTATACTATTATGAGAGTACTCATAATAGTATAGTAGCCCTACTATATATATATATATATATATAGAGTTGAGTATAATAAACCGACTTTTTACCTAAAGGAAATTTGACTTTCGTTTCTCGAATGTTATTGTGCGTAAATACATTATAAGAGCACACGTCAAATTTCAAAGTAAACCGAGCTAAAACGAAAAAGTTACGCGACCGGAAGTTTGACTTAAAGTGAATAGTAACTCGGATTTTCGGGAAATCGCGGAGTAAAGATGGGTTCAGTGCGTACCGAATTAGAATATGGGCTTCCAATAGCTCGTTTCGAACGGCTCAACTATACCGGAACCGTTGGCACCGACTTTAATCGAATTCTGAATCACGGTTTTCGATGAAAAGGGGTGCGAGCGATTTTACTAAAAGACTTAAGCAAATTTGAGATATTGGAGGAATAAAGAAAAAAAAGGAGATGTGATACTTCGTGAATCCGAGACCAAATCAAACTAAGTAAAAGGCCAGATTTGATGTTCTCGACGCGCTGAACGCGCTGGCGCGATCCGATCGTGAATCTGACGGACGGATCTCCAGGAATCGCGAAAAGAATGCGAAGAGGGTGAAATCGCGTAACGGTGGAACGCGAAGAGTCGCGATATTTTATGCGCCGAAATGCGAGGGTTCGAACATGGAGGGTCCTATGCGCATAATTGCCGCAGGGCCGAAATGTAATATGAGGTTAGTGGTGGACTAAAATGCAAAAAGGGCTATATGCATATATGGGTTCTAGGGTTCACTTCCACCAAACCCTAACCCTAGTGACCCTTTACCTCCCACTAGCCCTCAGCCGCCTCCAGCCCTCCCTCTGCCTTCCCGAGCGCGCACCCCCGACCTCCGGCGAGCTCCTCCGGCCGCCGGAGAACCTCCCCGAGCCCTCATCCACCTCCTCCACTTCTCCTCGCCACCTAGCCACCAACTTGACCGAGTGTGTGCGGGGTTGATCTCTAGGCCAAGCATCATCATCCCCGGCCGAGACCAACCGCCGCGCCCATCGCCGCCGCCGCCGCCGTCGTGAGTCGCCGCGGAGCCGAGAAAGCCGCCCGCCGCCATTGTTGCTCCACCGCACCGAGCTCGGGAAGAGGAAGATCCGGGCGTTTCCTTCGGGCCGTGGAGGCTTGAATCCTCCTTCCCGCCACGAGCCACCTCCGCGCGCCTCCCCGGCTTCCCGTACACCGCCGCCACCGCTCCAACTCCCCGCGGCCGCCTCGGGTTGGCGCCGACCGAGGGTTGCACCCCTGGCGTCCGGCACCCTCGCCGCATCCCGAGGGGAGCATCGGCTTCCTCGCCTCCGGTCGGACCATCACCGTCCCGGCGTCCCCCGGCCGCCGTGCCGCCGGCGCCATCCAACCCGAGAGGAAGAAGAAGAATTAGATCGTCGCCGCCGCGCCCGCCGCCGCCCGCCGCCGGCCACCTCCCTCCTGACCTCGCCGACCCGAGGCTCCTTCCCCGGCCGGCGCGCCGCCTCCTTGCCGGCGACCGAGCCCTAGCTCCCTCGGCTCCGGTGAGTGCTTTACAGTTTACAACACCTAAGTCTAGGGTTCGGATCACCTATCTGGTGATCCGGTGGGTCAAATGAACCTCGGGAGGTGAGCACGGTCAAGGATTTTCCGTGCCGAACGCGATGCTCACCTCCGTTCCGAGTTTCGATGCTCCGTTTAGCGGGACGATCGCACTTTATGCGCTGTGCGCGATATTTACTGAATTTAGTGTCGCTTGTGCGCGCACTACGATGTCCGATTGTGCTCCGAAAGGCGAGCACGGTCTTCAGCATGTCGAAGACTTACAGCGTGTGCGATTTCAGAATTTGTGATGCATCGGTTTGCGTGCACGGCCCATAATAACCCTATAATCACATGAAATAATGCGATTTAGGAACCTTCAGGGGCTTTTATGCAATTGTAGCCTCCTGGGCTGTCTTGGGTAGTGTGTACGTGCTGCGGGTAACCTCTGGACTGACTGTCCAAGGTCCCGAGCTTTTCGGAAAATAGTAAGTGTAATTCCGGCGTTCGTCGGCGAAATTCGACGACTTTAACGCGACTTTGGTTCGGATTTCTTCCGACGCTTTTCGTAGATTATTTCCTTTGTCGCAAAGCCTTATTGGCTGGTCACCCGCGTCGTTTCGAGAGTCGGAAATGACGGGTGAGCGAGTGGGTTCGGTGTCAAAGTCGACGCTTTCGGGAACCGGATCGAAACAGTCGTTTTATTCTTAGTCGTTCGAGACGATTACGTCGTGGGGTTGTGAGTTAATGTTCTAGTATTCATGGGTTAGTTTCGACCCGTGAACCCTCGTAGGTTCGCTTGTTTCTTCCCAGTGCAGATCACACTTTTCGATACTCGTGGGTATCCTGGCTTTGACATCCGTACAGTACACGCTTGGTGACACTCCTTCACTTTACTCTACTCTACTTTACTTTTCTTACTTGCACCTTACAGTCGTTTCTATTCTCTACTCAGTTATATGCATACTTAGTATACTTGATAGGAGTAGAGTGGCTTCTGACTCTTTCACGACCTACTTGGTCGATCCTTTACGTGACCTAATTGGTCGCTTGTCTACGCTTTCTCGGTGACCTATTCGGTCCGCTTGTTTCGATAAGTGACTGTTCGGTCGGTTTGTTTCAGTTTCCGTGACCTACGTGGTCGGCGTAGTTTACTTAATGACCCAAAAGGGTCGATGTCCCTTTAGGGACGGGATTGTCAGCTAGTTGCTGACGTCTGGCTTTTGAGCATAACAGCATCGATCGCCCAGGACTCGAGCGCATATCACGAACACAGGCGGTCTGATCCACCGGCCAGGGTGTTCTTTTCCGGAAAAGTGGTCGCAGAGGTTCGACCCGTGAGCCCATAGGCTACCTTGGGTTAAATGCAGGCTTAGAGACAGGGGGCATTGCCTGAGGTCTGCGGACCAACATTGGCGGTTACGGATTGGGTATTTACTTTCTCAGCTTTTCGATGCATACATACAGTAGCAGTTTATTTATATTACATATATCTCTCTCCTGCTTACTTTAGCTACTGTATCTACTTATCAGTCCTTCCTTTGCTTTACTCCGTTACTAGTGGATACCCACCGGGGAGGGGAGACATGTTTACATGTTCTCACCCCCGCCTTCTTCTTTTTCAGTGACGCACTGGTCCTGTGGGACAAAGAAAGTGAGAGCGAGTCTAGTGCGCGTGTAGCTCCTACCCGTATCGGTTACTTCTTTACTTTCCTTGCTTTATTACCTAGAGTACATTTTGGTTCGTTCTAGTTCTACTTTGGTTTACTTACGGTGATATTTTGAGACTTGTGATATTTTTGGGATTGTGATATGGAACTCATGTTTTGGGAAACAAACTGTCTCCTACCCTTCGTGGTAGCATTTCAAAAGAAAGGGTTTAAAAGAGAAAAGGTTTTCTACCCCTCGTGGTAGTGTTTTCAAAAGAAAGCGTTTCCGTGTGGGAAACGATTTTAAAAAGGTTTTCTTAAGATTTATAAATAAGTTAAGTGTGAATGTGGTGAATGGTTGTATGATATTGTGTATTCAGTCTATTTGTTATTCATACTGTTGTGGTTGAGTTCCTGGATGAACTGTAAACACTCTGTACATGTGCGACGCCGTGCAAATACAGGGGAGACTCTATCCGTGTGTACAGTGGCCTCCCTGTATTTGTGGCGGATCTGGTTCACCTCTGGGGGTCAGGCTTTTAAAAAAAAAAAAATTTCCGCTGTATTTATTTACCAAAGGGACCCCGGGGCGTGACATGAGCTAGAATACTCTTAAGAGTACCGAGCCCATTTTACTCTCGAGTTGTTTTCGATGATAGAGCTTTCAAATTGACGATCGGCTCCGTTAAATATGATCTAAACCATTTAAAATACCTAGAAATCAAATTTCACGCACTTTCGATATTATTCTTGTATCCATCTAGTGAACAGAAAATGAATGGTAGAAAATGAATATTCTTTAAAAAATGATGATAGAGTCTTGCAATCAAGATCAAGAGTATAGATCTTGTTTTAAATAGTTTAAAGAATTTTCTAACAAAAATTCAATTGATTTGGATATCTTTACACCGTTAAACGAGAAAACGTCTCTTATCCACCATTAAAATTACAAATTTTGAAACCTTTGATCATTAGGCAAATGATGTCGAAAATATTTGAAATTTGATTTCTAAACACTTGAAGTTGTATATATCATGTTCAAAGAAGCCGATCATCAATTTGGAAGCTCTATCATCGAAAACACCTCGAGAGTAAAATAAGCTCGGTACTCTTAAGAGTATTCTAGCTCAACTCTATATATATATATATATATATATATATATATATAACTAGGCTACTATACTATTAATAGCACCAAGTCATTGGTGCTATCAAGTTTTTGATCGTTGGATTGAGAGATGTGCGGTTAGGATGATGTGGACCCCCTAGGGTTAAGTGAGTGGTTGGTTGAATAGTATGATTTAACGAGTGAAAATCATTAAAGGGGTGGATCTAATGGCGAAAAATTTGGTAGCACCGAGTGCTTCGTCTATAAGATAGCAAATTCTGACTCTCTCTCTCTCTCTCTCTCTCTCTCTCTCTCTCTATATATATATATATATATATATATATATATATATATATATATATATATATATATATATATATATATATATATATATATATATATCACGTATGGCAGCGGCAACGTCGAAGGCGAGGCGCTTGGTCGTGACAAAAATGAAGTACGCCGCACGTATTGCGGCGAAGGCAAGAAGAGAGAGAGATAAAAAAATAGATTTTTGCATCAACAAATTTGTAACTACAAAGTAGTCATTTTATATACTCATCATAAAAAAAAAAAAAAAAACTAACAATAAATCAAACGTTGGAATATGTATGAACGATGTAGAATCGTAATTTTTTAAATATATTTGCAAATCAAAATTATTTGAGAAAATAAATCTAATAATTTAAATTTTGTAAGAATATATTTACTATTTGAGATCTTTGTAGGCACCTATATAAAATTAATTCTTTAAAAATAATCATATAGGATAGGAAATATAAAAATCTGTAAATTATTGTGATATAATGTAATGCAATTAAACCTTTCTCTGCTCTAAACCAACGAGTATATATCTGTGTTTGTGAAAGGCTAACCTTCCCCGACACCTCAGTTTTCGATCCCACGCGTTCCCTTTTTATCTTCATCTCACTCCCTTTTCCCTAGCCCACGCGTTCAGCCTTCTTTTCTATCCACAGTCTCTTTCTCTCCCATCGCATTTCCCTACCAACCTCACTCGCAACTTTCTTCCGTTTCCTTTCCGCCTTTTTTTCCTCCAGAGCTTCTTTTATTACTCACTGTGTCTGCGGAGTGCGGACTCCCTTTGACCCCCACCCCCACATAATTCCACCAACTATTTCCTTTTCACAATTATTTATATATATATATATATATATATATATATATAATCTTTCTGAACCCCCCTCATTTTTTTTTATTTTTCCCTCCCATCACTTTCCCTTTCCAACTCTCTCTTTCCCTTCCCAAGTAGCTTTAACGGGAGGGAGGTAAGCATTTTCAACCATCAATTTGAGCATTCAAATCTCAAATCTGGGATTGTTATTTTATTCTAGTATCCATTTCTGTTCTTCATATTTCTGATTTGATTGTTCTATTTTCTTTTACTCTCCTAATGTGCTATTTTTGCTAAACCATTTTCTTGAGCTTCATTAGAATTCCACCATTTAGCTCTCAAATCTATCCTTTCACTAAGATTCTGCTCTGAGGGCTCAAGAGGAGGAAGAAGAAGAAATTAGGCTTGCTCTTATTACATGCCCATTTCATAAATTTGGGTATTCAACATGTAATTCCAGTTTGGATATCTTGTCTCTTGCCAAGTCCTACTCTTTTTTCAATTCTGTTTCTTGAAGGGGGGGTGTTATTAATTTTTCTATATGTTACTTCCTTTTTGTTCTTAGGAGTTTCATGGTGCATGGAACGCTAATTTAGTTCGGCACCACCTAACAGGTCTTCTTCTTTTTCTAAAAGCCGAGAGACCTGGTGAAAAGGCGAAGTTAGTGTTTCCGCAAAATGTTGCCCTCTTTGACTCTACATTGCCTAACCTTCGTGAGTGTTGATTCACCGTCGAAACCAGCTTGTAAGATCTTTCAGTGCTGAAATTAGTATCCATCCCTTGCATTCTAAAATCCTATTTTTTAGGGGCATTGTTTCCACTCTTACCTCCCCCATAGATGTCAAAATGCTCAAACCAATATCATGTTGGTTCTTTGTCTTAGTACTATCTCTTTTCGAAATTTATATCAAAGCTTTGCAAATCCCTCTAGATTCCAAGCTGTTTGCATCAAACCTCAACTACTGGGTTTCTTCAAATGGGAACTTTGCCCTAGGTTTCTTCAACAACTCCAACGACCCTAACAAATACAGCGTCGGCATTCGTTTCAGCTCGGTCTCAATCCCATCAGATAAGCAAGCTCGCATATGGGTTGCGGGAGCCGGAATCTCTGTCGGTTCTGATTCATATCTTCACCTTACTGAGGCCGGAGACCTCATTCTGTTCGACTCTTTAACAGCGGCAACTGTTTGGAGTAGCAACACTAGCAACTCCTCTGTATCTTCTGCTAGTCTCTTAGATGATGGTAATCTTGTTCTCTTGGGTCAAAACCACAATGTTATTTGGCAAAGCTTTAGAACACCTACTGATACGCTTCTCCCAGGCCAGAATTTGACAGTATTTGAGACCCTTCGAGCTGCTAGCCGAAATTCTGTATCGAGTCATTATACGCTATCTATGGATGCTTCTGGCATGCTGAAACTCAGCTGGGAGACGAATGTCACTTACTGGAAAGCTGAAGTCGCCTTTACAATCCCCACTCTAGCTGCTGTCGTCACAAGAGAAGGATCATTTCAACTAGTCGACCAAATGTCGAGGCCGGTGTGGTCTATGTTTGCAGATGATCATAATGACTCCTCTGTTGTCTTTAGGTTTCTAAGGTTAGATGCTGATGGGAATTTGCGAATGTACTCGTGGGATGACTCTTCAAAGTCATGGAGAAAGGTGTGGCAAGCTGTGGCCAACCAGTGCAACGTCTTTGCTACTTGTGGGTTATCTGGGGTGTGCACATTGTCCCAACTGGGGACTGCAACCTGCAAATGCCCTTTCGGGTCATCAAGTTTAGCTGCAAATTCCAGCTGTTTGGCTCCATACTATCAACATTGCGGCTCCGGAACAACTATGGTTGCATTTAAGCATACTTTCTTGTACAGTATTTATCCACCACAAGATTCTATTATTCAATCCAGTGCTAGGCAGTGCAGGGACTTGTGCTTGCAAGATCCTAATTGCATGGCTGCTACTGCAACCAACGACGGTGAAGCTCAGTGCCGTATCAAAAAGACCAGATTCATTACGGGTCATGGGGAACCCCTCCTTACCATGCACATCGTATGTTAAGATCTGTTTAGATCCAGTTGCCGCATTTCCTTTAAATGCCTCTGCATCTTCTCCTTCCACTGCTCCTTTAAACAAAGAGATCAAGAGATTCTACATACATTCTATCATTGGACCTATATCTGGCGCACTCCTTGCATTTATGGCAATCCAAGTTGGTATTCTTTTTTTCCTCTGGAAGAGAAAAAATGAGGTTAAGAGCACGGGAGCAACATACAGCCCTTGTCCTAGTTCAATTGGTTTGGTTCCATTATCATACTTGGAGTTGATCGATATCACCGGTAACTTCAAGGACCAGCTTGGAACAAATCTATACAAAGGTGTGCTTCTGTCAAACAAAGTTGTTGTAGTGTGGGAGTTAAAATATGCGATGCAAAGTGGGGAAATCATAGAAGAGAAACTGTTTAGGTCTTGGATTTCTGCTTTAGGAGGAATTCACCATAAGAATTTGGTGAAATTGGAGGGCTACTGTTGCTGCTCTGACCGAAGGTTCTTGTTATACGAGTTTCATAAGAACGGTTCAGTTGATAAATGGATTACAGAAGCTAAACTCAGCAGGAGGCTGACATGGAGAAGAAGGGTAGAGATATGCGTAGGAGTGGCAAAAGCCGTCTCCTACTTGCACTCCGGCTGCAGGGAATTTGTCGCTCACGGGAACTTGAAATGGGAGAATGTGCTTCTGGATGAAGAGCTCGAAGCAAAGGTGACAAAATTTGGCTTGAAGAGAATGAGCGGCAAGGCAAGTGAAAGTGAGCAAGGTGCTGAGGCTGATGTGGCGAGCTTTGGGGAGATGATACTGAGAATGGTGAGTGGACGCCATACTGGCACTAATATTTGTAGTTGGGGCTATAATGAGTGGTCAGAGGGGCGAGGTGTGGAGCTTGTGGATTCGAGAATTAGGGATAAATTTGATGTAGATGAGGTTGAACGCATGTGGAGGATCGCATTTTGGTGTGTCCAGTCTGATGCTCGGCTTCGGCCCTCGATGGGGGAAGTAGTTAAGGTTTTGGAAGGTACATTGTCGGCTGATCCCCCACCGCCTCCTTAAGTATGCAATTCTCTAAGAGCAAGCATATTACAAATGAATCATATGATGGTATCTCCAATGCTTGCAGCCAAAATTGGATCTGCGGTTAATTGGACAATCGCTCATATTGGAGCTGCTTGGCTGGAAGACTAACAAAGTGTTTGCATTTATGTAAGTATTTTTCTTTGAAACGATGCTCGAAAGCATATTCTCATGTAATAGTGGTAGTACTAATCTAACTAGGTCAGATCTAGTGCGGACCTTGTTTTAACAGCCTAATATTTACAACACAGAGAGCATTAAGTTGAGTTCTCTGATGCTTTAAACACTCAAGTCTTGGTTATGTGCCAAAATATAGTTTGTTATTATTATTCTTATTATTATTTTCATCTTTTCCATTACCAACCTTAGAAACTGCATCGTGTTTCTAGTATATATCTTCAGTAATACTCTTTTGCAACAGCACATGGATCCTTTCTTTTGCTAAGAATTTGCATGCTGTGTCTATGCAGAATCTTCTGTAAACATCTATACATTGCCTCTAGAGAATATTTTGCGTTTTTGAGTTATCACATTTTCAACTTTGCTCCACTTGCAAACAGCACTGAAGCTCGCAATTTTAATTAAGTTTGATTTGTAATCTTCATTCATGCTGTAACTGTTCCTCATGTTTTAGAAATGGTAGTTACGTAATCCCTGTTTCACCAGTCAGGCATGACAGTTAAATCACATTTACGGAAAAGAAACAAAAGACCCCGCCATGTACATTTCTAGCACAAAAAAAGAAAAAAAAAAAGAAAAAGAAAACTAAAGACAATGTTACACCCAAATTTTTTATTTTCTTTGGCCCGTTGCAGAAGAAGAGGAGGTCCGGATGTACGGAAAGTTTTCCTCATCACCTAGGAGGAGCGTGCGCAAGCCCAAGAGACATTCTGTCATGAAAAATGCTCCTATTTATTACTGTTGTCTATCACGTTTTAAAAACTTTGCATTTGCATCTTCTTATATATGGTTTTCCTGGATAGAAACAGCGTTGTTAATGTTGTTCAGGTTACTTGTCCTGGGAGGATTAGTGACAGAGCAACTCCGTCACGTTGTTTGTTAATTTCTAATTTACAGAATTTGGATGGCGACTCATCATGGATTCATGCATAAAGCTACATATGTATATATATGAGAAATATGACCAATACGAGTTACTTAGACATAGAAGGCAGTTCGACTGCTTCGGGATGGCACCCCCCACCTTTAGGTTAGTTCGCGAAGCTACGGCGTCTGTCTCGTGATCCTAGAACGCCGATTTTACTGCTCGGGTTTGTCCGAAGCTTCAGATCGTCGTTTAGAACGTAACTCCAAAACCGTGCGTCGGATCAACGAACCGTCTCTTCCCACGCGTTTAAATACCTAACAATTAGGTAGACATGTGGTCAAATTAGATCAAGACCGATCATTTTCAAAAATCCTAAGTTTGAGATCTAGGTTTACCCAATGCAAAATCCCCCACTAGAGCTTAGGATTCTTGCGTAAACCCTCTATTAGAGAAGCTAGGGTTCCAATGAAATCATTTCTAGAAGATAAAAACCTCTCTAGAAGACTCTACCATGAAAGCTCTCATGAGCTTACCTCTATTGAAAGCTCCAAGGGTGAAGAGGAAGAAGATGATGCCCTAGATCCTTCTCCTAGCTTGGTCCTCCACCAAGTCCTTCTCTTTTTCTCCTTCTTCTCCTTCTTCTTCTTCTTTCTAGAGAGAGAGGGAGAGAAAACATAAGAGTGTGAGTGAGAAATGAGGGTGAAAGAGAGGGAAAATCCCTCTATAGCCCTTCACTTGCAACAATATGCCGACAGCCCTTTCCATTTTGCCTCTATTGCCTTGCCCAGACTGGGCAGTTTTCGGGTGCGGGGACCGGTCCCTCTACGGGAGGACCGGTCCCCGAGAGTAACCTCTCGCAGGACAGCCCATCAGCCTCAAAATTACACGTATGGGAACCGGTCCCCGTCCGAGGGATCGGACCTTTAGGGACCGGACCCTGCCTGAAGGACCGAACCCCGAGAGCTTTTCTTGTTGGCAGAATTTCCTGCCAGCTTCTACGCGTACGGGAACCGGTCCCTCCTGCCAGGGACCGATCCCCGAGAGCAAATTTTGTGTGCAGAGATTTCTCTGCCGCACAACTACTTAGGGGAACCGGTCCCTCCGACCAAGGACCGGTCCCCGAGAGCAAAATCTGCAACTTAGCAGATTTCTTCCATTTTGCTCTCCGAGGCCCTCGCCAATGCACTTTTTGGGTTTTCAATGCCTTCGGCCTTTCCGAAGCGTACCCAATCGACAATTAGTCGATTCTAAATGAAGTCAAATCCTCGGATTTCGAGAATTCACTTCCTTACAGTTATACCGGTATAAATGCACGTGTACCGGTACACTTCGGCTCTTTCGGCAAGGAGTGAACTGCTGCTGTAAATATAGTTGGATGGTCTAGTTGCTATTGTAGCAACATGTAATATACCAAATCCTCTCCCCTTTCACAGCAAACACACCCACTCTCTCTTTTCTCTCATTTCTCTCTTTCTCTCTATAGAGATCATCTCCAAGAGCTTGGAGAAGGAAAATGAGGCTTTGGAGGTGGATTTTGGTGAATTTGGTGGATCTAGAAGCCCTCCCACAAAGAGGACTTGGTAGAGCTTGGGACACTTGGTAGAGCTTAGGACAAGAGGTGAGTTCTTGCAAGATTACTCCTAGGGTTTGGTTTTGAACCCTAAGTTTTAGAGTTTTGAGCTCTTTAGAGGCTTTAGGAACCCTTTAGGGCCATGAACTCCATGAAACCCATGAGAGCTTCATGTGCTCTAATAGTGATCACCTAAGGTTCATGGTAGATGCCCTAGGAATGGTTCTAAAGGCCTAGTAAAGGTATTAGAGTGCTTCCTAGTTGATTTAAAGCTATTTTTTGCTTAAGAATGAGATCAATTTAGGAGAAATCTCATTATAGCATTGTTAGGGCATAGAATTTGGGGCTTTTGCCCTAAATTGTTTTCGAGGTAAATTGACCTCTTGGAAACCTAATTTGGGGTATTCCCGACGCGTGGGACAACTCCGTTCGTCGAAACGAAAATATCTAAGTCGGTTTGCTTAATAAATAAGCCTGATTTGGCTCTATTTAGAGTGCAGGTCGCGAATAGGCATCCTAAAATCACGAGCAGCGAACCGCAACTCCTCTACAATTGTTAAGGATTTTATAGGTTGACGGATTTCGTGAAGTTATTGGAGTCTTGAAGGAGTCGGAAGCAGACTTGAAAGAAGAAGAAGCAAACTGATGATCCAAGACTCATCGGAGAAGCTCGGCACCTCAAGTATGATTAACAGATCATTTTTGGTGATTTAAACTAAGAAAAAATATTTAGAAAACTTGGATTGTTTTAAACTGATCAAATTTTCAAAACTAAAGTTTTTTGTGGTCGGAGACCAGTCTTGAAATTGAAGACCGGTTCCCGTAGCCTGTCTCTTGCGTAGCATTAAAGAGAGACCGGTCTTGGAGATGAAGACCGGTTCCCGTACGTTGATAAAACGTGTGACGCAAGCGAAGACCGGTCTTCTGGAGTAGAGACCGGTTCCCATATGATGTTATTTCTTGTTACGCAAGAAGAGACCAGTCTTCATGTCTAGAGACCGGTCCCCGATGGCTGGGTTTTCACTGATGGAACAGAGGACTGGTCGTGTACCTGGAGACCGGACCTTCAGAGACCGGTCTCACTTTGGGAGACTGGACCTTGGTTGCGTAAAAACTTATAAAATTGTCTTTTTCAATCCTAATCTAATTCTAAAGTCTTCTAAAACTATAAATAGACCATGGGGGATTCAATAATCAGTATGCTTAGATTCTAGACCATATTAAAACCCTAGAAACTCGTTTTTGAGCTTTATGATTTAATTCTTAAAGCGAGTTTCATTTTGTTGATCGTCGATTTGATTCTAGGCTTTTATTTTGAATGTTCCTTCGTGAATCGAGTCGATGATTAACTAAAAGGAATTCCCTCATTGTTTATGGTTCGTTAACGTTAAGATCACCTTAAATCATCGTTCTAAGAGCTCCGGACAGAGATTTTGCACGAGATTGCGTGTGAGGCAGAGGATTCTGTGGACGCATCGAGGAGTCGAGGCGTTGATGCGGCAAGGAGTTGCGTGTAAGTTATGGGGTTGCCCCAAGGATCTATCTAGATTGTATCCGACACCTAGAGGGGGGTGAATAGGTGTACCGGCCAAAAACCACAATTCTCGATGCGTTAAAAGTAAATCCGGACATTACAAAACACACCGAGATTTACGTGGGAAAACTTCAAACTCGGAGTAAAAAACCCACGGGACCAACACACGAATAACAATCTACTAAGAGAAAAGATTACAAGGTGATTACCGACTCCACGGACTTAACCTCTCTTAACCTCCTATGAATCTCCGCGCACGCCTCAGGGTTGTCCCAGCCCTTGCGTCCGAGTCCGCGAACGCCACGTCCCGAATCCACGAAACGCCACCACTTCGAATCCACGAAGCTTCTATCACGCCGAATCCACGATGCCACTCGAATCCATGAGCCAACGATCTGAATCCACGAATCGCCTTCAATCGCGCCGAATCCACGACGCCTCACGCCGAATCCACGACGCTATTCATGAGAAGCATCATGAGTATGGTGATCCTTCGCTTAGGAGTATCGTAGAAAACCGAAGAAGAAAACTCCAAGCGAATCGTAGATCAAATCGACATATAGATATTCAATACGATATCTCGATTTGACCTAAAAGAGGCTATGATGTAGAAAATAGGTTTTTGATAAAATCCTACCCTCTAGGGTTTCTCAAACATGTATAATAATGAAGCACACGGAGTTAGAGAACCCTAATATCTTATTTATAGACTTTAGAATCAATTAGATTCAGATTAGAGATTTTTCAGATTTTTACCATCTTGTACCGGTACAAATTTGAACTGGTTACCAGTAATGCAATGACGGAAGATTATTTTTCGAAGCCTCATTACCGGTAATGGATTTGATGGCTGTACCGGTATAGCAACTATGGTTGTACCGGTACAGGTTCAGGTACAGGTCCGGTACACTTTGTAAATTTTTTAATTTCCGAAAATTACAAAGTTCCGATATAATTTCTAATCAGTTAAATAATGATTTATGATTCTAATGCCTATAACTAAGTATGAAT
The DNA here is from genome assembly GCA_025177825.1 of Aechmea fasciata. Taxonomy (NCBI): domain Eukaryota; kingdom Viridiplantae; phylum Streptophyta; class Magnoliopsida; order Poales; family Bromeliaceae; genus Aechmea; species Aechmea fasciata. The sequence goes on from CM045932.1 coordinate 12,723,391, forward strand.
CACCATATTATGTGTAGCATATCGAACTTCTAAAGTCTTGAAGTTACGAGGTATGTTGGCTTAGAAGGCCATAAAAATGGTTCCGGCGAAGTCTGGAAGCTTTCGGGTGTTTTCGATGCACTAGGTGCGAGAACGAAGCCCGAAAGGCTATATTGGGCCACGAGCGAAATCCGACGCTTGCATGGATGAAATGATGGTGTGGACATTATCCAAATCATGTGTGGGGAGTCTCGGTGCGATTTCAAGTGAATCGGAGACCCACAGGTCCAAAAGTGAGTTGGAACGGAGAGAAAACGGAGCCCGAAAGGCTACTTTGGGCTGTGAGCCAAATCCGACACTTGCACGGGTGAAACGATGATGTAGACATGATCTAAATCATGTTTGGAGGGTCTCGGTTCGATTTGAAACGAATCGGAGGTCAAACGGGCCAAAAGTGAGTTGGAACGGAGAAGAAACGGAAAAAGCTGAAAATTTGGCTAAGTCCTTTGAGTGGGCTGGAGGACCCTGTGGGGTCGGGACATTGATGAATGTCCGGACATTGGTGATTGTCCGGACCCCGTACGCTGGAAAATCGGAAAAAAGGGCCCTGCGCAGGCCAGGTCCGGACATTGGGCCAGGTCCGGACATAGCATGAATGTCCGGTCTCAGCAGCCCGAAAATGCCCAGTTTGGGCTGTTTCAAATATTGCGAAGTTGAGGGGCTTTGTTGCAATTTGACAGGGGGTTAAGTGATTAGAGGGTGATAAAAACCCTTTCTCTCCCTCTCTCCCTCACAGAACCCTCTCTCCCTCTCTTCTCTGTCGACCGAAGCAAGAAGAAGGAGAAGAGAAGAAGGAAAGAAAAAGAAAGAAGAAGGAGAAGAAAGAGGAAGATGTAGAAGAGGATGATGAAGAGGATAATGGCCATCTTCTTCCTCTTCTCCTTGTGCAAGAGAGCTTCATGGAGAGGTAAGCTTGTGCTCTCTCTCTCCTCTTATGGTAGATCTTTATGGGATGGATTTATAAACCCTAGATCTAGTGTTTTGATCTCCTCACAAGTGTAGGAGCCTAGTAGAACACGAAGAACACATGAAAACCATGTTTTCTTCGTAGAGCACTAATGGTGGATTTTTAGGGTTTGCTCTAAGCACCCTATGGATGGTTCTAGTACTTCTAGATGAGTTCCTAGATGTTGAACAAGCTCTCTTTTGCTTGTTCTAGAGATCAAAGCGGTGGGATTGCATAAATGCAAACCTAGGGCTCCAAAAATGAGGTTTTTAGAAATCGATGAGATTGATCTCATTTGACCCCATAGAAACCTAATTGGGGGTGCAACGAACGCGTTGGCGCGCTCGGTTCCGTGATCCGACGAGCGAGTACAAAGATATTAATTATTTAATATATTCATACCAGATGTCCGCAGCACGCAAGATAGGAGCCCAAAATTCATGAAAACGGAACTGGGGCAACTTAAAGGCGTGGGGCAACGACACAAGGTCTCAGATCGAGATTCGGAGATCGTTCGGTTGGTCGTGCAAGAGTTCGAGCCAAACCGGGTCACGGGTGCCACGGGTGGCCGATTGCAAGTGTCTACAAGCAATCGGAGAGCGTAATAAGGTGGGTTGTGTTTACCGAAGCGACTAGGTCGCCTATATATGTCTAAGAGTAAAGGTTTCAACTTGATGCATATAAATGATATATATGACAAGTGTAGAACGGCATGTTAAAGAACATCATGTAAAATGCTAAGTAGATGTAGATGATGAGCTTAATGAATAAATGCTTCATAAATTCATGAATGTATGCTTAGCATGGTGGATACACGATGATCATGATAATAGCATGATTGAATGTTTAACATTGTAGAGATAAATGCTAGATTTGAATTCATGACGAATATGATATGGAAATGGTAAATGTAAGAATGCAAAGTAAAGCATATGAGTTGTGGACAATCTATATATATTAGATCGAGTGGCATTGAACCTAGTGTCTTGAACATAGGTTGAACAAGTGTGGGTGACATAGAGTCATGAACCTAGCAACAAAGGTGACATTGTCAATAGAGACATGCATTGGTATAGAGGACATTGTTGTTAAACATAGTTTAACCAAGAGAGGCATTGAAGTAATTATGATTGGAAAGTGGCAAGAATAAATAGGTAGAAACCTATTATGACAACGGTATTATGGCAAGGATGATATGGATGATATGGTAGTAATCTATCTTTGGTAAAGGTAATATGGCAAGTGGCTATGAATCCTCAAATTGAGGATTGGATCTACACTCTTGACAAGTCTTGGCTTGAGGGAGGTCGCTCCCCCTCGAGCGGTGAGTTCCGGAACAGTCACCTAGGGGATCGTGGCCCCGACGGACGGTCCCTCGGGTATGTAGGCTGGGTTTAGAGCCTCCCCGTTCAGAGAGGGATTTTGGGTCTTGAGTTTGTTGGGGTTAACTATGTTAACCGGTAAGATTGGGTCATAGCCAAGTAAAAGTTACTTCGCAAAGGACATACGCACTACAGTGTGATTGACTCGAGACCGAGTCGGGTGGCATAGTGAGCTGAGCTAGAGATGGCCTAAGAAGTGATTTGAGAGTGGGCATAGAAAGCCTAGTGTAAAGAATGGAATAGTTAATGCAAATAATAGCAAGAACAAAAGGATAAGCCATGAGCTAATTGATAGTTGCATATTGCATTTGTGAGGCATGTTTTTATGTTAGTCGCAGATTATCTATCTATGGATGTTGTTTTTGGACTAACATATTTGCAGGGCCTCCTTGGACCTATTGGTCGAGCTGTTCTCGTGGGTGACCGTACCCACTGAGAACTATGGACAATAGTTCTCACCCCCGTGTTGTTTTTGGGGGTACAGGTACACACGTGAGCGGCGCAGCAGCAGCAGCGCGAGGCAAGGGCGTAGCTCAGTAGATAGCGCCCTACCAGGAGACCAGAGATAGAAGTACCCCAGTTGAGAGGTTAGGGGTATAGTGGGAAAAGAAAACAAGTTGTAATAAAAATGTATAATTTACTAGATTGTATTTGGAAGTCTGTAATAATGAATGTAAAAGTTTAAAGTTAATGTAATATTGTAATATGGGTTGAATGGTTGTAATAGCAAGTAGCTGTTTTATGTTTATGATACTTCCTTATGCAATCTGATTGTAATATCTGTTCCTGTTTGGAACCTTCTTGTAATTGTATGGATTGCGACGCCTTGAACGTACAGGCGACACTCTGTCCGTTCGGCGGTCTGTCGGCGCGCCCGAATCCGACCGAATTGGCGGGCACGGGGCGTGACATTATGATTTAAAACCTTACCTTGACATCGTGATTCACATCGTGAGCCAATTCCGCTTTCTTCGAAGTCTTGGATTCTTCAACCATCTTCGATCCGCTCCGATCCTTTAAGACTCCGACTCAATTCACGAAACTTGCCAACACAAAATCCTTAACAATCTCCCCCTTTGGCAATTTCGTGACAAAACATAAAAGCTCACTAAAAATACATCATAAAAGAAAAACGAAGTTTAATGTCATCACCAAAACATCAAACTCTCACGTGTAATCCAAATACAATTTGAAATCCAAAAGCACATCAAAACTTCTAAAACAGACTCTATGACTTAGACGCAACTAGGAGTCTTGAAGTCTTGATTTCCTACAAAACAAATTTCAACAAATTTTCAAAGTTAATGTAATACCTCTTCTCCGTTCTTTTGTTCTTTTCTCCAACTTTCTTTGTTCATGTTCACCAACTTCCTTTGTTCATGTTCAAGATTACATCTCTCCTTCTCCCTCCTTAATCTCAACATGTCTCCCCCTTCGTATGTCTCCCCCTTCGTGTATACATCTAATACCACTTAGCTTCTTAGTCAGTACCTGTTCTCCATTCTCCCCCTTTTTGTCAAAAATTGCTAAAAAGAAATACAAATAGAGAGAAACATACACTAGCAAAAAGAAAATAATCATGTCATAGTTACAAACCTAGATGCATAATGAAAAGATAAGTAAAGGGAAAAACATCAAAATGAAACTATAACATAGTCCTAAAATAAGCAGTAAAACTCGAGGTAGGATAAGCAGGAAAGATCGAGGCAGAAATCACTCAGTCGCCTCGTCGTCGTCATCATCCCCTCTTGCATGAGATCCAGAATCTCCAGCCTCAGGAGCACCAGCGGATGGTGGAAGAAACGGCTGCCTCGATACAGATCTCTGATATGTCGAGCGAACAGTCGGAGTAGGAAAGATGTCATCGTGTGTACATCCCATCTTCTTTAGGATCCTCTTGATCCCTTGCTCGATCCATTTGTAGCCTTTCTTCAGTGAGCTGACTTCACGATGGAGTGAATCTAGAGTGACCACTCCTCCAGAGCTAGAAGATCCTGCACGCTCTGCATGCTCTGCTCGTCGTGGAGGTCGAGGTGGAGAAGAACCGCTAAGCTGGAAGATATAATAAAACTAGTCTCTCCCAACGAATCCTCTTGGTTCCAATAGTGGGCTGAACATTGTAGCACATAATCAAATAAAGCAGGTGATACTCAGGGCGCAGATCCTTTGATTCCACAATCGCTCGATCCGTGCGAACTCCCGGCTTGCAGATTGCTTCAATCACACTCCCAATGTGTCGAAAACTGAATAGTCCCTGTAGTGTGATGAAGCCCTGAAGTATCTACCTCCATACCAAGAAGCCCTCCAATATTGTGAGGAGTAACCGACAGTCTCTGTCCACGCACTGACGTCTCAAATACATAAGTCCCCGTCTCCTCATCGTCCGCCAGAACTACGCCTCGCATGTAGAACTCCCGGATGAGTTCCACACAGAAAAGAGAGCGAGCCGTAACATGACCAACTGGCTCAATAGGGGCTCTCAGCAAAAGTCGTCTAAACTCAGGAACTTGCTCCGTCAGTTCCTTGAAGTTGACATGTCGCTCCGCTAAGCACGATCGAACCGAGCAAGCACGAACTCTCTCAGGAGAAACCTCAGCTATCCTCTTAACTCGTCGCTCCTGAGCACGTGAACCACCTCCCCGAGATGATTCGCCAGCAATGCCCTTTCCCTTGTCAGGACGGGAAACGGGCTCTACTTCAGCTTCCTCAGCTAAGCTCTCCTGGTAATCAGGGTCTGAACCCTCAGACTCTTCAAAGAAAGACGGTCCTTTTAGAAGGCCCTCGACGTCCTCTACCACGACCGTGACCACCTCCCGTGGCCATAAGCACCAACAAAGATCAAAATCGGGAGAAAGCCATTTTCCTACACATAAAAAGTAGCCGAAAATGAAAAAATTCTGAAAAATTCTCTAAAAATAGCGAAAAATTCACCAATAATTTCAGAATAAATAATAATGCTATTTCAAACTTAAATCATGCAAAAAATTTCATCAAAATCTGCAATTTCACAAAAATCTCGAAATTCCAACAAAAATGAAACCTAGAACATAGATCTACGAAAAATAACGAATTTAAACTAGTTCTAAGTGTTCTAGATGCAAGATAATTGTCACGCCCCGGGGTCGGCAGGACCTTCCCCAAAGCGTGCCCAGACCCGCCATATGTCAACACATACCAGGCGTCTAACTAAAAACAGCGGAATTTAAAACAATAAAAGGCTACAACTATGAATATCAGAGCCACAACTAAGCAAGAACCAAACCACAAGTAAAAGAAAGTAAAGCGTCTAAAACACTAACATAGGAATAGAGAGTAGTACACAGATAACATCAAAAGCTCTCAAAAACACAAAAGTGGTGGTCTCTATACAAGGTAAAAACACTCCTTCTCTCCAAAATAAAACAAGAGAAAAAGGAAACCACCTATCCAAAACCCTCTCACAAGCCGCTATCCCGAGGCAACTCCTTTGCCGCGGTCCCGAGCCTCCCCGATGCAGAAGGCACTGAAACGAGTCAGAAACAGAGGGCGTGAGAACTATAAACATATAGTTCCCAGTGGGCAATTACTGACCTGCACAAAATTGCTCCACTAGGCCCAAAAAGAGTAATATACGAGTACTGAAGTAAATAACTGAAATAAAGGCATAACTGTAAAGCTGAATGAATAACCCAAGGTAAATAAATTACATGCTTTAAACTACCCGATAGCCAACCTTAACAAGTTTATTCAAATAAGTTCACAAGTGTACTATAATAGAATTGAAGACCTATCAAGTATACTACTATGTCCAATACTATATCACAACACATATATCCAACTACTAATCTAAGTTAAGTAGTGATTATCCTTTATTATAGAAAGACAATGGTCAATCTCAATTTGGGATTTACACAAGTGCAATCCCGCTTGCGCCCCCTAAGTGTCGTGGTAGCCCCAACATCCCCGTAGGAATGAGTCTAACCAATTCGGCCCAATAGGTTTCTCAATACCGCACGTGCGAATACATCGCAAAGGCTAACTCCGAGTGCCGCTTGTAGGGAGCGACCCTCACAAGCATGTGCGAAGAGCACAAATGGCAACAAGCAAGTCCAAGTCCCAAGTCCCACACATGGCAAATGTCACTAGCAACCCTAAGGTCTAGTACAACAAATTCTCATGACACTAGAATTTCTATGTCAAGTTCATTCACGAGCCTAATGCCGCTTGATGACATTAGCTCACTATTCTACACTTTTGATGCCAAGCCAATGCCGCTTAATGACAAGGGCTTTTCTCCTATATCATGTATAGTTCTATGTTCTCAAACACATGTCAAAGTCCTCTCAAACACTTAGTTTCAAGTTCCCAAAAAGAATGCTACAAGACTTCAGCTCTCACATGCATTCGTCTCTACTATATAGAGTAAAATTGCATTACACATAGCATATGTATCTTAAGCATTCTAAAATTCACAAATAAATCAAATAACATGAAAATGCACTAATTTTCATTTAACCATAAGCAAATAAGCACCAATGAGAATTTCTCATTGTGCTAGGTGAGGCCAAACCCACCGTCGCTCCAAGCGTCGCTCCGAACCGCTAACGAAGCTTCGATTCCTACTCCTAGTACCCTACAAAGGAGATCCTAGGAGTTACAACCTCAAGAGATAAGTCTTGAGTTCAAACTTTAAGCTTCTATGTAGAGAGTAAGGAAAAATTCACCTTAGAGTAAAAATCCTTCTCCAATCCTCAAATGGAGGTGAGATCCCTTCCAAGGCAACCTTCAAGAAGCTCACAAACAAGTTCCAAGTCCACCAAACTTGAAGATCTTTCCCTCAACTTGCTCCCAAACCAAGCACCAAGCTTCATCCATGGTGGAGGATGCACCAAGAAGCAAAAAGGAGAAGAAGAGAGAAGGGTTAGACCACCAAAGAGCACCCTAGACCCAAGAAATCAAAGGGGAAAGAAGGGTGAGAGCTCCCTACCTCTCTCTCCTGCAGTGAAGGGCTCAAAATGAGCCCTAGGGGTGAAGGGGCATATGTATAAAGCAACAAAATGCCAAACAGTCCCTGCAGTTTCGGATTTTCGAAAACTGCCAGTCTGTACCGGTACAAACCCGTTTTGTACCCAGATAAACCTCGCGAGACAAAGAAACCCGAGCCTCGGTTTGCTCACCGCTCATCTATACCTAAGATAAATCTTGTCTTGTACCTAAGATAGCCATCATTTTGTACCGGTATAGCAACAATTTTGTACCGGTACAAAAGCATGAAATTCCAACCCGAGAGCAACCTAAAATCCAGCTTTTTGGACTTTAGTGCTTGGAAATCATCCACTAACCTCGGTACTCGTGCCATAGGTCGGAACACAGTCAACGACCCTCCAGAAAATCTGGAAAAGCTCAGATCTCACATCTAACACTCGAACCTCGGCAATTTGCAAAGTCCAAGGCCACATTCACCCCTCCTAAAAGGAGGTTTCGTCCGCGAAACTCAAAATTAAAGTCATACCTCATGACTCCATCAGAAAGAGATGGGGATAGCGCTCTCGAAGCGCACTCTCTAGCTCCCACGTGGCCTCCCGCTCCTCGTGGTTGCTCCACAGGACCTACACATAAGGAAGCTCCCGGTGCCTCAACTTCATCACCTCGCGAGCTAAAATCTTCACGGGTTGCTCCTCGAAGCTCAAATCGTCCCTCAGCTCCAATGGTGTAGCATCCAAAACATGAGCTGGATCATGTACATACTTCCGAAGGACCGATACATGAAATACGTTGTGTACACCCGATAGGTTCGGCGGTAGAGCAAGTCTATACGCTACCGGGCCCACACGCTCCAAAATCTCATACGGTCCAATGAAACGGGGCTCAACTTACCCCGAATCCCAAATCTCCGACTCCTCCGGCCGGGCGAGACTTTCAAAAAGACATGTTCTCCAATCTGAAACTCCAAGGCTCGTCGACGTCTATCAGCATAGCTCTTCTGCCTACTCTGGGCTGTCAACAACCGCTCCCTAGCAATGCGAACCTTGTCCTCGGCTTCGTGGAGCACATCTGGGCCTAGAGCCAAACTCTCACCAACTTCACTCCAATGAAGTGGCGATCTACACTTCCGTCCATAGAGTGCCTCAAATGGCGCCATCTTGATGCTTGCTTGATAACTGTTGTTATAAGCAAACTCGCCCATCGGTAGATGCCGCGACCATCCTCCCCGGAAGTCGATCACGCAGCTCGAAGCATGTCCTCGAGTGTCCGTATAGTACGCTCCGACCGCCCGTCACTCCGAGGGTGGAAAGCAAAGAAATCCGCCGAGTACCCAAGGCGTCCCGCACTCCTCCAAAAGTGCGACACAAAGCGAGTGTCTCGTCCGATACTATAGAAGTGGGTACTCCATGTAGTCGCACAACCTCGTCAAGGTAAACCCGTGCGAGTCTCTCGCCCAAGTAGTGTGGATAGGTATGAAATGTGCCGACTTCGTCAACCTATCCACGATCACCCAAATAGCGTCATGCCCGGCCTGGGAGCGAGGCAATCCCATCACAAAGTCCATGGTGATCATCTCCCACTTCCACACTGGAATCGGTAAGCTCTGTAATTTCCCCGCGGGAACTCTATGCTCAGCCTTCACTTGTTGGCAAGTTAAACAACGAGCTACAAACTCGCCAACATCCTTTTTCATCCCGGGCCACCAATAGTGTAGTTTCCAATCCTTATACATCTTGGTGCCTCCTGATGTATAGCATACGGCGCTCGGTGTGCTTCTAGGAGAATCTCCTCTTTAAGTGTCGGTTCCGCCGCACACAAACCCGTCCACGAATCGCATCAAGTCGCCACCGTCCAAAGTAAAGTCCCCGGTGCAACCATCTGTCATCTTTGCTCGGATCTTTAGCAACTCCGCATCAAGAGCTTGCTTTTCCTTGATTCTTTCCAATAAAGTAGGTTGCACCACAAGTGTCATCAACCTCATAGGTGTGTCAGGAGCCACCACCTCCAACTCTAACCGCTTCCGCTGCTCAATCAAAGGCGGTTGAGTAACTATCATCATCGCTAAGTTTTCCGTCGATTTCCTACTTAGCGCATCTGCCACCACGTTAGCCTTGCCTGGTAAAGTATCGTCGATCATAATCCTTGAGGAGCTCCAACCATCTGCGCTGCCTCAGGTTCAATTCCTTCTGAGTGAACAGATACTTTAAACTCTTGTGATCCGTATACCCTTCACACCGCTCGCCATAAAGATAGTGGCGCCATAGTTTTAGTGTGAACACTACAGCCGCCAACGCCAGGTCGTGTGTATCATAATTTCTTTCATTCTCCTTCAATCGAGAAGCATACGCGATCACCTTTCCGTCCCGCATTAACACGCAACCCAATCCGTTAAAGCATCGCTATAAATCACATACCCCGCTCCAGCATCGGCAAGGTTAGGATTGGCGCGGTAGTCAATCGCAGCCTTCAACTCTTGAAAGCTTTTCTCGCACGCATCATTCCAAATGAACTTGGTGCCTTTATGCGTGAGCCTCGTGAGGGGAGTAGATAACCTTGCAAATCCCTCAACAAACCTCCTGTAGTAGCCGGCCAAACCGATAAAACTCCGTATCTCCGTGACACTCGTCGGTCTAGGCCACTCCCTGACGGCCTCAATCTTCTTAGGATCCACGGCTATACCCGATCCCGAAACCACATGGCCCAAAAACGTCACCTCTCTGAGCCAAAACTCACACTTCTTCAACCTGGCAAAGAGTCTCTTTTCCCGAAGCACTTGAAGTACCAGCCTCAAATGTTCCTCGTGATCAACATCACTTCGGGAATAAACCAAAATGTCGTCTATAAACACCACGACGAACCTGTCCAAATATGGCTTAAAGACACGGTTCATCAAATCCATAAAAGCTGCCGGGGCATTAGTAAGCCCAAACGGCATAACGGTGAACTCATAGTGTCCATACCGCGTCCTGAAAGCCGTCTTTGACACATCCTCAGGCTTGATCTTCACCGATGATAACCCGACCGCAAGTCGATCTTGGAGTACACGCTAGATCCCTGAAGCTGATCCAACAGATCATCGATCCTCGGCAACGGATACTTATTCTTAATCGTGACTTTATTAAGTTCACGATAATCCATACATAAGCGAAGTGATCCGTCCTTTTTCCTCACAAAGAGAACCGGTGCTCCCCAAGGTGACACACTCGGCCTCACAAAACCTTTATCCAAAAGATCCTGCAACCGTGCCTCGCCTCCTTAAGTTCTCCGGTGCCATCCTATAGGGCGCCTTTGAGATTGAGTAGTCCCGTGACGAGATCTACTACAAACTCAATCTCCCTATCAAAGTGCGGCATTCCCGGTAGCTCGCCGAAACACATCCCGGAACTCCCTCACCACAGGGATATCCTCAATCCTAGGAGAATCCTCAACATCTCGGGGTGCAATACTAGCCAAATAGGCTATGCACCCGCTACTAATCAACTGCCTAGCTCGAGAGGAGCTAATAGTCATCGCAAACAGCGAACTCTGGCAACCCTGAAACACAACCTCCTCGTGACCAGGCTCTCTAAAAGTCACAGTACGACTCACACAATCGATCGTAGCAAAGTATCGGGTCAACCAATCCATGCCCAAAACTATGTCAAACTCTCCAAGTTTGCGCACCACAAAAAGATCCGCGGGCATGATCCAATCCCCAATCCGAACCGGCAACTAGCACAACACTCCCGAACGTCTATATGATGTCCGGCATAATCACTCGCCCGAATGCAACAAGGAAGTCATAGGAATGCTATGCAACTCGGCAAATGTACCGATCAATAAAAGAACAAGATGCGCCGTATCAAATAAAGCACGAACTCGAATGCAGAAATCAAAATGATACCCGCAACCACGTCTCACGCCGCGCCGCCTGCCTCGGGCGGCATACAATCGTCCACTCGGCCCCGTCGTGACCCCTCGCTCCGCTCTCGTGCGTAAGATCTCCCGCCCGGTAAGATGCCGCAAGTGTCCCCGGCCGGGACCCGGTGAAGCCGTGCCGACGCCGTCGACGGTGTGGGGTAGATCCCCTGGACACTCGACCGGAAACGGCCCTCCCGACCGCAAGAGAAGCATCGACCCCGCCGCGGCACCGTCGGGGGTGGTGGGGGCCGCTACAAATCACACACCGCGGCGCTGGTCGCCGCCGTATCCTCGCGCCGCTGGGGGTCCTCGTCCACGGATCGTCTCGGGTACTTTGGCGGCTTCCTAGAGTGCGCCCGTTCGCACCCTCGCCCGAGGGCCTCTTGCCCTTGCCCCGATCCAAGCCTTCCCGCTCGTCCTTCAAGACCATCGCGCCCGCTCCACAATGAGAGCGCGATTTACCACCTCTCTAAAGGTTCTGCAACCCGCACGATCGCACGAGTCTAAAGATAGATGGCCGAAGTCCATTCTCGAAGATCCCGGCCTTGTCCTCGTCGTCCCGCACGACGAAAGGTACACGTAGAAGCCTCGGTGAACTCCCGCTCATACTCGCCACCGTCCGTCCCCGGCGCAGTTGCGCAACCGCCTCCATCCGTCGTCGAACACCGGGGAAGTAGTGCTCGAGTAGCAATCCCTTGAACCTCGTCCAAGTCATCTCGCCAAGTCGGTGCTCGGTTCTCCCGAATGTCCCGCCACCACCGATAGGCCTCGCCGTCCGTATGGTGAGTGGCGAGCCACACTCGTCCTCTCTCGACAAAGGTATCCCGAAATAGCTTTTCCATGTGCATAAGCCATTTCTCTACAATCCATTGATCCACGTTCTCGCCGTCGAATATACGTGGATTGCATCTCCTGAACTCATTGAGGCGGCTCATCAGTCGGTCTCGCCGAGCCCCTCAACCATCGTAGGGAACACCGTTCCTCCCGGGGCATCCGAACCGGCGGTGCCGTCGCTACCCTCTCTCCGGCGTGCGACGGCACGCAGTGCAAAGATCCGGCGCCGGAGTCGGCGCCTCTGCTACCACCTCGGGGCCGGTGGCAGTTGTCTCGGCCTCCCCGGCGCCCGCCGTCGGAAGAAGGTCCTCCGCCGCTTCATCCTCTCGTCTCTCGCCGCGCGCCGCCTCGGCTCGCGTCGGGCCGCCGCCGTCTCGCCGAGCCACAAGGTCGTTGAGGACCGCCACCGATCCTCGCTCGCGGACCTCGCCGGACTCAAGTAGCGGAGGACTCGACCTCCTCAAGATGTGCCATGTCCGCTGCTCCAATAGACTGGGAGCGAGTGATAGGCATCAACACTGCAACAACATAAAGCGCAAGTTAATAAAACCCACGCTATCGCAATCCCCACTCAGAAACCCAAATTGTGCGAAAGTAAGGAAGTGTGCTTTCTACTAACTCCCGATGTTACGTTGTCGGCCGCCAACGTAACCCTCCGCGAAGCTAGAAGTTATACACTTCGATTAAACTCCAACTTTTTAGAGTTATCATAAAACCCAATCAAACACTTTCGCTTATAAGTCAAATAGATCACGTCTCTCACGAGTCTAATCCTTATAGTCCAACCAGCCTAAGGTTTACTAGGTCCTCTAAGACGTCACCCTAGGCTCTGATACCAAATTAATCTGTCACGCCCGGCCTGGCAGACCTTCCCCAAAGCGTGCCCTGCACCCGCCATATGTCAACACATACCGTGCGTCTAACTAAAAACAAATGGAATTTAAAACAATAAAAGGCTACAACTATGAATATCAGAGCCACAACTAAGCAAGAACCAAACCACAAGTAAAAGAAAGTAAAGCGTCTAAAACACTAACATAGGAATAGAGAGTAGTACACAGTTAACATCAAAAGCTCTCAAAAACACAAAAGTGGTGGTCTCTATACAAGGTAAAAACACTCCTTCTCTCCAAAATAAAACAAGAGAAAAAGGAAACCACCTATCCAAAACCCTCTCACAAGCCGCTATCCCGAGGCAACTCCTTTGCCGCGGTCCCGAGCCTCCCCCGATGCGTAAGGCACCGAAACGAGTCGAAATGCAGAGGCGTGAGAACTAAAAACATATATTGCCCAGTGGGCAATTACTGACCTGCACAAAATTGCTCCACTAGGCCCAAAAAGAGTAATATACGAGTACTGAAGTAAATAACTGAAATAAAGGCATAACTGTAAAGCTGAATGAATAACCCAAGGTAAATAAATTACATGCTTTAAACTACCCGATAGCCAACCTTAACAAGTTTATTCAAATAAGTTCACAAGTGTACTATAATAGAATTGAAGACCTATCAAGTATACTACTATGTCCAATACTATATCACAACACATATATCCAACTACTAATCTAAGTTAAGTAGTGATTATCCTTTATTATTGAAGGACAATGGTCAATCTCAATTTGGGATCTACACAAGTGCAATCCCGCTTGCCCCCTAAGTGTCGTGGTAGCCCCAACATCCCCGTAGGAATGAGTCTAACCACCCGGCCCCATAGGTTTCTCAATACCGCACGTGCGAATACATCGCAAAGGCTAACTCCGGAGTGCCGGCTTGTAGGGAGCGACCCTCACAAGCATGTGCGAAGAGCACAAATGGCAGCAAGCAAGTCCAAGTCCCAAGTCCCACACATGGCAAATGTCACTAGCAACCCTAAGGTCTAGTACAACAATTCTCATGACACTAGAATTTCTATGTCAAGTTCATTCACGAGCCTAATGCCGCTTGATGACATTAGCTCACTATTCTACACTTTTGATGCCAAGCCAATGCCGCTTAATGACAAGGGCTTTTCTCCTATATCATGTATAGTTCTATGTTCTCAAACACATGTCAAAGTCCTCTCAACACATAGTTTCAAGTTTCCCAATAGAATGCTACAAAGCTTCAGCTCTCACATGCATTCGTCTCTACTATATAGAGTAAAATTGCATTACACATAACATATGTATCTTAAGCATTCTAAAATTCACAAATAAATCAAATAGCATGAAAATGAACTAATTTCCATTTAACCATAAGCAAATAAGCACCAATGAGAATTTCTCATTGTGCTAGGTGAGGCCAAACCCACCGTCGCTCCAAGCGTCGCTCCGAACCGCTAACGAAGCTTCGATTCCTACTCCTAGTACCCTACAAAGGAGATCCTAGGAGTTACAACCTCAAGAGATAAGTCTTGAGTTCAAACTTTAAGCTTCTATGTAGAGAGTAAGGAAAAATTCACCTTAGAGTAAAAATCCTTCTCCAACCCTCAAATGGAGGTGAGATCTCTTCCAAGGCAACCTTCAAGAAGCTCACAAACAAGTTCCAAGTCCACCAAACTTGAAGATCTTTCCCTCAACTTGCTCCCAAACCAAGCACCAAGCTTCATCCATGGTGGAGGATGCACCAAGAAGCAAAAAGGAGAAGAAGAGAGAAGGGTTAGACCACCAAAGAGCACCCTAGACCCAAGAAATCAAAGGGGAAAGAAGGGTGAGAGCTCCCTACCTCTCTCTCCTGCAGTGAAGGGCTCAAAATGAGCCCTAGGGGTGAAGGGGCATATGTATAAAGCAACAAAATGCCAATAAGCCCCTACAGTTTCGGATTTTGGAAACTGCCAGTTTGTACCGGTACAAACCCGTTTTGTACCGGTATAAACCCTGCGAGACAGCAAACCCGAGCCTCGGGTTTGCCCAGCCGCTCATCTATACCGGTATAAATCTTGGCTTGTACCGGTATAGCCATCATTTTGTACCGGTATAGCAACAATTTTGTACCGGTACAAAAGCATGAAATTCCAACCCGAGAGCAACCTAAAATCCAGCTTTTTGGACTTTAGTGCTTGGAAATCATCCACTAACCTCGGTACTCGTGCCATAGGTCGGAACACAGTCAACGACCCTCCAGAAAATCTGGAAAAGCTCAGATCTCACATCTAACACTCGAACCTGGCAATTTGCAAAGTCCAGTGCGTCACAATAATATCATTAGACAGTGATCTATAGCAAAAAAATTGCATCAAAAACGAGTAAGAACAAAGATCAAACATGTTTCTCGGAATAAACTAAAAAATGAGCTAAAACCGGGATTCCCACCTTAAATCTGAGCTAAAAACGTGTTAATCCAGGGGAAAATTGTGTAGATCTGAAGGAGAAGACCTCTGGGGACTTTTAGAGAGAGAAAGAGCGCGGTTTGAATGAGCGTAGAGAGAGAATAATGACCCGTAACCGGTGTTATATGCCGCTGCTAGAGTATTTTGTACCGGTACAATATGAATCTGTACCGGTACAGATCAACAGTATTTCGAAAAATAGCCCTTTTTTTCATTCAAAAAATTCTCCAAAATTAAATTAATTTCATAAAATTAATGATTTCACTTCAAAAATTATTATGATGACAGTAAAATAATCTATGATTTCAAAAGACATCAAATCATCAAAATTTGATATTAAGAATAATCAAATTATTTAAAATCATCAAGATGCAAATTGATGAAAAATAATTTTCAGAAATTTAGTAAAATTGACACCAATTTGTCGCAACCCGTTCAAAATAGAGATTTAACTAATAAATACCGGGGGTGGCTCTTTGAGCATCTTTTTCATTCTACAACCTTATATCGCCGAAAATACTAAAATATTCATATATATATATATATATATATTTTCAACCTTTTTCGGTTCTTCACATAATTTCTCATGTGGTAGCTTCACACACGTACCGGACGACCAGGGTGGTAGCTCTTTCCTACATGTGGTGGTAGTTTTCACACTCCTTTTGGATGTAACTCTTTCCACATCTTTTATAATTAGGAGTTTCTCCTCTTTTTTTTTTAATATTCAAACTCCCCCTAAATTAGACAATCTCACAATTGAAAATAATTTTGACGAATCATAGTCAATAGTAAATATCCATCAATTATATTCAACATTCACTACCAAGATGAATTAATTACCAAGAGATTAAAATTAATTTCAAAATTTTGATGAATGTATGTAAGAAGAAATCACATATTAAATTATTGTCAAAATAATGACAAGTGGAGTAAAATCAATAATTAATATGAATTTAGTTCAATTTGAACTGACTTTAAATACCGGTTAAGGCTCTTTTAAAAACCTTTAATCTCTCTAATTTAATGATTTTTAAACATCTCCTTTATCACAAATTTTCAAAAAACTTTCCAAATACCTTTCCTCAAAACGATTTTGAAAACAAATTTTAAACAACAAACCTCGTCTAATCATGTAATGCAATGAAAGAAAAATATGCAATATGCACCAATCAAAACATTACATAATCAATAAAAAAAACTAAGACGAAGAGCAAGGAAAGATATCACCTTTCCGGATTCAAACTTGTCGGATCTTTGGTTGTTTTGGCTTGTCGACGTTAGGTACAAGTTGTTTCGACTTTTTATCCACCGTTGGTCTTTTCATTGCTTGAAGCTTCGGTTGATGTTGTCGTTGAGGCTTTGAAACCCAAACCGCTTGTGACTTTCGTTTAGAAATCCGGTTCGGTTGAGATACTCGACCCAAATTATTATTCTTTTGATTCCGTGGGGGACGCCGAGTAGTAGAGAGTGCCCCTTGTGGTTTCGATGTTGCCAATTTATTTTTCTTATCCTTATTCGGGCAACTCTTTTTGATGTGTCATTTGATACCACATCTATGACACATCTTATCTTTCGAGGTTGTTGAGACTTTAGATGTTAACGATTGATCCCTCTCAACATATATCCGTTCGTATCCGAGGCCAAGTTTATTCGTTTGACCTAACCCAAGCATGTTATCCAGCTTTTTCGAACCCGAAGAGAATTGTTGAATGTCCGACTTGAGTTGATGAACTTGCTTTGTTAACTCTTGATTGGATGTCTAAGTTTCCTTAAATTGTTGCTCTAAAAATCCAATCTTATCTTGATGTGATTTGACCGTTAATTCCGCTTCATCTAGCTTCTCTTGGAGGACCGAATTGTTCTTCAAAATCAATTCCCTTTCCTCCTCAAGAGCTTTATTCATGGTCTTCAAATTATTGTTCTCCTATTCAAGATCGAATAAACGACGCCTTAACTTCTTATTGAGTTTCGCCATTTTTCTTGACTCAACAAGAAATTGATTATATGCTTCCGCTATATCCTCGTCGTTCGATTCCTCCTCGCTTTCGCCGATGTCGCTCGAAGATCCATGCGAAGAAAGAGAAAGATTTGAATTAGATATAATTGAAGATAAACACGCAACATTAGAAGAAGGCAAAGAATTGTTAACAAATAAAGCAATGTGATCCTTTTCTTCATCACTTGACGATGATTCGCCCGAAGTAGAACCATCCCAAGTTTTCGCTTGCAAAGCCTTTTATTTATAGGTTTTCTTTGAAGGACAATCCGGTGCTATATGACCATAGCCTTTGCATTTATAGCATTGGATTTCCCCTTCAAAATCATTCTTTTCTTTCGAAGACTTTGCAAGTTTTTTATCTTTAGATTTAGAGGATGAAGAAGATTTAGAAAAAGATTTTCGCTTCGAAGATGAAGCATTGTTCTTTCGGAAGTTCCGTCGGAATTTCTTCGTGAGGAGCGCCAATTGTTGTTCGAAATTTGCGAGCGAAACATCTCCGTCAGAATCCGTGTCGTCGTCTTCTTCCTTAGTTGATTTGAGTGCAATTCCTGTACTTTTAGAAAAAGACTTGGAAGAAGATTGATTAGTAGAAAAAATCATCTCATACGTTTGTAAAGCGCCTACTAACTCTTCGACTTTCATCTCATCCGGATGCTTAACGGTTTCGATCGCGGCAACCTTTGCCCTAAACCGCTCCGGAAGAGTTCGAAGAATTTTTCTAACCACTTTTGACTCCGGGATTTTCTCTCCCAAGTTAGCGCATGTATTTACTACGTCTTGTAGACGCGTATAGTACTCGGTAAAGGTCTCGATTTCATTCATGAAAATCGAATCAAATTTGTTTGTAAGCATTCGTAATTTTTGGACCTTTACTAAGCTTGTTCCTTCATGCGTAACTTGTAGAGTATCCCAAAGTTCTTTCGCGGTTCCACAAGCCGAAACACAAGTAAACTCCGTTTCCGACAAGGCATTAAATAAAGCGTTTATGCCCTTGCCGTTAAACGAATATGACTTGTTCTCATCTTTCGTCCATTGATTTCATGGTTTCGGGACGGTAGCATTATCAACCACTTCGGTAGGATGTTTCCAACCGAATTCAATTGCTTGCCATACCCGCTCATCGATAGCAATTAGAAAAGCTCTCATGCGAACTTTCCAATAGGCATAATTCGTGCGTCGAAGAGCGGTGGTCGATTAATGTTTCCGCTTCGGCCATTAGATAGCAATATATCTAGATCCCACTCTGATACCAATTGTAAGTTATGGGGTTGCCCCAAGGATCTATCTAGATTGTATCCGACACCTAGAGGGGGGTGAATAGGTGTACCGGCCAAAAACCACAATTCTCGATGCGTTAAAAGTAAATGCGGAAAATAAAAACACACCGAGATTTATATGGGAAAACTTCAAACTCGGAGTAAAAAACCCACAGGACCAACACGCGAATAACAATCTACTAAGAGAAAAGATTACAAGGTGATTACCGACTCCACGGACTTATCCTCTCTTAACCTCCTATGAATCTTCGCGCACGCCTCCGGGTTGTCCACGCCCTCGCGTCCGAGTCCACGAACGCCACGTCCCGAATCCACGAAACGCCACCACTTCGAATCCACGAAGCTTCTATCACGCCGAATCCACGACGCCACTCGAATCCACGAGCCAACGATCCGAATCCACGAATCGCCTTCAATCGCGCCGAATCCACGACGCCTCACGCCGAATCCACGACGTCGTTCATGAGAAGCATCATGAGTATGGTGATCCTTCGCTTAGGAGTATCGTAGAAAACCGATGAAGAAAATTCCAAGCGAATCATAGATCAAATCGACATATAGATATTCAATACGATATCTCGATTTGACCTAAAAGAGGCGATGATGTAGAAAATAGGTTTTTGATAAAATCCTAGCCTCTAGAGTTTCTCAAACATGTATAATAATGAAGCAAACGGAGTTAGAGAACCCTAATATCTTATTTATAGACTTTAGAATCAATTAGATTCGGATTAGAGATTTTTCAGATTTTTACCATCTTGTACCGGTACAAATTTGAACTGGTTACCGGTAATGCAATGACGGAAGATTATTTTTCGAAGCCTCATTACCGGTAATGGGTTTGATGGTCAGACTGATAGCAACTATGGTTGTACCGATGTTCAGTAGTCCCAGACACTTTGTAAATTTTCCAATTTCCGAAAATTACAAAGTTTCGATATAATTTCTAATCCGTTAAACAATGATTTATGATTCTAATGCCTATAACTAAGTATGAATCACCATATTATGATTTAAAGCCTTACCTTGACATTGTGATTCACATCGTGAGCCAATTCCGCTTTCTTCGAAGTCTTGGATTCTTTGACCATCTTCGATCCGCTCCGATCCTTCAAGACTCCGACTCAATTCACGAAACTTGCCAACACAAAATCCTTAACATTGCGGCGTGGTCGATTGAAGGATTTTGATCGATCGAGGACCGGCGAAGGAGATCCACGTTGAAGATTCGGTAAAATTGGGTTGGGTAATCGGTATATCACCTTGTACTCGATTTGTTTCTTAGTGGATTTTTCGCGCGATCGGTCCCGTGGATTTTTCACTCCGGTTTGGAGTTTTCCCACGTAAATATTTCAGTGTGTGATTTTTAATTTTTGCATTTACGTTAAAAACGCATTGAGATTTTAATTTGCCGTTTTACACCTATTCACCCCCCTCTAGGTGTTAATTACTTTTTAGATCCTTGGGATCCATAACCTACAAGTGGTATCAGAGCGGGTATAGGCTGTAAACAATGGCCAAGGGAGGTAACATTAATCGACTTCCTCTCTTCGATGGCACCAACTATGCATATTGGAAAGTGCGTAGGAGGGCGTTTCTTATTGCCATCGATAAGAGGGTTTGGCAAGCGGTTGAATTTGGATGGAAACATCCCATCGAAGTAGTCGATAATGTCACCATCCCCAAACTGAGAAATAAATGGACTAACGACGAAAACAAACTTTCTTCATTTAACGAGAAGGGTATAAATGCTTTATTTAATTCTCTAAATCAAACCGAATTTTCTAGGGTTTCGGCGTGTGAAACTGCCAAGAAAATTTAGTTTACTTTACAAATCGCCCACGAGGGAACAAGCCTTGTAAAAGTACAAAAGCTACAAATGTTGACTAGTCGTTTTGATTCAATTCGTATGGAAGAAAATGAAAATTTTACTAATTACAATACTCGTCTTCAAGACATAGTCAACACTTGTGCAAATTTGGGTGAGAAAATTTCCGAACCCAAGATCGTTCGTATGATTTTAAGAACACTTCCCGAATGCTTTCGTCCGAAAGTTGCTGTCACGCCCCTAGCCCGATCCTTTTGGCCGGTTCGAGAGCGTCAAACAGACGCCGAACGGACAGAGCCTTCCCTGTCCACCCAAGGCTCAACAATAGTACAACGAGTATAAATTTTGCACTTGCGGAAGCATATAAAAATGACTTGCACGAGGGCAAGCAATAGCCAAAGTGAAAGTACTAACTAAACATTCATCATACAAGTAATATGACTATCTTTTAATCACATACATGTAAGCACTTTTAAACCTTTACATTCTTTGTATTATTTCTTTTTACATCACATTTCCTCAAAATGAAACTTGAATACATTTACTTTAAAGTTGCTAGGCGACACTCTCACAAATACGCGGTCTCCAACCGCGAACTCTAAGTCTTCACGCGCTTGCTCACGTAACTTTTCTGTCTCGATTGCGCCGATTGCGCCGTCACAAGTTGTTGACGGGCAAGGCAAACCTTTTCCTCCGTCTCCCGCAATACGTCGAGGCTAAGAGTAACTCTCTCGCCTACCTCGCTCCAATGAATCGGCGAACGACACTTCTTTCCATACAAAGCCTCAATTGGCGGCATCGCGATACTTCCCTGATAACTGTTATTATACGCGAACTCCGCCATCGGCAAGTAGTCATGCCATCCACCCCTATAATCAAGTACACATGCTCGCAACATGTCCTCGAGTATCTGAATTGTCCTCTCTGATTATCCATCACTCTGAGGATGAAACGCTGTGGTAAAATCGAGCCGTGTACCTAAAGCGTCCTGTAAGCTCTTCCAGAAATGAGATGTGAACCTAGGGTCTTGATCCGACACTATAGATACCGGAACCCCATGCAGTCTCACAATCTCGTCAAGGTATACCTAATCTAACTTGTCCCCCGACCACGTAATGTGAATCGGCAAGAAATTGGCCGATTTCGTCAATCGATCCATAATGACCCATATCGCATCATGTCCGTCCTGTGATCGAGGTAAACCCGTGATGAAGTCCATCGCAATATCTTCCTATTTCCAAATGGGTATTGGTAAACTTTGAAGCTTCCCCGCCAGAAATCGGCGCTCGTTTACTCGTTGGCACGTGAGACACGTGCCACAAACTCTCCAATTTCTCTTTTCATACCCGGCCACCAATAATGCACTTTTAAATCTCGGTACATCTTGGTGCCGCTCGGGTGAATACTATAAGGAGACTGATGTGCTTCTTGCATGATCATCTGTAACATACTAGACTTGCGCAAATTGCGGAGTTCGAGTATTTGACTTGAGTTCGGAGCCTTTCCACATTTCCTGGAAGGTCGTTGACATTGTTCCGACCTATGGTTCGAACCCCGAGAACGATGGTTTGCATCTTGACACTAAAACCAAAAAGTCGGATTTTTGGTCAGCTCTCGGATTGAGTTTTCTGGGCTTTGTACCGGTACACTTGTGATGGTTGTACCGGTACAGGCTTGATGGTTGTACCAGTACACTTTGGATTTTGTACCGGTACACTTGGCCGGATACTGAAAACCCGAGGCTCGGGTTTGGCCATTTAGCAGGATCTGTACCGGTACATTTGCCCGTGTACCGGTACACTTTGACAGATTTCGTGCAGTTTGAACTGCAGGGGGCTTTCTGCAATTGTAGCCTTCTATATGTGTCCCCACGCCCTTAGGGCACCCCCTGAGCTTGCCCACTGCAGTGAGAAAGGTAAGGGAGCCCTCTACACCCTCCCACTCCCTTTCTTTGATTTTGGTTGGATTTCTAAGAGATCAAACCTCTCTTTTTGCTCTATTTTGTTTGTTAGAGCCATTTTCACCTTGGTGGAAGCTTGGAGCTTGGACTTAGAGATTGTTGAGAGAAAGATCTTCACTTCTTGTGGGTTTTGATCCTTGTTTTGGTGCTTCTAGAAGGTAAGCAACCCATCCTTTCCTTTAGATTTGGATTTTGGAGCTTTCTACTATATGAAACCCTAGAAATTGGATTTAGGGTTAGATTTTGGGGATTTTCTATTTGAGGGCTTTGGGGCCTAATTGATGGGTTTAGAACCTTTGTTTAGGTAGGATTGCAAGGACTCCAGCTCCTATTTGGAGATCGAGTGAGCTTCCTTCGCATTTGGTGAGTTTCTTCACTCTTTTTGTTGAGTTTCTTACAGATTGAACTCATGGTTCATCTTTTGAAGTTGTAACTCCTATGGTTTGCTTCTTAGGGCACTAGGAGCTAGAATATAAGCTTCGTTAGTGATTCGGGAGACCACGCGGAGCATTCGGTGGGTTTGGCTTTCAAGAGCATAGGAGAAAATGTCTCCTATGTGGTTATTTGATTTGGTTTATTCTTTTTGTATGCATATTCATGCTAGATAGAATTATTATGAATTTTAGAACACTTAAAATGCATGCCTTATGTATTATGAAAATTTCACTCTATGTAGTAGAGCACTTGGGGTATTTTTGCATGCATGTGAGAAGTGTTCTTGTCGGCACTTGGGAATATGTCTCTTATGGGTAAATTAGCTCAATTTATGTATTTGCAAGTATTAAACTCATGTTTGGACTTAGAAAGATTAAGTGTCATCAAGGGGCACGTAACTTAGAAAACTGTGAAACTGCAACATAGAAACATTGACATTGGCCATTGGACATCTACTATATTCCATGTTAGAGACATGATGACATAGACATAGGCCTTGGACACAGTAGCTTTACTTTTCATGTTTTAGACATGACGACTTGGTACTTGAGACGGATCTTATGATTACATTGCCATTGTGCTCATTCGCACATGCTTGTGAGGGTCACTCCCTACAAGCCGGCACTCCGGAGTTGGCCAACGCGATACTTATTCGCCGTGCGGGATTGGGCGCCGAAGTGGATTGCCGTGGGATAGGCTCATTCCTAGGGTGGGGATGTTGACTACCACGGGGCCATTAGGCTCGGCACCGGCTAGACAGCCTTCGGGTTGGTCTTCGGCCAAACAGCGGCGGGTCTTATGAGGTCTTATGAGATTTAAACTAAAGTAGTTTAATTGACATTGGACATTGACTAAAGTAGTAAAACTTAACACTTTACTATTGCATTGTGGACATTGGACTAGTTGGTCATATTTCCTATTTATGCTTAGAATAGCTTTCTTACTTATGCACATTCATGCTAAGCAGAGATATCATGTTTTAGCGGTTTACCTGTTATTTTACTTGTTGCTTATTTCGTTTATACTTACCCACTTACTTGTTTCATTTGTGGGCCTAGTGGAGCATGCAACTGAAGTCAGTAATTGCCCACTGGGAACTATTATTTAATAGTTCTCACGCCCTCTGTTTCGTGTTTGTTTCAGAGCCTTCGGCACCGACGGAGGCACGGGTTCGCGGCAAGGGGGTCGCCTAGCTAGATAGCTTCCTTTTGTTGCGGCTTAGGTGGTTTTCTCTCTTTATCTGTTTTGTGAGAGAGAGAGTTTTGGAGCCATGTTTAGAGGCCGCCTGTGTACTTTTATTAGCTTTTGTTGTGGAACTTCCTATTGTACTCATTTTATAGTTTCATAGTGGATGTTAGTACTTTTATTTGTTAGCTTCTCTTATGCTTCCTATTTTAGAAATCTAGTTGTTACTTTTGCTCTGATACTTCTAGATGTTTCTTCTCTTGTTGGTTATTTATCGTTTTTGGTAGACACCTTGTATGTTTTAGATGTACGGGTCTGGGCACGCGCCGGGCGGGCTTCCACTGGGTCCCAGGGCGTAACATCATCCTTCGAATCTCCTCATCCTTGGATACACACCAACGATTTCTGAATCGAAGTGCGCCGTCGGTCCCAATGCTGAAATCGTCAGCACTACCGCTCTCGACATCACTTCGCACCATCCTGAGATATTCATCTGAAGCTTGCAGCTCTTTGATTTTCTACAACAAGGTCAGTCGTACTACTAATGCCGCAAGTGTTGCCGGCACTCCCGATGCCACCACTTCCAAACCCAACCGTTGCATTTCTCTTTGCAACAAGGGTTGCGGCGTAACTGCCGTCACCAAGTTTTCCACAGATTTCCTACTCAGCGCGTCGGCCACGACATTGGCTTTTCCCGGGTGGTAAAGTATAGTGACATCATAGTCCTTTATCAACTCCAACCACCACCGCTATTGCATATTCAACTCTTTCTGGGTGAACAAATACTTCAAACTCTTGTGATCTATGTAAATTTTACAGTGTTCACCATACAAGTAATGCCTCCACAGCTTTAGTGCAAATACGACCGCAGCTAACTCCAGGTCATGTATCGGATAATTCTTCTCATAATTCTTCAGTTGGCGAGAAGCGTAAGCTATCACTCGACCATTTTGCATCAGCACACACCCGAGATCACTATACGAGGCATCACTATACACCACAAAGCTCTCCCCCGGAGTCGGC
This sequence comes from Aechmea fasciata, assembly GCA_025177825.1. Lineage (NCBI taxonomy): Eukaryota > Viridiplantae > Streptophyta > Magnoliopsida > Poales > Bromeliaceae > Aechmea > Aechmea fasciata. The sequence continues at coordinate 12,748,473 of CM045932.1, forward strand.
AAGGCTAAAACCGGGGTCGATGTCAACTGCTTCTTTAACTCTTCGAAGCTCCAATCACAGTCGTCGCTCCACACATACCTCACTCCTTTGTGCGTGAGGCGCGTTAGCGGAGTGGTTATTTTCGCGAACCCCTCCACAAACCGCCTATAATAGCCCGCAAGTTCAAGAAAACTACGGACCTCCACAACACTCATCGGGCGAGGCCAATCCTTAATCGCCTCAACCTTCTTCGGATCTACCGAGACTCCACTCCCGGATATCAAGTGGCCTAGGAAGGTAACCTCCGTCAGCCAGAACTCGCACTTCTTGAGTTTAGCATAGAGCTTCTCCTTGCGAAGTATTTGTAGCACGGTTCTCAAATGCTCCTTATGCTCTTCTTCATTCTTTGAAAAAATCAATACGTCGTCAATGAATACCACGACGCACCGGTCCAACAACGACCTGAAGACTCGATTCATCAAGTCCATAAATGCTGCCGGGGCATTCGTAAGCCCAAACGGCACTACCGTAAACTCATAATGGCCATACCGCGTACGATACACCGTCTTGTGAACATCTTTCGGCCGAATCTTCAATTGGTGATACCCCGACTAAAGATCGATCTTTGAGTACACCCGCGACCCTTGCAACTGATCAAACAGATCGTTAATTCTAGGCAACGGGTACTTGTTCTTTATGGTCACCTTGTTCAACTCACGATAGTCTACTCAAAGTCGAAGTGTACCATCCCTTTTCTTCACAAACAGCACCGAAGCAACCCACAGTGATACGCTCGGCTTCACGAAGCCTTTATCGAGCATGTCTTGAAGCTGTGCTTTCAACTCTACTAGCTTCGTTGGTGCCATTCTATAAGGAGCCTTCGAAACTGGCGCCGCCCCGGGAACCAAGTCTATGACGAACTCGATCTCCCGGTCCGGTGGCAATCCCGATAACTCCGCCGGAAACTCACATGCAACTCGGATATTTCCAAGCTCTAGGTGTTCCTTCTGGGTGTCCACAATGGTTGCCAAATAGGCGTCGCACCCATCCTTGATCATCTTCCTCGCCCTCGCCGCGGACACAGTCGCAGCGAAGCGCGAGCTTTAACACGCCTGATACACTAGATCCTCGTGATCAGGTTCACGGAACGTGATTCTCTTGCTCTCACAATCGATCATCGCATAATACTTTGAGAGCCAGTCGACTCCCAAGAATACATCAAAGCCCCACATCTGCTTCAACACTAACAGTCCACCTAAGATAATCCAATCTCCTATCCGAATTGGACAATTCGGACACCAATCATGTATGCTAAACGTATGGTCCTGGAGCGTTAATCCACAAATGGTCGTGGCTATACTCCATCTCGAAGCCATGAGTCTTCGCAAACAGTGTACCAACAAACGAATGCGATGCTCTTGTGTCAAACAATGCTCTAGCCCTAGTGCCTTTAATCGAAATTATACATGCCATGACATCATCTGGGGCTGCAGGTTGCTCCTCCACCTGAGCGGCGAAAACCTGTCTGCTAGGTGCTCGTGACCCCTCCGGCTGGGGTGATGCTGTCGCATGCCCGGCCGACATCGCTGGTGGTAACCCCGCAAGCTGTCTCGGGGTAGACGGTGAGGATGCCACCGTCGGCGTAGACGACGCCCATCTCGAGCACTCCCGAATCATATGCCCCGCTTGACCGCATTTGAAGCACTTCCCTTCGCCTTGCGGGCAAGCCGGCGGTCGATGGTCACCGCCACAAATAACAAATCGCGATTGCCTCCAACTCTTGGACTGCTGTCGGGGATACCGAGGGGGTTTCTTAGCACTTGGCCTGCGGCCGGCACCGCCCGCCGTCCGCTTCTTTCCTTTGTCACGCGACTCCTCCATGGACTCGCGCTCCTCTCAGGCGTAGGCGCTACCGTGCTCCATCCACAAAGCTCTATCAAAGACCTCCGCAAAGGTCGTCAACTTGAGGATTTGTACCGCCTCGTAAATCCTCGGCCGGAGTCCTCGTAAGAACCAATCGGTCCTATCCCGGTCATCTCGAACAACATCCGGGACACAGTCTATAATATGGGAGAACTCTTGCTCGTAGTTCGACACCGAGCAATCTCCTTGCCTCAACTTGCAGAACTTCTCTTGTAGCTTCCGCTTTACCGTATCGGGGAAGTAGTTGGCGAACACCGCCCTCTTAAACTCCTCCCACATTATCGGCGGAAGGTCAGAAGATCTATCACGCTTTACCCGCCTCCACCACACCTTCGCCGTCTTGCCTAGGCAACGGGTGGCAATAAAAACTTTGTCCTTCTCCGAGGTGCTGAGGTCCTCGAAAAGGGTTTCCATAAAGTCGATCCATGACTCCACCACCGAGGGCTTTGTCAAATCCCCTTCGAGTATCGGTGGGTTAAACTTCTGAAACTTGACGAGAGCCGCCAAAGCACGCTCCCGCTCCGCCTCTACCGACGCGCTGTCGGGATCTGAAGTCCCCGACCCGGCCGGTACTACTGTAACTGGCACGGCCACCACAGGCACTCCCTCGGCCGCGCCCGGCACTACAACAGGGGGCGCAGGAGGCCCTCCACTAGCCTGAGCTGCTGCCGCCTGTTGCCGCTCCACCGTCTCGTCAAGCTGCCGAATCTGCTCTCCCTGAGCTAGCACTGACTCCGCTTGCTGTCGCACTATTCCGATGAGTGCGGACAATTGCTCCCGTAGCTCCCCGTCGCCGTCTGCTCCGGGTTGCACATGAGCCACGCTTGGTTCCTCAGGTATCGACCGCGTTGGAGGTCAACCACGAGGCATCGTACCCGAAAGGTAGCAACTTACATTAGCTACATAATCAACATTACTTAAACATACCTAATTAGGCGAAAGCAACAATCATATTTGTCCTCGTCCCAATGCGTAATGTTGTTGGCCACCCAACATTACACAAAAGTAGAGAACCGATGTCATCCTAGCTTAGCCTCTAATCACATTAGAGACAACACGCTCCAACCTAATCAAGTGCTTTCGCTAACTTAGATTCCGCGCCACTCACGTTTCCTAGATCCTCAAGTCTTGTCCAGCCTAAGGGTTTCTAGGTCCATTCCTATTTTCTTTCACTTTTGGGTTCTGATACCAAAACATCTGTAACGCCCCGGGACCGATCCCTTTGGCCGGCCCGAGCTCGCCGAATAGACGCCGAACGGACAAAGTTTCCCCTGCCCGCCCAAGGCTCAACACAAGTACAATTCAAAGAGAATGAAATGCACAAGCGAAAGCATAAGAAAACGGTATACACGAGGGTAAGCAATAGCCAAGTGAAAGAAAATTCTAAACTATACAAGTACTATGATTTCATTTTAATCACATACATGCACTTACATTTATACTCTTTACATCATTTTCTTTCTTCCAAAATAAACATTACATTCTTTTCATTCTTTGCTTTATACATCATTATCTTCAAATACAAAAGAAGATAAAAGGGCATGCTACTAACAAAAGTAAAACTCGACTCGGGTGGTCGCTATCTACTGCGCGATACCTTTACCGCAGTCACTCGCCATCTCGCTCAGTCTCGGCTCTGTAGAAGGAATGGGGTGAGAACTACAACAAAGTTCCCAGTGGGCTCGGCCCCCAATCACACCGACTTTCCCACTAGGTCTATCTCAAGCATAATTTGAAAGGATAAGCAGATAGTAACCAAGCTAAAATGCACACAACTAATATGCCTGAACGATAATAAACAAATGCTCATGCTCAACATAGTATTTATGATGAATGCAGGATCTCATTCTCGATACCCAATCTCATGGCTAGCCCGAAGGTTTCGCCTCCAACAGAACTCACCAACTAAAATCTCAGTATCGGGGAGACTACTACACCCGACGGGACCGTCCTCTAGGGAGACTACTACACCCAGTGGCGACTACTCCGGAGCGCACCGTGTTAAGGATTTTATAGGTTGGCAGATTTCGTGAGGTTATTGGAGTCTTGAAGGAGTCAGAAGTTCACTTGGAAGAAGAAGATGCAATCAAACAATTCAAGACTCATTGGAAAAGCTCGGCACCTCAGGTATGAATCTAAGATAATTTTTGGTGATTTTAGACTAAGAAATAGTAATTAGAAGACTTGGGTTAATCTTAATTTGACAAATTCAAATCTGGAAAACCTTGGATCCAAGACCGGTTTTGAACATCAAGTTCGGATCCCGTAAGCATGATCCTTGCGCAGCCTTAAATCAGGACCGGTCTCGGAGCTCAAGTCTGGATCCTGTAGCATGTGTTTTGAAGTGTCTTAATTCAAGACCGAACTTGAGTGCAAAATTCGGATCCCGTACCTTGACAATTCCGGTTGCGTAAGTGAAAACCGGACTTAGAGTTGAAGTCCGGATCCCGTAGCTTGATAATTGCTGGTACGCAAGTCAAGACCGGACTCCTTGGATCAAGACCGGTCTTTGTTAGCTTAAAAAGAAACTGACGGAAGAGAGAACCGGTTGAGGGGGTCAAGTCCGGACTTCCAAGACCGGTCACCCGAGATGAGGTCCGGTCTCGGTATGCGGGAATGTTCTAAAATTAGCCGTTTTCAATCCTACTCTAATTATAAGTCTTCTAACTCTATAAATAGACCATGGGGGTTCATTAATCTTTAACGCTGAGTATATACATATATTTTAGACTCTCTTAAAACCCTAGAAACTCCTTTTACGCTTTATGATCATAATCTAAAAGCAAGTTTCGTTGTATTGATCGTCGAGTTGATTCTAGGTTTTTTCCTTTGATTGTTCTTCGTGAATCAACTCGATGATTGACTAATAGGGTTTCCCCCATTGTCTATGATTCTTTAACGATAAGATCACCATAAATCATCTTCTACTACTCCGGACAGAGGGTTGCGCGGGATCACGTGTTTTTGCCGAGGATTCGGTGAACGCATCGAGGAGTCGAGGCGTTGACGCGGCAAGGAGTTGCGGCGTGGTCGGTTGAAGGACTTCAAGCGATCGAGGACCAGCGAAGGAGATCCGCGTTGGAGATTCGGTAAAGTTGGGTAGGGTAATCGATATCACCTTGTACTCACTTTGTTTCTTAGTGGATTTTTCGTATGATCGGTCCCGTGGGTTTTTCTCTCCGGTTTGGAGTTTTCCCACGTAAAATCTTGGTGTGTTGATTTTAATTTCCGCATTTACGTTAAAATCATATTAAGATTTTTAATTGGCCATTGTACACCTATTCACCCCCCTCTAGGTGTTGATTACCTTTTAGATCCTTGGGATCCATAACCTACAATTGGTATCAGAGCGGGTATAGGTTGTAGACAATGGCCGAGGGCGGTAACATTAATCCACCTCCTCTCCTTGATGGCACCAACTATGGTTATTGGAAAGTCCGCATGAGGGCGTTTCTAATTGCCATCGACGAGAGGGTTTGGCAAGCGGTGGAATTTGGTTGGAAGCACCCCAACCGAAGTAGTCGATAATGTCACCATTCCTAAACCGAGAACTAAGTGGACTAAAGACGAAAACGAAAATTCTTCTTTTAACGGGAAGGGTATTAATGCCTTATTTAATGCTTTAAATCAAACCGAATTTTCTCGGGTTTCGGCGTGTGAGACCGCCAAGGAAATTTGGGATACTCTTAAAACCACCCATGAGGGAACAAATCTTGTTAAAGTTCAAAAACTCCAAATGTTGACTAGTCGTTTCGATTCGATTCATATGGAAGAAAACGAAAATTTTACTGATTATTACACACGACTTCAAGACATAGTCAACACTTGTTCTAACTTGGGTGAGAAAATTTCCGAAACCAAGATCATTCGTAAGATTTTAAGAACACTTCCCAAACGTTTTCATCCTAAAGTCGCGGCTATTGAAACGGTGAAACATCCGGATGAAATGAAGGTAGATGAATTAGTAGGAGCTCTTCAAACTTATGAGATGACTTTTCCTTCTAATTCTTCTTTTTTCAAGTTGTCTTCTAAGTCTACAGGGATGGTGCTCAAATCGATGAAAGGAGGCAACGTGGACTCTTCTTCCTCCGAGACGGACTCGGACACAACTTTGGAGTACTTCGAAAAGAAACTTGCACTTTTAACGAGAAAGTTCCGACGGAACTTTAAAAATAGATTTCCTCCAAAGTCATCGTCTTCGAATAGACCTAAAGGGAGTACTTCTTCTTCTTCTTCTTCTAAGTTTAAAAAACATGAAAAATTTCTAAAGAATCTTCCAAAGATAAGAAAAGTGGAGAAGGACAAATTCAATGCTATAAGTGTCGGGGATTTGGACATATAGCATCGGATTGTTCGAATAAGAATTCGAACAAAAAGAAGGCTATGCAAGCCATCACTTGGGATGACTCTTCTGCCGAGGAGTCAACCTCAAGTGATGAGGAAATAAATGCCACGGCATTAATGGCACATGATTCTACTTTTATGTGTTTGTCCTCTATTGACTCTATCTCCATGTCTTCTATGCATGAACAATCTACGCCAGAGAACTCGATGGACGAAGAATCAGATGGAGATGACACGATTGACGCATATCGTCAATTGGTCGTCGAGTCGAAAAAGATGGCCAAGCACAACAAGAAACTTCGACGAAGAATTATTGATCTAGAAGGAGAAAACGCTAATTTGATCACATCGACAAGAAGCTTGGAGCAAGAGAAGGACGGATTGTCGAGGGCCTACAATTTCTTAGTAGAGAAGGTTGCTTTGCTTGAGAATGAAAAAGAGATGTGCGGAGAAAACTTGAAGTTTCTCAACAAGCAATTGTCGGAGGCAAAGGAAGCTAACTTGGAGTTCACGAAGCAAATTATTCAACTCAAATCAGATATGAACAAGTTCTCCTCCGGATCTACTAAACTCGACAAGATGCTAGGAATTGGTCAAACTAACAAGTTTGGTCTTGGATATGAACGGACATATGTGGACCAAGTTTCTAAGCAAATGGGCGCTACCTCGGCTAAACCTATTCCTAGGTTCAAGGTAACTCCATTCCCTCCTCAAAAATTTTGACTAATAAAGCTTGTCATTCGTGTGGAGTTCTAGGTCATGTGAAGAAACATTACGAACAAAGGAAGAACCCCACAAAACCATTGAACCAACGGACATTATCGAAGTCGAATCCGAAATCAAAGATGAAACAAACATGGAGACCAAAAGTGGATGATCCAAAGAGCAAGAAAAATGAATTCGTCGACAAGCTTCACAAGACACATTCAAGTCGGCAATCGCAACCCAAAACAAGTAAGGTTTGGTTGCGCAAAGGTGAAATCTTTCCTTGCCTTTTTAGTCACGCTTAGCTTCATTGTTGCATCAAATGACTCATCCGAACCACAAATTGATTCATCTGAAGCTCCATGTGATACATCATCTGAAATTGTCCCTATGAGAGTATCGTAGTTTTGTCACTTAGTTGTTGAGGATGAGATGTTTACATATTGACTTTCGGATTCCTTCCTCCACCTTCACAATATTTCGAGAACACTAGTACCATTAATATTTCTAAAAACCCTGTTCTACACTCTTGAACTAAACATATTGAACTAAGATATCATTTTTTTAAGAGAATTGGTCGAATCAAACATTCTTCAACTTGAATATATTCCTACCGATGATCAACTTGTTGATATTTTAACTAAGCCTTTAGATCAAAAATGTTTTTTACATTTAAGAAAGGCTATCGGTATGAATTCTTCTATCTAGATACATTCTATGGGCCTTTATTTACATACTATCAATTATGCATCATTTGTTTATTTGCATGGATGTTTTTATATGATCTTATTTTTTGCATGAATTTTTGTTGGACCTTATGACTTGATCTCAATATATGCATGATTTATTTTAACATTATCTTATTCAATTTAATTCTTCTATGTCATTCTATTTGAACTTCTACATCTTCTATAAATTATTTTTATATACTTGTTAAATGAGTACCTCTTTCTTGAACTCTCAAAGGTATAATGAGTTTGTTTGATTGTTTGCATTATGAAAAAAATGATTTCACTATTTTCTGAAATCTCAATACTATTCTCCCATTGAGGGTTGCACTATTTGAGGAGGAGTAATCTTGAAAGAAAAATAATGAATCATAAAAGATGTGGAAAAAGTTACATCCCTTAGGGAGTGTGAAAACTACCACCACATAGAGAAAAGAGCTACCACCCCGGTCGTCCGGTAAGTGTGTGCAACTACCACATGTTTATATCATTGAGCCTATTGAAAAATAGAATAAAAATCAAGCTCATATTCTATAAAAATTCTAGAAAGATGATATAAGGTGGATAGTGAGAAGATACTTTGAAAGATGTTCAAAGAGCCACTCCTTGGTTTCAATGTGTGCATAACTCAATTGGATAATATTCTTGTGTAATTTCAGTCTATGTGATCTTTTTGGTCTTAATTTATGCAACTTTGACGATTAAATTTGATCCAACTAATGTTTAGATCTCGATAGATGTGCTTAATTTCACAGTATATTTTCTTAATTTTTTATTGATGTCCGGTTCAATATTTATGACATTTTTGAATTTTATTGAATAGAATTTTGTTAATATATTTCATGAAAGTTTGGTTAAAAGTCAATTGGAAGCTGTGTTTTTCAAATTTTTGATTTTTCCGTTGAACTGGCTTCTGAGTCCGGTCTCGGTTCCCAAGACCGGACCTCACGCACGCTCAGTGCGCAAGTGGCTGTGACATTCGGTCTTGGCTTGCCAAGATCGGACTCAGCTGGGCGATCCGGACATAAAGGTCGCTCGACAGAGGCTTCTCTTCACTTCATCTCTTTTGTTTTTTCTTTTGCTCTTTCTCTCTCTAAACATCCCGAGGACCTTCTTGACTCTTTCGAAGCTTTGTCTTGGATTTTAGGTAAGATCTTTGTCTTGGTATGCATTTTGCTCATTTTACCCTAAAATGAGGGATTTCGGGATTTTTGGAGTATGATCTTATTTTCTTTGTTTTGAACTGGATTTGTTCCTTAATTTCTACCTAATCATGCCTGAACAACATTTCTATAAGCTTTATTTCCTTTTCTAACATCAGATCTATGAGTATTTTAGATCAAACCCTAGTTTTTCACTGTTTTACTGTTCACAAAGGTAAATTTCGAAAATAGATGAATTTTGCATCATTTTTGTGCACATTGACAATATTAAACTTGTTTCTAATGGCCATAGGATGCTCTGATTGAATTTCACTATTTTTGACCAGTTTTTCTTAATTTATGATCTCTTTATGCTCAATAAAGGTGACTTTTCTTGTGTGAACAGCGGCACTTCTCTTTTCATGATGTATAAAGGCTAATCACAGATGTTGCAAGATTAAACAAGAAGTATGGCCGCATTTCTCGCTTCTTGAGACTCTTATGCGAGAAGATGGACTGTGGCAGCTCAGAGATGCCGCCGGCTGATACCGACTCTGAGTAGAGATGCTCGAGGCCCTCCTTTTGTTGTTTTGGCTATTTCGGACAAAAAGGGGGAGATGTGGACACGACTCTTGAGATGACTCTTGAGATGATGGTTTTTGATGATGATGATGTTGATGATATTAGAACTTTGTTTATCTTGATGCTTTGTTTATCTTGATGCTTGCTATTTTGTTTAGGATGATGCTAGATGCTTGTAACTATGACTAGGACTCTAGGACTCTGACTTAGGATTGTAACTATGGTTTTTGCTTTTGATGCTTAATGAAACTCTTGAATCTTGAATGTGTGTTGAGATGTTTTTTGCAGGGACATTCAAGACTTCAAGACTCCAATGTCTAAGTCATAGAGTCTATATTAGGTTGAGTTTGAACTTGTAATTTTGTTTTTATTAGATCGGTCATGCAGAGGATTATCGTTTGGTGATTGCGATAATTCTCATCTTTTTGTTATTGAGGTTTGTACGGGCTTATAGATTGTTTTGTCACGAAATCGCCAAAGGGGGAGATTGTTAAGGATTTTATAGGTTGGCGGATTTCGTGAGGTTATTGGAGTCTTGAAGGAGTCAGAAGTTCACTTGGAAGAAGAAGGTGCAATCAGACAATTCAGGACTCATTGGAAAAGCTCGGCACCTCAGGTATGAATCTAAGATAATTTTTGGTGATTTTAGACTAAGAAATAGTAATTAGAAGACTTGGGTTAATCTTAGTTTGACAAAATTCAAATCTGGAAAACCTTGGATCCAAGACCGGTTTTGAAGATCAAGTCCGGATCCCGTAAGCATGATCCTTGCGCAGCCTTAAGTCAGGACCGGTCTCGGAGCTCAAGTCAGGATCCCGTAGCATGTGTTTTGAAGTGTCTTAATTCAAGACCGGACTTGAGTGCGAAATCCGGATCCCGTACCTTGACAATTCTGGTTGTGTAAGTGAAGACCGGACTTAGAGTTGAAGTCCGGATCCCGTAGCTTGATAATTGCTGGTACGCAAGTCAAGACCGGACTACTTGGATCAAGACCGGTCTCTGTTAGCTTAAAAAGAAACTGACGGAAGAGAGAACTGGTTGAGGGGGTCAAGTCCGGACTTCCAAGATCGGTCTCCCCAAATGAGGGCATGCGGGAATTTTCTAAAATTAGCCGTTTTCAATCCTACTCTAATTCCAAGTCTTCTAACTCTATAAATAGACCATGGAGGTTCATTAATCTTTAATGCTGAGTATATACATATATTTTAGACTCTCTTAAAACCCTAGAAACTCCTTTTATGCTTTATGATCATAATCTAAAAGCGAGTTTCGTTGTATTGATCGTCGAGTTGATTCTAGGTTTTTCCTTTGATTGTTCTTCGTGAATCAACTCGATGATTGACTAATAGGGTTTTCCCCATTGTCTATGGTTCTTTAACGATAAGATCACCATAAATCATCTTCTACTACTCCGGACGGAGGGTTGCGCGGGATCGCGTGTTTTTGCCGAGGATTCGGTGGACGCATCGAGGAGTCGAGGCGTTGACGCGGCAAGGAGTTGCGGCGTGGTCGGTTGAAGGACTTCAAGCGATCGAGGACCAGCGAAGGAGATCCGCGTTGGAGATTCGGTCAAGTTGGGTAGGGTAATCGGTATATCACCTTGTAGTCACTTTGTTTCTTAGTGGATTTTTCGTGTGATCGGTCCCGTAGGTTTTTCTCTCCGGTTTGGAGTTTTCCCACGTAAAATCTTGGTGTGTTGATTTTAATTTCTGCATTTACGTTAAAATCGCATTAAGATTTTTAATTGGCCATTGTACACCTATTGACCGGTCTTCCTTTGAGGACCGGACCCACGGGGACCGGTCTGTCCCAACAGGGACCGATTTCCGAGAGTCAACACTCAACTCTAAGGCATTTTCCTAAATTTCGCATCTACGGGGACCGGTCTGTCCCAACAGGGATCGGTTCCCGTACGTTGGAATTTCGGGACTTAGCCGATTTTTCACCCTTCAAACTTCCCACGCATACGGGGACCGGTCTCACCCACTAGGGACCGGTCCCCGAGAGCCAAAATCTGCAGGTTGTAGATTTCTCTCCTTTTTCATCCCCAATAGCTCTCGAAGATCCCCTACAATGCACTTTTTGCATTATAGACGCCTTCGGCCTTTCCGAAGCATACCAATATCGCACTTTGGTCATTTTGACTAAAGTTCGATATTCGTTTACCGAGATTTCGGTATATTACACTCTCTCTAGAGATCATCTCCAAGAGCTTGGAGGTGAAGGAAAATGAGGCTTTGGAGGTAAATTTTGGTGGATTTGATGGATCTAGAAGCTCTCCCACAAGGAGGATTTGGTAGAGCTTGGGACAAGATGTTGTAGGTTATAGGTCTCAAGGATCTAAAAGTTAATCTACACCTAGAGGGGGGTGAATAGGTGTACAATGGCCAATTAAAATTCTCGATGCGATTTTAAAGTAAATGCGGAAAATAAAATCAAACACACCAAGATTTTACGTGGGAAAACTCCAAACCGGAGAGAAAAACCCACGGACCGATCACACGAACTATCCACTAAGAAGCAAATTGAATACAAGGTGATTCACCCACGACCCTACCCAATTTTACCGAATCTTTGGTGTGGATCTCCTTCGCCGGTCCTCGATCGATTGAACTCCTCCAACCGACCACGCCGCAACTCCTTGCCGCGTCAACGCCCCGAATCCTCAAAGCGTTCACCGAATCCTCGGTCTCTCACGCGATCCCCGCGCCACCCTCTGTCCGGAGTTGTAGAAGAAAACTTGTGGTGATCTTAACGATTAACGCACCATAGACTATGGGGGAACCCTTTTAGTCAATCCTCAAGTTGATTCATGAAGGTGTATTCAAAGAGAAAACCTAGAATCAACTCGATGATCAACTAATCAAAACTCGCTTTAAGAATTGAATCATAAAGCTCTAAAACGAGTTTCTAGGGTTTTAAGAGGATCTATAGTCTAATAATTCTGAGCATATCAATAATGAACCCCCCCATGGTCTATATATAGTGTTAGAAGACTTAGAGATAGATTAGGATTGAAATCATCTTAATTTGGAAATATTTCGTGCCTAATGTCCGGTCCTTAAAATGAATGTCCGGACATTCCTTCCGACAAAATTTTCGCACTAGGCTATGTCCGGACAATGCCTGTGAATGTCCGGTCTTACTTTGCGTAACATGAAAAACTCAGCTTACTGAGACCGGACATAGGCAGGCCGTCCGGACATCAATGAAAGATATGCAAAGTGAAGCCCACGGGATCCGGACAATGATGAATGTCCGGACATACAATGTTCACCCGCAGCAAACTTGCTTACGGGATCCGGACAATGGTGAATGTCCGGACATTGACACTTAAACTCAATTTTTGTAAAAATTATCGGATTAAAGCTTTTCAAAGTCTTCTAACTACTATACTCTTATTGTAAATCACCATTAAATCATACCTGAGGTGCCGAGCTTCTCTGACGAGTCCTGGATCATCGAACTTCATCTTGACACTCTTGATCTCTTCAAGACTCCAATAATTTCACGAAATCCGCCAACTTATAAAATCCTTAACAATCTCCCCCTTTGGCGATTTCGTGACAAAATATATTACAAGCCCGTACATACCTCAAAAACATAAAGATGAGAATTATCGTAATCACCAAACGATAACCCCCTGCATGACCGATCCAACAAAAAGTAAAAATTACAAGTTGAAGTCCTATTACAAACTCTATGACTTAGACATTGGAGTCTTGAAGTCTTGAACGTTCCTGCAAAGAAAACACTCAAACACACATTCAAGCCTCAAGAGATTCATTAAGCACCAAAAGTAAAAGTCATAGATACAAGCATAAAATTAAGCATCTAAACATCAAAGATCAGATCAGGAACCATCATCATCATCCAACTTTTATCTCCATCTCCCCCTATCATCATTAATCATCTCCCAGTCTTCTCCCCATATGTCATCTTCATCTTTCCCCCTTTTTGCCCGAAAACGCCAAAATAACAGTAGGAGGGGCTTGATACTAAAAACGCTGAGTTATTGTCTGGAGAAAAACATATTCACATCTTATCTTGACCTCCTCCAACCACAGAAGTAACTAGTACCAAAAAAATCATGAATATGTGATGTGAATGTGAAAATCTGCTGATTTCAAAAAAAAACATCTATACACATTGAACACATTCATATCAATAATTAAGAGAACCAAAAATAAATGATTCCTAGAACTTCCTAGGGCCATACACAGAAAGTTTAATATTGACAATCATGCATATAAGTGTCGCAAAATACAGCTAATTTCGAAAAGTGACAAGCAACAAAATTTTTAGCCAAGACCGGACATAGCTTCCAATGTCCGGATGTCACACTGTCCTGTGCAGTTTGCGTGTGTGAGGTCCGGACATGACGCTGAAGACCGGTCTCTGAAGGCAATTTTGCAAAGATATGAAAATTTTCGGAGAATTTTGTTTCCAACGGAAGTTTGACATGAAATATATTAACAAACTTCTAGTCAATAGAATTCAAAGATGTCATACATGTTGAATCGTACATCAACCAGAATTAAAGAAGTATATCGTGAAATTATGCACATCTTTTGAGATCTTTACAATAATTGTACTAAGTTTAAATTTCAAATTTGCAATAATAGAGAATAAAGAAGATCCCATAAGCTGAAATAGGCACAAAAATATCACCCAATTGAGTTATGCACAAATCTAAGACAAGGAGTGGCTCTTTGAGCATCTTTATTATAACTTCCACCTTATATCATCCGATAATGGAGCACTCACCTAAACACCTCAATTAAGAATTTGACTTTGATCTTTTTCTTAGAGATGTACACATAAATTCATGTAGTAGCTTCACACACTTACCGGACGACCGGGGTGGTAGCTCTTTCTCACATGTGGTGGTAGTTTTCACACTCCTTAGAAAGAATGTAACTCTTTCCACATCTTTTATTTTTAAAGATTGCTCCCCCTCAAATAGTGCAACCCACAATGAGATAATTTTATTGTGATTTCAGAAAATAAGGAAATCATTTGTCTTCATCATGCAAACAATCAATTCAATTCAATACACTTTCGATAGTTCATAAAAGATGTACTAATTTAACAAAGATACAAAAACAATTTCTAGAAGATGTTGAGTGTCAAATAGAATGACATAGAAGAATTGAAGTGAATTGAAGAATGTTAAAATAAATCATGCAAAACTATGAATCAATTCAAAACCTTCGTGCATAATAGTCAATATGGAAATAATATGGCCCATAGAATATATCTAGATAGAATGATTCATACCGATAGCCTTTCGTAGATGTAGAAAACGTTTTTGATCTAACGGCTTAGTCAAAATATCCGCTAATTGATCATCGGTAGAAATATATTCAAGTTTAAGAATGTTCGATTCGACCAATTCTCTTAAGAAATGATATCTTAGTTCAATGTGTTTTGTTCGTGAGTGAAGAACAGGGTTTTTTGAAATATTTATGCCACTAGTATTGTTGCAAAGAATTGTAAGACTGGAGGAAGGAATCCGATAGTCACTAAGTAAACTCCTCATCCACAACAACTGGGTGGCACAACTACCAGCAGAGATGTACTCAGCCTCAGCTGTAGATAGAGCAATGCAATTCTGTTTCTTACTATGCCAAGCCACTAAACAATGACCTAGTGTGACGCCCCAACTTCCCAGGGGGTCACCCATCCTAGGACTACTCTCGTCCTAGCACGCTTAACTCTCTTAACCTCTTGGGCCTTGCCACCACCCAAAATGCTTAAGCCGGGTTAAGAGTTTAGCCCTATTATATCTTATATATAGGACTAACTTGGGTCTCACAATCTCCCCTCCTTTAAGCCCTGACGTCCTCGTCAGGCTCAGACTCACAAGTACCAGGCGATGTGAGACTCGTCTCGCTAGCCCGTCATCCGGACTCCCGCTCGAGACTCATCTCACACTTCCGGCTGGTAATTGGCTCTGATACCATCTGTGACGCCCCAACTTCCCAGGGGGTCACCCATCCTAGGACTACTCTCGTCCTAGCACGCTTAACTCTCTTAACCTCTTGGGCCTTGCCACCACCAAAAATGCTTAAGCCGGGTTAAGAGTTTAGCCCTATTATATCTTATATATAGGACTAACTTGGGTCTCACACCTAGATAAAAGCATGCTCCACTAGTGCTCTTCCTATCATCGGCAGATCCAGCCCAATCGGCATCTGAGTAACCAATAAGATCGAGTGTAGTTCCCATCGGGTACCAAACCCCGAAATCCGTTGTTCCTTTCACATATCTTATCACCCTTTTTACAGCCTTCAAGTGTATTTCTTTAGGATTAGCTTGATAGCGAGCACACATCCCAACACTGAAAGCAATATCCGGTCGACTCGCTGTTAAGTACAATAGGCTCCCAATCATACTCCGATATAGCTTTTCATCCACACTGTTCCCTTCAATGTTTACTCCAAGTCCTTTGTTACTAGTTCCCATTGGAGTGTCAAAATGTTTTACACCATCCAACCCAAATTTCTTGACCAACTCCTTAGCATATTTAGCTTGAGATAAATGAATTCCCTCCTTTGATTGTTTAATTTGAAGACCGAGGAAATAATTGAGTTCACCCATCATAGACATTTCAAATTCATTAGTCATTAACTCAGCAAATTCTGTGGCATCCTTATCCTTTGTCGCTCCAAAAACAATATCATCCACGTAAATCTGAGCCACTATAAAATCATCCTTTGAGTGCTTTACAAACAAAGTTCTATCCGCTCCCCCTCGGTTGTACCCCTTTTCCAAAAGATATTTAGTGAGTCGTTCATACCATGCGCGTGGTGCTCGTTTTAGACCATAAAGAGCCTTTTTAAGATAAAACACATGATTTGAAAATTTAGAGTCTACAAATCCTTTTGGTTGTTCAACATAGACCTCTTCTTTTAGAAGACCATTTAAGAATGCACTCTTTACGTCCATTTGAAAAAGAGTTATTTTAAAATGACACGCGATCGCAAAAAGAATTCGAATCGACTCAAGCCCTGCAACCGGGGCAAATGATTCTTCGAAATCAATACCCTCAACTTGAGAGTAACCTTGAGCAACCAACCTTGCCTTGTTTTGCACTATGGTACCATCCTCACTTTTCTTATTCTTAAAGATCCATTTGGTACCAATGATGTGTTGTTGGGCTGGTCGTGGCACGAGTTCCCACACATCATTTCTAACAAATTGTGCTAACTCTTCTTGCATTGCGTTAATCCAATATTCATCTTGAAGAGCTTCTTCCACACTTTTAGGTTCAATCAAAGAAACATAGCATGAGAATTCACATTGCAGTTGACTCCTTGTTCTCACTCCAACTTGAGGATCTCCAAGTACATTAGTCAATGGGTGATCCTTTGTGACTCTCATAGGGGTACTTTCAAAAGATGTAGTTGGAGAGATAGAAGTGTCAATTTGTGGTTCGGATGAGTCATTCGATGCATTTACATTAGATGAAGAAGAAATATCGGAAGTAGTATTCTCATCATTCAAAGGCAATATAAAAGGTGAGTCATTATCATCATCATTAAGAAAAGCATTTGAAGTGTCAACCACAGAAGAGGTAGGTAAAGAAGCCTCATCTACTTTTACATTGATTGATTCTACCACCGTCTTAGTTTTTAAATTGTACGCTCTATAAGCTCTACTCGAGGTAGAATAACCAAGAAAAATCCCTTCGTCACTTCGGGAGTCAAATTTTCCAAGAATTTCACGATCCCGAAGGATATAACATCTACTCCCAAAGATACAAAAATATTTGATGTTTGGTTTTCTACCTACCCACAACTCATATGGAGTGTTCAAAGTACCTGGTCTAACATAGATTCGGTTGATAACATAGACAGCCGTGTTAACCGCTTCAGCCCAAAAATGTAAAGCAACCTTTTTACTATGAAGCATAACACGTGCCATTTCTTGTACCACACGATTCTTGCGTTCTACAACTCCATTTTGTTGTGGTGTGTAAGGAGCGGAGAATTCATGTTTAATACCATTCGAAACACAAAAATCTACAAATTTAGAATTTATGAATTCTCCTCCTCGATCACTTCTTATACGCACAATTTTATCATTACGCTCATTCATAAGACGGAGGCAAATTTCAGTAAATAAATCAAAAGTATTAGCTTTTTCACGTAAAAATGCACTCCAAACAAAACGAGAAAAATCATCAATCATTAACAAGATATAGCGTTTGCCACCCAAGCTTTGTATTCTAGAAGGTCCCATTAGATCCATATGAAGTAACTCTAGAGGTCGAGAGGTACCTAAATGATTCAAATTCTTATGTGCGGATCTAATTTGCTTTCCCAATTGACAACCCCCACAAACAACGTTCTCTTTGAAATCAATTTGAGGAACACCTATCACAATCTCTTTCTTGGTAATCTTAGAAAGCTCCTTAAAATTTATGTGACCTAGACGTTCATGCCAAAGGGTTTCGGTTTCTAAAGTTGCTAGGTTACAAGTTTCGGATTGGGAACTAGGAACTATGTAGCAATTGTTTTGGGATCTAACACCTTTTAGAAAAAGAGTCATCATCTAAAGTCACCAAACATTCTTTGGAAGAAAACTTCACATTACAACCATCATCACATAGTTGGCTAATACTTACGGGATTTGATTTAAGCCCCTCAACATAAAAGACATCGTTCAACGTGGGGCCATCCGAGATAGTGATTGTTCCCTTACCCATGATCTTTGAAGACCGACCATCTCCAAACATTACACTTCCACCGGAGAGTTCATGAAAGGAAATGAACCAATGTTTGTCTCCGGTCATGTGTCGGGAACAACCACTATCAAGATACCAAGTTGTATTATCGTAAGCATGTAGGGATGTATGAATAACAAGACAAGGGTAGATTTCACCTTTGCGCACCCAAACCTTACGAGTTTTGGATTGCGTTGACCGATTTGATTGCGTCGGCCGATTTGATTGCGTCTTGTAAAACTTGTCGACGATTTTGATTTGCTTGTTCTTAAGATCTTCCACCTTGGGCCTCCAAGTTTGTTTGGTCTTTGCGTTATATGCTAGCTTGGTAGATTTCAATGAGCTCCTTGGGTTGGTGAACGTTGTGTAGTTCTTCTTGAGATTGCAAAATTTCTTCACGTGACCTAGAACTCCACAAAAATGACAAACCTTGTTAGTAAAGAAAGATTTTGTAGGACGATTGAATTTACCTTGGACCTTGGGCAATGATTTAGTTAAGTTCGCGTTTCCTTGCTTAGTGACTTGATCAACATACGTCCGTTCATATCCTAGCCCAAGTTTGGATGTTTGACCTACTCCTAGCATCTTATCGAGTTTAGTCGATCCGGAGGAGAACTTGTTCAAGTCTGACTTCAGTTGAATAATCGTCTTTGTGAAATCCAAGTTTGCTTCCTTTACCTCCGTGATTTTCTTGTTGAGAGATTTTATATTATCTTCGTAGGTTTCTTTCTCCTTCTCAAGCAAACAAATCTTTTCTACTAATGAGTTGTATGCTCTTGACAATCCATTTTTTTCTTGTTCCAAGGATTTTGTTGATATGATCAATTCCGAGTTTTCTCCTTGTAAGTCGAGTAACTTTCTTCTCGATCTTTTGTTGTGCTTTGCCATCTTCTTTGACTCGGCAACCAATTGGTGGTATGCGGTTGCCATCTCATCTACATCCGACTCTTCCTCCGAGGAGTATTCCGACTCGGAACGTTCATGCAAGCAAACACCCTTGGCCATTATATACAACCTATACCCGCTCTGATACCACTTGTAGGTTATAGGTCTCAAGGATCTAAAAGGTAATCTACACCTAGAGGGGGGTGAATAGGTGTACAATGGCCAATTAAAATTCTCGATGCGATTTTAAAGTAAATGCGGAAAATAAAATCAAACACACCAAGATTTTACGTGGGAAAACTCCAAACCGGAGAGAAAAACCCACGGGACCGATCACACGAACTATCCACTAAGAAGCAAATTGAATACAAGGTGATTCACCCACGACCCTACCCAATTTTACCGAATCTTTGATGTGGATCTCCTTCGCCGGTCCTCGATCGATTGAACTCCTCCAACCGACCACGCCGCAACTCCTTGCCGCGTCAACGCCCCGAATCCTCAAAGCGTTCACCGAATCCTCGGTCTCTCACGCGATCCCCGCGCCACCCTCTGTCCGGAGTTGTAGAAGAAAACTTGTGGTGATCTTAACGATTAACGCACCATAGACTATGGGGGAACCCTTTTAGTCAATCCTCAAGTTGATTCATGAAGGTGTATTCAAAGAGAAAACCTAGAATCAACTCGATGATCAACTAATCAAAACTCGCTTTAAGAATTGAATCATAAAGCTCTAAAACGAGTTTCTAGGGTTTTAAGAGGATCTATAGTCTAATTCTTCTGAGCATATCAATAATGAACCCCCCCATGGTCTATATATAGTGTTAGAAGACTTAGAGATAGATTAGGATTGAAATCATCTTAATTTGGAAATATTTCGTGCCTAATGTCCGGTCCTTAAAATGAATGTCCGGACATTCCTTCCGACAAAATTTTCGCACTAGGCTATGTCCGGACAATGCCTGTGAATGTCCGGTCTTACTTTGCGTAACATGAAAAACTCAGCTTACTGAGACCGGACATAGGCAGGCTGTCCGGACATCAATGAAAGATATGCAAAGTGAAGCCCACGGGATCCGGACAATGATGAATGTCCGGACATACAATGTTCACCCGCAGCAAACTTGCTTACGGGATCCGGACAATGGTGAATGTCCGGACATTGACACTTAAACTCAATTTTTGTAAAAATTATCGGATTAAAGCTTTTCAAAGTCTTCTAACTACTATACTCTTATTGTAAATCACCATTAAATCATACCTGAGGTGCCGAGCTTCTCTGACGAGTCCTGGATCATCGAACTTCATCTTGACACTCTTGATCTCTTCAAGACTCCAATAACTTCACGAAATCCGCCAACTTATAAAATCCTTAACAAAGATGTGAGTTCTTGCAAGATTACTCCTAGGGTTTGGTTTTAAACCCTAAGTTTTAGAGTTTTGAGCTCTTTACAGGCTTTAGGAACCCTTTAGGGCCATGAACTCCATGAAACCCATGAGAGCTTCATGTGCTCTAATGGTGATCACCTAGGGTTCATGGTAGATGCCCTAGGAATGATTCTAAAGGCTTAATAAATGTATTAGAGTGCTTTCTAGTTGATTCTAAGCTATCTTTTGTGGAGATTGGGTGGAGAAGCCAAGAAGGTGTAGCATCTTATTCCTTAGTGCAAGAAAGGGAAAGCTTTAGAGGTAAGCTTCAAGCCCTCCCATGGTAGAACCCTAGGGCTTAGTTCAAATGACCTAGAAATGGTTTTAGTGGAACCTCTAGATGAAAATAAGCTTGCTTTTGCTTATAGTAGAGATATATGAGATATGTTGCTATATGACATTGTTAGGGCTCTAGCAACAAGTATAATAAAGCAATCAAGAGATATTTGCTATTATACATGGCTTGCACGAGGGCAAGCAACAAACACGGCGGAAGTGAAAACTCTAAGCTATAAAGTAAACCATACAAGCTATTTGATTACATTTTAACCAAATACACATAACTAAAACTATTACATTCTTTTTCTTTAAACATCATATCTTTTTACATTTAAACATCCCACAAAATTACATGATTGTTTACAACTTAACAACTATAGATCAACAAAATAAATTGATACATGTATACCAAAAGGAATGTCTAATGCGAACTCCGGTGACCACTAGCTATGGCGCTACACCCTTGCCCCGGTCCTCCGCTGCCCCGCTCATGCTAGGACCTGTAGGGTTGGTGGTGTGAGAAGTACAACGAAGTTTCCAGTGGGCTCGGCAACCGACCTCGCCGACTTACCCACTAGGTCTATTTAGGCATAAGTATTACAAGAAAAGAAAATAGTAACAGAACTATATGCTAATACCATGCCTGCAAAAGAGAGGTCAATAGATAGATAATCAAATTAGATAACTATGCATGCATGCTCTTTACTTTACTTTACTTGGCTCTTTACCCAATCTTGCCGGTTAACATAGTTAACGCCAATAACTCATAACCCAAATCCCTTTACTTCGGGGAGGCTCTAAGCACTACAAGACCCGAGGGACCGTCTTCACAGACCGCGCTCCCTGTGGTGACTGTTCCGGAACGCACCGCTCTAGGAGGAGCTACCTCCCTCGAGCCAAGACTTATCATGAGTATCGATCTAATCCTCTACTCGAGGATTCATAGCCGTTAGCCACAATGTCACCATGTCAATGATAGGTTGTTACCTTATCATACTAAGTCATTCTTGCCATAATGCCACTAAAGTTAAACTAAGTTTAACTATTGTCATCTCGATGCCAATCTCGTCTATATGTTCAATATCACCTTTGTTAACTATGATCAAGTCCATTGTCATACTCACACATGTATAGGGTTCTAGTTCTTGTGTTTCCTATGGTTCCATTTCAATCACTAAGTTCATCCACAATAAAACAAAGCATTGAGATTCAACCATAAACATAACTACTCACTACCCTATCATGCATGAATATTCTACAATATAATATGCTCAACAAAAGTGAAATAGATATAGAAGAAAATCCAACGATTCCGGAATGCACCCCCCACCTTCTAATGTTACGATGGAGTTGTGGTTCGAGTTTCGTAGCTATCCGATCCCTAGGTTGTCGCGTTAAACAGAGCCTAAATCAGGCTAATTTACATAGTAGCTCCTACATAGGCTTTTCGTTTCGACGAACGGAGTTGTCCCACGCGTCGGGAATACCCCCAATTAGGTTTTCACAAGGTCAATTAGCCTTGGAAACACCCTAGGGCAAAAGCCCCAATTTCCAAACCCTAGCAATGTCATTTTGTTGTTGCTCCTAGATTGATCTCAACCCTAAGCAAAGGATAGCTTAGAATCAACTAGGAAGCACTCTAGTACCATCTTTAAGCGGTTAGAACCATCTCTATGGTGTCTACAATGAACCCTAGCCAACCACCATAAGAGCACTTGAGCTCCCATGAAGGATTCATGGTGTTCTTTGCCCTACTAGGGTTCCTATCACTAGCAACAAGCTAGAACCCTCCAAACTTAGAAGAAAACTCAAACCCTAAGACCATTCTTGCAAAAACTCACCTCTTGTGCAAAGCTCTTCCAAGACCTTGTTGTAGGAGAGCTCCAAGATCCTCCAAAAACCCTCCAAAGTCACCTCCTTCTTCCTCTTCTCCTTGATCTCCTAGCTCTAAGGCTCTTCTAGAGAGAGAAAATGAGAAAGAAATGAGAGAAGAGTGAAGTGTGTGCTGTGAAAGAGAAGGGCCATGCATATATATATCATGTTGCAACATTTGCAAATAAGCCCCCCAAACTCAATTATTTACAACATGCCAGACTGGGCACTCTGCGGGCTTGAAGATCGGTCTCAGCCATCGAGTCCGGATCCCGTGGGCAGGTCTTCGGGGACTTAGCCATTTTTCGGTTGGATGCGCAGACCAAGACCGGCCTCGACCACCAAGACCAGTCTCGGGAGACCGGTCCCCGCCACCAAGACCGGTTCCCGAAAGGGGAACATCCAGGACTTAGCCGATTTTCCCTCTTGCTCGGCTGCTGCGCACGTGAGGTCCGGTCTCCAGCCGTGGGGACCGGTCTCTATAAGCTCCAAGTCTAGAATTTTCCAGACTTACAGTTTAGCTTCCTCGGGTTCCGTTTTCACTTCACATAGGTTCTAATACACTTAGAAACCTCCCATAGTTGCTCCACTCCGGGTCCCGCTCATTTCGACGGAACTCGGCACGTTCTACGGGGAAGCAATATGCTATATTCCCCACCCCTTAAAATTAGTTTCGTCCGCGAAACTTAACTCATACCTTAGCTCGTCGACTCAAGCTCCCAAGTGGCTTCACGCGCTGCATGATTGCTCCACTGAATCTTGACATAGAAAATCTTTTGATTCCTAAGCTTCTTCTCTCCTTTTCCAAGAATACAAACCGGGTACTCTTCATAGGTCATATCCTCGTTTAATTCCACTGGTTCATATTCCAACACGTGTGTCGAATTGCGGACATACATGCGGAGATTTGATACGTGGAAGACATTGTGCACTCCGGCAAGTCTCGGTGGTAACGCCAACTTGTATGCTACCGCACCGACCCGCTCCAAAATCTCAAAAAGTCCGACATATCGGGGACTTAGCTTCCCGCGAACGCCAAACCTTTTCACCCCGCGCATCGGCGATACTTTCAAAAATACGCGGTCTCCAACCTTGAACTCTAAGTCTCTTCTCCACTTGTCGGCATAACTCTTTTGCCGAGATTAAGCCGTCGTGAGTCTTTGTTGGGCTAGGCGGACTTTCTCCTCCGCTTCCCACACCACATCGGGGCCAAGAGCAGTTCTCTCGCCCACGTCGCTCCAATGAATTGGAGAGCGACACTTCTTTCGATAGAGGGCCTCGAATGGCACCATCGCAATACTTTCCTGATAGCTATTGTTGTATGCGAATTCCGCCATCGGTAGGAAATCATGCCATCCGCCCTTATAGTCAAGCACACACGCCCGAAGCATATCCTCGAGTATCTGAATAGTCCTCTCCGATTGACCATCATTCTGAGGATGGAATGCCGTGCTAAAGTCAAGCCGTGTACCCAATGCATTTTGCAAGCTCTTCCAGAAATGAGATGTGAACCTCGGGTCCCGATCCGATACAATTGACACCGGAACCCCGTGTAGTCTCACTGTAGGTTATAGGTCTCAAGGATCTAAAAGGTAATTAATACCTAGAGGGGGGTGAATAGGTGTACAATGGCCAATTAAAACTCTCAATGTGATTTTAAAGTAAATGCGAAAAAATAAAATCAACACACCAAGATTTTACGTGGAAAAACTCCAAACTGGAGAGAAAAACCCACGGGACCGATCACATGAACTATCCACTAAGAAGCAAATTGAGTACAAGGTGATTCACCCACGACCCTGCCCAATTTTACCGAATCTTTGACGTGGATCTCCTTCGCCGGTCCTCTATCGATCGAACTCCTCCAACCGACCACGCCGCAACTCCTTGCCGCGTCAACGCCCCGAATCCTCAAAGCGTCCACCGAATCCTCAGTCTCTCACGCAATCCCCGCGCCACCCTCCGTCCGGAGTTGTAGAAGAAAACTTATGGTGATCTTAACAATTAACGCACCATAGACAATGGGGGAACCCTTTTAGTCAATCATCAAGTTGATTCATGAAGGAGTATTCAAATAGAAAACCTAGAATCAACTCGACGATCAACAAAACAAAACTCACTTTAAGAATTGAATCATAAAGCTCTAAAACGAGTTTCTAGGGTTTTAAGAGAAACTATAATCTAATAACTCTGAGCATATCAATTAATGAACCCCCCATGGTCTATTTATATTGTTAGAAGACTTAGAGATAGAGTAGGATTGGAATCAGCCTAATTTGGAAATTTTTCGTCACCAGAGACCGGACCTTACATGTGGAGACCGGTCTTAGAAGTCCGGACCTGACCCCCTCAACCGGTTCTCTCTTCCGTTAATTTCTTTTGAAATTCACCGAGTCCGGTCTTGATCCTGGAGTCCAGTCCTTACTTGCATAACAATAATTGTCAGGCTACGGGATCCGGATTTCGCACTCGATCAAGTCCGGTTTTGAAATAAGATTTTTCAAAACACAAGCTTCGGGATCCGGACTTGAGCTCCGACTCCGGATTTGATTTAATGTTGCGCAAGAGACAAGCTCTCGGGATCCGGACTTAACCCTTAGGTCCGGACCTTGAACACAGTTTTTTCAGATTTGAAATTTTGTCAAATTAAGATTAATCCAAGTCTTCTAACTACTAAATCTTAGTGTATAATCACCATAAATTATCTTTAAACCATACCTGAGGTGCTGAGCTTCTCTGCTGAGTCTTGGATGTCTGTTTGCATCTTCTTTGTCCAAGTGTGCTCCTGACTCCTTCAAGACTCCAATTACTTCACGAAATTCGCCAACTTATAAAATCTTTAACAATCTCCCCCTTTGGCGATTTCATGACAAAACATACTCTAAGCCCATACAGACCTCAAAAACAAAAAGACGAGAATTATCGCAATCACCAAACGATAATCCCCTGCATGACCGATCCAATAAAAATCAAAATTACACGTTAAATCCTACTACAGATTATATGACTTAGACATTGGAGTCTTGAAGTCTTGAACGTTCCTGCAAAGAAAACACTCAACACACATATTCAAGCCTCAAGAAATTCATTAAGCATCAAAGCAGAAATCATAGTCTAGTTACAATCATTCTAAGAAAGCATAGAAAAGCATGAAAACGTAAGCATAGTCAAAGTTATACATCATCATCATTATCATCCAATCCAACTTTCATCGTCATCTCCCCCTATCATCATCCAATCTCCCCCTTTTTGTCTGAAAGCGCCAAAATGACAAAAGAGGTAATCAAGAAGTCCTACTCGGAATCCGTATCGGGAGGAGGCATCTCAGAACTACCACACCCCATCTTTTCTCATAGAAGCCTTAAGTATCGAGTGATGCGTCCAGATTGCTTCTTCAATTTTGCAACATCTCGCTGAAGTTCAGCTTGAACAGCGCCTTGTCGCTCTAACTCCCCTGACAACCGCTGCTGCTCACTATAAACAGTAGATAGAGATGCTATATCTGGATCCTCATGAGGTGGAGAAGGAGGTGCAGGAGGTGGAGCTTGAGCTGGAGCATCCGGATTGAGTTGAGCACGTGACTTGACCATAGTGGTCTCACCGATTGGTCCTAAAGAGTGCTCATAGGAAGAACAATCAATGTTCACATCATGAAGCCTTAGAATCCTCATGATCAACAGTGGATATAGAAGTCTGTCCTTTTTGCTTGAAGTCTTGATCTCTCGCGCCATTCACTTCCAAACAAGAAATGGTACATTTAAGTTGATGTTCCTCTCTTCAACTATCTCCGGATGACCAAGTAAATAAAGATATAAAACCCGATCCCATCTAATAACCTTTGTGTTTGCTAAAGGCATTACATTATAGCAAACCACAAAGTTTAGAAACCTGTACTCTAGCCTCAAATCCTTTGAAAGTATGGCATTACCATTGTTCTCGGCGTCGGGGACACAAAGAAACCTAAGCATCCGCGTCCAATCCCCAACGGAATCAAAGCCAGAGTGTAGATAATCAACTCCATCTGTTCGCGCCTCCATGTCAAGAACAGAAGCAATGGTAGCAGGGGTAATTGACATCGCAACTCCCCGAACTGAAGTAGAGAACATATGAGGTCCATCATCAGACTCCAGTAAATTTCCTGCTCTCATATAGAACTCTCTAATAAGCTCCAGTCCATATCCAGTGTGCTCTGTAAAAGCACAAAACTCATGCAAATCACCATTCTCAAATGGCACTTGGAAACCCGAAACCATTTCAAACAAGTTAGCCACACCGACCATACGCTCTCCAATACATGTCTTCGAGGAATAGATAGAGCGTCGGCGATCATCAACTGGAACTTCTCGAACAGGGGCATCGCGAAGTTCGTGAATTGAAATACCTCCAGAACCTCGACGTCCACGAGCGTAAGTCTGTGGTTGTTAAGGATTTTATAGGTTGGCGGATTTTGTGAACTTGTCGGAGTCTTGAAGAGATCAAGAGTATCAAGATGAAGTTGGATGATCCAGGACTCGTCAGAGAAGCTCGGCACCTCAGGTATATCTTAAAGATCATTTATGATGATTTACAATAAGAATATAGTAGTTAGAAGACTTTAAAAAGCCTTAAACTGATATATTTGCAATAAACTGAATGTATATGGTCAATGTCCGGACCTTGGTCTTTGTCCGGATCCAGTAAGCATGATTGCTACGGGATAGTTAACTCAGGACCGGACCATCCTCAATGTTCGGATCCAGTAAGCATGATTGCTGCGAGAGAGTTAACGCAGGACCGGACATTCCTCTATGTCCGGATCCTGTAAGCTTGGTAGCTGCTGGTTCTTAATTCTTGTCCGGACCATCTGTCAATGTCCGGACCTAGTGAACTTCATATTGCATAAACTTTTAAGTAAGTCCGGACATCCTGTCTATGTCCGGTCTCAGTGCCATGAGATACAATGTTACGCAAGGTAAGACCGGACATCCTCAGTCATTGTCCGGACCTAGCTCATTGCGAAAATATTGACGACGGTGTGGTCCGGTCTAGTGGCTGAGACCGGACAGAGGCAAGACCGGACATCATTCTAAGACCGGACATTGGACTCGAAAAATTTCCAAAAAAAGGCTGAATTGAATCCTACTCTATTTCAAAGTCTTCTAACTCTATATATAGACCATGGGAGGTCCAAGGATTATATGCTTCAGATCTTAGATCAATTCTAAACCCTAGAAACTTTCTTTAAGCTTGATGACCTAATTCTAAGAGAGAGTTTTTGATTTAGTTGATCGTCAAGTTGATTCGAGTTTCTTTCTTCGATTACTTCTTCGTGAATCAACTCGATGATTAACTAGAAGGGATTTCCTATTGTCTATGGTACTACAAAGTTGAAATCACCATAAATCATCATTGTTCTTCTCCGGACGGAGAGCTTGCGTGGGGATCGCGTGTGGAGGCCGAGGATTCGGTGGACGCTTTGAGGATTCGAGGCGTTGGCGCGGCAAGGAGTTGCGGCGTGATCGTTTGGAGGATTTCAAGCGATCGAGGACTAGCGAAGGAGATCCACGTTGGAGATTCGGTAAAGTTGGGTAAGGTAATCGGTATATCACCTTGTACTCACTTTGTTTCTTAGTGGATTTTTCGTGTGATCGGTCCCGTGGGTTTTTCTCTCCGATTTGGAGTTTTTCCACGTAAAAATCTTGGTGTGTTGATTTTAATTTTCGCATATCATTAAAATCGCATTATGATTTTTAATTAGCCATTGTGCACCTATTCACCCCCCTCTAGGTGTTAATTATCTTTTAGATCCTAGGGTTCCATAACTTTCAACTGGTATTAGAGCGGGTATAGGTTGTAAAACAATGGCCGAGGGCGGTAATATTAATCGACCTCCCTTCTTCGATGGCACGAACTATGCTTATTGGAAGTCCACATGAGGGCGTTTCTAATAGCCATCGACGAAAGGGTGTGGCAATCGGTGGAATTTGGATGGAAACACCCCACCGAGGTTGTTGATACTATTACCGTCCCCAAGCTAGAACTAAGTGGACTAAGGACGAAAATGAACTTTCTTCACAAAACGGGAAGGGGATTAATGCTTTATTTAACTCCTTAAATCAAACCGAATTTTCTAGGGTTTCGACGTGTGAAACCGCCAAGAAAATATGGGATACTCTTAAAACCACCCATGAGGGAACTAGTCTTGTGAAAGTTCAAAAGCTACAAATGTTGACTAGTCGTTTCGATTCTATTCACATGGAAGAAAATGAAAATTTTACCGAGTACTATACTCGTCTTCAAGATATAGTCAACACTTGTTCAAACTTGGGTGAGAAAATTCCCGAAACCAAGATCATTCGTAAGATTTAAGAACACTTCCCGAGCATTTTCGTCCGAAGGTCGCAGCAATTGAAACGGTGAAACATCCGGATGAGATGAAAGTAGATGAGTTGGTAGGTGCTCTCCAAACTTATGAGATGACTTTCCCCTCTAACTCTTCTTCTTCCAAGTTGTCTTCTAAGTCCAAAGGGATGGCACTTAAATCGACTAAAGGCGGCAACGCGGACTCTACTTCTTCCGACACGGACTCGGATACGACTTTGGAGGACTTTGAAAAACAACTTGCTCTTCTAACAAGGAAGTTTCGTCGGAA
This sequence comes from Aechmea fasciata, assembly GCA_025177825.1. Taxonomy (NCBI): domain Eukaryota; kingdom Viridiplantae; phylum Streptophyta; class Magnoliopsida; order Poales; family Bromeliaceae; genus Aechmea; species Aechmea fasciata. The sequence goes on from CM045932.1 coordinate 12,777,702, forward strand.
TTTTAAGAAGAAATTTCCTTCAAAGTCTTTCTCTTCTTCAAAATCGAGCAAATCAAAAGGGAGTACTTCTACTTCATCTTCTAAGTCAAAGCGTAACGAAAATTTTTCTAAAGATTATTCTAAAGATAAGAAAAAGGAAGAAGGACAAATCCAATGTTATAAATGTCGTGGTTTTGGACATATAGCATCGGATTGTCCAAACAAAAAGGCTTTGAAAAAGAAAGCGATGCAAGCCATCACTTGGGATGACTCGTCATCGGAGGAGTCCACCTTGTAGGTTATAGGTCTCAAGGATCTAAAAGGTAATTAACACCTAGAGGGGGGTGAATAGGTGCACAATAGCCTAATAAAAATTCTCGATGCGATTTTAAGTAAATGCGGAAAAATAAAATCAACACACCGAGATTTTACGTGGGAAAACTCCACAAGGAGTAAAAAATCCACGGGACCGATCACACGAAAAATCCACTAAGAAACAATTGAGTACAAGGCGATTTACCCACGACTTTACCCAATCTACCGAATCTTCAATATGGATCTCCTTCGCTGGTCCACCACGCCGCAAATCCTTGCCGCGTCCACGCTTCGACTCCTCAAAGCTTCCACCGAATCCTCGGCCTCTCACGCGATCTCCGCGTCACCCTCCGTCCGGAGTTGTTGAAGAAAATTTTTGGTGATCTTACAATTTACGAACCATAGACCAAGGGAACCCTTTTTGGTCAATCATCAAGTCGATTCATGAAGGAGTATTCAAAGAGAAAACCTAGAATCAACTCGACGATCAACAAGACAAAACTCGCTTTAAGAATCGAATCATAAAGCTCTAAAACGAGTTTTAGGGTTTTAGAAGAAGATGAATATTCGGCGATATATGTTTTGAAACCCCCCATGGTCTATTTATAGTGTTAGAAGACTGAGAAGTTGATTAGGATTGAAATCATCCAATTTTGGAAACAAATCCGTCACAAGGTCCGGACCTTGCAAGGAAGGTCCGATCCTATGAGTCCAGACTTAATTCATTCAACCGGTTCATACGTTAAATAAATTTTCACATATGATCCGGATCTTCACATAGATCCGGATCTTCATCAAGACTGCGCAAGGAACCTGCTCTCGGGATCCGGATCATCACCAATGGTTCGGTCCTTCATTAAGACTGCGCAATGAACTCGCTCTCGGATCCGATCATCACCAATGGTCAGGACTTAGACCGTATAATTCCAGTTTTCAAAAAGTTAAATTGGGATTAATTTAAGTGTTCTAACTACTAAGTGTTTCTGTATCAAATCACGAGAAATTATCTTAAATTCGTACCTGAGGTGACGAGCTTCTTTGCAAAGTCTTGAATCTTCAATTTCCTTCTTTGTGCTCTTGACTTCTTCAAGACTCCAATAACTTCACGAAATCCGCCAACCTATAAAATCCTTAACAATCTCCCCCTTTGGCGATTTCGTAACAAAACACAAATTAAGCCCGTACATTACTCAAAAACAAAAAGACGAGAATTATCGCAATCACCAAACGATATCCCCCAGCATGATCGATCCAACAAAAAGTAGAAAGTTACAAATAGAACAAAATGAAATCCTATTACAAACTCTATGACTTAGACATTGGAGTCTTGAAGTCTTGAACGTTCCTGCAAAGAAATCTCAAACACACATTCAAGCTTCAAGAAATTCATTAAGCATAAAAACAAAAGTCAGAACAGAGCATCATCATCATCTAACTTTCATCTCCATCCATCTCCCCTATCATCATTAATCATTTCCTACATCTCCCCATATCCAAATACATCTCCCCATCAAAGAATCTTCATCTCTCCCCCTTTTTGTCCGAAAGCGCGAAAATGACAGAAGGAGGGGCTAGATACAAAAACCACGCTGAGACAGTGTCTGGAGAAAGCATATCCATATCCCATCTTAACGACCTCCGGTCATAACAACAAGTACCAGAAATTCATGAAAACATGATGTGGAGGATAAAATCCGCTGTTCACATATAAGTCTATACACATTAAACATACACATATCAATAATTAAGAGAACCAAAAATAAATGATTCCTAGAACTTCCTAGGGCCATACACAGAAAGTTTAATATTGACAATTATGCATTTTTAAAAAAAAATGAGGTAAAAAGTTTTGTGCCAAGACCGGACCTTCCCTTGCTAAGACCGGATGTTACACAGAATTGAGAAGAGGCCGCAAAGAACATCCGGACTTAGATCCAAGGACCGGTCCTTCCTTGTGAAGAAATTTCAGCAACGGCAGTTATCAGGATTTTAGAAATCTTTTCATGAAATATGTATTAACAAGCTCCTAGTCACTTAAATTCAAGGATGTCATAAATGTTGAACCGTGCATCAACTAGAAATTAAAGAAGTAAACCGTGAAATATGCACATCTTTTGAGATCTAAACAATAATTGTACTAAGTTTAAATTTCAAATTTGCAAAAATAGAGAATAAAGAAAATCCCATAAGCTGAAATAAGCACAAGAATATCACCCAATTGAGTTATGCGCATATCTAAGACAAGGAGTGGCTCTTTGAGCATCTTTATTATAACTTCCACCTTATATCATTCGATAATGGAGCACTCACCAAAACACCTCAATTAAGAATTTGACTTTGATCTTTTTCTTAGAGATGTATACTTAAATTCATGTAGTAGCTTCACACACTTACCGGACGACCGGGGTGGTAGCTCTTTCTCACATGTGGTGGTAGTTTTCACACTCCTTAGAAAGGATGTAACTCTTTCCACATCTTTTATAGGTGGTAGTTTTCACACTCCCATGAGGGATATAACTCTTTCCACATCTTTTATTCTTAAGATTGCTCCCCCTCAAATAGTGCAACCCACAATGAGATAATTTTATTGTGATTTCAGAAAATAAGGAAATCATTTATTTCCATCATGCAAACAATCAACTCAATTCAATATACTTTCGATAGTTCATAAAAGATGTACTAATTTAACAAAGATACAAAAACAATTTCTAGAAGATGTTGAGGGTCAAATAAAACGACATAGAAGAATTGAAGTGAATTGAAAGTTGTTAAAATAAGTCATGCACAACTATGAATCAATTCAAAACCATCGTGCATAATAGTCAATATGGAAAAAATGGCCCATAGAATGTATCTAGATAGAAGGATTCATACCGATAGCCTTTCTCAAATGTAGAAAACATTTTTGATCTAAAGGCTTAGTCAAAATATCCGCTAATTGATCATCGATAGAAATATATTCAAGTTTGAGAATGTTCGATTCGACCAATTCTCTTAATAAATGATATCTTAGTTCAATATGACAAATTCCAGAGTATGGAACAAGGTTTTAGAAATATGTATGGCACTAAAGTTCTCGTAAAGGATAGTGAGGGAGGAGGTAAGTAGCCGATCGTCTCTTAGTAAGGAAAGATTTCACCTTTGCGCACCCAAACCTTATGAATTTTGGGATGCGTTGGTTGGCTTGTAAGCGTCTTTTGAAGCTTGTCGACGATTTGAATTCCCTTGCGCTTTGGATCATCCTCTTTTAGTTTCCAAACTTGTTTAGTCATTGATTTGGGATCATACTTCTTCGGCTTCCAAATTTGTTTTCCCTTCAAGTTCGGACCACGTTTCTTTGGGTTCCATGATTGTTTAGCCATCCTTTTTGGATTATCCCCTATCGGCTTTGATAATGTCCTTTGGTTCAAGAGAGTTGTGGAGTTCTTCTTTTGTGTGCAAGCTCTCTTCACATGTCCTAGTACTCCACAAAGATGACAAACTTTGTTAGTAGAAAACAATTTCTTAGAAGGAACGAAAGTACCTTGAACCTTAGGAGTCGATTTTGTCGAAGTTACGCCCGCTTGCTTAGGAACTTGGTCAACATGTGTCCGTTCATATCCTAACCCAAGTTTGGATGTTTGACCTAGTCCTAGCATCTTATCGAGTTTAGTAGATCCGGAGGAGAACTTGTTCATATCCGTTTTGAGTTGAATAACTTGCTTTGTGAACTCCAAGTTAGCTTCCTTTGCCTCCGACAATTGCTCGTTGAGAAACTTAAAATTTTCTTCATACGTCTCTTTTTCCTTTTCAAGCAATGCTACCTTCTCAACTAGGGAATTGTAGGCCCTCGACAATCCGTCCTTCTCTTGCTCCAAGGTTTTCGTAAATTTGATCAATTCCGAGTTTTCTCCTTGTAAGTCGAATAACTTTCTTCTCAATCTCTTGTTGTGCTTTGCCATCTTCTTTGATTCGACGACCAATAGGTGGTATGCGGCGGCCATCTCATCCACATCCGACTCTTCCTCCGAGGAATACTCCGACTCGGATTGTACATGCAAAGAACCGCCCTTAGCCATTGTCTAAAACCTATACCCGCTCTGATACCAATTGTAGGTTATAGGTCTCAAGGATCTAAAAGGTAATTAACACCTAGAGGGGGGTGAATAGGTGCACAATAGCCTAATAAAAATTCTCGATGCGATTTTAAGTAAATGCGGAAAAATAAAATCAACACACCGAGATTTTACGTGGGAAAACTCCACAAGGAGTAAAAAATCCACGGGACCGATCACACGAAAAATCCACTAAGAAACAATTGAGTACAAGGCGATTTACCCACGACTTTACCCAATCTACCGAATCTTCAATATGGATCTCCTTCGCTGGTCCACCACGCCGCAAATCCTTGCCGCGTCCACGCTTCGACTCCTCAAAGCTTCCACCGAATCCTCGGCCTCTCACGCGATCTCCGCGTCACCCTCCGTCCGGAGTTGTTGAAGAAAACTTTTGGTGATCTTACAATTTACGAACCATAGACCAAGTGTCACGCCCCGGGCTGAGCGGAAGCCCGCCGGCGCGTGCACAGACCCGCCGTGTACACCAAACAAACACAAGCACACAAGGCGTCTACAGAAACAAGAAGGGAAAAGAGAGAAATCCTAACCAGCTATCAGAGCGAGTAATATAAAACCACTAAGTTCTAACATAAAAGATCCACAAAAGTGATACAGAGTAGAGCTAAATCCAGAATCTGATACATAAAACATCTTTTCTAAAGTACAAAAAGAAAAGATAACATCGGGTCCACTATAGAAACTCCGTAGGGCTCTAGCTAGCCGCAAAACCCTTGCCTCGATCCCTAGCCACTCCCGATGCGGATGGCTCTGAAAATAACAACAAACAGAGGGCGTGAGAACTATTAAAAATAGTTCCCAGTGGGCAATTACTGATCTCAGTGAAATGCTCCACTAGGCTAAAATAAGCATGCTAAAAGAAAGCAAGAAGTTATAAATAAGAAGCGAGTACAAAACTGAGGTAATCAAGTTCATGCTTCTACTTTTAATGGCACAAACATATGTCCAAACAGTTAACATGCACAATTAAAGTAAGCTAACCTTTAATTACAAGTACAACCATAATGCCCACATTACTACATAAAGTAAATTATGTATACCATTGTTCTCTATCAAGCATACACACTAGTCCACAAGAATAAGTGTTCTCTATCAAGCATACACACTAGTCCACAAGAATAAGTGTTCTCTATCAAGCATACACACTAGTCCACAAGAATAAGTGTTCTCTATCAAGCATACACACTAGCCCACAAGAATAAGTGTTCTCTATCAAGCATACACACTAGTCCACAAGAATAAGTGTTCTAGAGAAGTCTCAAAACCCAATCCATAAGGAATGCACCCAAGGTAACATCCCGGCTCGTGCCATGCCTAGGTGGCCCGTGGAGGTCGTCGACTTTCCCCACAAGAAAGGAGACACGAGAACACGGCAATCCACTTTCGGCGCTCAGTCCCGCACGGCGAGTGCATCGCGAAGGCCCACTCCCGAAGTGCCGGCTTGTAGGGAGCTACACTCACAAGCGAGGCGAACGAATCGCAAAGGCCCACTTCGGAGTGCCGGCTTGTAGGGAGCTACCCTCACAAGTAAGTGCGAATGAGCATAGGGGCGACGAGCGTAATCATAGCATAGGGTCCCTATTTGGGATACTCAATCATCAAGTCTAAACTTGGAATCTCTCTCATCGACTCGAGGGTCGGAAAAAAAATAACTCAATATGTCACAACTCATTTACAACTACTTGGGTGGTTTGTCTCACAAGGCGCTCACAACATATACAACTCAAATGACACTATCCTACTTGGGATAATTCATTACTTTAAACAAGATTTCCAAGGAGTTTATGACATACAATTCCACTAATTATCGAATAGATACTTATCAATACCATAAGCAAGAGAATTATGAATTATTCACAAGTATCATAGTATTAAAATACACATGTCCTTTCCACTATAAAGCATACAAATATCACAATGCAAAGAGTTTAAACCACTTATAGTATATGTCATTAACTCATATAAAATGCCCCAAGGGCTTTACTTTACCTTTCCTCATGTCTAAAACATGGAATAGAAATCGTCGATCCCTAGATCGAGTGCAATATCACAAAGGCCAAAGCTAGATATAATACTAAAATAAATGCACCCAAGGAATATCACAAAGATCTTGTCATGTCTCATGCGTGCCTACGTCCCATTCGCATAAGCATGCTATTAACCTCAAGGTTAACATCTTTTAATCACAAGGTTACAACTCACTATCATGCTTCATATCTATTCAAGCATAAAGTAGGAACATTAAGTTCTATTACATGTCTTTACCAAGTGTAACGTAGTAATCATTTATGGTTCTATAAATATAGTCCATATACCAAGTTCCCTCAAAGAATCATCTCGCCAATCAATCTCTAACATGCTTCTTAAAGTGGCAAACCAAATAACCGACTATGTCCCAAAACAACATGTAAGTCTCTACTACATAGAGCATATAATTTTCACTAAACATAACATAGTCATTTTAGGTTCTCATAAATTCAAGCATGTCCTAGAGAGCATAACTCAACATATAAACATGTCTTAAAACTCAAAGGAAAACATAGGAGGAGTTCACCCATTTCGGTGAGATCAAACCCACCGGATGTACTTCGAATCCTTTTCGTTTCGCCGAACGAAGTTGCCCCCCAAGCTCCTAGTACCCTAAGATAATTATTTGAAGGGATACGAGCTTCGAATAAACATCTAACAAAATTCACCAAAATTCACATATAAAAGAGGTGAAAATTACCTTTGATCAAGAAGATCTTGTCCAAAGCTCAAATCGACCCTATGGATCTTCAAATCCAACCTAAAGAAGAGTTCTACACCCATCAATTAGGTTCTAAAAGGTCCAAATCCAAAATCCCCAATTCTAACCCTAGAACCCCACTTCTAGGGTTTCTACTCAAAGAGAGCTCCCAAATCTAAATCTAGAGGAAAAGATTGGTTGCTTACCTTCCAAAAGCTCCAAATCAAGGATCAAAACCCACTAGGAGTGAAGATCTTCCTCACCACAAGCTCCAAGACCAAGCTCAATGCTTCTCTAATGGTGGAAATAGCTCCAACAAGCAAAAGAGAGCAAAAGGGAGAAGATTAGGTTTCAAAACTCTAATCAAAACAAAGGAAATCAAGGAAAGGGGGAGGAGAGATCCCTTACCTTCTTCCTCTTGTCCTCAGCCCAAAGGAACCCTAAGGGGGTCGTGGGTGCTATTATAGAATAGGCCAAAACGCACAAAAGCCCTCAGCTTCGATTTTCGAAATCGCGGTTTGTACCCAGACAAACCCATTTTGTACCGGTATAAACCCTGCGAAAAGCCAAACCCGAGCCTCGGGTTGCCAAGTCTGCCCTTTTATACCGGTATAAATTTCGGTCTGTACCGGTATAGCCATCATTTTATACCGGTATAGACACCATTTTGTACCGGTACAAGGCACAGAATTTCCAACCCGAGAGCCACCTAAAATCCAACTTTTTAGACTTTAGGGTTTGGGACTCATCCCCAAACCTCGATACACGCGCCATAGGTCGGAACACAGTCAACGACCCTCCAGAAAATCTGGAAAAGCTCCAACACAAGTCAAATACTCGAACTCCGCAATTTGCGCAAGTCCAGTATGTTACACCAAGGGAACCCTTTTTGGTCAATCATCAAGTCGATTCATGAAGGAGTATTCAAAGAGAAAACCTAGAATCAACTCGACGATCAACAAGACAAAACTCGCTTTAAGAATCGAATCATAAAGCTCTAAAACGAGTTTTAGGGTTTTAGAAGAAGATGAATATTCAGCGATATATGTTTTGAAACCCCCCATGGTCTATTTATAGTGTTAGAAGACTTAGAAGTTGATTAGGATTGAAATCATCCAATTTTGGAAACAAATCCGTCACCAAGGTCCGGACCTTGCAAGGAAGGTCCGGCCCTATGAGTCCAGACTTAATCCATTCAACCGGTTCATACGTTAAATAAATTTTCACATATGATCCGGATCTTCACATAGGTCCGGATCTTCATCAAGACTGCGCAAGGAACCTGCTCTCGGGATCCGGATCATCACCAATGGTCCGGTCCTTCATTAAGACTGCGCAATGAACCTGCTCTCGGGATCCGGATCATCACCAATGGTCCGGACTTAGACCGTATAATTCCAGATTTTCAAAAAGTTAAATTGAGATTTATTTAAGTCTTCTAACTACTAAGTTTTTTTTTATCAAATCACCAGAAATTATCTTAAATTCATACCTGAGGTGACGAGCTTCTTTGCAAAGTCTTGAATCTTCAATTTCCTTCTTTGTGCTCTTGACTTCTTCAAGACTCCAATAACTTCACGAAATCCGCCAACCTATAAAATCCTTAACACACCTCAAGTGATGAGGACGTTAATGCTACGGCTCTTTTTGCATGTGAATCTTCTATTATGTGCTTAGCTTCATCCGACTCACTTTCTAATTCCTCTTTGCATGAACAATCCGCATCGGAGCACTCATCAGACGAGGAGTCGGACGTTGACGAGATGGCCACCGCATACCATCAATTGGTTGTCGAGTCAAAGAAGATGGCCAAGCATAATAAGAGATTGAGAAGGAGAATACTTGACTTAGAGGGAGAGAATTCCGAGTTGAAAACTTCAACAAAATCTTTGGAAGAAGAGAAGGATGGATTGTCACGAGCCTACGATTCAATAGTAGAAAAGGTTGCTATTCTTGAGAAGGAAAAAGAGACGCATGAAGAAAACGTGAAGTTTTTCAATAAGCAATTGACGGAAACTAAGGAGGCGAACTTGGAGTTCACGAAGACTATCATACAACTTAGATCGGACTTGAACAAGTTCTCCTCCGGTACAACAAAACTTGATAGGATGCTTGGACTTGGACAAACCAACAAATTCGGACTTGGATATGAGAGGACGTACATAGACCTTGTTACTAAGCACACCATGGCCAAACCAACTCCCAAGGTTCAAGGTAACTTTACTCGCACTACTAACCCTTTTGCTAATAAAGTTTGTCATTCGTGTGGAGTTCTAGGTCATGTGAAGAAACATTGTACACAAAAGAAGAACTCCGGGAAACACATGAACCGAGGTGTGCAATCTAAGCCCAAGAGAGAAGTTCCAAAATCGAGGTCGAAGCAAGCATGGAAACCTAAGTATAATGACCCAAAAACCAAGCAAGTATGGAGACCGAAATCGGTTGAGCCAAAGAATCTGAAAACACAATTCGTCGACAAGCTACACAAGACGCATACAAGCCAACCGACGCAACATAAAGCCCACAAGGTTTGGGTGCGCAAAGGTGAAATCTTTCCTTGCCTTGTTGTCCATACTTCACTTCATGCTTACGACAATACCTCGTGGTACCTTGATAGTGGTTGCTCCCGACACATGGACCGAAGACAAGAATTGGTTCACCTCGTTAAGTGAAGTCTCCGGTGGATGTGTTGTTTTTGTTAAGGATTTTATAAGTTGGCGAATTTCGTGAAGTTATTGGAGTCTTGAAGGAGTCAGGAGCACACTTGGACAAAAAAGATGCAAACAGACATCCAAGACTCAGCGGAGAAGCTCAGCACCTCAGGTATGGTTTAAAGATAATTTATGGTGATTTTATACTAAGATTTAGTAGTTAAAAGACTTGGATTAATCTTAATTTGACAAAATTTCAAATCTGGAAAAACTGTGTTCAAGGTCCGGACCTAAGGGTCAAGTCCGGATCCCGAGAGCTTGTCTCTTGCGCAACATTAAATCAGATCCGGAGTCGGAGCTCAAGTCCGGATCCCGTAGCTTGTGTTTTGAAAAGTCTTAATTGAAGACCGGACTTAAGTGCGAAATTCGGATCCAGTAGCCTGACAATTGTTGTTACGCAAGTAAAGACCGGACTCCAGGATCAAGACCGGATTTCGCACTCAAGTCCGGTTTTGAAATAAGATTTTTCAAAACACAAGCTTCGGGATCCGGACTTGAGCTCCGACTCCGGATTTGATTTAATGTTGCGCAAGAGACAAGCTCTCGGGATCCGAACTTGACCCTTAGGTCCGGACCTTGAACACAGTTTTTCCAGATTTGAAATTTTGTCAAAATTAAGATTAATCCAAGTTTTCTAACTACTAAATCTTAGTGTATAATCACCATAAATTATCTTTAAACCATACCTGAGGTGCTGAGCTTCTCTGCTGAGTCTTGAATGTCTGTTTGCATCTTCTTTGTCCAAGTGTGCTCCTGACTCCTTCAAGACTCCAATTACTTCACGAAATTCGCCAACTTATAAAATCCTTAACAAACCTCGTCGAGATAAACTTGAGCTAGCTTATCTCCTGACCAAGTAGTGTGGATCGGCAAAAAGTGAGCCGATTTCGTCAACCGGTCCACAACTATCCAAATCGCGTCGTGTCCGCCTTGGGATCTAGGCAAACCCGTCACAAAATCCATAGCGACGTCTTCCCACTTCCACACGGGTATTGGTAGACTTTGCAACTTCCCTACTGGAAAACGACGCTCTGCCTTTACTTGTTGGCACGTGAGACATTGTGCCACAAATTCTCCAATGTCCTTTTTCATGCCTGGCCACCAATAATGAAGCTTTATGTCTTGATACATTTTGGTGCCGCCCGGGTGAATGCTATAGGGGGATTGGTGCGCTTCTTGCATAATCGCCCTCCGAAGATCATCATCCTTGGGCACACACCAACGGTTCCTATACCGTAGTGTACCGTCGGTCCCAATGCCAAAATCTTCGGCACTACCGCTCTTTACTTCTCCCCGCACCTTTTGGAGATATTGATCGGAAGCTTGCAATTCCTTTATCTTCTCCAACAAAGTGGGTTGCACGATCAACATAGCGAGTGTTGCCGGCACTCCCGGTGCCACCACTTCGAGTCCTAACCATTGCATCTCCTTGTGCAATGCCGGTTGAGGTGTGATCACCGTCGCCAAATTCTCCGCTGACTTTCTACTTAGAGCATCGACCACGACATTTGCCTTCCCGAGGTGGTATAGAATAGTGACATCATAATCTTTAAGCAATTCTAACCACCGCCGCTGCCGCATATTCAACTCCTTCTGGATGAACAAGTATTTGAGACTCTTGTGGTCCGTGTAGATCTCACAATGCTCACCGTACAAGTAATGCCTCCATAGCTTAAGCACGAATATAACCGCCGCTAACTCAAGATCGTGAATCGGGTAGTTCTTCTCATAGGTCTTCAATTGGCGCGAAGCATACGCTATAACTCAGCCATTTTGCATCAAGATACACCCGAGTCCAACATAGGAAGCATTACTGTAGACTACATAGTTCTCCCCCGGCGTTGGTAAGGCAAGCACCAGAGTCGACGTCAACCTCTTTCTAAGTTCCTCAAAGCTCCGCTCACATTCGGGGCTCCAATTGTACTTCACCCCTTTGTGCATAAGGCGCGTTAGTGGAGTAGTTATCTTGGCAAACCCTTCCACGAACCGCCGGTAGTAACCCACAAGCCCCAGAAAGCTTCGGATCTCCTCTACATTTGTCGGGCGAGGCCAATCCTCAATAGCCTCAACTTTCTTCGGGTCCACTGAGATGCCATCTCCGGATATAACGTGACCCAAGAAAGTAACCTCCGAGAGCCAAAACTCATATTTCTTCAGTTTGGCATAAAGCTTCTCCCTTCAGAGTGTTTCCAACACGATTCTTAAGTGTTCTTCGTGTTCTTCCTCAGTCCGAGAATATACCAATACGTCGTCAATGAAAACTACGACGCACCTGTCAAATAGCGGACGGAAAACTCGATTCATCAAGTCCATAAAGGCTGCCGGGGCATTAGTAAGCCCGAATGGCATAACCGTGAACTCATAATGGCCATACTGCATGCGGTACGCCGTTTTGTATACGTCCTTGGGCCGTATCTTCAATTGATGATACCCCGACTGAAGGTCGATCTTTGAGCATGCTCTTGACCCTTGCAACTGATCAAATAAATCGTCAATTCTTGGCAACGGGTACTTGTTCTTGATCGTAACCTTATTCAACTCGCGATAGTCAACGTAGAGTCGAAGTGTGCCGTCGTTCTTCTTTACAAATAGCACCGGAGCTCCCCAAGGAGACACGCTCGGCCGCACAAAGCCTTTATCGAGCAAGTCTTGCAACTGTGCCTTAAGTTCCTTTAGCTCCACCAGTGCCATTCTATACGGAGCCTTCGAGATTGGCGCCACTCCGGGGACTAAGTCAATAACGAACTCAACTTTCCGGTCCGGTCGCAATCCCGGTAACTCCGCCGGAAACGCATCCGGGTACTCGCATACTACCCGATTACTACCCAATTCCGGGTGCTCCTTTTGGGTATCTACAATGGTCGCTAAATAAGCTTTGCAACCACCCTTAATCATTCTCTTCGCCCTCACCGATGATATGGTTGTCGCAAAGCGCACCCTTACTTGCTTGATAGACCATTTCCTTCTGGTTAGGCTCACGAAAGGTAATAACCTTCCTATCACAATCGATAACTGCGTAGTACTTGGAGAGCCAATTGATTCCCAAGACTACGTCGAATCCCGACAATCGCTCTACTACTAGAAGATCGATCGGCATAATCCAGTCTCCAATCTGCACTGGACATTCCTCGCACACTAAAAGAGTGCTCAATGGAATTAACCCACCAATGGTCCTCATGACGCACGATCTCTAAACCATGAGCCTTAGCGAATGATGCACAGACAAATGAATGAGATGCACCAGTATCGAATAACTCTCTAGCTCTAGTGCCTCTGATCAGAATAATACCTGCCACCACGTCATCTGGAACTGGAACTGGAGTCGACTGCTCCTCCACCTGAGTGGCAAAAACCCACCCACTAGGTGCTCGAGGTGCCTCTTTCTGACGAGGCGCTGACGATCGTCCGGCTGACATAGCGGGTGGCAGTCCCGCAAGCTGTCGCGGAGTGTCTTGGGATCGAAGGCGATGATGGTGCAGGTGACGCACCGCCCGGACACTCGCGACCAATGTGGCCCGCCTGGCCACACCGAAAACACCGCCCCTCTCGCTGTGGGCAAGTAGTAACTCGGTGGTCTCCGCCACATATCACGTAGGGGTAGGTGGTATAGCTCTGAGTCTGGCTCCTACCACCTCGCCACTGTGATCGTTGGGGTCGCGGGGGTCGCTTCAAACTCGACTACCCCGCGAACCCGCCGAATGGCCGCTTCTTGGATTTGTCCCTCTCCTTGTCCTTCTCAAATGCCTCGCGCTCCTCCCGCGCAATGGCATTACCGCGCTCCACCCAAAGTGCATGGTCAACGACCTCCTCGTAGGTCTTCAGCCGGAAAGCATGGATCGTCTTAAATATATCCGACCTTAGCCCACGCTCGAATGTCTCCGCCCGGTCCCTATCACCGTGGACCAAGCTCGGCACACAGTTGATCAGGTGCGTGAACTCCTTCTCGTACTCGCGCACCGTGCGACCTCCTTGCTTCAATTTACAAAAGTCCTCCTTGATCTTCCGCTTATCACTTTCGGAAAAATACTCCATCAATAGTACCTCCCGAAACGCCTCCCAAGTCATGGAAGCGTCGTCCAACGATCGGTCCTTCTTCACTTGTCTCCACTAGAGCCGCGCCGACCCCTCGAAACAGTGGGCCGCCAGGTGAACTTTGTCCCGCTCGAGGGTATAGATATCCTCGAACAGCGACTGCATGGCGATCACCCACATCTCGATCATCCGTAGGTCCTTGTCCTTCTCGTTGAAGGTCGGTGGCTTGAACTGCTTGAAGGCCGTCAATACCGCCAACGACCGTTCTTGCTCCGCCTCTAGGGTGTCTTGATCAGAAGCCGACGAACCCGAAGCTGGAGGAGGCACGACCGTCATTGGTATCGCCGCCGTCACTGGAGGTGGTGCCGCAGGCTCAACAGGTGTGGTCGGGTCCTGAGGCACAGGCGCCGCCGCCGCCTGCTGGGCCACCAAGTCTTGGAGCCTACTAAGTTGCTCCGCCTGCTGCTTCATAGCCCCGGCCAAAGCCGCCACCTAGGCTTGCAGCTCGCGTACGTCGCCCGATCCAGCTTGCTCGGGCATCTCTGGAGGTGGTGCCCCGGCGGATCGCGTCCTAGGGCGTCCTCGTGGTGCCATCACGTCCTGAAACGTAGCACACACGCATTAATACTCGGCACACGTGACACTTATACGTTCCAACATAGCTACCCAATTAAGCGAAAGCAACAAGCAAAATTAATTCCAACTCTCGGGGTCATGTGGTCAGCCGCCCCACACAATTCCTTTAAGTAGGAACAATGATACTTGAATTCATCTCTAATTCCTTCTAGAGAAGTACTATTGTCAACCCAATCGACTAGCTTCCGCATTTACCAAGTCCACGTTAAGCGTTTCCTAAGACCCTAAGGTCTCCAATCCTAAGGTTCCTAAGTCCCATCCTAGACCTTTACTTTCTTCCGTTTACGCTCTGATACCATCTTATCTGTCACGCCCCGCTACCCGCCACTTTGGTCGAGTTCGGGTCACGTCAACAGATGCCGAACGAACAGGGCCTCCCCAGCCCGCCCAAGGCTCTAGCAACAAGTATAATAAAGCAATCAAGAGATATTTGCTATTATACAAGGCTTGCACGATGGCAAGCAACAAACACAGCGGAAGTGAAAGCTCTAAGCTATAAAGTAAACCATACATGCTATTTTATTACATTTTAACCAAATACACATAACTAAAACTATTACATTCTTTTTCTTTAAACATCATATTTTTTTTACATTTAAACATCCCACAAAATTACATGATTGTTTACAACTTAACAACTATAGATCAACGAAATAAAGTTGATACATGTATACCAAAAGGAATGTCTAATGGGAACTCCGGTGGCCACTAGCTATGGCGCTACACCCTTGCCCCGATCCTCCGCTGTCCCGCTCGTGCTAGGACCTGTAGGGTTGGTGGTGTGAGAACTACAATGAAGTTTCCAGTGGGCTCGACAACCGACCTCGCCGACTTACCCACTAGGTCTATTTAGACATAAGTATTACAAGAAAAGGAAATAGTAACCGAACTATATGCTAATACCATGCCTGCAAAAGAGAGGTCAATAGATAGATAATCAAATGTAGATAACTATGCATGCATGCTTTTTGCTTTACTTTACTTGGCTCTTTACCCAATCTTGCCGGTTAACATAGTTAACCCCAATAACTCATAACCCAAATCCCTTTAGTTCGGGGAGGCTCTAAGCACTACAAGACCCGAGGGACCGTCTTCGGGGACCGCGCTCCCCGTGGTGACTGTTCCGGAACGCACCGCTCGAGGAGGAGCTACCTCCCTCGAGCCAAGACTTATCATGAGTATCGATCTAATCCTCTACTCGAGGATTCATAGCCGCTAGCCACAATGTCACCATGTCAATGATAGGTTGCTACCTTATCATACTATGTCATTCTTGCCATAATACCACTAAAGTCAAACTAAGTTTAACTATTGTCATCTCGATGCCAATCTCGTCTCTATATTCAATATCACCTTTGTTAACTATGATCAAGTCCATTGTCATACTCACACATGTATAGGGTTCTAGTTCTTGTGTTTCCTATGGTTTCCATTTCAATTACCAAGTTCATCCACATTAAAACAAAGCATTGAGGTTCAACCAAAAACATAAATACTCACTACCCTATCATGCATGAATATTCTATAATATAATATGCTCAACAAAAGTGAAATTGACATAGAAGGGAATCCAACGATTCCGGAATGCACCCCCCACCTTCTAATATTACGGTGTAGTTGTGGTTCGAGTTTCGTAGCTATCCGATCCCTAGGTTGTGACCTGCGCGTTAAACGGAGCCTAAATTGGGCTAAATACATAGTAGCTCCTACATAGGCTTTTCATTTCGACGAACGGAGTTGTCCCACGCATCGGGAATACCCCCAATTAGGTTTTCACAAGGTCAATTAGCCTTGAAAACACCCTAGGGAAAAGGCCCAAATTTTCAAACCCTAGCAATGTCATTTTGTTGTTGCTCCTAGATTTATCTCAACCCTAAACAAAGGATAGCTTAGAATCAACTAGGAAGCACTCTAGTACCATCCTTAAGCCGTTAGAACCATCTCTATGGTGTCTACAACGAACCCTAGCCAACCACCATGAGAGCACTTGAGCTCCCATGAAGGATTCATGGTGTTCTTTGCCCTACTAGGGTTCCTATCACTAGCAACAAGCTAGAACCCTCCGAACTTAGAAGAAAACTCAAACCCTAAGACCATTCTTGCAAAAACACACCTCTTGTGCAAAGCTCTTCCAAGACCTTGTTGTGGGAGAGCTCCAAGATCCTCCAAAAACCCTCCAAAGTCACCTCCTCTTTCCTCTTCTCCTTGATCTCCTAGCTCTAGGGCTCTTCTAGAGCGAGAAAATGAGAAAGAAATGAGAGAGGAGTGAAGTGTGTGCTGTGAAAGAGAAGGGCCATGCATATATCATGTTGCAACATTTGCAAATAAGCCCCCCAAACTCAATTATTTACAACATGCCAGACTGGACACTCTGCGGGCTTGAAAACCGGTCTCGGCCATTGAGTCCGGATCCCGTGGGCAGGTCTTCATGGACTTAGCCATTTTTCGGCTGGTTGCGCAGACCAAGACCGGTCTCGGCCACCAAGCCCGGTCTCGGGAGACCGGTCCCCGCCACCAAGACCGGTTCCGAAAGGGGAACTTCCAGACTTAGCCGATTTTCCTCTTGCTCTGTCGCACGTGAGGTCCGGTCTCCAGCCGTGGGGACCGGTCTCTATAAGCTCCAAGTCTAGAATTTTCCAGACTTACAGTTTAGCTTCCTCGGGTTCCGTTTTCACTTCACATAGGTTCTAATACACTTAGAAACCTCCCATACTCGCTCCACTCCGGGTCCCGCTCATTTCGACGGAACTCGGCGCGTTCTACGGGAAAGCGATATGCTACATTTCGACTCGTTGGTGGACTCGGTTTGCCGATTCGACGAGTCTACGCTAGAATTTTGGGGAAAAAACCTAATTTGGCTTCGTTTTGCCGCAGGCTAGGAAATAGGCAGTCAAAAATCACGAGAATCGAATCGTAGTATCTTAGTAACCCTACGAGGTGGGTGGTGCTATCCGAAATCCTCAAATTTCCTTTTATGTCTAAAGTGTCAATATTGAGCATACGTGAGTATTACTTCTTCATGCATTGTAGGGTGAATTGAGCATATGTTGTTGCATACTTTGAGTTAAGATGCATATGAGATGGTTGTGAACTAATGAAAACTTGTAAAGCCCTATGTATATGTCACGCCCCGGGACCGATCCCTTTGGCCGGCCCGGGCCCGTCAAACAGACGCCGAATGGACATAGTTTTCCCTGTCCGCCCAAGGCTCAACACAGGTACAAATCAATCAGATATGAATTGCACACGCGGAAGCATACAAATTAGCTTACACGAGGGTAAGCACAGCCAAGTGAAAGAAAAATAAACTAAACAAGTACAATGATTACTTTTACATCATTTCTTCACTTTACATGCTTTCTTTTACAAAATGAAACCTTGCATACATATTACATTCTTTTCTTCCAAAATAAAGCTTTACATAAATTCATTCTTTGCTTTATACATTAAGATCTTCAAATACAAAAAAAGATAGGAGGGTATGCTACTAGCAAAAACATAAAGCTCGGGTAGTCACTGTTTATGGCGCGATACCTTTACCGCGGTCGCTCGCCGACTCGCTTGGACCCGGCCCTGTAGAAATGGTGGGGTGAGAACTACAACAAAGTTCCCAGTGGGCTCAGCCCCCAATCACACCGACCTTCCCACTAGGTCTATCTCAGGCATAATTGAAAGAATAAGCAGATAGTAACCAAACTATAATGCGTACAACTAATATGCCTGAATGATAATAAACATGCTCATGCTCAACATAATACTCAGTATGAATGCAAGATCTCAATCTCGATACCCAACCCATGGCTAGCCCGTAGGTTTCGCCGCTCATAGAACTCACCAACTCAAATCCCAGTATCGAGGAGACTACTACGCCCGACAGGACCGTCCTCTGGGATTACTCAATCCCAGTGGCGACAAACTTCGGAGCGCACCGTTCAAGGGGGAGCTACCGCCCCCGAGCAAGGACTTACAGGCGAGTATTATCAAATCCTTAACTATAAGGATGTAATGCAAATCTGTCAGGTACCGAACTTCTGAAATCGTGAAGTTGCGGTGGAATGTAATATATCGGATTCTTAATTTAAAAATAAAAATAAATAAAAATAGTGTGAGATACTATTTTTATTGGATTTATAGAAGTAAAATATAAGTCTGGTTTGACCTGTGCTGAAATCGGAGCGAAAACAGGAGATTTAAAATTTTCTGTTGGAAACGGGACTGATATTTTAGCAGAAATGCATAGTGTCAGAAAATTATGAAAACTAGGGGATATGTCACGATTATTTGTACGAGGCTAGATTTAAAGTTTCGTGCCGTTCTGACACCCGGAAGATGAAAAATAAAATTCGAATGCGATCTGATAGCGATTACGGTTCAGTACAGTTTTCGGTGACCAAACGGGGTCGAAACTGAAAGATTAAAATTTCTTTCGTTAAGTTAAGTAAAACCGAACATAGCTGTCAAATTTGAGCTCAAATGGACGTTCAGAAGGGCAGACGAAAATATCTAAGCTTCGGCTGAAAATTGGGTATGAATAGTGTGAATAGTGTTTGAGTGTTGCTTATTAGAGAAGCAGCTGCTTCTTCTCCCTCAACCGAGCACACCCCACAACACACTCACACGCACACATGGAGAAGGAGAAAGAAAACCCTCCTTTCTCTCTCTAAATATCTCTCTCCTCCCTCTAGATTTCTCTCCCAAAATTGGAGGGTTGGTGGAGATTGAAACTAGGAGAAGATTCATCATCTTCATCGTCATCTTCTCCACCTTGAGGGAAAGCTTTGGAGGTAAGCTTTGTGAGGCTTTAATGGCATCTCTTTAGAGTTTGGGTTTTATACTCTAAGAGTGGATTTAGTGGAACTCTAATGTGCTAGATAGATGATTAGAGCCTAAATCCGAAGCTCTAATGGTGGATTATTGCCTAGTTGCAAACCTAGAGCTCAAAAATGGGGTTTTGCAATATGTAGGGTTTTGATCTATTTTGACCGCATATCTAACATGTTGTTAGGTATCTGAACGCGCAGGAAGCGACGGTCCGTCGATCGGACGAGCAGTTTTAGTGATCCAAGCAAAACAAGGGCTTGGAGCAGCATACTAGCACAAAGAGCTAAAGTGGTGATCGGAGGCTACGAGTTGGACGTCGTTGCTTCGTGGAACAACCCAAAATGTGGGGGTGCCATCGCCTTCATGTTTAAGAATTCGTATTGGTCATATTCTATATACATATATATATAGATGGTATCGTGCGTGATAGGGTTATGTAGTCATTTTTACTATTCTTGCATGCTTCCTTTTTATGCGGCATAGTAGGCTTGGCATGTGGATATAGGATGCATGAGAATGAGCTATGTGACATTGAACCCTAGAGATGAGTTAAACTATAACTTGATCTTGCATGATGACTAGTGGCATTAACTTAGTGTAAAGAACACTAGAGGCATATAAACCAAGTAGATAACTTGATGATTGACATTATGACATAGTGTAAAGACACTAGTGACATGTGAACCAAGTAGATAACTTGATGATTGACATTATGACATAGTATAAAGAACACTAGTGACATGTGTACCAAGTAGACAACTTGATGACTAGTGGCATTGAACTTAGTGTAAAGAACACTAGAGGTATGTGAACCCAAGTGCAAACTTGATGAATGACATTGAGACATAGTGTTAGAAAACACATGGACATGGTGACCCTTGTAATTGGATGCCCTCCAAGATGGAGGATGAGATCATACTCAAACAGTCTGTTCAGCGCTCGTGGTGGTCGCTCCACACGGGTAGTGCGAGTCTCCGGAGGTCTTGGCACGTGATTCGATTGGGATCGCCTATTTTGGATCCCAAGGGATAGCCTATGTGGGGTCCCGCAGACAACCCCTCGGGTGGTTCGAGTCCCCCTTTATAGACGGATTTGAGATGTGAGTCGTGGGCGCACCTACGGGCCAGCCAAGGATTGGGTATTTAACTCAAAGAGGTTATGTAATTCGGCACAAAGTGCATATTGAGCATAATAGAATTTCAAGTATTCTTTATAGAGTTATACTAGCATGTTAGTGGGTACATGACTATGGCATTTACTCTTGTTGTTACAGGCATAGTAGATTATTGCAGTTCTTTATTATGCATCTTTTACAACTTTAAGATATATCTATCTATCTATCTATCTGCTTATGCCTGCTTAGACCTAGTGGGGAGATCGGCAGAGTCGGCGGCCGAGCCCACTGGGAACTATGGAAGATAGTTCTCACCCCACTCCATTACAGGTCCTAGCTCGAGGGCAGCTGATGATGATCGTGGTAAGGGCGTCGCGCCCTAGTTGATAACAGTCTCCTTGTTCATTAGAGCCTCCCGTGGTATATTTTGGAATATAATTATTCATGTACTTGGAGAGAACAATATGTATATTCATTTTGGAGTTAAAGAATGTAAAATGATGTAAATGTTACGGATTTTATGTTGGCATATTTCGTGAAGTTAGTTCGGAGTCTTGAAGGTTTAGAGAAGATGAGACGAAGATCGAAGACTCGCAGACTCGAAACGTAAATCCACAATGCTCGGTAAGTTCAAATACTGATGATGATGATTTATATACTTTAACAAGTGTTTAGAAGACATTAGGATTGTTGAAATTGAGTTTTAACTAATTTGGTTCTTCACTCTGCTTATCTGGTTGAGAGGACCGGTCTCCACATTGAGAGGACCGGTCCCAGTAAGCACCCTCTGCGCACCTTTGCACAGAGGACCGGTCTCCACAATTGGAAGACCGGTCCCAGAGAGCTCCCTATGCGCAACTTTGCACAGAGGACCGGTCTCCACAAAGGGAGGACCGGTCCCAGAGGCCGGAAATTCACATATCGTCGAATAAGACCGGTCCCCCGGCATGTGAGACCGGTCCTCGGTGATTAATATTTTATTGCGCAAGGGAGGACCGGTCTCGATCCGAGGACCGGTCCCTCGATACGAAATCTGTTTTAAAGATTTATTTTTTCTAATCCAAATCTATCTAGAAGTCTTCTAAACCTATAAATAAGATGTAGGGGTGTTTCTAAAAGATGATTAAGCCTAGATTATTTATGAAAAACCCTAGAAGCTTGTAGGTAGCCGTTTTCCTCATCTTCTACATCAAGCTTCTCCCAAATTGATTCTCGGTGCCCTAATTCTTAATGTTTTTCTAGAATCAATTTGAGAATTGCTTAGAGATTATTCCCATAGATCTTTAATGAGAATCTAAGCAATAAATCATCATCGATCGTATTGTTTTTGCTCCGGACGGAGTGCGCTCGTGGATTCGAGTGGGCGTCGTGGATTCGGCGTGATCAAGGCTTCGTGGATTCGAAGTGGAGGCGTTTCGTGGATTCGGGACGTGGCGTTCGTGGACTCGGACGTGAGGGCGTGGACAACCCGAAGGAGGATTGCGCGGAGATCCATAGGAGAGTTAGAGAGGTCGAGTCCGTGGAGTTCGGTATCACCTTGTAATCTTTTCTCTTATTGATTGTTTATTCGCGTGTTGGTCCCGTGGGTTTTACTCCGAGTTTGGAGTTTTCCCACGTAAATCTCGTGTGCTTTTTATTTTCCGCATTTACTTTTATCGCATCGAGAATTTGTGGTTTTTGGCCGATACACCTATTCACCCCCCTCTAGGTGTTGTTTGATACAATCTAGATAGATCCTTGGGGCTTCCCCGTAACTATCAATTGGTATCAGAGCGGGATCTAGATATATTGCTATCTAATGGCCGAAGAGTTAGTAGGTGTGTTGCAAACTTATGATATGACTTTTCCTACTAACCAATCTTTTTCCAAGTTTTTTTCTAAAAGTACAGGGATTGCGTATAAAACATCAAAGGAAGAAGACGTGGACTCGGATTCCGGCGATGAGGAATCAAACGACGAGGAATTAGCGGAAGCATACAATCAACTTCTTGTTGAGTCGCGGAAGATGGCGAATCTCAATAAAAAGTTGATGCGTCGTTTATTCGATCTTGAAGAAGAGAACAAGAATTTGAAGACCACAAATAATACTCTTGAGGAGGAACGGGAATCAATCTTGAATAATAATTTGGTCCTCCAAAAGAAGCTAGAAGAATCGGATTTAATGATCAAATCTACTACGGATAAAGTTGGATTTTTGGAGCATCAGTTTGAGGAAACATACAAATCCAACAAAGCATTGACCGAGCAAGTCCATCAACTCAAGTCCGATATTCAAAAGTTTTCTTCGAACGAAGAAATTGGATAACATGCTCGGATTGGGTCAAACGAGCAAGTTAGGTCTTGGATACGAACGGACATATGTTGAGAAGGATCAAAAGATGACATCGAAAGTCTCAACAAGTTTGAAGGAGAAGGTGTGTCATAGATGTGGCATCAAAGGACACATCAAAAAGAGTTGCCCGAACAAAAATTTCAAGTCTCAATCGGCAACTTCGAAACGACAATTGGTATCATCTAAAACTCGACATCCCCACGGAATCAAAAGAAAAATCAATTGAGTCGAGTGCATCAAGCAAACCGTGACTCATATGTGAACCTAAATCAAAGCCACAAGCGAATCGGACATTTAAGCCTCAACGTCAATATCAACCGAACCCACAACCGAACCGGATTTCTAAGTCGAAGCCACAAGCGGTTTGGGTTTCTAAGCCTCAACAACAACATCAACCGAAGAAACATGCAATGAAACGATCTACGGTGGACCAAAAGTCAAAACAAGTTGGGCAAATCATCGACAAGCCAAGACAACCGACAATTCGACAAGTTTGGATTCGGAAAGGTGATATCTTTCCATACTCTTCGTCTTAGTTTGTTTTCTTTTATGTAATGCTTTGATTGGTGCTTGGTGCATATTTTTATTCATTGCATTACATGATTAGACGATTTTTGTGCTTAGAATTCATTCGTTTTTTAATCATTTTGGAAAGGTGATTGGGAGTTTGATTGAATTTTTTTTTGAAAGGAGATGATTGAATATCATTATATTGGAGAGATTGATGGTTTTTTCAAAGAGCTTTAATCGGTATTTAAAGTCAATTCAAATTGAATTAAATTCATATTAATTATCGATTTTACTCCACCTTTTATTATTTTGACGGTAACTTAATATGTGATTTCTTCTTACATACATTCATCAAAATTTTGAAATTAACTTTAATCTTTTAGTATTTAATTCATCTTGGTAGTGAATGATTGAATATAATTGATGGATATTTGCTAATTGACTAAGATTCGTCAAAATTATTTTCAATTATGAGATTGTCTAATTTAGGGGGAGTTTGAATATTTTTTTTAAAAAAAAAGGAAAAACTCCTAAGTATAAAAGATGTGGAAAGAGTTACATCTGAAAGGAGTGTGAAAACTACCACCACATGTAGGAAAGAGCTACCACCCCGGTCGTCCGGTACGTGTGTGAAGCTACCACATGAGAAATTATATGAAAAACCGAAAAGGTTGAAAAAAACTATGTATATATGAATATTTTAATATTTTCGGCGATATAAGGTGATAGTTTGAAAAAGATGCTCAAAGAGCCACTCCTGCTTTATTAGTTAAATCTCTATTTTGAACGAGTTGCGACAAATTGGTGTCAATTTGTCAAATTTCTAAAAATTATTTTTCATCAATTTCCATCTTGATGACTTTAAATCATTAGATTTTTCTTAATATCAAATTTTGATGAATTGATGTCTTTTGAAATCAAATAATATTTTATTTTCATCATAGTAATTTTTGAAGTGAAATCATTAATTTTATGAAATTAATCTAATTTTGAAGGATTTTTGAGAAAACAAGGCAAATTTTTTTTAATGAGGAGGACACGAAGTGATTTTATTTTTTTTAGTCTCATTATCTATGTTTTATCTTTTTTCTCTACTTTTAACTGTGACGTGACTACTTTCTATTTGCTAGTTTGTTTTTCTCTCTATTTGTGTTTCTTTTTGGCAATTTTTGACAAAAAGGGGGAGAAGAATTGGAAACTTGAATTGAATTTCAAGCGGGGGAGAGATTTTCATGAACAAAGGGGGAGATTGTTATTTTCATATATTAGATTTTCATGAACAAAGGGGAGAGATTGTTATTGTCATATATTTTCTTTACTACCGACCTTGTTTATGAACTTTGTTCGTGGAGAAAATTGTCTTTTTGTTTTTGAAATCAAAACATCAAGACTCCTTGTGTCTAAGTCATAGAGTTTGTTTAGGAGTTGCAAAATTATAATTTTGTATTTCTTTGGATCTTTCACGCGAGAAGTTCATTGTTTTGGTGATGGCAATGAATTTCATTTTTTGTGAGTTGAGCGTTGTGAGTATTTTAATGTAATTTTGGGTTTTGTCACGAAATTGCCAAAGGGGGAGATTGTTACAGATTTTATGTTGGAATATTTCGTGAAGTTAGTTAGGAGTCTTGAAGGTTTAGAGAAGATGAGACGAAGATCGAAGACTCGCAGACTCGAAACGTAAATCCACAATGCTCGGTAAGTTCAAATACTGATGATGATGATTTATATACTTTAACAAGTGTTTAGAAGACATTAGGATTGTTGAAATTGAGTTTTAACTAATTTGGTTCTTCACTCTGCTTATCTGGTTGAGAGGACCGGTCTCCGCATTGAGAGGACCGGTCCCGATGCACCC
This sequence comes from Aechmea fasciata, assembly GCA_025177825.1. NCBI lineage: Eukaryota > Viridiplantae > Streptophyta > Magnoliopsida > Poales > Bromeliaceae > Aechmea > Aechmea fasciata. The sequence goes on from CM045932.1 coordinate 12,802,850, forward strand.
TCTGCGCACCTTTGCACGGAGGACCGGTCTCCACAATTGGAAGACCGGTCCCCAGAGCTCCCTATGCGCAACTTTGCACGGAGGACCGGTCTCCACAAAGGGAGGACCGGTCCCAGAGGCTGGAAATTCACATATCGCTGAATAAGACCGGTCCCCTGGCATGTGAGACCGGTCCCTCGGTGATTAATATTTTATTGCGCAAGGGAGGACCGGTCTCTGATCTGGAGGACCGGTCCCTCGATACGAAATCTGTTTTAAAGATTTATTTTTCTAATCCAAATCTATCTAGAAGTCTTCTAAACCTATAAATAAGATGTAGGGTGTTTCTAAAAGATGATTAAGCCTAGATTATTTATGAAAAACCCTAGAAGCTTGTAGGTAGCCGTTTTCCTCATCTTCTACATCAAGCTTCTCCCAAATTGATTCTCGGTGCCCTAATTCTTAATGTTTTTCTAGAATCAATTTGAGAATTGCTTAGAGATTATTCCCATAGATCTTTAATGAGAATCTAAGCAATAAATCATCATCGATCGTATTGTTTTTGCTCCGGACGGAGTGCGCTCGTGGATTCGAGTGGGCGTCGTGGATTCGGCGTGATCAAGGCTTCGTGGATTCGAAGTGGAGGCGTTTCGTGGATTCGGGACGTGGCGTTCGTGGACTCGGACGTGAGGCGTGGACAACCCGAAGGAGGATTGCGCGGAGATCCATAGGAGAGTTAGAGAGGTCGAGTCGTGGAGTTCGGTATCACCTTGTAATCTTTTCTCTTATTGATTGTTTATTCGCGTGTTGGTCCCGTGGGTTTTTTACTCCGAGTTTGGAGTTTTCCCACGTAAATCTCGGTGTGCTTTTTATTTTCCGCATTTACTTTTATCGCATCGAGAATTTGTGGTTTTTGGCCGATACACCTATTCACCCCCCTCTAGGTGTTGTTTGATACAATCTAGATAGATCCTTGGGGCTTCCCCGTAACTATCAGTAAATAAGTGGTTGAATGATGTAATAGGTAGACTCGTCTCTCTTTAATTACTTGTATGAACTACTTGTATCTTGCTCTTATTGCTATCGGCACCTTTAGGTGCATTGTCTCGTCATGTATGTATAGAATCTTTTCCTGGGCAATTCTTGTACATGACTTGGTTGTCGAGCCTTAGGCGGACAGAGGAGATGTTGTCCGTTCGGCGCCTGATCGGCGTGCCCGAACCGGACCAAATTGGTAGCAGTCTCGGGGCGTGACAAAATCCATTCCTTAACTTTCAGGAAACGTTGCACAATGACCCTTAACTATAAGGTTACATGTCATTTGTCGCAATCTTATGTTCTTTGCATTTTATTCTTCTTGTTCTCGTCACCTGTCACGCCAGGACCAGTGAGCTTCCCGCGCGTGTGCGAACAAGAGTACATCTAAAACATACAAGGCGTCTAACAAAAACGATAATTAATCAACAATATAAGAAGAATCTAGAAGTATCAGAGCAATATAACAACTAGAATTCTAAACTAGGAAGCATAAAAGAAGTGATTAAATAAAAGTACCAATCTCACTGAAAACTATAAAGAGAGTACAACAAAAGATCCCATAGAAAAAAACTAAAAGAGTACATGGTGGTCTCTATACATGGATACAAAAGTCACTCTCTCACAAAACACAAAAAGAGAGGAATAACCACCTAAACAGTGGTAAACGGCTATCTATCTAGGCGATCCCCTTGCCGCGGTCCCTTGCCTCCGCCGGTGCCGAAGGCGCTGAAACACATAAGAAATAGAGGGCGTGAGAATTATTAAATAATAGTTCCCAGTGGGCAATTACTGACTTCAGTTGCATGCTCCACTAGGCCCAAAACGAAACAAGTAAGTGTAAACGATATAAGTAACAAGTAAACAGCTAAAGCATGATATCTCTACTTAGCATGAAATTGCATAAGTAAGCTATTCTAAGCATGAATAGAAAGTGTGACTAACTAGTCCAATGTCCATAAAGCAATAGTAAAGTGTCAAGTTTTACTACCTTAGTTAATATCCAATGTCGATTAAACTTTCTTAGTTTAAATCCAATAAGACCCACCTGAAGGCTGTCTAGCTGATGCCGAGCCTAATGGCCCGATGGTAGTCAACATCCCCACCCTAGGAATGAGCCTATCCCACGGCAATCCACTTCGCGCCCAATCGCACGGCGAACAAGTATCGCGTTGGCCAACTCCGAGTCTTGTAGGAGCAACCCTCACAAGCATGTGCGAATAAGCACAATGGCATATAGTCACAAGTCTCAAATCATCATGTCCAAAACATGGAAAGTGAAGCTACCGTGTCCAAGGTCTATCTCTATGTCATCATGTCTCTAACATGGAATATAGTAGAAATCCAATGGCCTATGTCAATATCTCTATGTTGCAGTTTCACAGTTTTCTAAGTTAAGTGCCGCTTGATGACACTTAAACTTTCTAAGTCCCAACATGAGTTTAATGTTCACAAATACCTTATTTAAGTTATATTAAACAATAGAGGCACATTCCCAAGTGCCCACAAGAGCCACCCTCACATGCATGCAAAATACCCCAGAATGCTCTACTACATAGAGTGAAATTTTCATAATACATAAGGCATGCATTTTAAGTATTCTAAAATTCATATAAATTCTATCTAGCATGAATATGAATGTCAAATAATTCATTGATAACAATTAACCACATAGGAGACATTTTCTCCTCTACTTGTGAAGCCAAACCCACCGAATGATCCGAGCGTTGTTCCGAAACGCTAACGAAGTTTATATTGTTGCTCCTAGTGCCCTAAGAAGCAAACCATAGGAGTTACAACGTCAAACGACGAACCGTGAGCTAAAACTTTAAGAAACTCTACAAAAGAGTGAAGAAAACTCACCGGATGTGAAGGAAACTCTCACGATCTCCAAATGGGAGTTAGAGTCTTTCCAATCCCACCTAAACAAAGGTTCTAAACCCATCAATTAGGTTCTAGAAGCTACAAAACGAAAATCCCCAATTCTAACCCTAGAATCCTAATTCTAGGGTTTCATCTCATAAATAGTCTCAAAAACCAAATCTAGAGGGAGGGAACTCGATGCTTACCTCCTAGAAGCTCCAAACCAAGTTCAAAAGGCTCAAGGGTTGAAGCTTGATCCTCCACAAAGCTCCAATCGGCAAGCTCCAAGCTCCAACAATGGTGGAAAAAGTCTCTACCAAGCAAAAGGAGCAAAAGAGAGGGTTTAAACCTCTAAAAATCCATCAAAACCCATGGAGAAAGAAAAAGTGGAGAGGAAGGCTCCCTTACCTCTTCTCTTGCTGTTCTAAACACAGGGGGAAGCCCTAGAGGTGTGGGGTGTACTAATAGAAAGGCTACAATAGCCAAAAAAACCCTGTAGTTCGAACTGCACGCAGTCTGCCAGTTTGCACCGGTACACGGGCATTTGTACCGGTACAAATGCTGCGAAATGGCCAAACCCGAGCCTCGGGTTGCCCCTCACTCGGCCAAATATACCAGTACAGAACCCAAAGTGTACCGGTATAGCCATCATAGCTGTACCGGTATAACCATCAGTTTGTACCGATACAAAGCCTAAAATTCTCAATCCGAGAGCTGACCAAAAAAATCCGTCTTTTCGGTTTTGGTGCCTAGATGCAAACCATCATTCTCGGGGTTCGAACCATAGGTCGGAACACTGTCAACGACCTTCCAACAAAGGTGGAAAAGTTTCGAACTCAATCGAATACTCGAACTCCGCAATTTGCGCAAGTCCAGTACGTTACATCACCACACTAACTCTAGTGTTCTTTGTTCTTGTTCTTGACCATGTCATTACACTAACTCTAGTGTTCTTTGTTCTTGTTCCTGACCATGTCATCACACTAACTCTAGTGTTCTTTGCAATCATGGATGCCACTCGATCTACTTGTCACAATGTCACCATGTTCTTTAACCACTAGGTTCTTTGTCTCAATACATGCATACATAGGGTTCAATTCTCTTTTCTTTGTTCATAACTATTTTTATTTGCATCTTAACTCTAAGCATGCAACACATAGCTCAAATACCCTACTATGCATGAAAAGCTATACACATATATGCTCAATAGTGACACATAGATATAAAAGAAATTTCAATGTTAGTGGAAAGCACCCCCCCACCTTGTGAGTTTACTTAGATGCCTGGACTCAACTTCACGATCCACGGCCGCCTATTTCCTTACCTGCGGCAAAATAAAAATAAAGCTAAATTAGGCCTTTCGCTCATAATTCTACAAATACTTTTCGTTTTGACGAACCGATCGCTCGAGCACGACGAAACATCCCCAATTAGGTTTCTATAGGATCAATTTGATCCAAGAACCCTCCACTACAAAAACCCCATCTTTGAGTGCCCTAGGGTTAGGTCACATGCAAAACCCTAGAATCGATCTCAAAGAAAAGCAAAAGAAAGCTCTTCTACACCTAGAGAATCCATTAAAACCGTTTCTAGGTCATTCTAAACCCTACTTAGGATTTTACCATGAGAGGGAAAAAAGCTTACCTCAAGCTATCCCTATTTCTTGAACCAAAGAGGAAGAAGAGGAAGTTGCTTCACTTCCCTAGCTCCTTCTCCACCAAACCCCCCTCTAGCTCCAACCCTTATGAGAGAGAGAGAGAGAGATGTCCTATAGAGAGAAAGAGGGAGCTCCTTAGTGTGCTGGGCAAAAAGAAATAAGAGAAAGAAGCTCTCTTTCCCCTATACATAGCCCATTTAAGGCACAATTGCAGTTAGACCCCTCAACTTTCATCTCACTGCTGGGCATTTTTCGGGTACGGGGACCGGTCTCCCCATGTAGGGATCAATCTCCAAGAGCCCTTCCTGAGATTTCTCGCAACTGGGGACCGGTCTCTGCCAATGGGGACCGGTTCCCGTACGCGGGTTTTCCAGGACTAAGCCAAATTTTCCACATTCTCACTTTTCGCACACGGAGACCGGTCTCCATTTTGAGGACCGGTCTCACGGGGACCGATTTGTCCCAACAGGGACCGGTTCCCGTACGTTGGAATTTCAGGACTTAGCCGTTTCTTCACCCCTTAAAATCTCTGCGCATTCGGAGATCGGTCTCTGTCACTGGGGACCGGTCCCCGAGAGCCAAAATCTGCAGTTTGCATATTTTTCTCTATTTTCTCTTCTAGCAGCTCTCAAAGATCCCCTACAATGCACTTTTTGCATTGTAGGTGCCTTCAGCCTTTCCGAAGCATTCCCACATCGCACTTTGGTCATTTTGACTAAAGTTCGATACTCGTCTACCAAGATTTCGGTATATTACATTCTCCACCCCTTAAACATAGTTTCGTCTGCGAAACTAAACGTACCTTAACTCGTAAACTCGAACAAATGCGGATACTTCCTCCGCATTGCATCCTCGTGCTCCCAAGTGGATTCTCACATCGCATGGTTGCTCCACTGGACTTTTACGAACGAAATTACACGACTCCGCAACTTTCTTTCTTCTCTATCGAGGATACACACCGGATGCTCCCGTAGGTCATGTCCTCGCGCAACTCTACGAGCTCATATTCTAGCACATGTGTCGAGTTGCGGATATACTTTCGGAGATTCGACACATGGAATACATTATGAACTCCCGCTAATCTTGACGGCAATGCAACTTTATACGCCATCGCGCCAATGTGCTCCAACACCTCAAATGGTCCGATATATCGGGGACTCAATTTCCCGCGGACCCCAAATCGCCTTACTCCACGCATCGGCGGTACTTTCACAAACACGCGGTCTCTAACAGCGAACTCTAAATCCTTACAGCGCTTGCCGGCCTATTTTTTCTGTCTCGATTGCGCCGTCGCTAACCGTTGACGGGTAAGGTGAACCTTTTCTTCCGCCTCTCGTAACACATCGGGGCCAAGAGTAACCCTCTCGCCCACTTCGCTCTAATGGATCTGCGAACGACACTTCTTTTCATACAAAGCCTCAAATGGCGCCATCGCAATACTCTCTTGATAACTGTTGTTATACACGAACTCCGCCATCGGCAAGTAGTCGTGCCATCCACCCCTGTAATCCAATACACAGGCTCGCAACATGTCCTCGAGTATCTATATGGTCCTCTCAGACTGTCCATCACTCTGAGGGTGAAATGTTGTACTAAAATCGAGCCGTGTACCCAGAGCATCCTGCAAGCTCCTCCAAAAGTGAGACGTGAACCTAGGGTTTCGATCCGATACTATAGACACCGAAACCCCATGTAGTCTCACGACCTCGTCAAGATACACCGAGCTAACTTATCTCCCGACCACGTAGTATGAATCGGCAAGAAATGGGCCGATTTCGTCAATCGATCCACTACGACCCATACCGCATCGTGTCCGTCCTTTGATCGAGGCAAACCTGTGATGAAATCCATCGCAATGTCTTCCAATTTCCAAACGGGTATTGGTAGACTTTGCAGCTTCCCCGCCGGATATCGGCGCTCTGCTTTCACCTGTTGGCACGTGAGACACTGCGCCACAAATTCCCCAATCTCCTTTTTCATACCCAGCCACCAATAGTGCACTTTCAGATCTCGGTATATCTTAGTGCCGCCCAGGTGAATACTATAAGGGGACTGATGTGCTTCTTGCATGATCATCCTTCGAATCTTCTCATCTTTAGGTACGCACCAACGATTTCTGAACCGAAGCGCGTCGTCGGTCCCAATGCTGAAATCATCAGCACTACCGCTCTCGACATCACTCCGTACCTTCTGGAGATATTCATCTGAAGCTTGCAGCTCTTTGATCTTCTCCAATAAGGTTGGTGTTAGGGATTTTGTGTTGGCAAGTTTTGTGATTTGAGTCGGAGTCTTGAAGGATCGGAGCGGTTCGAAGATGGTCGAAGAATCAAAGACTTCGAAGAAAGTGGAATTAGCTCACGATGTGAATCACGATGACCAGGTAAGGTTTTAAATCATAATATGGCGATTCATACTTAGTTGTAGGCATTAGAATCATAAAATCAATGTTTAACGGATTAGAAGTTGTATCGGAACTTTGTAATTTTCGAAAAGTAAAAAATCAGGAAAAATTACAAAGTGTCCCGGTACAGATTGAAAAGTATAACGGTACAACCATCAAGGCTATACCGGTATAACCATCAACACTGTCACCGGTAACAATGCTTCGAAATTTCTATCTTCCGTCATTGTGTTACCGGTAACAGCCTGAATTTGTACCGGTACAAACTGTAAAAATTAGAAATTTTTCTAATCCGAATCCAATTGATTCTAAAGTCTATAAATAAGGTATAGGGGTTCTCTAACTTCGTGTGCTTCATGAAAATACATGTTTAAGAAACCCTAGAGGCTAGGAATTCACCTAAAACCTATTTTCTACATATTAACCTCTTTTAGGTCAAATCGAGATATCGTATTGAATATCTATATGTTGATTTGATCTTCTCTTCGCTCGGAGTTTTCTTCTTTGGTTTTCTACGATACTCCTAAGCGAATGATCACCATACTCATGATGCTTCTCATGAACGGCGTCGTGGATTCGGCGTGAGCGTCGTGGATTCGGCGTGATTGAAGGCGATTCGTGGATTTGGATCGTGGGCTCGTGGATTCGAGTGACATCGTGGATTCGGCGTGATAGAAACTTTGTGGATTCGAAGTGGGGGGGCATTCGTGGACTCGGACGTGAGGGCGTGGACAACCCGGAGGATTGCGCGGAGATTTATAGGAGGTTAAGTCCGTGGAGTCGGTAATCACCTTGTAATCTTTTCTCTTAGTGGATTGTTTATTCGTGTGTTGGTTCCGTGGGTTTTTTACTCTAAGTTGGAGTTTTTCCACGTAAATCTCGGTGTGCTTTTTATTTTCCGCATTTATTTGATTGCATCGAGATTTGTGGTTTTTTGGCCGTTACACCTATTCACCCCCCTCTAGGTGTTGGATATAATCTAGATAGATCCTTGGAACACTCCATAACTTACAATTGGTATCAGAGCGGGATCTAGATATATTGTTATCTAATGGCCGAAGGCGGTAACATTAATCGACCACCGCTCTTCGACGGCACAAATTATGCCTATTGGAAAGTTCGCATGAGAGCTTTTCTAATTGCGATCGATGAGCGGGTGTGGCAAGCGATAGAATTCGGTTGGAAACATCCTACCGAAGTGGTCGATAATGCTACCGTCCCGAAACCACGAAAGATGAAAACGAGTCATCTTCGTTTAACGGTAAAGGAATTAATGCTTTATTCAATGCTTTATCGCAAACGGAGTTTACTCGTGTTTCGGCTTGTAGTACCGCAAAAGAAATTTGGGATACTCTACAAGTTACGCATGAAGTAACGAGCTTAGTAAAGGTCCAAAAATTACAAATGCTTACAAGCAAATTTGATTCGATTTTTATGGTTGAAAATGAGACCTTTACCGAGTACTATACGCGTCTACAAGACGTTGTTAATACATGCTCTAACTTGGGAGAGAAAATTCCGGAGTCGAAAGTTGTTAGAAAAATTCTTCGTACTCTCCCGGAACGCTTTAGGGCAAAAGTTGCCGCAATCGAAACGGTAAAGCATCCGGATGAGATGAAAGTAAAAGGATTAGTAGGTGCATTGCAAACTTACGAGATAACTTTTCCTACTAATCAATCTTCTTCCAAGTCTTTCTCTAAAAGTACATGAATTGCATTGAAATCGACAAAGGAGAAAGACGACGACACGGATTCTGATGATGATCTTTCACTCGCCAACTTTGAACATCAACTCGCGCTTTTAACGAAGAAATTCGACGAATTTTCGGAGGAACCAATCAAACAATGCTTCATCCTCTAAGCATAAATCTTTTCTAAGCATTCCTCTAATTCAAAGTTGAAAGATAAAAAACTTGCAAAGTCTTCAAAAGAAAATGACGAATTTGAAGGAGAAATCCAATGCTTCAAATGCAAAGGCTACGGTCATATAGCAACGGATTGTCCTTCGAAGAAGACGTACAACCAAAAGGCTTTGCAAGCGAAAATAAAAACTTGGGATGATTCTACTTCAAGTGGTTCATCTTCAAGTGACGAAGAAAATGATGAACATCTTGCGTTAATTTCTAATTCTTCTTTGCCTTCGTCTTCTAACGTTGTTTGTTTATCATCTCTTATTTCTAATTCCAATGTTTCTCTTTTTTCGCATGGATCTTCGAGTGACATCGGCGAAAGCGAGGAAGAATCGAACGACGAGGATATAGTGGAAGCATACAATCAACTTCTTGTTGAATCGCGAAAAATGGCGAAACTCAATAAGAAGTTAAGACGTCGTTTATTGGAACTTGAAGAGGAGAACAACAATTTAAAGACAACGAATAAAGCTCTTGAAGAGGAAAGGAAATCGATTTTGAATAATAATTCGGTCCTCCAAAAGAAGCTTGATGAAGCGGAGATAGCGATTAAATCTTATCAAGATAAGGTTGGAGTTTTGGAGCATCAATTTGAGGAATCGCACAAATCCAACAATGAATTGACCGAGCAAGTTCATCAACTCAAATCTGATATTCAAAAGTTTTCTTCGGGGTCGAAGAAATTGGATCATATGCTCGGGTTGGGTCAAACGAACAAGTTAGGCCTCGGATACGAAAGAAAGTATCGAGAAGGTTCAAACGTCAACTTCTAAAGTCTCAACTTCTTTAAAAAATAAGATGTGTCATCATTGTCGAATCAAGGGACACATCAAAAAGCATTGCCCGAATAAGACAAAGAAAAATCATTCGGCAATGACAAAACGTCAAGTGGCACCCTCTACTACTCGGCTTCCCCCACGGAATCAAAAGAAGAATCAAATTAGTCGAGTGCCTTTTTCAAAACGGTTTTCTAAGGAACAACATCATGTTCGACCGAACCCTCAAGCAAACCGGATTTCTAAATCAAAGCCACAAGCGATTTGCTGTTCTAAGCCTCAACGACAACATCAACCGAAGAAGCTAGCATCGAAACGACCAACGGTTGATCCAAAATCAAAGCAAATCAAACTTAACGCCGACAATCAAAGACAACGAAAGATCCGAAAAGTTTGGATCCGAAAAGGTAATATCTTTCCATGCACTACAAAAAAGTAATGCATTTGCTACGGATTTGAATTTCGTATGTCACTAAAATAGCTTTTAGTTACAAGACAAAAAAAAATTTGTCACAAAAAATAAAGGACTAGGACTTGAACCCAAAACCTTATCAAATCTTTTATCCCTCTCAACCACTACACCACACTAATGCTTTTTAACCTATTAATACATTTTTTATTTATTCGCATTTGCATGTAATAAACTAACTTTTTCTCAGGATGGAATTTGACCTTCGATTTTAAACTTTATTGTGCGTAATTATATTATAAGAGCACACGTCAAATTTCAGGCAAAACCGAGCCAAAACGGAAAAGTTACGTGATCCGGAAGTTCGACTTAAAGTGAATAGTAACTTCAGTTTTCCGGATGAGCCGGGAATAGAAGTTAGGTTCGGGTACGTGCCGGATTCCAAATATAGACTTCCAATAGCTCGTTTCAAACGGCTCAGATATTCTGGAACCGTTGGCACTGACGGAATCGAATTTCAATGCACGGTTGTCGAGAAAAAGGGTCCCGAACGAGATTACATATATAAAATAGATATGTAATAAGTTGGTTACTAAGGGAAAGAAGGAGAGGGATGAGTTCGTCGTTGATCGGAGACCAAATCTGACGAAATAAAATGCTAGATTCGATGTTCGCGATGCACCGAACGCGCTGGCGCAATCCGATCGGAAATCCGACTGACGGATCATCGAGAATCGCATAATGATCGCTGAGGGGTCAAATCGGCGAAAACGATAAATCGCGTATAAGCCCGACATTTTATGCGCCGAATCGCGAGGGTTTGAACGGCAAGGGACGTATGCGCGTATTATAACTGCGGGCAGGGACTAAATCATAATTAGTAGGCTATTGGGGGCTAATTTGCAAAAGTGCAATTATGTATATAATGGTGCTTTAGGGTTTTCAACCATGAAACCCTAATCCTAACACCCTAACCTCTGCCCTAGCCACCCGAGCCACCTCCTCTTCGTCCCTGCCACCCGTGCGCGCGCCGCCCACCTCCGGCGAGCTCACTCCGCCGCCGGAGAACCGTTCCAATCTCCTCCTCCCTCTCCCTCGGCCACCACCACCTCCGCTGCGAGAGGAGAGATCGAGAAGACTTCGGGCTTCTCGATTGGTTGCCCCGCCGAGGCGATCGCCGGCGCCGTCTCCGCCGCCACCGCTCCGGAGCCGCCGCCGGAGCCGCCTTGTCTCGCGGCAATTCTTGGTCACCCGGACCGAGCAGAACTCCTCGGCATCCACGCGTTGCCGCCGCTCTTCTTCGGGCGCGCCGACCTCGGGCGACCGCCGACGCACCTCCCCGCCGTCCCTCGTGCATCGGCGGCGCGCTCGAACCACCAACCGTCGTCGTGGCCGCCCAAACCGAGCGGGCTAGGGCTCGGGTCTTGCGCGCGGCCGCCGCTTCATCGGGGTTGCGCCGCCTCCCTCGGCTCCCGTGACCTCCGGCACCCCGAGGCGCGCCTCCCCGACCTCGCCGCCGCCGCCGGCCGCCGTTCTATCTCTCGCCGCCACCCCGAGTGCATGCGGGTCATGATCGGGCTCCTCGGCTGTCCGCCGTCGCCGCCACCTCTTGAGAGGAGCATCACCTCCCCGTCGACCTCCTCTCGCCGGATCGGCCCCGGCCCGAGCTCCCCGCCGCCGCACCGTCGCCGGAGAACCCCCAACCCGAGAGGAAGGAGGCGGCTTGGATCGCGCCGCCGCCGCCACCTCCTCGGACCCCCTGCACCCGAGGCTCCTCCTCCGACCGAGAGCCGCCGTCCGTCGCGGCCGGCCACTAGCTCCCTGGCTCCGGTAAGCTTTTAATGGCTTCCTGTATATAGGTCTAGGGTTTCGGTCACCCATCCGGTGATCCGGTAGATCAAATCGACCTCGGGAGGTGAGCACGGTCAAGGGTTTTTCGTGCTGAACGCGATGCTCACCTCCGTTTAATCTAACGATGCACTGGTTGTCGGATTATTCGCGATGTACGCGCTGTGCGCGCTGTTTTGCTATTTTCACATCGCCCGTCCGCGTGCTGCGGAGGCCGACAGTGCTCCGAAGGGTGAGCACGGTCTCCGGCACGTCGAATTCTACCAACCCGTGTCTCGGTTAGGTTAACTGTGATCTGGTTAGTCCAGACGGGCCATAAAAGCCTCGAAACCGCATGAAATAGTGCGATTTCGTGCTGTCTGAGGGGCTTTTATGCAATTGTAACTTCCCGAGCTATTTTGGGGCAGCGTGTACGTGCTGCGGGTAACCTCTGGACTGTTTGTCCAAGGCCCCGAGCTTTTCGGAAATCAAAAAGAATAATTCCGGAGCGTTCATCGGCGAAATTCGACGACGGAACGCGGGTTTGGTTTGGAATTATTCCGACGGTGCTCCGTGAGCTTTTGCATTGTCGCTGAGCCTTATTGGCTGGTCACACGTGTCATTTCTGGAGTTCAGAAATGACGGTGAGCGACGGTGGGTTCCGGTGTTGAAATTGACACTTCCGGGAACCCGTGTTCGTACTGTTATCCGTCGATAGGGGTATAGTGGTATTATCTTGTGTTGGCTGCCAAAACATCCAAAACGGAGTGTTTTGTGGCAGCGCGTGACTCGTGACACGAGTCGGTGAGTTCCGGGACAGTTCGTGGGTCCCGGCGAAGTCCGGTGCGGTTTACGGGACTTCCGGCGAGTTACGGTAATTGGTTTCGGAAAACCAATCTCCTTGGGATTAGTTTGTGGGATGTGGTGTCAGTGTCTATTAGTGGTGGGTTAGACACTAACCCAGTGGACCTTCCTTAGGTCCGGTTGACACTCTTTTGCAGTCAGGAGACAGACGAGACAGTCGTATAGGTGGGTATCTCGACTCGACGTCCGTTCAGTGGTGCACGTTTGGTGACGTTCCTTCCACCCTTACTGTTTATATCGTTTATCCTAGATATATCTTGCACCTGTTTGTTACAGTATTACTCTACTCAGTGTTTCCATGTTTAGTATCATGTGTAGGAGTAGAGTCGATGACATCGTGACTGTTCGGTCGGTTTACTTGATAGTACTTGCATACAGTTGAGAGGATGTTGAGTTGTTCCATCCTAGTTGACCTGAGTGGTCAGTTCTTGTGTTTCCTTCAGTAGTACTTGCATACAGTTGAGAGGATGTTGAGTTGTTCCATCCTAGTTGACCTGATTGGCCTGCCCTGATTTCCTTACAGCTTTGACGACCTTTACGGCCGGCGCCCTGCAGAGAGGCAAGATTGTCGGCTGGTTGCCGACGTTTGGCTATTGAGCATATCAGCATCGATCGCCCGAGACATACACGCATTTCACGAACACCAGCGGTCTGGCTACCGCAAGAGGGTGTTCTTTTCCGAAAAAGTGGTTTGGGACTGGTCATTGGACTTGCCAACCGCCGCCGAGGCAAGATTTCGGTTATATGCACGTGGCCCACGGTCGCAAGATCGGGTTGTACACAGGTAGAGTGACAGTGGGCATAGGCCTGAGGTCTGCGGACCAATAGGGCAGTTTCCAGATTGGGTGTTTTTGTACTTTCGTACCGTTGACGTATGCTTACAGTAGCTGTTGTTTCATATCTGTATATCTCTCCATTTACTTATTTATCATAGCTACTGTACTACTATCTGCTCCACTTGTGTTTATCTCCGCGAGGTATCCACTGGGAGGGGGAGACATGTTTACATGTTCTCACCCCTCGCCTTCTTTTCAGGTGACGTTGCAGGTCTTAGTGGGACAGCTGATGAGGAGCGAGTCTAGTACGCGACATAGCTCCGTCCCTTCGTTGGTTATTTCTTTATCCTTATCTTGCATGGTTTAGACATATTTATGGTTCAGTTCAGTATTTACTTTTGAATATGAGATGTTTTATAATGTAATAAAGAATGTGGATTTTATGTGATAAAATGGTCTTCTACCCCTCGTGGTAGCGTGTTTTTAAAAGAAAAGGCTTTCATGCGGTTTTATCAACTTATTTATATCTCGAAAGTGAACCTGTGGTGAATGTGTATGAATTAATATAACTGTTGGATGTTGTATGTTCATTATTGTGGTTGTTTCCTGGTAGTTTACTACACTCTGTACATGTGCGACGCCGTGCAACACAGTGGGAGACTGTCCGTGTGTACACCGGACTCCCTGTATTTGTGGCGGATCTGGCATAACTTGGGGTCAGATTTTCAAAAAAAAATTTCCGCTGTATTTTTCACTTTATTATTAACCCCGGGGCGTGACATTGCACGTTATATTTTAAGTTCCCAAACCTCACCTATTACCATTGGCATACCCCCGACATTTTTTTTTCGCCCAAACCATTCTCATTCGTATCCGGCTCTTGTTCCTGCCGAGATCTCCGGCGATCGCCGCCGGAGAGATCTCCGGCGATCACCACACGGAATCGGAGAGGAAGGGAGCCGCTGCGGAGCGTCAACGGCGGTTGCGAGCAGCGATCGACACAAAGGATGCGCACGACGGAGTGGAGCAAGCTTGAAGCCGAGGGCTACCACATGATAGCGGGGCGGTGGACGTGGGGATGTTCCGCGCCGCCGCGTGGAGGCGTAAGGAGGTTCCGCTCGCAGCTAGCCGGAGATCGAAGAGGAGGACGACGGCGACGACAAGCCCAAGGACGAGGAGTACTGGAGCGAGTGATGAGGATTTGAGGATCCGAGCAACCGAATCAATGCGTGTAAGCAATAACACCCTGGTGATGGACTTTGCACTTTCTTTTCCCTTTCGTTTTGGTGTTCATTTGGATTAGCATTTTAGTTTTCTTTTTTCTTCTTATTATTGTGTGTAGAGGTCTCAATAAATGATTCTTCAGAGTATTTCAAGACCTTAGTTAATTTAGTAATTAAGGCTATAAATCTGAAGCAAAAGAAGCGGCGCAAGCTTGCGCACAAATTGTTTGTGAAAATGCCTCAACAATAGTATAAAAATAGGAATATCTACCAGAGTTTTATTTCAATAGAGTTTCTAAAACAATATGCTAACAACACCACGCAAGCAGAAGATTCAAATGCTTTTAGTTCTGTAACTTCTGTTTTAGCTCCTCACCACAGCAGAAGTTCGAGATTTTGGTTCCAAAGTGAGACGCTATTCTAAGCTGAGTCAATTCCAAGTTTAAGATTGAATTTGATAACAAAGATAATTCTCGTCATATGTGATGCAAATTGTTATTTTTATGTGGATCTTTGTCTTAGTTCAAACTATAAACTCGAACCTCGAGTTTTTTTTAACTGCCGTTGGTGATGATCTGAATTGGTAAAGCTTGCCTCTTGACAATGACAAAAGCTTGATGCCTCTAAACTGGTTGTAGTACAAGTGAGAGCTACACCTGGAGAAGGGTCTCTTTAATCATTTCACTAGCTAGTTTATGTTTGATGCTAGTTTATGTTTGATGAGGTCTAGTGAATTTTTTTGTGGTTGTTGCCTGATTGTACCCTTGCAGATGGATATACTAATGTGATTGTTGCCATCTAAATCATTTAACGAAGCTACAATTTAAGTAATGCTTAGATCATGTTGACCATTAATGCTAAATGTACTTTTTTCTCTATGGTTGGTTCTTTTTTTGGGGGGGGGGGGCTAAAATCTGTTTGGCTTGTATCTGGACAATTAAGCAAGGTATGCATGCCTGCATAGCTATACATTTTTCTTGTGCTGCGAGAATAATCATGGTGCTTTTTTAGCTTATTATTGGTTGAGGAATTCTGAATTTGTGATCTCTGATTCACTCTATATGAGTATTCTAAATATTGTTTGGGTTTATTTTTGGATTGACGTGATTCGTGTTGGTTTTTCGGTATGTCCCTTGTTTTTTTGTCTCCTTTTTTTTAAAATTCTAATTACTTTTTTGAAGTTTGCTGAATCGGTCAGTGATTGTTTTCTTCTAATGACTTTTTGTCCCATCAACAATTTGGACTCTTATTGTTGCTGTATCATACAATTTCGCCATTTTTGTGATTATTCTGTTCCTTTTATTGCACATTCTATTTACTTTTTTGTCACTTTTTATTGTTAAAACTGCAGATTGTTAATTGAACTTCAAGTAACTTGTGAAATTTATGAGGTTACATGCAATGTCTAATGCTGAACAAGCAACTTCTTGCAGCAAATGCTTCTTGGACTATACCGCATCAATGATTTGAATAAGTTTACAAATTTTCCATTAACATTTTATGTTTTTGGGAAACCTGGTGTTCATCTTACTAGTTGCAAATGATCTGAGCTATTAATAAACAAGTTGAATTTCAGATAGAGGCATTTAATCGCTCGCAGAAATCAGAAGCAAGTATCATACCTGCTTGAATCATTGAGAAAAGTTATGTTTTATATGTTATCAATTAATTGCTTCGCCTATAAAACATGTTTAATAATGTTCTGTTGAAAAGACCATGATATTTCCGGGGTTGCTAAAGAAATATAAAACTGAAAGAACCTTGCACTTACATGTAGCCCTAAATTCAGGTATTTTTGTAAATTTCCTAACAAAACCACTTTTAAGTGAAAAGTGCATTATATTAGTCGGTTTAATAGGCTTTCGGTGGCTTCGGTTGCTGATAGCTAACGAGCCGAGCTTTAGTATTTAGGTCCCGCTTTGTCTTGAAACTAAATTAAGCCTGAGCACATCTTTAAGTCCGAAGCTTGGGCATGGTTCATATTGTCTTGTTGGAAGCCCTAGTTATTGTAAATATTAACTAATATATTTGTTGTTCAATTCTATGGAGTCTCTCTCGACCCTTATACATCTATTTTCTGGCCAGTAACTAGTCAAACTCGTGCATATAGATTTCAAAAATAAAAATCGCAGATATTCCAGCTATTGACCTATCCTCTCTAGGAGTTACCACTTACAGCAACTTCACTGTCGAGGTGATAGACCCTGTTTTTGATTACCAGGAATTATTGGAGGTATGTATTGAACGAGAGAAATTCATTATAGCATGTCTACTGTTGTCATTTTTTTTTAACTTGGCTTTTTTTGCAGAGTGTGTTTGATTTCCAGCTTATCAAGGATCTTCTTTCTAGACCAGATTTTAGGTGCGGTTATTGTACTTAATTTGCAGAAGGGATGACTATTTGATGATTTAAGAATTTTACTTAGTGATCACAATTTTACAGTTCTTGACCTTGTTTATTGTCCATAGATAAACTTTGTTTTGCATTGGTTCTCTAGAACATCTATTTTGATGTATAATCTGAATGAAGAATAAGTTGCCTCATGTGATTTGATTATAAGTCTGTTGAATAGGAGATTGTGATCTTACTTATGTGCCTAGAGTTATTGGATCTAGAAAGATATGGACAATATTGGGGAACCACCGTATGAAGGTTGTACTCAATTGCATGCTCACGGATACTATAATTTTCTTTTCTTTTTGAGCACTAAATCTTATCATGTATGGTTTATTCTAGTCATTATATGATTTTTTAAAAAAATATTTGTTTAGGTTCAGACTCAACAAAGATTGAAGATTGGCTTCTTATAGTTTTATCGATCCTTTCATTTCTTGTTCTCTGTTAAAACCAATGCTTTTTTCCAGCTAAAAATAGAAAAAGAATTTTTATCTCTATCCTATGTTCCTAGCTAAAGAAATGCATGAGGCCGTCATCCAACATTTCTGTCAAATTATTACAAATTTTTTGTTGTTCTTCTCATAATTCTTAGTTGCTTTTACTAGTTATTTGTACTTTTTGTATAACACATAATTGAAATACCGCTTCTACATTAGATAAGTTTGTTCTATGCCTGAGAGCAGCTGGATGAAAATCTTGTTGTTCGTTTAGAGTGGTGTTCCATCCGCCCAGAGTAACAGTTCTAGGATGAACCCAGAGTAACAGTTCCATCCGCCCATAAGAGTGGTGTTCACTTTATCCCATACTTATATTGTTATGGCTCATCAATTCAATAGCCAATGAAACTTAGAATTGGTTTTATTATTGGTTTATCCCTGAATAGTAGGATAACATGGAGATGAAAACATAAAAAAATTATTGCTTCTATATTTATCCCCAAACCATACAGTAGCATGGAAAATTGTCACTTCCCTCCTTTACATCTAATTAGAGTATGCTGTTATTCCTATGGCTGAAGCTGAGTTACCTCTTTGATTATGGCTATTGCCTCTTGCTTGATCATTATTTGATTTAAAATATATTTTGATTAGGCATTGAATGTCAATTTCGTATTGTAATTAACTTACCTTACTATCAATTTATAGTTTTGTTTTACTTTCAGTTAATTTATATATTCTTTTCTTCGTAGGGTTGTTTTGGCTTGGCTTTCCATCATCGCATACAGAAACAAAGACAAGAAGGTGGGAGAGAAGATGGTCTCTGTTGCAGACATTGCTAAGGAGCACTGGGCCACCTACAGTAGGAATTTCTTCTCGAGATACGATTATGAAGTAAGCATACCCTCTCTCCTAAGTCTAGGATAAGTATATCTTAGCAAATTTATTTGCTTTTCCATATTAAATTTGCAACTAGAATTGGATCTCACCTAATCTCGGTGTCGTTCAGGAATGTGAATCTGCAGGAGCAAACCAAATGATGGAGCACCTTAGGAACTTGATCTCAAAAAGCAAACCTGGCGATAAACATGGTTTCATATCTAAACAGAAAATTTTGTTAAAAAATTTAGGTTAATACCACCCCATTTAATGTTTTAATGATGCTATTTTCTGTTTTTATTTCAGGGAATTATACCCTCAAATTAGCCGACGATTTCTCCTACACTAATCCTATAAGTCTCTTTAATAATGATCTTTTGATTGCTTAGTGCTTCTTATACTTCCTGGGAATATATACTCTTTCCGCATACCTCAATTACTAAATATCCCGCTTTGTCAGGTCGATGGAAGTGTGGCAGCAAAGCAAGGCCTTCGGTTTGTTTTCACAGATGGATCAAGGATTATATATCGTCTTTCGGTACACATCCTGATCTATACATGGTAAAAGGAGTATTTTACGAGATCGCTTGGATTTTATTACTCAAGTTACTTTATACCGCATGTCAGGGAACTGGATGAGTAGGCGCAACAGTACAAGTGTACATTGAGTAATTCGAGCCCGACGTCTCCAAGCACGCCATGGATGCCCAAACAGCATTGAAGCCTCTAATAGGTACCTGATCTTTTCAAGTGGTCATTTTTGAAGGGTTAAAAGAGGTCCATGTTTTTCTTCCTTAATACTTACCCTTTGCGTTCCCCTGCCCTAGATATCGCGTTGTTGGTTGCTAAGCTAAAGGACTTCACCGGAAGGGAGATGCCTACAGTCATCACATGAACTATAATTGAAGGGATCGGCACGACCAATTCTTTTATTTATATGATGGGCCTATGCCTATTTTTGGCAATAAGATAAAGCATTCAGCTCTCTTTTCCCCTCTTTTTATTTCAGTGTAAGCAAGAATTTGCGTGGATGTGAACCATATAATCAAATGTACTTATTTTAAATTGAATCATTAAGTTTGAATTTGAAGACTATTTATCATGTACTTAAAAAATTGGATATATTGGGAGATATTTTGTATGATGAATGTGAAAATATTAATGTCTTTTCGTTATTAAAACTTAAAAATCTCGTTGATTTGCTTTTATTATAAATTTCAGTTGGTTGTTTGGAACTAATTGGTTTATGACCGACAATGTAATGACAAATAATGGTGACAAATATATCAGTGATGAATATTATCGTTATTAATGTAATATTCTATGACAAGCTTTATTATCATTAAATATTAGTGTGTAGTAAATAATCATCGTTATAAATGTAATATTTAGTGACGGATAGTGATGTCACTAATTATTAGTGACGACATATGTTGTCACCTAAGATTATTATTTTTAATGTACAACAATTTCGTAAATACTATTTGGTGACAAATAGATAATATTTAGTGACAAAATTAACTTGTCATTAATATTATTTTTAGTGACAATATTTTTTTTTTCCGTGGCAAAATCTATTTGCCACGGGACCTACCGTGACAACTTAGAGTGACGGTATTTGTAGCAACCCGAACTTTAACCAAATTGGCTAAAGTGCGCGAACGAGTAATTGGACAAGTTCCAATAACCATTCCAAAATGCTTGGAAGGGTTAAGAGAGGATCTAAAAGAGTTAGAAAGGTTTTGGCGTTGTTCGCGAATTAGAGTCGAAACGACGTGAAAAGGCGGGCAAACTTGTGCCGGTACAAGCAAAGTTCTTTATCTGTATAGAACTTTTACCGAGAGGGCGACTCTCGGGTTTGAGATTTTGGTGTACGTACCGGTACAAAGTGGATTTATACCGGTACAAATGCTACTGAAACCGAGAGGCGACTCTCGGGTTTGCCTCTGGAGCATCCCATACCGTACGAAGCCCGTTGTATGCAGACGGATGGGAATGCAGCAGCTTTTGGACTTCGAAATAAAAGAAGTTGAGGGCCCTTATAGCATATTGTGCGGGGGGTTAAGTGATTAGAGAGGGAAAATACACTCTCTTTCTCTCTCACTCCCTCTGATCTCTCTCTCTCTCCCTCTCTCTTCGACAGCAAAGAGAAGAAAGAAAGGGAAGGAAAGAAAGAGAAGGAAAGGAAGAGAAAGAAGAAGAAGAAGATGGAGATGATGAAGATGATTATGAAGGAGGTCCTCTTGGTCATCTTCTTCCTCTCCCACGAGCTCGGGGCAAGCTTGTAGAGGTAAGCTTTAGCCTCCTCTCATGGTAGATCTTCTAGTAATGGGTTTCTAAACCCTAGATATAGAGTTTTGATCTTCTTGCAAGCTTTAGAACCTAGTAGAGACTTGGAAACTCATGAAAATCATGTGTTCTTCAAGGTGCTCTAATGGTGGATTTCTAGGGTTTGTTTTAAGCACCCTATGGATGGTTCTAATGCTCTTAGATGAGTACCTAGAGGTTAGACAAGCTCTCTATTGCTTGTTCTAGGGATCAAATCGGTGGGATTTGCAAAAGTGCAAAACCTAGGGTTAAAAAGGGGTTTTTAGAAATAGATGAGTTTGATCTCATTTGACCCCATAGAAACCTAATTGGGGGTGCAACGAACGCGTTGGCGCGCTCGGTTCGGTGATCTGACGAGCGAGTACAAAGATATTAATTATTTAATATATTTAAACCAGATGTCCGCAGCACGCAAGATAGGAGCCCAAAATTCATGAAAACGGAACTGGGGCAACTTGAAGGCGTGGGGCAACGGCACAAGGTCTCAGATTGGGATTCGGAGATCCTTTGGTTGGTCGTGCAAGAGTTCGAGCCAAACCGGGTCAAGAGTGCCGCGGGCGGCCGATTGGGAGTGGCGACGAGCAATCGGAGAGCATAATAGGGTTGGTTGTGTTTAGCGAAGCGACTAGATCGCCTAAATATGTCTAAGAGTAATGGTTTCAAGTTGATGCATATAATTGACATATGTTGCAAGTATAGAAATGCATGTTAAAGAACATAGTGTTAAATGCTAAGAGAATGCACGAGTTAAATGCTAGATAAATGCATGAACTAGAGTCTAGTTGCAAATACATGAGATGCATGCTAAGTTGATATATGAACTAGATGCTAAATGAAATGTATGAATAAATGCATGCTTAGCATAATGAGTACATGCTAGATATAATCATGTGCATGTAAATGGAATGGTTAACATAAGAATGTTAAGTATATGAATGCCAAGTATAAGAATGTGAATCGTGGACTAAATACACATATAGATCGAGTGGCATCTAACCTAGTGTTAATAAACATAGGTTATAGTAAACCTAGAGTCAATGGACCTAGGAGTGTGGCATCTAACCTAGTGTTAATAAACATAGGTTATACTAAACCTAGAGTCAATGGACCTAGGAGTGTGGCATCAAACCTAGTGTAAAGAACATATATAGGTTGTAGTGAACCTAGAGTCATATGGATCTAGGTAAAGAACAGTGAACCTAGTGTCAAGGACATAGGTTGGATAAAGAATATAGTGGACCTAGTGTTAATAAACATAGGTCGAATTGGAATGACATTGAACCTAGAGTTAAGTCAACCTAGGTTATGTGATAAAGAGTGAACCCTAGTGTCAAGTAGACCTAGGAGGTAAAGACAATGGACCTAGAGGGTCGTCTCTTGAGGGCCTAGCTAACCCTCAAGCTAAGTGAAACGGGTTCATGGAATCCCGTGATATGTGCACCACTGAGGGTGCCGGGCGTGTGCGACGATTTCGCCGTCAGGGCTATACCAACGACGTGGCGTTGTGCGACGATTTCGCCGCCGGGTGGGTGAGCCGAAATGAGTTCGATACCGGTTAAGCGGGTGAGGATCGACCGCCATGAGTGTTGACACCATGAGTTTGGAAACCATTCCGGGTAAGTACGATACGTGCGCCGCCGTGGCCGGGAAGTGACTCG
The DNA here is from genome assembly GCA_025177825.1 of Aechmea fasciata. Classification (NCBI taxonomy): domain Eukaryota; kingdom Viridiplantae; phylum Streptophyta; class Magnoliopsida; order Poales; family Bromeliaceae; genus Aechmea; species Aechmea fasciata. The sequence goes on from CM045932.1 coordinate 12,825,269, forward strand.
ATCCATTGTTGGGTGTGATGCGATAGTTCGCCGATGGTAAGGTCACGACTTTAGTCCACGCCGGTAAATACGCCGTGTTCGCCACCGGAATGGTTATGTCAGGTGACTCGAGCCGTTCCAGAGTTGGGACACCACTGAGGGTGACGAGCGTGTGCGACGATTTCGCCGCTCCGAGGCTGAGTCACAGAGGGCGGCAGGCTGTTGACAGCTGAGGTAGTTGTGAGACGTCCAACACCTCGGGCTAGACAGCAGGCGGATTATCCGCATTTGATTGACTCAAGACCGAGTCGGGTGGCATAGTGAGCTAAGGTAGAGTGGACCTTAGAAGTACATGCTAAGTAGCATAAGTGCCAAAAGTAAAGAGCAAGAATGAGAATACTAACCTAATGAATAGCTAAGTTTAAGAATGCAACGGCTAAATTAAAGAATAGCAATAAGGTAAAGAAAAGCTAAGAGCTAAAGAATGATTTGCATATTGCATTTGTGAGGCAGGTTTTTATGTTAGTTGCAAATTATATGTCTATATATATTTTTGGACTAACATATCTGCAGTGCCTCCTTGGACCTATTGGTCGAGCTGTTCTCTTGGGTGACCGTACCCACGAGAACTATGGACAATAGTTCTCACCCCCGTGTTGCGTTTTGGGGGTACAGGTATGTTCGTGAGCGGCGCAGCAGCAGCAGCGCGAGGCAAGGGCGTAGCTCAGTAGATAGCGCCCTACCAGGAGACCAGAGATAGAAGTACCCCAGTTGACAGAGCTTAGGGGTATAGCAAGGGAGAACAAGTTGTAACAAATTGTAAATAAATTTGTAATAACTAGATTGTGTTAGGAAGTTTGTAATATGAATGTAAAATTCTAAATTGAGGCGAATGGTTGTAATAGCAAGTAGCTGTTTTATGTTTATGATACTTCCTTATGCAATCTGATTGTGATATCTGTTCCTTTTTGGAACCTCTTGTAATTGTATGGATTGCGACGCCTTGAACGTACGGGAAACTCGTCTGTTCAGCTGACGCGCGCCCGAATCCGACCGAATTGGCGGGCTCGGGGCGTGACAGATAAGATGGTATCAGAGCATAAAGTAGTGAATGGGGCAATGGCTTAGTTGAACCTAGGAGACCTTAGGTTAGTAAAACCTTAGAGGTTAAGGCTCGTGAGAGACGAGGACTTGTGGTTCGTGGCGAAAGTAGTATGGATTTGGTCGTGTTGCGTAACCTCTAAGAAGGATATTAGAGGTAGATTTGAGGTGCTGTTCGTCTTCGACTGAGGGTGTTCATGTTGGCGCGCGACAACATGAAGCCTAAGGACGAGAATGGACGCCATATTTGACTTTCGCCTGATTGGCTTTTGAGCCGGGGTTAGTGGTTTCGTGTTCGACCCAAGTTGGTCGAGGACTAATCGAGTTGTCGTGTTTCAGGAAACGATGGCACCGCGTAGGCGATCTTCGTCCAGATCGGCGCGGGAGGGGACAAGTGGTGTCCCTGAGCAAGTCGAGGCGAGCGGAGACTCTGAGCTTCGTGATCGGTTGGCCTCACTCGTGGGAGTGGTGAGGCAACAAGCGGATTTGGTGCAGCGGCAGCAGGAGGTTGCCATGCGCCAGGAGGAGCAAATGAAGCGACTCCAAGAGACGTTGGATCAGCTGGTGGCTGCACCGGCTGCGGCTCGTCATGGACGGCCGGGAGTTGCGGCGGAAGCGTTTCCGCCGAGGTCGGGCGACCCGACCGTTGTTGGTTCGAGGTGGCGGCGAGCAGAGCGGGCTTTAGCGGCCCTAATGGCTTTCAGAAAGCTCGATCCGCCTACCTTTGACGGAGAGGACGTCGATCCATGGATCGTGGAGATGTGGATTGACGCTATGGAAACCCTCTTTGAGGAGATGTATACCTTAGAGCGGGACAAGGTGCCTTTTGCTGTGCATTGCTTGAAGCAGTCAGCGAAGGCGTGGTGGAAGGACATTCGGCAAAATCGATCGCCTAATCTCCCTCCTATGGCTTGGGAAGAGTTTCGGGGAATGGTGTTCTCGGCTTACTTCCCCGATAGCGAGAAAAGGAAGCTCCAGGACAGGTTCGGGAAGCTGCGGCAAGGAGACCGTTCCGTTAGGCAATACGAGCGAGAATTTTCTCGCCTCGTGCATTGTGTCCCGGAGGTGGTGCGGGATGACAAGGCTAAGGCCGATAGCTTTGTGCGTGGACTTCAGCCAGATCTTTTTGAGGCTGTGCATATACTTCAGTTGCAGACCTTTGCTGAAGTCCTGGATCGAGCCTTATGGATAGAGCAAGGCAACGCGTTCCTCCGGGAGGAGCGCAAGGCATATTACGGGGACAAGGGAAAGGACGATCGACGGTGGATCCGCCGGTCACCAAGTTCCCGAAAGACTTCGGCAAGTTCGCACTCGCGATCTCGAGCTCCGGGACATACCGCATTCGGTCCTCGAGAGTGTGTTATATGTGGGGGCCCTCATTTCCCACGGCGGTGTGAACAGCGTGAGGCGGTGCTTCAAGTGTGGACTACCAGGCCATGTGCGGGACGAGTGTCCGCAAGGAGAGCGGCCGTTGAGGATGATCCCACCGGAGGGTTCGCGGCGAGTACCAGGTGGCCGTGGGCGCGACCCGAGTGGTGGAACCTGTCGATACTGACGAGGGCAGGTATGAGTTTATTAAGCAATCATTAAGCTTTTGCATGATTGTAAGTTGGTGCATTGCATGCCATGATCGTTGGTTAGTTACTACTAGTTGTGCATTTCATAGTAGGAACCAGTGGGCGGGTCGGTGGATACCCGGGCTTGCATATGCGACAGGCGTAATACCTGCTGGCGCAAGTGTGGAATGGAAATGACACTAGCAAAGTTGCTAGTAGTGCTTCCTAGACGAGGATTAAGACTCGTGTTAGAGCCAAGTTGGCCGTGGGCCAAGTGATACCTCTATGTGAGGTTAGGAAAGTCGCTTAGAAGACGATGCGCGGGGATGACCGTGCTAGAGCTGAAACTTAGAATAAATGCTCGAGTGGCGTATAGAGTGCGCGAGTATAAATACTCGTGGAGTGCGGTTTCGTTTCAGCCGAGAGAGTGAGTTGGCAGTAGCACTTTAGCTGGGCTAAGTGTGAAGCGGGCCATGGACCACTCGTGGATGCTGGTGGCTCGCACTGGGTGCATAGGAGCCCATGGAGCGTGTAGCTCTGTAGAGCATGTCGTATAGGACGACGTTTGCGGGTAGTGCTTGTGACGACCCGTGCTTGGACTATTTGTGGGCTGTGGAGCCTGGGCCCATTGGGCAGGCGCAGTCGGCTGCTAGTGGCAGCGGCCCGATACCTATAGGTAGGGCAAGAGAGTTTTGGGTCAGGACGGTAGTCTGAGCTTGGACCCGTGGACGTGGAAATGCCACGTATTTGAATCTTAGGATCTTGATAGCTCCTAGTTGGAGTGTGTGCGAGTTCCCAAGAGAGAATTTCGCCCGAGAATGCTGATTGGGTCTACGCTAGTAACAAGGGAACGCTAAGCGTAGTCGAGACAAGTCTAGGCGGTAGGCCGACGTTGGGTTGGTGACTATTGGTCCACCCATAGAGATCGAGGAAAGTGACTTGGCCACTAACTCTATTGAAGAGTTTGGCTTAAGTTCACAAACGGCGTGTTCGTGTGGGTTGATTGCGGCAAAGGAGCCGAATATGTCATGGCAATTGAAGTTGAGATAATTGGTCTCTAGGAGACACTTGAATAATGGAAGCCACATGAGAGTTGAAGTGCACATTCTATGATGTGCGTGGCAATGTGAAGGAGAATAGTCTCACAGTCATTGTAGTGGACCTTTGGAAAGTTCTGATAGGAGAAAGGCCACTCCGAAGCTGAAAAATGCATTAGAACCCCCAGATTACTCGATAAATTGGATTGGGGTGCGAATCAATGAAGATGAGTAAGTTTCGCGGACGAAACTAATTTTAAGGGGTGGAGAATGTAGCAACCCGAACTTTAACCAAATTGGCTAAAGTGCGCGAACGAGTAATTGGACAAGTTCCAATAACCATTCCAAAATGCTTGGAAGGGTTAAGAGAGGATCTAAAAGAGTTAGAAAGGTTTTGGCGTTGTTCGGCGCGAATTAGAGTCGAAACGACGTGAAAAGCTCAAGTCTGGGCAACTTGTACGTACAAGCAAAGTTTGTCTTAGGTATAGCAACTTTTACCGAGAGGGCAGCAGCTCTCGGGTTTGAGATTTTTGGTGTCTGTACCGGTACAAAGTGGATTTATACCGGTACAAATGCTACGAAACCGAGAGGCAGCTCTCGGGTTTGCCTCTGGAGCATCCCATACCGGTACAGAAGCCCGTTGTCTGCAGACGGATGTCCGCGGCTTTTGGGCTAACCGAAATAAAAGAAGTTGAGGGGCCTTATAGCATTTTGTGCAGGGGGTTAAGTGATTAGAGAGGTAAAATACACTCTCTTTCTCTCTCGATCTCTCTCTCTCTCTCCCTCTCTCTTCGACAGCAAAGAGAAGAAAGAAAGGGAAGGAAAGAAAGAGAAGGAAAGGAAGAGAAAGAAGAAGAAGAAGATGGAGATGATGAAGATGATTATGAAGGAGGTCCTCTTGGTCATCTTCTTCCTCTCCCACGAGCTCGGGGCAAGCTTGTAGAGGTAAGCTTTAGCCTCCTCTCATGGTAGATCTTCTAGTAATGGGTTTCTAAACCCTAGATATAGAGTTTTGATCTTCTTGCAAGCTTTAGAACCTAGTAGAGACTTGGAAACTCATGAAAATCATGTGTTCTTCAAGGTGCTCTAATGGTGGATTTCTAGGGTTTGTTTTAAGCACCCTATGGATGGTTCTAATGCTCTTAGATGACAGAGGTTAGACAAGCTCTCTATTGCTTGTTCTAGGGATCAAATCGGTGGGATTTGCAAAAGTGCAAAACCTAGGGTTAAAAAGGGGGTTTTTAGAAATAGATGAGTTTGATCTCATTTGACCCCATAGAAACCTAATTGGGGGTGCAACGAACGCGTTGGCGCGCTCGGTGATCCGACGAGCGAGTACAAAGATATTAATTATTTAATATATTTAAACCGGATGTCCGCAAAGACGCAAGATAGGAGCCCAAAATTCATGAACTGGGGCAACTTGAAGGCGTGGGGCAACGGCACAAGGTCTCAGATTGGGATTCGGAGATCGTTCGGGTGGTCGTGCAAGATTTCGAGCCAAACCGGGTCAAGAGTGCCGCGGGCGGCCGATTGCGAGTGTCGACGAGCAATCGGAGAGCATAATAAGGTGGGTTGTGTTTACCGAAGCGACTAGATCGCCTAAATATGTCTAAGAGTAATGGTTTCAAGTTGATGCATATAATTGACATATGTTGCAAGTATAGAAATGCATGTTAAAGAACATAGTGTTAAATGCTAAGAGAATGCACGAGTTAAATGCTAGATAAATGCATGAACTAGAGTCTAGTTGCAAATACATGAGATGCATGCTAAGTTGATATATGAACTAGATGCTAAATGAAATGTATGAATAAATGCATGCTTAGCATAATGAGTACATGCTAGATATAATCATGTGCATGTAAATGGAATGGTTAACATAAGAATGTTAAGTATATGAATGCCAAGTATAAGAATGTGAATCGTGGACTAAATACACATATAGATCGAGTGGCATCTAACCTAGTGTTAATAAACATAGGTTATAGTAAACCTAGAGTCAATGGACCTAGGAGTGTGGCATCTAACCTAGTGTTAATAAACATAGGTTATAGTAAACCTAGAGTCAATGGACCTAGGAGTGTGGCATCAAACCTAGTGTAAAGAACATATATAGGTTTGTAGTGAACCTAGAGTCATATGGATCTAGGTAAAGAACGTGAACCTAGTGTCAAGGACATAGGTTGGATAAAGAATATAGTGGACCTAGTGTTAATAAACATAGGTCGAATTGGAATGACATTGAACCTAGAGTTAAGTCAACCTAGGTTATGTGATAAAGAGTGAACCCTAGTGTCAAGTAGACCTAGGAGGTAAAGACAATGGACCTAGAGGGTCGTCTCTTGAGGGCCTAGCTAACCCTCAAGCTAAGTGAAACGGGTTCATGGAATCCCGTGATATGTGCACCACTGAGGGTGCCGGGCGTGTGCGACGATTTCGCCGTCCAGGGCTATACCACTGACGTGGCGTTGTGCGACGATTTCGCCGCCGGGTGGGTGAGCCGAAATGAGTTCGATACCGGTTAAGCCGGGTGAGGATCAGACCGCCATGAGTGTTGACACCATGAGTTTGGAAACCATTGCTGGGTAAGTACGATACGTGCGCCGCCAGGTGGCTGGGAAGTGACTCGATCCATTGTTGGGTGTGATGCGATAGTTCGCCGCCAGATGGTAAGGTCACGACTTTAGTCCACGCCGGGTAAATACGCCGTGTTCGCCACCGTAATGGTTATGTCAGGTGACTCGAGCCGTTCCAGAGTTGGGACACCACTGAGGGTGACGAGCGTGTGCGACGATTTCGCCGCTCCGAGGCTGAGTCACAGAGGGCGGCAGGCTGTTGACAGCTGAGGTAGTTGTGAGACGTCCAACACCCTGCTAGACAAAGAAAGCGGATTAACCGCATTTGATTGACTCAAGACCGAGTCGGGTGGCATAGTGAGCTAAGGTAGAGTGGACCTTAGAAGTACATGCTAAGTAGCATAAGTGCCAAAAGTAAAGAGCAAGAATGAGAATACTAACCTAATGAATAGCTAAGTTTAAGAATGCAACGGCTAAATTAAAGAATAGCAATAAGGTAAAGAAAAGCTAAGAGCTAAAGAATGATTTGCATATTGCATTTGTGAGGCAGGTTTTTATGTTAGTTGCAAATTATATGTCTATATATATTTTTGGACTAACATATCTGCAGTGCCTCCTTGGACCTATTGGTCGAGCTTTTCTCTTGGGTGACCGTACCCACTAGAACTATGGACAATAGTTCTCACCCCCGTGTTGCGTTTTGGGGGTACAGGTATGTTCGTGAGCGGCGCAGCAGCAGCAGCGCGAGGCAAGGGCGTAGCTCAGTAGATAGCGCCCTACCAGGAGACCAGAGATAGAAGTACCCCAGTTGACAGAGCTTAGGGGTATAGCAAGGGAGAACAAGTTGTAATAAATTGAAAACAGATTTGTAATAACTAGATTGTGTTAGGAAGTTTGTAATATGAATGTAAAATTCTAAATTGAGGCGAATGGTTGTAATAGCAAGTAGCTGTTTTATGTTTATGATACTTCCTTATGCAATCTGATTGTGATATCTGTTCCTTTTTGGAACCTCTTGTAATTGTATGGATTGCGACGCCTTGAACGTACAGGGGAAACTCGTCCGTTTGATCAGAGCTGACGCGCCCGAATCCGACCGAATTGGCGGGCTCGGGGCGTGACAGTATTTATTGTCACTAAAACTATTAGTGACAATTTTTTTATTTTTAGTGACAATATTTTACTGTCACTTATAAATCATTTTCGTGTAATGCCTTTCGTCTTAGTTTGTTTTTGTTTATGTAATGCTTTGATTGGTGCTTATTACATATTTTTATTCATTGCATTACATGATTAGAACGATTTTTGGTGCTTAAATTTTCTTTGTTTGAAAATCGTTTTGAGGAAAGGTATTTGGGGAGTTAAATTTGATTGAACATTTTTGAGAAAGGAAAGATTAAAGTTTTTTTTTTTTTTTCAAAGAGCCTTAACCGGTATTTAAAGTCAATTCAAATTGAATTAAATTCATATTAATTATCGGTTTTACTTCACTTTTTATTATTTTGACGATAAGTTAATATGTGATTTCTTAATACATACATTCATCAAAATTTTGAAATTAATTTTAACCTCTTGGTAATTAATTCATCTTTGTTGTGAATGTTGGATATAATTGATGGATATTTGCTAATCGACTAAAATTCATTAAAATTAATTTCAATTGTGAGATTGTCTAATTTAGGGGGAGTTTGAATATTTTTAAAAAAAGAAGGAGAAACTCCTATATTTGAAAGATGTGGAAAGAGTTACATCCTAAAAAGGAGTGTGAAAACTACCACCACATATAGGAAAGAGCTACCACCCCGGTCATCCGGCAAGTGTGTGAAGCTACCACATGAGAAATTAAAAAAGGTTGAAAAAAAAAATTAAATATTTTAGAATTTTTCGGTGTTATAAGGTGGTAGAATGAAAAAGATGCTCAAAGAGCCACCCCCGGTGCTATATTAGTTAAATCTCTATTTTGAACGGGTTGCGACAAATTGGTGTCAATTTTGTCAAATTTTTAAAAATTATTTTTCATCAATTTGCATCTTGATGGTTTTAAAATATTAGATTATTTTTAATATCAAATTTTGATGATTTGATGTCTTTTGAAATCAAATAATATTTTATTTTCATCATAATGATTTTTGAAGTAAAATCATTAATTTTTATGAAATTAATTTGATTTTGGAGGATTTTTAAATGAAAAAACTGTTATTTTCGAAATTCTGCCAATTTGTACCGGTACGGATTCATCGTGTACCGGTACAAATCACTGTACACGAGGCTATTATTACCGGTTACAAGTTTCGATTCTCTCTCTAAACTTCATTAGAACTCCTCCTTTCTCTCTCTATAACTCTCCAGAGCTCTTCTCCTTCGATTCTACTGATTTCCCCTCGAGATTTGCAGAGATTTAGCTCGGATCTAAGGTGAAAATCCCGATTTTTGCATTTTTTAGGTTTATTCCGAGACACTTCTTTGATCTCTGTTTTTAATCGTTTTTTATGCAATTTTTTGCTGTGAATCACTGTCTAAACATATTATCTTGAACACTTAGAACTAGTTATAATTCGTTATTTTTCGCAGATCTATGTTTTAGGTTTCTATATTGTTGGAATTTCGGGAATTTTGTGAAAATGCCAAATTTGATGAAATTTCCTGGATGATCTAAGTTTGAAATAGCGTTATTATGCATTCTAAGATTATTGGTTAATTTTTCGCTATTTTTAGAGAATTTTTCAAGATTTTGTTCATACAAGGTTATTTTTTGTGTGTAGGAAAATGGCATTTTCGCTCATTCTAGTACTGTTGGTGTTCATGGCCACGGGAGGTGGTCGCGGTCGTACTAGAGGAAGTCGAGGGACTTCCAAACGGACTCGCACTGCTGAGGAGTCTGAGGGGTCTGATCCTGACTACTAGGAGAGCTCGGCTGAGGAGGCTGAGGAGACGGTTGCCCGACCTGATAAAGGAAAGAGCGTTGCTGGTGAATCTTCTCGTGGAGGTGGGTCACATGCTCGGGAGCGACGAGCGAAGAGGATGGCAGAGGTTCCTCCTGAGAGGGTTCGTGCATTTTCTGCCAGGTCTTGTATTGCAGAGCGGCACGTAAACTTCAAGGAACTCACTGAGCAAGTTCCTGAGTTTGGACGCTTACTGTTGAGAGCCCCCATCGAGCCGCTTGAACATGTTGCGGCTCGCACACCTTTCTGTGTGGAACTTATTCGAGAGTTCTACATGCGGGGCGTAGTTCTTGCAGAGGATGAGGAGTGAGATTTATGTTTTTGAGACCTCTGTGCGTGGAAAGAAACTGGCGGTCACTCCTCACGACATTGGAGTGCTACTTGGGATGGAGGTTGATACATCAGGACTTCACTACACGGCTGGGACACTTCAGTCTTCGACACATCGGGAGACTTATTAAAGCCATCTCGCAAAGGAGTTAGAACAAACCGCGCAGCTTGCGAATCAAAAGACTTGTGTTCCGAGTATCACCTTCTATCATTAATTATGTGCTACAACGTTCAGACTATTGAAACCAAGAGAATTCGGTGGGATCGACTTGTATTACTATATCTTCTTGGTCACTCTGAGCAGACGCATGGCTTGAATGTCAATGTACCATTCCTTATGTGGCAGCGGATGGTTCATGTTAAGTCTTCTATGCGACGAAATCTACTTCCATTTCCACTGTTGATTACTCGGATTCTACGAGCAAATGGAGTAGATACTAGGTGTGAGAAATATGATTTTGGACTTGGCTCGATTGACGCTGTTACTTGGGAAAAGTCTGTGAGCACACTAAAGATGTTTCAGCAATCCAAGGGAGCACGGCCACCTGCGGCATCTAGTTCAGCTGCACCTTCTCCACCTCCACCTTCACGACGAGCGGAGCGTACAGAGTGTGAAGGATCTTCGAGCTCAGGAGTAGTCACTCTTGACTCACTCCATCGTGAAGTGAGTTCGCTAAAGAAAGCCACCGCCCGCGGCTCGCGCGACGCCCGGGCGGCTTCGTGCGGTCCGGTGGCTCGCATGGGCGGCGCAAGACAGCTCGGCCGCCACCAGACGCATCGCGCGCTGTGCGCGGCTCGCCGCCCGCACGCGCAGCCGCGGCCGCCCCACACGCATAGCGCGCGAGCGCGTCGGCTCGTGGCTTGCGGCCCACGCGCCGCGCGCCCACGAGCACAAAGCGCGGTCCGCAGCCGTACTGCTTCGCGCTTTGCGCGCGCGCTGCCCGTGGGCCCACAACAGGGCCAGAGTGCGCGTTCGCGCGCTGCGGGCCTCGCCCGTGGCCCATACTTCGTGCACAAGGCGCATGCGTTTCCGTTCACAGACGCCCACCGCGGCTCCAAGCCCCATGAATTTCGCCGAACAAATTAATTTTTTTTAAATAAATTGATAAAATTCAAAAAATCATATCTTATGATATAGAGATCCGAATTTTACAATAACTATATCAATAGAAAGCTTATAAGACGCTCATCCAAATCATGCAAGATTCATAATGGGATATACATCACACATCAAACAAGCCACCCCCAAAGTTCCGATTTAGGGTTTCGTTTTTCTCACAAAATACAAAACCAAAATAAATCAAACTTTGTAGATCTAATCTACAATATATGTGCTTTAAGATGTGATGAAATCAAGCAAAAATATCCACTATTGAAAAATCCGCCATTAACGCTCACATACATGCAAGAAAAAAATCTAAACTATAATAGATTTAATTTTACGCATGCAATCTCGTTAAAGGGTTGATCTAGGGCACGAAAACTACATAATAAGGCTCTGATACTAATGTAGAACTCAAGCGGAAGTATTCGTTCGTACTTTTTTGCGGAAGCGATTCGCGTTACAACGCCCGGATCATAGAAGTTGATTCACGTGTCCTTGGATCGTCCTTGAAAATCTTACGCTTCGAACTCGCGGTGGATCGAACTACAAACGAGCACGATAGCAAATCCACCGTTCAAGTCCCAAGTCCCTCTAGATTAATAGGTTAATGGAGGGTGTGGAGAACTTTCGTTTTTTTTTCGTACATAGTTTAATGTGGGATCGCCCCTATATTTATAGGGGATTATAGAATCATAATCGCATAAGAGATAAAACTAAATCGGTTATAAATTGTTATCCTAACAAGATTAGAACTTATCTCTGATTAGCTTTCCAAATAAAAGCGAGATTGATCCTAATCTAATTAGACAACATAACAACCGTCGGATTGAGCCCGATCATAGACGCACCCGATTCGATTTAACCGAATGCCAACCGTACCTAATTCTTATTTTTTTTTCTTATTTTCAGAAACAAACTAACTTTTATTAAGGGCTTTCTTCGCTCCCAAACCCTAAAACCTAATCTGCTCCCCCCGACTCCCTCACAGCCACCTCCACCCTGCTCCCTGTGCACGCTGCGCACAGCCTGGCCGCCGGATTCCTCTCTCTCTTCCACTCCCTCAATCCCTCTCTCCCGCTCTCTTCTTCCTTGTGGACCCGACTTGCAAGGAGGGCCGCGCCTCTCCCCTCGGGCTCTCCCCCGCGTCGCGGACCTCCGGCGGTCCCTCCCCGGCGACCCCCAGCTCCGCCGAGGCCGCGGAGCTCCTTCTCGAGCAGCCTCAGGTAGAAGGGACTTATCCAGTAGTTAGGGAAGTTGGTATTGGTTTTGGAGTCTAAAGAGAGGCACTTCTTGAAAGTATAGGAGACTGCATATGTAAGAAATTAAGTCCTTGGATGGCACATATTAAAACTATAGGTTTTGCAGAGATATATATATATATATATATATATATATATATATATATATATATATATATATATATATATATATATATATATATATATATATATATATATATATGTGTGTGTGTGTGTGTGTGTGTGTGTGTGTGTGTGTGTGTATAATTTTGCAGGGATAGGTTTCTAAATATCTCTTAATATATCGTGCATTGGTATGACTTGGGGATAGAGAGGGCATAGTGCTATTCTAATGCCGAAATAGTTATTCCCTGATCATCCTTCAATCACGTGGTATGAAGAGAACGATTGCTCCTGGTGTGCCTTTTTTTGCTTCTTTTTGGCATATATATATATCCCATAATCAATACTGCGTATTAGTCCTTCACGTCTTCTTACTTCGATAATAGAAAGCTTTCTTTGTTGTGCATATTAGTCTTAGCTGTGCATTTTTGTGCACGTTAGTCTTAGCTGTGCATATTAGTCTCTAGGACAAAGCCAAGATTGCCCAGGATAATCAGTTATCCCTTTAAGGGCATGTTTGGTTCGTACATTTTGGATCCGGAATGGGAATCGGTTTGATCAAATCCGGCTAATTTTGTTTGGTTCACAGGAATCGGTTTGGGACTCCTATTCCAAATCGAAATGAGAATGGTCCATTAGCTTACAAATTGATTCCGATCTCCAAGTCCGGATTGAAGTTTCAATCCCAAGCCCACACTTACCTCTTCCTTAGGCTCAGCCCAACATTTCTCTACCTTATCCATCCTTTTTCTTCTCTTCCCTCTTTTTTTAGCATTAAAAAAAAACGTGATATATTATTTTATTATAATTTTATTCAAAAAAATTATGCATTTTTTTGTAATTTCTTGCATAAAAATTTTTAAAATAATTTTTTTTTTTTTTTGTATAGCTTTAACTTGAGAGTAGTATTAATTTTTTTTATATAAATTTTAGATAGTTTTATAAAATTATATTTGAAAGTAAAATTAGTATTATGTTATTCTATTATTTTTTACTTTGTATCAACCGAAGAGTGAAATAGGAATAATTCATTCCGATTTCCAATCCAAAAATGAACCAAACGTCTTGGAGGAGTGGGGCAATCCGATTATCATTCCAATTCATTCCCATTCCATTATCCATTCCAATTCCACTCTTGAACCAAACAAGCCCTAAGAGTTTATTCAATGAGTGAGATGCATTTAATTGTAAATCAAAATAACTCGTGTTGGATTTCCTTTCTATACAGAGTTAATTTTCAAAACCTTCAGTGCTGAAATAGAGTTATTTCATTAGTTATCTTGCTTGAATTTCACGAATTGGAAAATTTCCACAGATAATGGTTATTCTTAGTTCTAGCAATGTAGGTCTCTTCAAAATAGTTATGATTATTGGAAACTAGTTTGTGTTTAAGCATTGTTTCCGGGGATACCATCGATTTATTTACTTATTTACTTATTTTCTTATACCTTTGAAAAATAGTTAAAATGCATGGAGACGATTATACGGGAAAGGACTTTGGATGCTGCCTGCCATTATTCTTCTTTAATGGGGTCTCCACAATTGAGTTCGGAGTTGGCGCCTTCTTTTCAATCTAGTTCAAGAATTACTCCTAATTTGGCACCTGAATCAATTCATGGCTCCTCTATTTCTAACTTCTCTACGACGCTTGGTAATGACTGTTCTTCTTTTCAAAGTGAGTTGAATTGAATAGAGAAGTTTGTGAAATTTTTGAAATTTGACTCCTCTGCATTATTTTAACAACAATTAAATGGTCTCTTGCAGGATATCGACCTAATGGACAGCATAGAGTGCTTGCTAGCTTCTCTTCTTGTTCGAACGGTAGAGTTATGGATTCAATTGGCAGCATTTTGGGAACAAATTTCGCTCATCAAGCTTCTGATTCATCATATTTGTGTTCTACTTCCTGTAACACTTCGTTAGCAAGAGCTGTCCAGAACAACGGAGCAAGCTCAAATATATTATGTGTACGTGATCATGGATCGAGGTCTCTCAATGATCAAACTAGAATGACCTGTGAGTAGTACAATATATATGGTACTAGTTATTCTTTGCATGGTGTGTTAATTTTAATGGGAGGTTCAGCTTATCTCAGTTGCATTCTGCTCGTATTTCTTATGCATGTAGCTACCGACAAGATCTAAGCAAAAGTGATTTTCAAAGTTTAAGTGAATCCGATCTATATTATTTGTATTGAAGCTTTTAATAGTTCTTTTATGATCTTGATGCTTTTTTTCTCTTTATAATTGTATCACATATGTACTTGGCAGATAATACACATTTGAGCTTGGGCTATGAAGCATGTGTTCCTTGGATGCACAATTCATCTCTATCAGCACTTGGTTCCTGCAGGAAATCTAATTTTGTGGATAAATTCAATTTCGAATCCCCTGTGTTACTGGACTGTGCTGGAATGGCTTCTGCTTTGGGCTTAGGGGCATCGAAGCCGCTACGAAGCATCCACGAATTTCCAGAATCAGTTCTGGAGGCGCATGATTTATTACAAGGGCAATCTTTTCAGGATACCCAATTTAGTAACAATCATCACCATGTATTGCAAAAAGAAGATAACTTTGGGCAGCAAAAGGTGTTGATTGAGAAAAATTCTGTAGGCCCTTCACAGCAGAACAATAAATTAATTGATTTTGCTCAGGTGAACAGTAATGTTGCAGAAACTTATAAAAAGTCTCCTACCTCGAGTAACAAATTGGGCTTGGAGAAATTGATTAATTTTCTATTTCTTTATGAACATGTATTGAGCTGCTCACTTCGTGAAAGGGAATGTGATGTACACGTTTGTCCAAATTTTAAAGAGAAGCTTAATCACATCTTGAATTGTAATGTTAAGGGCTGCGAGAAAAGTTGTTATGGGCCCAGGGTACTCATCGATCATTATAGGAAGTGCTGCTCAATTGAATGCCAGTTGTGTGGTCCAGTCCGGAGAAAATCAGCGGAAGTTTCTGACCAGCTGCGACCTGTAAAACGTTGTAGAACTGAAAGCTGTAGTGCCGTTCTCTCCAGTCAAAATGAAACTTTTAAAGAACCACGGCCTGCCCTGAATTCTAATTGTTCTTCTTCCCAAGGTTCATCGAGAACATTTCAAGGGACACTGATGTCTACGAATGTGAGCTCTGAGATTCAAGATGTGTCTATGAATCAGAAATTTCTTGACTCTTCTACTTCTAAAGTTGATGACTGGAATGTGAACCTTGTGAGGTTGGAAGAGACTAAAGTGCAACGAGAGCAAGAAAAGGCAAAGATACAGAATGAGGTCGATGATGTTGCAGTTGAAATGCAAGAAAATGCAGAAATCCAGAACAAGGACAGTGACTTCGTCGTCAGGATGCAAGAAGACCCACATACTAAGGACGAGGATGGTAATATCGTGCTCAAGCTACAAGAAAAAACAAAAAATCAGAATGAAACTGGAGTTAGAGTTGTGGTCGAGATGCAAGAAAATTCACGAATTCAGAATGAGGGCGGTGATTTTGTGCCCGATATAGAATGCAAGCCTGATTCCTTACAAGTTGTCACTCTAGTGGTTACTGAATCAAATTCGGTAAATCCGAGAATTAAAGTGGTTTCACTTATCGATACATTCACTGCAGATAAAATCAGGGAACACCTTAAGAGTCTCAAGCAATGCAGTGGTCAGGTAAATCAACAATACTATGATGCTGGATTCACATTTTCTTTTACTGTATTTTTCTGTGTGAGAAGTCAGTCAAGGGTTTGCTGCATTAGAAAAGGAGGATAAAAATCTTCTATTGTATAGTAAGTGAATTTTCACCTCCAAATTTATAGGCTTAATTTTGATGACCAAAATGGTTTTTATTATAGCTGATTGTTTGCATGCTTTTATGAATAAGAATTCCTTTCAAGCTCTATCTAACTTTGAATGTTTTGATGGTGGAGCCAAGGCATAAAATATCATAATCATGTTCTTGAGGGAATGGTAATGAAAGTATATCAACATAACCTGTTAGGTATTTTAAAATATTTTTATTGGATCAAGGAGATCTGGTATAAAGTAGGTTTCCAGAATTGCTTTCCTGTAGGATTTTTTTTACATTTACACAACCAGACTTTCTAATTGTGTTAATTTGAAAGTCTCTTGGTACTCTGTTGTGCTAGCTATGAAAACTAATTAATTTTGGAGAATATTGAGACAGCCTCTAAACTTCTCTCTCAAACACTTTTGTCCTTGAACTTTCTTATATTGCAATTCCATTATTGGCCACTTAAACTTTTTTTTTGAGAGAAAGGTAGCATGCTACCCGCTTCGTTTATTTCATTTAGAAATAAACTTAGCTGGAAATGTGAATCAATTAGGATTCGAACTTGGGTCTCGGGTACCAACCACCAAGCCCTTCTGCCACTTGCGCTAGGGACAGTCGGTGGCCATTATTGGCCACTTAAACTTTTTGCTTTAACACTTTGGTGCTTGAACTTCCTCACATTGCTATTCCGTTCCGGCCATAAAAAAATCTGACTTCTCATGACTTTTCCTTGTAAGATAACCTTTTAACCTTGTTTCAGGTACTAAAACTGGAAGTTCCTTTACCTGAAAAGCGGATGTTCAAGGATAGAACCCCAGTATATGAAAAGTTTCAGGAAATAAGATGTTTAAGTAGAAGTTTAGGGACTAAGTTGTAATATCGGGATAGCCTAGTAATGCAGTTTATCCTACTAATACTATGGAATTGGTATTGATCTATTACTCTTTTTAGGGTCATGCAAAATCCGGACAATCCCAACGGCAGGATCGATTGAGAACATGCACTTTATGTGGGATGGAACAGCTTGTTTTTGAAACCCCTCCAAGATTTTGTGCATTATGTTCCAAGCAAATCAACCCTAGAGGACTCTACTATGAAAGCACGGCAAAAGGAGATTATCCACTTTCTTTCTGTAGCAAATGCTTCAAAGTTCCTGGTGAAGTTATAAAGACTATTAATGGAGATGTTCCGAAGGTTAAGTTAGATGAGAGATGGTGTTATGCTGAAACAGATACTAAAGATGAACCAGTAAGTACATATCCTGCGTTATGACAAGGCAATTTTACTTATATATTCGTGCAGAATTATCTGTTTGCACATATACTCTTTATAAATCTGAATAATCATATGTACCCCTGTTGACAGTGTGATTTGAGTAGGGGTGGAAACGAGCCGAGCTCGAGCGAGCTTACCTCAGCTCAAGCTTGGCTTGAAATTAATTTCAAGCCTAAATTTAGGCTCAAGCTCGGCTTGCAATTAATTCGAGCCGAGCTCGAGCGAGCCTAACTTCGAGTCGAGCGAGCTCGAGCCCTAAACGAGCCGCTTGAAATTTTTAACATCGTGCAATCTATAATTTAATTTTTATAAAATATTATCTTAAATTTGATACAAAAAATATTTAAGAGTTCAACATATAAAATGAATGCATAAAATAAGATATTATAATATTATAAAAATTAGGAAAAATAATTCTGCGAAGTGAAAAAGAGAGAGAGAGAGCAATTTGAGTAGAATTTTACTGATTTAATTTTGTGGGCTCAATAATCTAAATTCTATATAGATATAATTAAAATACATAATATACATTATTTTATATAATTAAAGTATATATTATATATAATTATATATAGAGAGAGTTTTCGCTATATTGTTTTGAGTATAGATCCATTTATACTCATCGCTTTCGATCGTTGGATTTATTCTTTTAACTATTTCAATCCTAGGGGACCACTATCATCCTAATCGCACATCCAACGATTGAAAATTTATAAGTATAAAGAGATCTATACTTATAAGAGTATAGTAGCCATATACTATATTATAATATTATACATATATTTAAACTACTATATTATATTAATAGTGCAAATGGCTTGCTATTAGGTTTCGGCCCTTGTATGAAGGGATGGGCGGTCGAGGATGATAGTAGCCCCTAGGGTTCGATGGGTGGCTAGTTGAATAGTGTGACCTAACAGATGAAATAGGCCAAAGGGGTAGATCTAACGGAAGAAACTCGAGAATACCAAATGCTTGGTACTATCGGTAGTACAGTAGCTGAACTCTATATATATAGGTAAATTTAACAATAGAAAACTCGATTGCACAAAATGCTCAGTACTATCAATAGTATAGATAGTATAGTAGCCGGAATATATATATAGAGAGAGAGAGTTTGGCTACTATATTATCAATAGTACAAAATGCTTGTACGTGTTATCGAATTTTGTACCGTTAGATCTAACCCTATGACCATTTTCACCCATTAGATTATACTATTCAACTAATCTCCCACTCAATTCTAGAGAATCATTATCATCCTAACTACACATCTCATCATCCAATGAGTGAAAATCTAACAGCAAGTGGTTGGTACTATTAATGATATTGTAGACTATATTTATATATTCGAGCTTTCGAGCTTTTCGAGCCTAATTCGAACGAGCCTAGTAATACTCAAGCTCGGCTTGAAATTAATTTCGAGCCGAGATTTAGGCTCAAGCTCAGCTTGGAATTAATTCGAGCCGAGCTCGAGCGAGCCAAATATCGAGCCGAACGCGAGTCGAACACGAGCCGGCTCGCTCGTTTTCCAGCCCTAGATTTGAGAGAGGGAACTATACAATTTATTTTTCTTCTTCTTTTCTTTCTTTTTTTTTTTAATGAAAGAGGGGGGCTGGGTGGGCTTTTTTTTGGGTGGGATGGGGGGGGGGTGGTGGTGTTGGAGGAGGGCTGGTAGTGTGGTTTATTCGAGTGACATATGTTCTTGAAGGGCGTACGTACACATAAATGTAAATGATAAATGTTGTAGGGGTTATATTTGCAAATATCACTATCTTTGTCATAATTCATCTCATGCCTTTTCTGTGAATTGGCAGTGGCTCACCTGTGTAAAGTGTAATAGTTGGGAACATCAAATTTGTGCTCTTTTCAATGGAGAAATTAATCAAGGGCTTAAAGTAGAACATACTTGCCTACACTGCATATTAGAGGAGCTAGAAAGCGGAGGCCGTGAACCACTGCAACCAAGGTTGGTTTTTGAAGCACGAAACTTACCAACAACTATGCTGAGCGACCACATTGAGCAAAGGCTTTTCTACCGTCTTAAACAAGACAGGAAGAACAGGTCAGATGCCCTGGGAAAGAATATTGAAGAGGTAAACTTTCCTTCTTTCTCTATGCTGGTTTTATCATTTATGAAGTTGTTTGTTAGTGTGTAAAGCTCATGCACTTTATCAAAAATAAGCAATTTTTCAAGCTTCGTGTGCATCGCATTGTATGTATTGTCAAGATTTAAGGAATAGAATTAAAAGATGTATGACACTTATAAAATGACTCCTTACATATTGTATGATTTGGAAACAGTCATGTCGTGCGTTTCCTTCCTCGTTTCCTCTACCTATTTTCCTATTCTTTTTTCTACTGTTCCTTCTTGATGCCCTAATTTGTCTGCAGTGTGACCAATGCATAGCTATTAGTGGTTGGGACTATGTCCACTATATTTTGGCTAGATTGAGTTGTGATCTAAGTTTGGTGTGATATGGTTTTCTTTTGTTTAGTCTGCACATAACAAGTTGGTTTAGGTTGAGTTTGCTTTAAGCATGATATAAAAACCTAAAATGTTTCGTTAGGCACTTGGTCCTTGGGATTTGACCCCAATGTCATTTTATCCTTAGATTTTGAAATGTAACAATTTAGTCCCTGAATTTTGTTTTTGCTTAATAATAAAGTCCTTCTGTTAGGCTTTGTTTGGTATTGTGTTTGTTTTTTATTTTTTAAATAGAATTTTGTATATAAAATGGTGTAAGAATGGATAGTGGATTTGCTTGCAATCAGTGTTTGAAAAGGCGCACGCCTCAGCACCTAGGCGTGAGGCGTGGGCCTTAGCGTAGCTGAGGTGTAGTGCCCTCTCTGAAGCGCGCGCCTAGGCTTTGAGGTTGTGCGCCTCTGACACGCCATGTGATATTTAAATTTAATGGGTCTAAGGTTTGGGCTTTTGGGTCTTGAATTTTTCAACTTATATTCTAAAATGTTAAGGGATTGAAAAAAAAAAAATCCCTAATTTGAACCCTTTCTTCCTCATTTCTCTTGGTCATTCTCTTTTCCCCCAATGGCAACAAGCCAGCAAGTGCTTTTAAGTTGAAAGTTTTAACATATTTTTTTTCTTTTTAGTTTGAGAACATTTATGTATGTGATTTCTTTGCTTTTTTATAGTTATTTTATTTTTGTTTGGCCATTTTTGGAATTTTTATGTAATATATCAATTTAAACTAGACTTGTTAAGAGTGTTTTATTTTTATTAAAAGTGTGCATCACCTTTTTGAGGCACGCGCCGCGGTGCGCCTCACGACTCCAGAAGGCTTTTGTGCCTTTTCCCATCTCGCGACTTCTCAAACATTGTTTGCAATCCTTTCATCCGAGATGTTTATTTAGCAACAATAAACAAAAACTTGAAAATAATTTATTTTTCTTTTAAAATTGTTTTAAACAAGTTGACATCCCTCACTTAGCCGGATGCATTTTATCCAAGGTTATAAATAGCGGATAGCGGGTATATAGTGTTTGCAGAGTTTCATAACGGAAGCGGGTAGCGAGCGCCAAAGTGGGCGCTGTGAACCTATTGCGGGTTTCATAAAAGCAAATTTAATATGTTTATGTTTCATATTATATATATATATATATATAGAGAGAGAGAGCTAGGCTATTATACTATCGGTAGCACGGAGCCCTCCGTGCTACCAAGTTGTTTTGATGATGCGGCTTCCAAATCAATGATCGGCTCAGATTAGACTTGATCTACACTATTAAAAGTATTTAGAAACTAAATTTCATAATTTTTTGATATCATTTACCTATCAAACAAGTAGTCTAAAATTGAACGGCTGAAAATAAAAATCTCATAAAAAATGATGATAAAAGATTTAAATTCAAGATCGGATATCGATGTTACTCTAAATAGTGAAAAAAAATTTCTATAAAATTTTTGGGATTTGGATTGTTTTACATCGTTAAACTCTCAAACGCACCACATCGGCCATTAAAATTGTCAATTTTGAGATCTTTTGATCACTAGTCAAATAATGTCGAAAAATATGAAATTTAGTTTTCAAATACTTTCAATAGTGTAGATCAAGTCTAACGAAGCCGATCATCGATTTGGAAGCCACATCATCGAAAGCAACTTGGTAGCACGGAGCCCTCCGTGCTACGGATAGTATAGTAGTCGGACTCTCTCTCTCTCTCTCTCTATATATATATATATATATAGTCCGGTTGAGATACTATCAATAGCATCAAGCGTTTGGCGCAATCGAGTTTTTCACCGTTAGATTTAATACTTTGACTATTCTCACCCGTTAAATTATACTATTAAACTAATAACTTACTCAACCCTAGGAGGCCCATATCATCCAAAGCGTACATCTTTTAATCAAGGGTCGAAAACTCAAAAGCCATCCTAAGCGTACATCTTTTAATAGCACCAATAGCTCGATGCTATTAATAGTATTCAAGCCTACTTCTATATATATATATATAGAGAGAGAGAGAGAGAGAGAGAGTAGAGCTAGAATACTTTTAGAAGCATCAACTCATTGGTGCTTCTAAGTTTCGAGCCCTTGGATCTATATCCCAATTACTAATACCCTTTAGATCAAACACTATTGCACCTATCACCACCTGCCACCATCATCTCAACCTCACATCTTTCCATCCAAAGGTTAAAAACTCAAAAGCACCAATCCATTGGTACTTTTGAGAGTATTCTAGCTCTACTCTCTCTCTCTCTCTCTCTCTCTCTCTCTCTCTCTATATATATATATATATATATATATATATATATATATAGTCCGGCTATGCTATCAATAGCACGAAGTACTCGGTGCTACCAAGTTTTCCGCCGTTAGATCCACCCCTTTGATGATTTTCACCCGTTAGATCATACTATTCAACCAACCACCCACTTAACCCTAGGGGGCCCATATCATCCTAACCGCACATCTCTCAATCCAATGGCTAAAAACTTGGTAGCACCAATGACTTGGTGCTATTAATAGCATAGTAGCCTAGTTCTATATATATATATATATATATATATATATATATATATATATATATATATATATATATATATATATATATAGAGTCCCACGGCGGTGCTGTAGCACCTCAAAGCACCAAGCACTTTGTGCTTGTGAATTTTTTACCGTTAGATCTACGACTTTGATCATTTTCATCCGTTAGATTATACTATTCAACCAACCACCCACTTAACCCAAGGGGCCCACATCATCCTAACCTCACATTTATAAATCCAAGGGCTAAAAACTTACAAGCACCAATGACTTGGTACTTTTAAAACCATAGGAGCTCAATTCTATATATATATATATATTTAATCATACTTTTTTTAGTATTGCAAGCCTATATATATTTAATGTCATTATCTATTAAGAGTTTAAGATTAACTTTAAAATATTTAGCAAACCAAAAAGACATAACACTTGAAAATCATCCATTAACAATAGCATACCGATAGCATATAAAACCTGCTCTAGCGGCCGCTATGGTGGGCATAGCGGCCGCTATTTAAAACATTGATTCAAACCTAACCAACTGTAGCAACAAAAAAGGTCATTCTTTCAACATATCAAATTATATAGATTTAGTGTTTTAAAAAATATAAAAAGGTGGCAACAATAACAAACGAGTTAGTCTGTTTCAAAACAAGGCACACGAGGACCATCATTAAGTTTTTCTTTGTTGGGCACGTGTTATGCAGAGCGTGCTGACTGTGTTGGTGTATAAAAGAGTTCGTGTGCCGTAGCATGCCGACGTGTCATGCGTACTGATGGCACACTGGCATGCTCTGTGCCAAGGATATAAATGCCCATCAGCATGGGCCGTATCTACCATGCCGTATTGTGCCAACTAGATATCAGCACGATACTGCTCCCGTGCCGATGGCACAGCTCAAAAACCTCTATTCTTTTAATTAGTAAGTAATTTTCTCAATAAAGTTCAAAATATTTGATAAAAATATATAATACATAGTTAAATTATTTTGTTGCTACAAAAAATAAATAGTTCATGCTATTATGTGTCGGCACACAATGAATTTTTTTGTGACCGGCACGTATCGTCACGGCCTAGCACGCACCGTGCCGTACCGTGTCGAAAAGTTTCTGGCACGACCCCGTGCCACGATACTTAAATACTTTCTGTGCCAAGGAGTGGTTGGTGTTGGAACTCTTAGGCACAAATTGTAAATGAGGTGAAACTTTAGGTACATCGAATCAAGGTCAAACTTCAGGGTTGAAATTGAAACTCCTATGGACGAAATTGAAATCGATGCTAGACCTTAGGGAAATTGTTACATTGAAACTTTTGAGCTGAAGATAGAGCCAGGTTAAACTTTCAGGGTTTAAATTTGTAATCAACCAATCACAAAAATTCCACACTCGTAAAGAGTAACTTTTTCCGGTGGATCCTACCACTACAGTAACAAAGGGTTAAGTTTATGCAGTCTCAACCCTGCATATGGAAAGGTGTTTTTTTTCCAATTTTGAACAATTTCTGGATTTGTTCTTGAACTGTATGAACTTACAATTGCATGTGGAAAGGTGTTTCTTTCCAATTTTGAACAATTTTTGGATTTGTTCTTGAACTGTATGAACTTACAAACTAGTAACTTTTATACAAACTTGTAACCTCCATACATTATACAAACACTGTGTTGTACTTCCATTATATTAGCTTAATGGTCTTTGATTGAATCTTTTCCTTTGCTTAAAATTTCAGGTACCAGGAGCAGAAGGTCTAACAGTGCGAGTTGTTTCATCAGTTGAGAGGAAATTGGATGTGAGGCCACTTTTTCACGACATCTTTAAAGAAAAATATCCAAAAGAATTCCCTTACAAGTCAAAGGTGTAGTTTTCTCGTTTTAACATAATTTTATGCAGTCGTTTATCTTTGCCTTTCCATTTTAGTCTTCCATACTATATACTAAGCTATTCTTTTCTGTTCAGGCCATTCTGTTGTTTCAGAAGATTGATGGTGTTGATGTTTGCCTTTTTGCAATGTATGTCCAAGAGTATGGTTCAGAATGTTCTTTTCCAAATCAAAGACATGTCTATCTTTCGTACATAGATTCTGTTAAATACTTCACGCCTGGAATAAAAGCTGCGAGCGGAGAGGCTCTTCGGACCTTTGTGTATCATGAAATATTGGTAAAGATAGTCCTTTATATCTTCCTATTGGTCTTGCCATTTTTCTTTTTTATCTATTACACAATTAATAACAATTTGATCCCTGAAGTTTCACTCAATATCGTACTGATTTCCCACAGTCACACTTGAATCCCTGAAGTTTGTTATGTGCGACATTAGTTCATTCATTCTATGTCTGGAAAAAAGTGCCATTCCGTGTCTGGAAAAAAGTGCTACGTTAATACTATCATTAGACTTTCCTTTCCATGGAATAAAACTCCAAGGATGATATATCACTGAGGTCAAACCTTAAGGTCAAATTGAAAGAGAGGCTTAATGGAGTCAATTTCTCAGATCAAATTGCTGTAAATTCTTACTTTTGAGGGTGAAACGTGGATCAAACTTGACGGACTTAATTTGTAGTTAGCCTATTTCAGTTGTCTTTTTTTTTTTTTTTGATAGAGAGATAATTGATCGGTCTCAATTTATGCCTATAAATTTCTAGATTGGGTACCTGGACTACTGCAAGAAGCGAGGTTTTGTGAGTTGCTCTATATGGGTTTGCCCATCAGTGAAGCGCGATGATTACATTCTGTACTGTCATCCGACTACCCAGAAGATGCCAAGGGCAGAAAAACTTCGTGATTGGTATGTATTATTGAGTGATTTATTGAACCACCAACCACCAATCTTTTGCATATATATATACCCCCTGCAAATTAGTGAAAATGTGCAAGACCAAAGTAAAGTTAGTGTTTGGGTTCATACCACTGTAAATCTTTCTTTTTTACATGTGTGCCTCTTTTGGGTATCTATACCAGAACAGCATTGCTTGTGCAACCCCTTGCAGGGGCATGAATGCAAAAATAAGTACTGTTTTCAAGGGCATGAACGCAGATACCAACTTTGCAGGTTTATTTGAATAACAAGACAGATTTGTGGGTGGTTTATAGTCAATAAACCCATTGAGAGAACAAATACCGAGTTTAATACCTTCTTTATTGGCCTAACTGAATTCAAATTATTTTTTTTGCAGGTACCATAAACTGATCAGCAAGGCTACCATTGATGATGTTATTGTCGAGCACACTAACTTACATGATCGTTTCTTCTTACCAACTGGTGAGCATAACACAGTTACTGCTGCGAATTTACCGTATTGCGAGGGTGATTATCGGGTTGAAGCGTAAGTGCTCCTTAAGGATGACTCGGGAGCACTTCTAAGAAAGGGGCAAAGGCTGCTAATGATAGGATGCTTAGGGCTTACAAACGTGGCTCTGTAGAAAGAGATCCGAAGGATATGTCACTTATGAACAAGGTTGGTCTATTATGGTCCTTTGTTGTTATTAGATGGAAAACTATGTAATGCACGCCTTAACAACTTAAATGCAGAAGTAAAAATGATAGTAGAAATCATTAGTTCTTTTCTTTTGCAAGTAATAAGCTAATAATAGGGGTCCGGCTACTATACTATTATGAGTACGATCGTTCTCGTACTCATAAGTTGTTTTTTATGATAGAGCTTCCGAATCGACGATCCACACCGTTAAACGTTATTTACAGCATTTAAAACTTCTAGAAATAAAATTTTATAATTTTTCGACATCATTTATCTTACGATCAAGAGGTCACAAATTTGACAATTTTTAACGGCCGGTATGGGATACTTGCTAGTTTAACGGTATAAAAGAATCAGAATTTGTTGAATTTTTGATAGAAAATTCTATTCACTACATAGATAAAGATCAATAACTCCGATCTTGAATTGAACATCCTATCATCCTTTTTTAGGACGTCGTTCAATTTTGACCGTTCATTTTATGCCCACTTGATGGACTTTATTATGATTTCGAAAATTTACGAAATTTATTTTCTGAAAGTTTCAAATACTCTAGATCATATTTAACGGAGTGGATCGTCGATTCGAAAGCTCCATCATCGAAAACAACTTATGAGTAGTAGGGCTCCAATACTCATAATAGTATAGTAGCCATGGCCCTAATAATAGATCTATTATCATCTAGTAATTTTATTTATATTAGAAGCAAAACTGTATAATGCACTCCCCAACTACTTAAAATGCTGCAGAGGAAATGATAGTAGAAATTATTAGTTTTTTCTTTGAATTATAATAGATATTTGAATACAATGCA
Source organism: Aechmea fasciata (assembly GCA_025177825.1). Classification (NCBI taxonomy): domain Eukaryota; kingdom Viridiplantae; phylum Streptophyta; class Magnoliopsida; order Poales; family Bromeliaceae; genus Aechmea; species Aechmea fasciata. Next base: position 12,851,611 of record CM045932.1, read on the forward strand.
ATTAAGTTATATCTTCAAAGAAATTTGAGAGTAAAGATGAAAAGAACAATTTTTATTGTTTGAGATTCGACTGTGAATAAGTTTGAATATCTAGATTTAATCTTATATTAGTATTAGATTAATTGATGAGAGGAGATTTGTCATATCTAATTTGCTTAAACAGAAAATTCTAATATTTGAATATAATCCTATGATTTGAATCAGAGAAGATTTGTAAAATCCTGTGCATGTAAAATGGTGAGATAAGGTTTTTTTGATAAATAAGAACTATAGTATAGTTACACGTGAAAATTTTATGTAAAAAATTGTTTATTCTTTTTAAGGGGGAGGTGAATTTGTGATTGTCCTTGAAATTCCTTAATATTAGTTAACAATCTTGTTTGGATGTGTTATGTTGAGTAGGGTTGCATAGCTGAAGGTCTTTCAGAAAGTAAGACATTTCCAAATTCCTTAAATTCGGATAGTTTTGATTATTTCGGTGTGTATTTATATTGTGTAGTCATTTCTTTTGTATAAATATTTTCTGCATCATCTTTCTGTATATCACTTTAAAACCTATACTTTCTTAAAAATTTATCAGCTTTTATCTATTTTTTTTCTCCTATCTATTTCCCAAAAATAAACTTTTTCACGCTGCGGCCGCCTATCTAGATTATTCACTCAAGCAAGGGAGAGTATACAAAGGCTTTGGCATATTTTATTTCGAAGTGGAATGAAACCTCTTTTGACCGAGCTTTAAAGAATTAAGGCCTTGATTGTGATTATGTGCATGCTATCTACGATAGAGAGAAGGGAGCTAAAAAAAAAAAAGAAGAAAAGACTCAATTGTAATTTAAATTTGGGGCAATTGCCTATATACCCCGAAAAGTTTTCGTTTTCTTATTTACCCTCTTAGAAGGCTAATATTGAAAATACCCTTCTTATGTTTCAAGTTTTTCTAATATACCCCTGAGTTAAGCTCACCATCGTTATGTATGAAAAATTACCATTTTGCCCTCATCATCATCATCTTCCTCATTTCATCTCCCTCACAAAATGCCGGCGATCGCCGCCGCCCCCGGCTGCGCCGCCAACCTCTTCTCCGTCGCTCCTACTCCCTCGACCATTAACGACCCCCTCCCCTCTCCTCTCCCCCTCCCCACCAAGAAACCGAAGCCGAAGCCGCCGCCGCCGCCGACGAAGAACCATGGAAAGTGTTGGGACCGCCGCTCACGCGGGCGGAGGTTAGGGCACTCCTCCGCTTCCCCAACTAGGACCGCGACGAAAGCGACCTCGACGACGATCCCGTCGTCGTCCTCTCGTTGTCGTCGCCGCGGCCGCCGTGGCGACGGTGGCGGCCGCCTGCGGAAGAAGGATTCGTCGACGGGGAGGGCGGTAGCGACCGCCACCGTCGTCGGGGGACAAGACGTGGGCGTTTCTCGGGGCGAGCGGTGGCGACGGCGACGGCAGGGAGGGGGGAGCCCTTGCGGTGGAAGGAGAGAGGGAGGGCGAAGGGAGGAGGAAGATGAAGGGAGGGGTGGTGGGATAACTTAAGGAATTATTATAATAAAGTAGGGGCAAAATAGGTATTTTACTTAGATTTTAACTCTAGTATAGATTTAATCCACGTTTAACCCGAGTTAAGATAACAGGGGATAACTACGGGGGTATTTTAGAATAACGGTGGAACATATGAGGGGCATTTTAGAAAAAAAAAAGTTGGGGTAAATTAGATATTTCCAGACGCATGAGGGGTATATAGGCAATTATCCCTTTAAATTTTATTAGTTGAGAATGCAATGTTATCAATTGTTTTTGTCTCTATTCTGTCCACAGTATTCTCAGTTATCCTCTGAAACTTATTGCCTCAGTGATGTCAGTTATGACTAATTCTTCATCTGTAAATTCTTTTGATTCAACAGCTTGGTGACAAAATCCGCCCAAAGAAGGAAGAATTCATTATGATTTATTTGCAGTATACTTGCAAGCACTGCTGTCTTCCTATCATGTCTGCAGAAATATGGAAGTGCACAACATGTAAAATGTTTATGCTTTGCAACCAGTAAGCTACTGACTCTTAATCTCCCATGTTTTTGTTTTGATTTGATTTGATTTTTGTATACTATATGTCTGAATAGATTTACTCAATCAATAGGCTCCGATTCATATTTTTTATGGCTTTGCATTCTTGACCATTTGTGTAGAGATATCTACCTATGTAGGCCTGTAAAATTATCTGCCTACACACCATTCCTATTCTGAACTTTCATACATGCCCCTCAGAATCTCACATGCCCCTCAGAATCTCAAGTCTTAGATACCTTTGTACTTACAGAGAAGCAGCTAATTCGGAAATCTTTTTCTATATTAAAACACTATTAATTGAATGGCTCTTATGTATGAAACTCCGTCAGATTTACTGGGGTACATGTGTAAATTAGAAGATTTTACCAGGATGTGTATGTGAAATTGTTGAAACTCCTGCCATGCAAAACAGGCCATTTAGGATGACTATGTATCGGGGAAGTTATCATTTATTATTATTTTTTTGGTAGTTAATTTTGGTCTTTGTATTGCAGGTGTTATACTATGGAACAGCAGCGGGAACACAATGACAAGCACCCTAGTATTTTGAAAGAAAAGCACTCCTTCCGATTAGTGAGTATCAGAGCTTCGTGCTTCTATATGTTTGTCTTCTAGTGTAAATTTTCTTTTTCTTATTATTATTAGTATTTTCAGGTTCAGCAAAATGCTCTTCCAGATACCGATGATGGAGATGAAGCATTACGAAGTGAATTTTTTGACACAAGAACTGTGTTTCTGAATCTTTGCCAAAACAGGCAATACCAGTTCGGTACCCTTCGTAGGGCAAAACATTCAACAATGATGCTCCTTTATCATCTGAGTAATTCAATAGTCGGTAATGCAGGGAACCTGGGAGAACAATCTGTGCAGGTGTCACATTAATTTTGTTCGAGTCTTTAGCATAATATACGTGCAAATCATCTATTTACGTAGATACGTCTGTGAATGTCTGTGAAACAAAGAAAATTTTTATACGCCCCTCCAAAGTGCGGTGTTGCAAAAATACCTGTAAGAGAGTATTCAGTTCATGGTTTTTGCGCTTGGAAGTTTTTTAAAAAAGGGGCATTTCTGTAGAAATTTTTTTTGCAGGCAATACAAATGCAAATATTTCTTATTTTTGTGTTAGGGACCACTTAAAGCTGTATTTATTGATCTTTTAGTTACCTTCTTTCATTTCTGGATTGCGATTTTCCTTTCTCACTATTTGCAGGAAGGAGCTGCTCATATTGATCATGAAGTGGTTGATAATGCCACCAAAGCGGATAATCCTTTGCTACCTAATAAAGGGAATCAACACAAGCAAACTATAGAGGTATATTAATACAAATTATGTATTGCATGATCTGCCTGTAAAATTTGACATACTCCTTGAGAGTGCAGTTTTGTACAAAAATATCCTCAGGTGAGGGAGTCGTCCATTTAATGGGGAGAAGATGGCCTTTTATTGGAATTAGTCGTTTAACAAGGGCCAGCAAATAGAATGGTATTTGCTGGAATTAGTTTTTGTATTGGAATAAAGGGCCAGCAAAGAGGGCATTGTTAAAGCAAATAGAAGGGTTTTTGTATTGGAATTAGTTTTTTAAAGAGGGCCAGCAAAAATGTGGGAAGCTAAGTTTCTAAAGGGCGTACATGAAGATTCAGATGGTGGTGACAAACATGAAAAAATAATTTTGCAGGGTTATATATGTAAACATCTTAGTTTAGTTAAATATAATCCCATGCTAAATTTGTTTATCTATTTTCTTCTTGCTTTGTTGTGATTTGTGTTTCTCACTATTAACAGGAGGGAACTACACATCATGATAATGATATTGCCTGTAATGCTACCATGCCCGATAATTCGTGCTGGCTAACAAAGAGAATCCAAGAGAACAAACTATGGAGGTACTTTCCGCAATTTTTATTTCTTTATATATATATATCTATATATATATATATACATATATATATAGGGTCCGGCTACTATACTATTATGAGTACGATCGCCCTCGTAATAGTATAGTAGCCATATTATGAGTACGATCGCCCTCGTAATAGTATAGTAGCCATGGCCTATATATATATATATATATATATATATATATATATATATATATATATATATATAGAGAGAGAGAGAGAGAGAGAGAGAGAGAGAGAGAGAGAGAGAGAGAGTTGAGCTAGAATGCTATTGATAGCAAACCGCACTTTCGCCACCCATTTATTTTCGATGATGGAGCCTCCAAATCGACAATCGGTACCGTTGAATACAATCTATATCACTTGAAGTGTTTAGAAATCAAATTTTAAATCTTTTCGACTTCATTTGCCTAATGATCAAAAGGTTTCAAAATTTGTAATTTTAATGGTCGATATGAAGTGTTTTCTCGTTTAACGGCGTAAAGATATCCAAATCAATTGAATTTTTATTAGAAAATTCTTTAAACTATTTAAAACAAGATCTATACTCTTGATCTTGATTACAAGATTCCTATCATCATTTTTTTAAGAATATTTATTTTCAGCCGTTCATTTTTGTGTCCATCGAGAGATTCCTATCATCAATTTTTTAAGAATATTTATTTTCAGCCGTTCATTTTTGTGTCCACTCGATGGATAAGAGAATAATATCGAAAATGTATGAAATTTGATTTGTAAATATTTTAATTGGTATAGATCATGTTCAACGGTGCCGATCGCCGATTTGGAGGCTCCATCATCGAAAACAAACGGGTGGCAAAAGTGCTTTGCTATCGATAGCATTCTAGCTCAACTCTATATATATATATATATATATATATATAGAACTAGGCTACTATACTATTAATAGCACCAAGTCATTGGTGCTATCAAGTTTTTGGCCCTTGAATTAAGAGATGTAGATTCAAAACCCCAACATCGTAAACAACTTACGAGTAGTGCTGCCCATACTCACAAGAATAACTTATTTAGTAGTAAGTGGCTCTATACTCATAATAGTATAGTAGCCTCTACTCTATATGAGTATATATATATATATATATATATATATATATATATATATATATATATATAGAGTCCCATTACTATACTATTATGAGTACGATCGCACTCGTACTCATAAGTTGTTTTCGATGATAGAGCTTCCGAATCGACGATCCACACCGTTAAACGTTATCTAGAGCATTTAAAACTTCTAGAAATAAAATTTTATAATTTTTCGATATCATTTACCCTACGATCAAAAGCTCACAAAATTGACAATTTTTAATGGCCAGGTATGGAATATTTGCTAGTTTAACGGTGTAAAAGAATCGAAATAGGTTGAATTTTTGATAGAAAATTCTATTCACTACCTAAATAAAGATCAATAACTCCGATCTTAAATTGAAAGATTCGATCATCCATTTTTAGGATGTCGTTCGATTTTGACCGTTTATTTTATACCCGCTTGATGGACTTTATAATGATTTCGAAAAAGTTCAAAATTTATTTTCTAGAAGTTTCAAATACTCTAGATCATGTTCAACGGTGTGGATCGCCGATTCGAAACCCCAACATCGAAAACAACTTATGAGTAGTAAGGGCTCTATACTCATAATAGTATAGTAGCCCTACTCTATATGAGTTATATATATATATATATATATATATATATATATATATATATATAGAGTTGTGCTGGTATGCTTCCATAAGCACGGAGGCCTCCGTGTTTCCATTTTGTTTTCGATGTTCGGACTTTCGAATCGACGATCGGCTCCGTTAGAGTTGATCTAGAGTATTTGAAGTACCTAGAAAATAAATTTTACGATTTTTCGATTTCATTTGCCTAGTGATCGAAGGGGCTCAAAATCAATAATTTTAACGGCCGTGGTGAGCCGCTTGTAAGTTTAACAAAGATAGAAATATCCAAATCATGTGAAATTTTGATAGAAAATTCTTTATACCATATAAAATAAGATCAATAACTTTGATCTAAAACTTTAATATCATATCATCATATTTTGTAAGATTTTTATTTTCACTGTTGATTTTGAGCTATTTCGATCACTAGGCAAATGATATCGAAAAATCGCAAAATTTATTTTCTAGATACTTCAAATACTCTAGATCAAGTCTAACGGAGCCGATCGTCGATTCGAAAGTCCGAACATCGAAACAAAGTGGAAGCACGGAGCCCTCCGTGCTTCCATAGGCATCCTAGCCGCACTATATATATATATATATATAATTGAGCTCCTATGCTTTTAAAAGTATCAAGTCATTGGTACTTGTAAGTTTTTTGCCCTTGGATTAATAGATGTGCGGTTAGGATGATGTGGACCTCCTTGGGTTAAGTGAGTGGTTGGTTGAATAGTATAATCTAACGGATGAAAATGATCAAATGTGTAGATCTAACGTATATATATATATATATATATATATATATATATATATATATATATTTGTGGTAAACTGAATTCTTTTAGGCCATTTACAACTAAATTTGTTAATATATGCTGCGGTTTTCTTTTTTAGCAAAGTATTTAAGGTTGTCCTTAATGTCGTTAATCAGCCACAGGACCTCTTTATATGATTTCTGTTCCATACATTAAAGGGATCATTTGTAGACTGATAGGAAGTCCAATGTTTTTTCACAGGAAAGCTTTTTGTTTGGATATCTCATTACTAACCATTGGTACCAAACAGCTTGATTAAAATATATTCACCAGTTTGTTGATGATAAAGGATGTGATCTACAACTGCTTATTTACCTCCAATTTGATGCTTTACATATTTTAGAATTGAACACCACTATCCAATCTTATCAGCGACCCTGGTAGTTTTTTGCTTCAAAAGTTTGCTCTCGTCTGGCTTTTGATCCTACTAAAAGCTTCTTGCTACAGCATAAACCAATAACGTCAGATTGGAGCTCATGCCTTTAGGGACTAAGAAGCTAATAGCTTCCTGCAGTTCTGAAGTTGCTATAGATTTTTATTTATTTTGCCAAATTGCTGGCTTGTGCTTCACAAGAAGAGAATCCCTAAGCATCATGGAAGGAAACATTTCCCTTTCTAACTATACATGTGCTGTAACTGATTTAGGATGCGCTTGATGCTCTGGTGCATGCATCACGATGCAAAGCTCCTCATTGCACGCTGTTGTTGTGCAACAAAGTGAAAAGACTCTTCCATCATGGAAGCCGTTGCAGTGTTCATTTTAATGGAGGGTGTGATCCGTGTGGGAAGATGTGGTCTCTTATTCTACGCCATGCCTTTTCTTGTGTGGAGTCTGACTGCTGTGTGCCTCGTTGCCAGTATGTACTCTCTCTCTCTCTCTCTCTCTCTTGCCTGTGTGCCAGTACGTACTTTCTCTCTCTCACACACAAATATAACTGATTGATGATTTTATGTGCTGTAGGGATGTTAAGGATCGCCTGAGGAACCAAACAACTCAGAGCGGAGCAGTGAGGTTTTCTAGGTTTAGGGACTCAAAGACAGTTTTGCAGTATTCTAACAGTTTTCTAGAACAATTAATATTACTCTAACTTAATCTCATTCTTTTGGTAGTGTCTCTATAAACCATTACATTTTGTTTGCTTATGAGAAAAGATTAAGCCCCCACTAACCCCAAACAGAAGGGGAAAGAGAGCATGTAGGGGTTGTGGCAAAGAAGGAAGGAGACGAGTTTAGGGATGAGATGCTAAGGCTAATTTAGGGAGTTTGGTAAACAAAAATATATACAAGAATATCTGTAGATGAAAGTTCCAATAGGGTGTACAGTTCATTTATTGCATTCTTTTTGTATGACCAATAAACATCTAGTACTGTAAATATTTTTCTTGTCAATAAAACCATCATTAATTCTTCCTGCAATTTTGGTGCTGTGAATTGTTGTGCTTGTGTGCATGTTTAGGCATTGGATTGCTTTTGAAGTTTGTGTATTTATAATCAAACATGAGATCACTCTAATTTAGCATTCATTTGAAGTTGTGTATTCATTTATAACCTAATATGGTTGTATTTATGGATAATTTTTATTATTTTATATTGTATACTATTTTTATGTAGTAATTGCTTGAGGGTGAAAAGCAGTTCAGTGCGCAAAATTCGTTTGCCGCTTGGGTTCATAGTTAAGAATTTCCTTTTAATTTTCTGGCTAAGTTAATATTTTCTTCACCTTCCTTTCTCATTTTGCTGTTATTATTATTTGGAGACCTATGAATGTCTTCAAATTTTCTTCAATTGTTTTTACCCCTCATATTAGTTACGGGTGGGCATGGTTTTGTTTGGTTCGGGTTGCAAGAAATATTGAAATCGAGCTGATCGAAGTTAGTGTAAGAAAATTAAAACCAAAACTGAATCTAGTGCCAAAAGACAAACCAAATCAAATAAAAATTTTGGTTTGGTTTATCAGTTTGAACATCAGAATTTTTTAATAATAGTTTGCATACTTTATCAGCTATTTCTTTTTAAAATATTTAATTTATCTAGTTGATTTTTAGTATTAACTTGGTGTATTAACCGGTAGCTTGTGCTACATTTTGATGTATTCATATACGTAGTTGTACATATTCATAGGTATTTTTAGCCTACTAACCTTATTCAAAAGGTTTATTTTCAAAGTAGACATTTGGAACTTATATTTGCAAAAATAGGTTTGGAGATGACACGTGGGGTTGTGTTGGGCAAAACACATATTGGTGGTGAATTATTTGCTGCTTTAAGATAAAAGTACTGAAATGATTTACCGTCTTCAGAAAAATTTAAAAATTCTAGGAAGGCAGTGAGTCATTTACTACCTTAATGTGGTGGATAGTTCACCGTCTTTAGGTCTAAATAGGCTCCACGCATTTGGTATACATTAAGGTGTTTGGACTACATTAAATGCTCTTTAGGTCTATATAGGATTCAGGCATTTGGTATAATATATGGTGTCTGGACTACATTAAATGCGGTGAACCATTCAACGCATTTCAAAGCGGTAAATTATTGAGACAGTGAATTATTCGCCGCATTTAGTTGTTTACTATGCCACACTAGCAGCAAGTTGCCAAATTTTTTACATTTTACAAAATAATAACTTTTTCAAGCATTGCAATCATAATAGTAAGTACATAAATTCAACTATACCAATCTCAACCATACTTTAAACAAATAGAGTGAACTATGCCAATGTCAACACACTTTAACATAAAATAAATTTAATACTATAACAAATTCATGTATAAAAGATTAGAAACATCAAATATATATGAAAATCTGAAAAATCCTATAAAAATCAAGTCTTCTCCATGCCACGCACTCGCCTTCGCCTTCGTCCCCTGCCATGTCCACGTCCACCTCTATGTTTGTATCCTCGTCCTCGTCCTCGAATATGCATATCATGCTCCGTCTTAGAATATACGGGCTCAATGCCATGCATATGATCAATATGCTTGATGGCTGTGTGTAAGGTATTGAACTTCTAAAATTATGAAGTTACGGTGTATATTGGTTTGGTTAGCCATTTGAATGGTTTCGGCGAAGTTTCGGAGCATTCGGGTGTTTTCGGTACGCGTCGGGGGCAAAAACGGAACCCAAAGGCTATGATTGGATCTTGGCCGAAATCCGGCAAGGCGTGGATGGAAAGATGGTTTGAACATGCTCGAAAACATGTGTGGGGAGTTTCGGTGCGATTTGAGGCGAATCGGAGACTCACGGAGCGAAAACATATCAAAATTGGCGAAAAGACTGAAATTTTGGCTAAGTCTGGAAATGCTGGAATTTTGGATCTACGAGGTCCGGTTCCCTACGGGGTCCGGTCCCTCTAGCCAAGGACCAGTCCCCGAGCTTGAAAATAGCCCAGCGGGCTGTGCATGAAGTTGATTGTTGAGGGGGGTTTCAGCAAATGTGCTGAATGGGAATTAAAACGGTTGCCTCTCTCTTTTCTCTCATTTCTCTCAACCTAGAGCCCTAAATAGCTCTCCCTCTCTCTCTTTCTAAACTCTCTTTCTTTCTCTCTTCAAAGTGAGAAGGAGAAGGAAAGAAGGAGAAGGAAGCTAGGAAGAAGGACTTCATCTTCTTCCTTAACTTGGAGCAAGCCTTGAGGTAAGCCTGATGCCCTCTAATGGTAGATCTCTAGGGCTTTGTTTGTATGCTCTAGAATTGGTTTGGATGTAACCCTTAGATGCTAAATGGATACTAATTGCTTGAATCAAGTGGTGGAAATGAGTTTCTTGCAATAGTAACAAACCTAGGGTTCAAAATGGGTTTTGCTAGATGCTTGGGTTTGATCTAAATTAACCCGGCGTAAACCTAATTGCTAGGTATCTTAACGCGTTGGTGGCTTCGGTTAGGCAATCCGACGAAGCTACGCGAAGAAATTGAAGAAGAGGCTTGTTCTGGTACAGATTGCCGCAGCACGCAGCGTTGGCTTCCAAAAATCACGAGATCGGATTCGTAGGCTCGTGGCATCACCAAAAGATGGGAGGGTGTCATCCCGAAGCAACTGGGCTTCCTTCTATATTCGAGTTATATATTGATCATACTTCACATGTTGATGTTATGCAAAGGGATGAGTAGATGATCGCATTTCTAATTCCTTGCATGTCTTCTTAGTTGTATAGCATTGTGGGCTTGATAAGTGGACTAAGGAAGTATGAGGATTGGGTCTTGTGACATGGGATCCTATAGTGGCATAAATGGTGAACTTGATCTTGATGATGCAAAACTGTTGACTTGTGAACTAGTATAGTGGAAACACTTACGACAAGAACGAGTGGTATGTAGATAATGTTGAATACATGATGACTGGCATGAGTTCTAGTGTAGATGAAACACTTGACATAGATTATGGTATGTGACATGAGAACTTAGTGTAAAAGAAACACTTATGACATAGCGGACTTAGGGAATAGGTGAGTTTCTCTAGTTATGACACATTGCATGAGAACTTAGTGTAGTTGAGACACTATGGCATTGAACATTGGGATAGGTGGATTCCCGAGTATTTGTTAACCCTAGTTGACAGGGTATCCTTAGTGGACGAGGATTGGATCATACTCACACAGTCTGTTTTGGGCTTGAGGTGGTCGCTCCACCCAAGCAGTGCACTCTGGAGTTGTCACACAAGCGGGGTAGCTCACGAGTGGGGTAGCTCACCAGGTGGGATACGAGCGGGGTAACTTCTCACCTACGAGACTTGAGATGTGAGTGGGGGCGAAGGGCGGGGTAGCTCTTCACCTATGAGATTTGAGTTGTGAATCGGGGCGGAGGGTGGGATAGCTCTTCACCTATGGCATTCGAGATGTGAGACGGGTGAGATCAGAGCGGGGTAGCTCCTCACCTATGAGATTTGAGACCTGAGTCGGGCATAACTTTCGGGTTAGCCGAGTGGATTAGGTTATGACCTCATGAGAGATATGCATTTTGAGCATAGTAGATGTTGCATTCATGCTTGATGTAGAGATATAGTAGCATGTTAGTTGAATACATTGCTATATTCATTCATTACTTGTTTCCAGAGGCATTGTAGCATGTTGCGATTTCTTCATTATGTATCAGTTCATTTCCAGATATCTATCTATCTATCTATCTATCTATATATCTATCTATCTATCTATCTATCTGCATATGCCTGCTTAGACCTAGTCGGAAGATCGGCGGAGTCGGCGGCTGAACCCACTGGGAACTATATTTATATAATTCTCACCCCACTTTATTGCAGGGGCCGAGTTCGAGCGTTCCGGGGGAGGATTGCGGTAAGGGCATAGCGCCCTAGTTAGCGAGAAGCTTATCCTATTTGCATTAGAGTATCCTCGTGTACATAGGTGATATGGATGTATTTTGTAGAGTACTTATGCATGTGAGGTGGATATGTATCGAGATGTTGAGTTGAACTTGTATTCATTTTTTGGGAAGATGAAAATGTAAATATGATGTAAAAGTTGAATGTTAATTGTAATAGTTAGAACTCTCTCATTTGTTTACTTGTGGTATTACTTACTTGTTCTTGTGTATACTTGTAAAAGCTACTCGCTTGCTAGATCATGTATGTATGTAAAGTTTTCTTGGGCACTTGTTTATACATGATCTCGTTGTTTTAGCCTTGGGCGGACAGGGATTTGTCTGCTGTCTGCGTCGTCGACGTGCCCGAACCGGCCAAATTGGTAGCGGTCGCGAGGCGTGACACTATGCCTTCGACAATCGGCTCCATCCCTTACGCATCAATGATTGATAGTAGTATCCTTTCCTGCATCTCAACTCTAGGCTCGGTAGCAATATGTCACGCCCCGGGACCCAACGAAAGCCCACCCGGTGCGTGTCTAGATCCGCCATATACCTACAACATATAAGGCGTCTACAACAAGCTATATATATGTCACGCCCCGGGATCGGCAGAGCCTTCCCAGTAGCGTGTCTAGACCCGCCATATGTCAACACATACAAGGCGTCTACCAAAAAATAGCGGAATTAAAACAACACTAGGCTATAACTAAGAATATTAGAGCCATATAACACTAGATCTATCAACAAGTAGAAGAAAGGATAACTAGAAAGTAAAAGGAAAACTAGGCAACATAACCATAAAACATAAGGTAGGTACAACATCTAATCCAATAACAGTGTACAAAATGGTAGCCTCTATAACAGGGTACAAAAACTCTCATCCTCTCCAACTAAAACAAAAGGAGATGATGAACTACCTAGCGAGACTCCTCGGTCGCTAGCCTGAAGCGACACCCTTACCGCGATCCCTAGCCTCCCCAGATGCAGAAGGCACTGAAACGAATCAGAAAACAGAGGGCGTGAGAACTATAAATTATAGTTCCCAGTGGGTAATTACTGACCTCAGCTGCATGCACCACTAGGCCCAAAAGAAAAGCTGTAAGTGTGCAATATAAAGTAATATGGAACTGCTGAAATAAAAGCATGATAAAGTGCTATATTACCAAGCTGCATGTATATAAGGTACATGTATAAACTATCCAACCCCGATATGGCAACATATAAAGAATATGCTCTACTGTAATAGTCAAGTATACTATGATGCAAATAATGAACTATCATGTATACTACATAACCCAAGTAATGCTCTAAGCATGTCCCAGTAATCCAACTACTATGTCCTATCTAGTAGCGATTGTCATTTAATATTGAATGTCATTGTTCAATTCTCTTTCCAGGATTTACACAAGTGTAATCCAGCTTGTGTCACCTAAGTGCCGTGGTAGCCCCAACATCCCTCTGCAAGGAATGAGTCTGTCCCAATCGGCCCCGTAGGTTTCTCAATACCGCACGTGCAAACGTATCGCAAAGGCCAACTCCGGAGTGCCGGCTTGTAGGGGGCGACCCTCACAAGCATGTGTGAATGAGCACAAATGGCAAGCAAGCACAGTCTAGTCTCAAATACTCAAATCCTCATGTCTCTCACATGGCAAATGTCACTAGCAACCCTAAGGACTAGTACAATAGCTCTCATGACACTACATTTTACTATGTCAAGGTTCCATTTCGAGCCTAATGCCGCTTCATGACATTAGCTTTGTCACGCCCCGGGACCCAGCGGAAGCCCGCCCGGCGTGTGCCCAGACCCGCCGTATGTCTACAACATACAAGGCGTCTAACAAAAACGATAAATAACCACTAAAATAAGAAGAATCTAGAAGCATCAGAGCAGTATAACAACTAGATTTCTATACAAGGAAGCATAAAGAAATGACTAAAAAAAAAGTACCAATCTCTCATATAAACCATAAAGAGAGTACAACGAAAAGAAATCCAAACACCACTATAACTAAGTACATGGTAGTCTCTACATAGGGATACGAAACTCTCTCAATCTCACCAAAGTACAAAAAAGAGAGAAAAACCCCTACAAGGTGGAACGCAGCGATAACTAGCTAGCGGTTCCCTTTCCACGATCCCTTGCCTCCGCCAGTGCCGAAGGCTCGAAACACATTAGAAAAAGAGGGCGTGAGAACTATTAATTAATAGTTCCCAGTGGGCAATTACTGACTTCAGTTGCATGCTCCACTAGGCCCAAAACTAAGCAAGTAAGTATAAGCGATAATAAGCGATAATAAGCGACATATAAATAACATGTAAATTACTAAACACAATATCTCTACTTAGCATGAATTTGCATAAGTAAGCTATTCTAAGCATGAATAGAAAGCATTATAATTAACATAAAGTTCCCAACTTGATAGTAAAAGACTAAGTTCACTATTCTAATCAAGATCTATAATGTCCACAAGTGATAGTAAAGTGTTAAAGTTTACTATTCTAGTCAAAGTCCACGCTTTTCTTTAAACTACATTAAGTTTAAGTACAATAAGATCAACCCGAAGGCGATATGGCCGATGCCCACCCGAAGGCTGCCTAGCCCAAATGCCGAGCCTAATGGCCCCGTAGTAGTCAACATTCCCACCCTAGGAATGAGACTGTCCCACGGCAATCCACTTCGACGCCCAATCCCGCACGGCGAATACATGAAACGCGTTGGCCAACTCCGGAGTGCCGGCTTGTAGAGAGCGACCCTCACAAGCATGTGCGAATGAGCACAATGGCATATAGTCACAAGTTCCAAATCGTCATGTCTCTAACATGGAATGTACAAGTGTCCAAAAGGCCTATCTCTATGTCATCATGTCTCTAACATGGAAATAATAGATGTCCAGTGGCTTATGTCAGGTCTCTATGTTGCAGTTTCATAGTTTTCTAAGTTAAGTGCCGCTTGATGACACTTAAGCTTTTCTAAGTTCCAACAAGAGTTCGATGTTTACAATTAGATTATCTAAGCTATATAAACATGAATGGCACACTCCCATGTGCCCACGAATCCCACCCTCACATGCATGCTGTTTAACCCCGAAAGCTCTACTATATAGAGTGAAAATTTTATCATACATGAGGCATGCATTTTAAGTGGTTCAAAATTCATAATAAATCTATTTAGCATGAATATGCATTCAAAATAATTAAATCAAACCGAATAAGCACTTAGGAGCCATTTGCTCCTATGCTCATGAAGCCAAACCCACCAAGTGCGAAAAGCGTTGCTCCGAACCGCTAACGAAGCTTCGATAATCACTCCTAGAGTCCTAAAAAGTTCACCCTAGGAGTTACAAGCTAAGAAAATAAACCTTGAGTTCACACTTTAAGGATTTCGACAAAAGGTTGGAAAAAACTCACCGAATGCGAAGGAAGTGCTCTTGATCTCCAAATGGGAGTTAGAGTCCTTCTAATCCAACCTAAATCAAAGTTCTAAACCCATCAATTAGGTCCCAAAGGCCCTAAATCGAAAATCCCCAAATCCTAACCCTAGAATCCAAAACTAGGGTTTCATCTTACAAAAACCCACAAAAACCAAAACTAGAGGGAAGAGATCATTCACATACCTCTAAGAAGCTCAAAACCAAGCTCAAAAGGCCCAAGGCTTGAAGCTTGATCCACCACAAAGCTCCAAAAGGCAAGCTCCAAGCTCCAACAAGAAGACAATGGCTCTATCAAGTAAAAGAGCAAAAGAGAGGGTTTTAATCCTCAAAAAATCCAACCAAAATCCTAGAAAGCACAAGGGAGTAGAGAGAGAAGCTCCTTACCTCTTTCTCTCTTGTTCTCAGCACAAGGAAAAGCCCTAGGGGCAAGGGGTGCTATATTAGAAGCAACAAAATGCTAAAACACCCTCAGCTTTAAATCGTCGAAATCGTTACTTGTACCCCAAGACAAATCCATTTTGTACCTAAGATAAACCCCGCGAAATGCCCAAACCCGAGCCTCGGGTTTGCCAAGTCCGCCCATTATATACCTAAGGTATAAATCTTGGTCTCAGACAGATAGCCATCATTTTGTACCTAAGATAGACACCATTTTGTACCTAAGACAAGGCACGTAATTTCCAACCCGAGAGCCACCTAAAATCCAACTTTTTGGACTTTAGGGCTTGGGATTCATCCCCAAACCTCGGTACACGCGCCATAGGTCGGAACACAGTCAACGACCCTCCAGAAAATATGGAAAAGCTCCAACAAGAGTCAAATACTCGAACTCCGCAATTTGCGCAAGTCCAGTATGTTACAAGCTTACTAAATCACAGGTAAATGCCAAACCTAATGCCGCTTAATGACATTAGCTTTTCTCCTATGTCATGCATAGTTTCTATATTCACAAATATGTTTCAAGTTCACTATAACCATGTAGTTTCATGTCCAATTAGAATGCCAACACCTAATTAGTCTCACATGCACACATCTCTACTATATAGAGGCAAAATTGTATTATACATAACATATATGTTTTATGCATTCTAAAATTCACAAATAATATATATAACATGAAAATGCATGCTTTTACAATTAACCAAAAGCAAATAAACACCAATGAGAATTTCTCATTGTGCTAGGTGAGGCTAAACCCACCGATGCTCCAACCAACGCTTCGAATCGCTAACTAAGCTTATATTCCTTCTCCTAGCACCCTACAAAGCATGTCATAGAAGTTACAACCTCAAAAGATGAGCCATGAGCTCAAACTTTAAACATCTAGGTAAAGGTAAGGGGAAACTCACCTAATGTGTAGAAATTATCTTAGAAAATCCAAAAGGAAGTTAGATCCCTTCCAATGCAACCTAAATCAAAGTTCTAAACCAATCAATTGAGTTCAAAAGGCCCCAAATCACAAAGCCCCAAAATAAACTCTAAATCCCCAAAACTAGGGTTTCTACCAAAAGAGAGCGCCAAAATCCAAATCTATAGGAAAGGAGATGATTCTTACCTCTTTGAAGCTTCAAACTAAGTTCAAAGTCCTCAAAACTTGAAGTTCTCTCCTCCTTCAAGCACCAAAGCCAAGCCTTCAAGCTTCATCCATGGTGGAGTATGCACCACAAGGCAAAAAGAGAGCAAAGAGGGGATTAATCTCTTAGAAATCCACCCAAAATCCAAGGAAAAACAAGGGAGGGAAGGGAGAGGCTCTCTTACCTCTTTCTCTGCAGTGGAGGGGCTCAAAATGAGCCCTAGGGGCATGGGGTACTCAAATAGAAGGGCCAAAACACAATAACATCCCTGCAGTTTCGAACTGTCAAAAACTGCCAAAGTGTACTGGTACACGGGAAAACTGTACCGGTACAGATCCTGCTAAACTGCCAAACCCGAGCCTCGGGTTTGAGAGAAAACACCCTCTATACCGGTACAAAATCCAAAGTGTACCGGTACAACCATCAAGCCTGTACCGGTACAACCACCAAGTCTGTACCGGTACAGTGTCCCGAAAATGCAATTCGAGAGCTATCCAAAATTCAACTTTTTAGACTTTGACGCATAGGTTTAAACCTCTATTCTCGGAACTCGTGCTATAGGTCGGAACACAGTCAACGACTTTCCAGAAAGTCTGGAAAAGCTCAGATCTCACGTCCAACACTCGAACCTCGCTATTTGTGAAAGTTCAGTGCGTCACATTCACCCCTCCTAAAAAGGAGTTTCGTCTGCGAAACTCGAAATCGAAATCATACCTCACGACTCCATCTGGAAAAGGTTCTAAACCAATCAATAGGGATCTAAAAGCCTCAAATCAAAAAGCCCCAGATAAAATCCTAATTTCCAAAATCTAGGGTTTCATCTAGTAGAAAGCTCCAAAACTCAAATCTATATTAAAAGAGATGTTTCCTACCTCTTTAAAGCTTCAAACCAAGTCCAAAGTCCTCAAATCTTGAAGATCTCTTCTCCTTCAAGCTCCTAAAACCAAGCTTCAAGCTTCATTCATGGTGGAGTATGCACCAAGAAGCAAAAGAGGGAAAAAGAGAAGGATTAAACTCTAGAAATCTCAACAAAACCAAAGAAATGGAAGATGGGAGTTTAGAGAGCTCCCTTACCCTTTCTCCCTGTGTGAACAGCACAAAAGAACCCTCTAAGGGCATGGGGTGCTGATATAAGAGGCCACAAACGCACAAAAGCCCCTGTAGTTCGCGCAATTCGCAAACTGTCAAAGTGTACCGGTACAGACCCAAAGTGTACCGGTACAAATCCTATGAAACAGCCAAACCCGAGCCTCGGGTTTGCGACATCCTGCCCAAATATACCGGTACAAAATCCAAAGTGTACCGGTGTAGCCATCATGGCTGTACCGGTACAACCATCAACTTGTACCGGTATAGATGCCTGGAACAGCAATCCGAGAGCTATCCAAAATTCGACTTTTTGGACTTTGATGCATAGGTTTCAACCACATTTCTCGGGACTCGTGCCATAGGTCGGAACACAGTCAACGACCCTCCAGAAAGTCTAGAAAAGCTTAGAACTCACATCCAACACTCAAACCTTGCTATTTGCGAAAGGTTAGTGCGTCACACCTCACGAGCTAGTATCTTCACGGGTTGCTCCTCGAAGCTCAGATCATCCCTCAGCTCCAATGGTGTAGCATCCAATACATGAGCTGGATCATGAATATACTTCCGAAGGACCGATACGTCAAAAACGTTGTGCACCCGCGATAGGTTCGACGGTAGAGCAAGTCTATACACTACTGAGCCCACACGATCCAAAATCTCATACGGTCCAAGGATTCGGGGACTCAACTTACCTCGAATCCCAAATCTCCTGATCCCTCTGGTCGGCAAGACTTTCAAAAAGATATGGTCTCTAATCTGAAACTCCAAATCTCGTCGACGCCGGTCAGCATACCTCCTCTGCCTACTCTGGGCTGTTAACAATCGCTCCTTAGCAATGCGAACGTTGTCCTCTGCTTCCTGGAGCACATCTGGGCCTAAAGCCAATCTCTCACCCACTTCACTCCAATGAAGTAGCGATCTACACTTCCGTCCATAAAGTACCTCGAATGGCGCCATCTTGATGCTTGCTTAGTAACTATTGTTATAAGACAACTCTGCCATCGGTAGATGCCGCGACCATCCTCCCCGGAAGTCGATCACGCAGGCTCGAAGCATATCCTCGAGTGTCTGTATATTACGCTCTGACCGCCCGTCACTCTGAGGGTGGAAAGCAGTGCTGAAATCCAAATGCGTGCCCAAGGCATCCTGTAGGCTCCTCCAAAAGTGAGATACGAAACGGGGATCTCGATTTGATACTATAGAAGTAGGTACCCCGTGTAACCGTACAACCTCATCCATATATACCTGTGCGAGTCTCTCACCAGTCCAAGTAGTATGGATAGGTATGAAATGTGCTGATTTCGTCAACCTATCCACGATCACCCATATAGCATCATGCCCGGCCTGAGAGCGAGGCAATCCCATCACAAAGTCCATGGTGATCTTCTCCCACTTCCATACTGGAATCGGTAAGCTCTACAATTTCCCCGCGGAAACTCGGTGTTCAGCTTTCACACGTTGGAGCTCGACAAGGTACACCTAGCTGTGTATTGTCTGCAACAGTCGGCGAGGGTGTGGTGGAAAGGCGCTAAACGGAATAGATCGTCTAGTCTCCCTTCTATGGCTTGGGAAGAGTTTCGGGAGTTAATACTTTCGGCTTATTTCCCCGATAGTGAAAAGAGAAAACTTTGGGGCAGGTTTCGAAAATTACGGCAAGGAAACTGCTCTGTGAGGGAATATGAGCGGGATTTTCCCGTATCGTGAATTGTGTTCCGAGTGTGGTATGAGATGACGAAGATCAAGCCGATTGCTTTGTGCGTGGACTTCGGCATGATATCTTTAAAGTTGTGCATGACTTGAAGTTGCAGACTTTTGCTGAAGTCTTGGATCGAGCCCTATGGATAGAGCAAGGGAATGCTTGTGTGTGGAAATGTAGTACCCTCTTTGGAGAGCGAGGTAAAGAGCCACTTGACACTACCAACTCGCCGGTGATAGATTGTGGGTAAGAGGTGAGGCTTGTGGTAGAGATGGTAGTGGTTGACCAACTCTCAAAACCAATGCGAGTTGCTGATTGCTAGAGTCAAGTTACGATGTTCGTGGAACTCTTGTGAGACCGAGCGTTTTGCAAGTGGTTTCGGTAGTTCGAACAGTGAAAATGGAATCACTGCTGAGGCATTGATCGGTTAGTGGTCGAGCGTGCACGTGGACCTATTAATACCTCCGATTGAGGTAGATGGGTCGTGCTCGTGTAGTCAGTATGCATAGGCAAGGATTGCCTAATGCTGGACATAGTGTGACGCGCGATAAAGTCGTATAGAGCGCTCGAGTGTAGGTGCTCGTAGATGTTAAGGATTTTATAAGTTGGCGGATTTCGTGAAGTTATTGGAGTCTTGAAGGAGTTAGGAGCACACTTGGACGAAGAAGATGCAAACAGACGATCCAAGACTCAGCGGAGAAGCTCAGCACCTCAGGTATGGTTTAAAGATAATTTTTGGTGATTTTATACTAAGAATTAGTAGTTAGAAGACTTGGATTAATCTTAATTTGACAAAATTTCAAATCTGTAAAAACCTTGATCCAAGACCGGTCTTAAGGAGAAAGTTCGGATCCCGAGAGCTTGATCCTTGCGCATCCTTAATCAGATCTGGAGTCGGAGCTCAAGTCCGGATCCCGTAGCTGGTGTTTTGAAGAGTCTTAATTCAAGACCGGACTTAGAGTGCGATATCCGGATCTCGTAGCTTAACAATTACTGATACGCAAGTTAAGACCGGACTCCAGGGATCAAGACCGGATTCTGTAAACCTCAAAAGAAATTGACGGAAGTGAGAACCGGTTGAGGGGGTCAGGTCCGGACTTCCGGTCTCCACATATGAGGTCCGGTCTCTGGTGTCGAAAACTTTCCAAAATAGGCTGATTTCAATCCTACTCTATCTCTAAGTCTTCTAACACTATAAATAGACCATGGGGGGTTCATTAATTTATATGCTCAGAATTCTTAGATTATAGATCCTCTTAAAATCCTAGAAACTCCTTTTATGCTTTATGATTAAATTCTAAAAGCGAGTTTCGTGTTGTTAATCGTCGAGTTGATTCTAGGCTTCTTCTTTGATGTTCCTTTATGAATCAACGTGATGATTGACTAAAAGGGTTTCCCCCATCGTCTATGGTACGTTAACGCTAAGATCACCACAAATCATCGTTACTCTCTCTCCGGACGGAGAATTTGCACGGGGATCGTGTGTGAAGGCTGAGGACTCGGTGGACGCTTTGAGGAGTCGAAGCATTGACGCGGCAAGGAGTTGCGGCGTGATCGTTTGGAGGATTTCAAGCGATTGTGGACCAGCGAAGGAGATCCATGTTGAAGATTCGGTAAATTGGGTAAAGTCGTGGGTAAATCGCCTTGTACTCAATTGTTTCTTAGTGGATAGTTCGTGTGATCGGTCCCGTGGGTTTTTCACTCCGGTTTGGAGTTTTCCCACGTAAAATCTTGGTGTGTTGATTTTATTTTTCGCATTTACTTTAAAATCGCATCGAGAATTTAAATTGGCCATTGTACACCTATTCACCCCCCTTAGGTGTTGATTACCTTTTAGATCCTTGAGACCTATAACCTACAGTAGAGTGCAGATTCGATTTAGCCGTGAGTGTGTTGGCAGTAGCACTTCAGCGTTGCTAAGTGTGAAGCGTGCCAAGGATCACTCGTAGAGCCGGTGGCTCGCACTAGGTGCGTAGGAACCGATTGTGATACATATGCTCGTTAGAGCATGTCGTGTGAGATGACGGTTGTGAGTGTTGTTTAGAGACGATCCGTGCCTGAACCACTTGTGAACTGCGGAGCCTGGAGCCATTTTGGCAGGCACAGTTAGCTGTGTGTGACAGCGGCCCGATACCAATGTGGTTAGGGCAGAGGTTTGGTCAGGACGGTAGTTCGAGCTTGGATTGGTAACGTGGTAGGTTACGTCTTGGACCGTGATTATTAGTACGCTGAATGGCAGGTTTAACCTAACCCTAGGGATTTGAGTTGCTCCTAGTATGAGTAGGGGTGTGAAATCTCAAATGAGGACATTACTTCGTGATGATTGGATCTACGTTTGCGAGCGAGAGACGTCGTTTGATGTCGCAGTCGTGTTAGGCGATAGGCCTACATCGGATCGGTGATTTGCGAACCGAGCTGTGGTGCTTGGGACAAATGGTATGGTTTAACTAATTGCACTGGAATTAAATATATTGAATGTATCCAAGTGGATTGTGACTAGGGACTGTGAGAGCGAAGGCTTGGTCCTGTGGATTATCTAATCAAAATTGCTAAGATAAGCACCAATGAGGAGTTGATATTGGAAATGCGAACGAAGTGTTCGTAGAGATTAATTGGGAGAAATCAGTATAACATAGAATGAAGTTGAGAAAACTTCTGAACGATATCGTTCGATATTGGTGAGTATTGGAACGTATCTCTCTCCGTTAGAGTAAATGAGGAGCAATAAGTACCTAAGTTTCGCGGACGAAACTTTTGTTAACGGGAGGAGATTGTAATATATGGAAACTTGGAGTTGCGATGTCAACTTTGATCTAGGCGATCAAAGTAAGGCTTGAGCTAGTTGGATATCATCCCCGAGTGATTTTGGACACGTGAGAATGAATTCCGGAGATAAATGAGTGTTTCGGCGCAAATTGTGAGCGAAACAAAATGTAAAGAGAATTTTCGGATTCCGACGCTAACTTTGATTAAAAGAATCAAAGTGAGGCTTGGGGATAATTTATGATGTACCCAAATTAATTTGGGGTTGTGGGGATAGTTAACCATGAATTTGGAAGCATTTGAGAGGATTCGGAGTGAGTTGGATGCGCGAAAAAGGCTTCCAAGTGAGCTGCTGCCATACAAGGTGTTGGAGCTGATTATGTGTTGCAAATTTTGCTTATGTTGGTTACAATGATGCCAAAATAAAAATGAATTGCCTCCGAATTAAATTAGTAGCTTAGGGATGTTATTTGGCATGTCTTGGAAGAGGTTGGAAGGATTTGGAACGAGCGAAATGAGCTTCGGGAAGAGCTGCGGCATGTAATGGAATTGGAACTTGATTTCGTTGCTAATCCTGCTAAAATGATGCTAAAACGAAAATTAATCGCTTCCGAATTAAATTAGTAACTTGTGGAGGTTCATGGGCATGTATTGGAAGTGTTTGAATGGGTTCGGAGCGAGCTAGGTGCGCGTAATGGCTGCAAGAAAGGCAGCTGCCAGGCTGCTACTAGTGCAGATTTTTTACTAATGGCTGCAGGGACCAATCTGTAAAAACAGAATTTATGTGAGGGCTTAAGAACAATTGCTGCGGAGCGCTGCTGCTGCTGCTGCTACTGCTCTGTGCTGCTGTTGCTGCTGAGTACTGCTGCTATTGCTGCTGTTGCTGCTGAGTACTGCTGCTATTGCTGCTGCTGCCGAGAGCTGCTGCTGCTACTGCTGCCGCTGTCCAATGCAGAAAAGAAACTGCAGGGACTGATTTGTAACAGCTGCAGGGACTGATTTGTAACAGCTGCAGGGATTGTTTTGAAAAAAGCAAATTCAGCCTTATGGAGGTTTTAGTTGCAATTATCCAAGCTTATCTTTAACCCAGGTGTACGCAGGGGGTTTTCATGCAGGAACCAGCTCACCTCTCTCTCTTTTCATTCGGTTCTTTCTCTCTCTCTACAACCGCATGAAGGGATTGCAGAAGGAAAGTGTGAAGTTGAGGGAATTGGAGATTGATACTGTGAGGAAGATCGTGAGCAGGGAAGCGGGGGTGCGCAGAGTATTTCCCTGCAGGAATTAGTTCAACTCTCCTCTCCTTTCGTTTGCTTCTTCTTCTCTCTCCCTACGAACCCTATGATGAGGGATTTGGATTAAAGCAAGTATGGAATCGAACTCCTAGCTGAAGTAGAGAATAGGATAGTGTGGAGCTGGGTTTTATTGTGGACTCGAGCTGACAGGAAGGCCTTGGAGCTGAAATTAGCTTGTGGGAAGCTTGCAAGGTGAGGTAAATTTGATCTAATTTCCTGGTAGAGATTAGATTATAGATTTTGGGGCTGTTGGAACTTATATAGTTAGGAAGAAGCTATGTTATTTATAGTAAGTATGTGAGATTGGGATATGTGTATGGAGGAATTTTAAAAGAAGGAAATTGTGAAAAGAGGGTAGTGTGCAGGGCTGCTGCCTTGTGAATCTGGGCGCCCGGAATTGAAGGAAACCTGGTAGAGTGTTTTTGGGAGTAACCGAGTCGGATCCCAACTGTTGAAACACTGAAATTGAAGGACTTCCAATTTTGAATTGGAATGATGTTGGTGAATGTGTAAGAGCTGAAATTACTATGCAAGTACTATGTAACCTGTATAGAAACAGGTTATGTTGAGTTAATGTTTATATAGTATGGAACCCTAAACCAATAATGCACTTTTGTAGGATTGAGGTTCTCGCTTGGAATTGGTCGCGTATAAACCTAATTGAGGGTAAAGAGAACGCGTTGGCGAAGTCGGTTCGGCAATCCGTCGAACCTACGCGAAGATATCGCCAAAAGGACGTTTTCGGCTTCAATTGTCGCAAGCGCGGATTTCGATCGTTCGTCGAGTGCAGGAAGTGAATTTCTCGCGTTCCGGTATCAAGTAATGGTGGGTTGTGTTTACTGAAGCGATTAGGTCGCTTTCCATGCTGTTGGAAATATTAGGGCAGCGGAAACTTACAAACCGAATAGCCAACGTATCCGGGAACCCAAATCGGATCGCTCTGCTTGTTTTATTAGCCTTCTTGGATCGTCCTGTCTTGATGCTTCTTGATCTCCCACGTTTCTCGCCTTCTCCCACGCGTACGCCTTACGCCACGGATCATCGGATCGGATGCGGATCGGATGCCAATCGAAGAGGGCTACCAGAGTCCTCTTCAATGTCCACACTCCAAAACCCCGGGAACGTAGGTGGAAATCCGAGAGAGGAAGAAGAGAGATAAAGAGGAGATTTCGTATTCGATCGTCTCTTTACACCAGAGAATAGGGGACGTATTTATAGAATAACGGAACCCCTAAATATCCTGAATCCTACAAGGATTAGGATAAGGTTCGGGATATCTATTAACATATAATAGATATTCACTAGGAGATATGTTTCTTAACGGATAAGAAACATATAATTTATTCTTATCCTAAACTTATTAGGATAAATCCCAATCCATAACTTAAGTGGATCGGGTTCAATTAAGACCCGCCAATGTGGACATACCACATGGCTTCAATCTCCCACTTGGCCACATTGGTCAATTCTCTCTCACTCATTCATCTCTTCATACGGGTAGTGGAGCGTGCGACCTGACGAAAGAACCACATGCAGGAGTGCTATATTAAGTCACCACCAAACTAACATAGCACATCACTGACTTAATTCGTCTATGCCCTAGACGTTTCAACACACACCGGATCAAGCAACACAAAGTCCCTCTCCTGTAATGACAGGGCTCGACCTCACAGATATTTCTTGTACTCATGATTATCTCAAGTAACATAACTGAGATAACCGCCCGGGCAATGAGTCACAAGACTTACGTGGTGTGTTATCGAAACATCTTCCTCAGCCCCTCACGTTAATCTGTATCGGTCCAAAAGCACTTTACTAGTCATGCTCCGCGAGATCGTATTTTCTCATGACCCTGAGATACATGCTAAGTTAGTTACTTTGGACCTCCACTTCATAACGTAGTTCTAAGTCGAGGGCACAAAAGGGTTAGTGCTCACACAGTGACATAGAGGGAAGGACTTATGTCACTCTACTAACTGGTCGACAAGCACATACAGTATGATATGTATGCTATGGCGGAGCTCCCACTGAATGGGTCAAGTCACGCTCTGAAAAATACGCCATACGAACCTTGGTCTAGGTACCACTAAGGTATCTAACCACCACAGCTCAAGTCATCTCTCTAACTTGAGCACTTAGGTTCGGCTACTATACAGGCTCGATATGAAATTTTACATAAAACCTTTATATCCAACTCTTTAGAGTCTCATCTTAAACTAATTAAGGCGACTTTAATTTATATCAACACTTCATTCATAACATATATAAACAAAATAATCATATTACAACTACTCAAGTTTAATATGATCTAGTCTCATCTGCTCACCACCTAGGTGCCGGGGCGATCACCGTGTGAGTGGGGCCGATCGAGCACAGTGACTTCTCGAATATGTGCCTACTAGTATCAATTATGCAATCACATTTAAAATAAGAAAAATATATTTTCATTAATAAAGCATAAGATACAAAAGAATGTCCATATATCAAAACCTACGGAGACCCAAACTCCTAACGTGGGTCTGGAACAAATCCCTAGCTATCGGCTTGGTCAACGGATCCGCCACCATCCTAGTGGTGGAGATGTGTCTAAGAGTGACCTCGCCTAGCCTAATCATGTCTCGAATGTAGTGAACCGGATGTCTATTTGCTCGATCTTGCCATGATACTCGGAGTCATTCACATACTCCATGGCAGCAATGCTGTCAGAGAATATCTCAACAGGTTCATCAGCTCGAATCACAAAGTCGAGATGCTGGAGAAATCTCCTTAGCCAAACGACCTCACGAACGGTGAACAAGCAACGTACTCTTCCATAGTAGACAAGGCAACGCAACCCTGTTTCTTACTACACAAGAAAATTGCACCGCCTCTAAACACATAGCCTGAGGTGGACCTGCACTCATCTCTATCACCGCCCCAATCAGCATCACTATATCCTGTCAATCTCAAATCCCCAGTTTGAAAAACATAGGACGAGATCACTGGTTTCTTTTAAATATCAAAGGATTCTCTTGACCGCTTGCCAATGAATAGGTCCTGGGTTGCTCTGATAACGACTTACCAAGCCAACAGCGAAGCAAATGTCAGGTCGCGTACACATCATAGTGTACATCAGGCTGCCAATTGCACTCGCATAAGGAACCCTACTCATTTGCTCCTTTTCTTTATCCGTTTTAGGGCACTGATCAAGACTCAGAGTTTGATTCTTCTCCACTGGAGTATCAACGGGTTTACAATGATGCATCCTTAAACGCTCTAGAATCCTTTTAATATAAGTTTCTTGAGACAAACCAAGAAGCTTTCTAGAGCGATCACGGATGACCTTTACAGAGCACATAGCTCGCCTCGCGTGTCTTTCATTTCAAAGTTGAGAGACAACCACTCCTTAGTGGTATTGATTAACTCCATGTCATTTCCAGCCAATAGTATATCGTCGACGTATAGAGAGAGGATCAAAATCCCATTCTCTATCTTCTTGACATATACACAGTGGTCCTCCTCTATCATGGACATACCGATAGAGGTAATGGCTTCGTGAAACCTAAAATACCACTGTCTCGACGACTGCTTAAGACCATAGATGGATCTTTTAAGACAACAAACTTTGTCTTCTTGACCTTTGAGTACAAAACCCTCAGGTTGATCCATGTAGATCTCTTCCACTAATTCTCCATTGAGAAAAGCTGTCTTGACATCCATTTGGAATAATTCCAAATCTAGGTGTGCCACTAAGGCTAGAATCAAACGAATAGAGGCAAGTCGCACAACGGGAGCAAACGTCTCGTTGTAATCTACCCCTTGCCTCTGAGTGTAGCCCTTGGCCACGAGCCGAGCCTTGTATTTATCAATTGATCCATCCGCCTTGCGCTTAATTTTTAAAACCCATTTATTTCCAATAGACTTGCGCCCAGGCGGAAGGTCAACCAATTCCCATACTTGGTTCTTGCTCATGAACTCCATCTCATCTTTCATAGCCGCCGTCCACTCACTGCAAGCTGATGTCTCTAATGCTTCTTTATAAGAAGTAGGTTCATCATCATCGAGCGGAGTGCACATGAAAATATCCCCTTCGATCTCAAAATGTCGACGGGGAATATGTCCACATTCACTTCTACGTAATTGAGGATCCGAACTACCGACTTCCATAGGTATGCTCTCATTTAAGGGAGCACTCCCACTAGCCGGAGGATCGCTACCACTTCCTTCAGCGACTTCGGGAAGTGATCGATCACCCTCAATTGTAGATGGGTTAGCGTCGTCCTGTAACTCATACAATCCGACGTCTTTTCGCATTTCACCAATGCTTGGAAATTCCCTTTCTAGGAATTCCACATCACGAGACTCGATCTCGGTCATACCACCATCTGGGTGTTCACCATACATCACATAGCCCTTCGAATTTTCAGGGTATCTGATGAACACATGCTTGCTCGCTCTAGGGCCGAGTTTCCCGAATTTATGTGAGGGGCTGTGAACATATCCAGCTGAACCCCAAGGGCGTAAGTAGTGTAAACTTGGTTTTCTACCACTCCACAACTCATATGGCGTAGTAGGCACTGATTTGCTAGGGACTCGATTAAGGATGTAGGCTGCAGTCAAAAGTGCATCTCCCCAAAAATTTATGGGAAGTTGCGCTTGCGCCATCATCGACCTAATCATGTCTAATAGAGTACGGTTCCTTCGCTCTGCAACACCATTTTGTTGCGGAGTACCAGGAATAGTGAGCTGTCTACTAATGCCCTTTTGCTCACAATAAGTCTTGACCTGATCAGACAAGTACTCACGACCTCGGTCAGTGCGAAACACCTTTACACTTTTTCTATTTGATTCTCAGCCCCCCCAACGAAGCGCTTGAAGCAATCTAAAGCTTCAAATCGGCGAGAAAGCAAATACACAGATCCATAACGGGAATAATCATCAATGAATGTGAGAAAATAGCACGCACCATGCCGGGCCCTCACATTCATTGGCCTACAAATGTCTGAGTGGATTAGCTCTAAAGGATGAGAGGCACGAGTAGCCTTACCAAAAGGCTTTCTACATGCCTTCCCAGCCAGACAAGGCTCGCACACAGATAGGTCAACTTTGGCGAGAGACCCCAAAAAGTCTTCTCTAGCCAGTCTATTCATTTGACCTATATGGCCTAACCTGGCATGCCATTTAACGGATTCATCACAAAGATGAGAAGAAGAAGTAAGTGCAAACAAATCATCCTCCAAATCCAATTTAAAGAAACCATTAATTAATGTACCATATCCAAATAAGTACCATGAAAGGAAAAAACAAGGCGGTCTCTGTCAAAATGTCTGCGAAATTTTCCAACTCCACCAAAGGGAGCTTGATTTCGACTCTTCTGTGCTCGATTTATTGTAACGCTTCTTACGCTTGGGTGCAATCCCACTGCGCTTCTCGGAGCGTGCGACAAGAGCGACAGAACTGTTAATTTCCAAGCACTCTGCCTCGAGCTCAAGATAGTGCGAGATGTCATTAAACGTTTTAATGTTCTCGCTGTGCGTCATCAGGAGCTTCATCTGGGACTATTCAGGATCAGGCAGTGAACAAATCACTACTAGAACCTGTTGCTCATCAGTGAGCTCGTTTCCAGCGGTCTTAAGGTTCTGAATCATAGCGCTCATCACACGAAGGTGCTCAGCCATTGGGTCCTTAATACACTGCCGAAACTTTATATTTAAGGCACGTAGCCTCGTGGCTGAAATTTGCCCAAATGCAATCTTCAGATTGTCCCACATATCCTTGGCAGTCTAGTAGGTGTCAAACTGTCCAAAGAAGTCGTCTTGTATAGCACACAACATAGTGTACCGAGCAGTTTCGATCTTCATTGAACCATTTGTTATAAACCTCTTTTAATGCTCAGAACTTGTGCCTTCTGCAGGCATGACTCATTTGACAGAGAGAGTTTCGAAAAACACATTATTCATTAAGCAGGTATTGCATTTTCCTATGCCAAATATCATAATTCTTTCCATCTAGCTTATCACCCCTGGTGAGATCGGCTATGATGATTTTGGAAGTCATTTCACTACATTCAAAAAAAGGTTTGGACATTAGGCACATATTCCGAAGAAAATAAAAAACTAACAAGATTGAAATATTATCTTCGACACAACGAGATCGAAAACTTTGCTATGCTCGTAATCATCACCCAGTGCCGATTCAAAATATCGCAATCTTATTGATTTTCTACTAATTTTGAAACTTATCCAAAAAATTGGAACTCATCCATTTTGAAAGAACATATCTTTTGAAAAATATTCATATGAGGAGAACTAATCTCATAATATCATCACACAGATAAAAAAAAATAAGTACTTATGCCAAAATTTAATCTGAAAAACGTTGACGCTGCGCAAAACACATTCCTTTACAAGGCCTTAATTATTACATCACCTTTTGAATAATTAAACCTATTACATCACTACAAGATGTACATCAGGAAAGAATATTCTACATGAATGCTGCACACGTCGAACCCGTTTTTTCAAAATTAAATTTTGTTGAGAAAACACCGAAATTACATAAGTACTTATATGCCAAAAAAATACAATCATTCAACATGCTACACAAGCATTTAACATTCACTCACATAGGATTAAACAAAACAAATGCATGGCATAAAAAGATAAATTACTATGCAGGAAACGAAAAAAATACCACAAAGGAATTTTATATTTTATTTTAAAAAAAACGCATTGAGCCGGGCCGGGGAAAAAGAAATTTACTGCGCATCCGCAAGGGCCGCGTCCGTGCACGGAGTAGGCCAGGCCGGGCACAAGCGACCCTTGAAAGCTGCGGCCTATCTGCGCGCGGCGGGCCGGGCAGCCGACCACTTAGCGGCGAAGTGCGGCCTATGCGCGCGGCCGGGCGGGCTGAAGGTCCACCGCCACGCCGTTCTTGAGCCGCGGGATGCGCGCGGGGTCTTGTGTGGCCCTTGTCCATGTGATGCGCTCAGTGCTTTCGCGTAATGGCCGTGCGGGCGCCGTGCGCCCGCTCCCGCAGGGCGGGCCGCGCGCGGGCTCTCAGCCGCGCGCGCCGCACTGCGTGGGCGGGCCGCGCAGGTCTGCGGGCGCTCGTGCGAGGCGCGGATGCGCCCGCTCGAGGGGCGGCCGGGCCGCTAGGTGCCGCGGCGCGCCCCCCGCACCCGCGGCGGGTCGGGCCGCGTGGTGCACGCGGGGCGCCCGCTCCGCGCGGCCGAACTGCGCGGTGGGCGCGGCGCCCTCGCTCGCGCGGCGAGCCGGGCCGCGCGGTGCCGCAGCGCCCGCCGCGCGGGCGGGCCGCGCGGTGCACTCGGGCGCGCCCGCTCCGCGGCGGGCAAGGTCCGCGCGGAGCGCGGGCACGCCACCGCTCCCGGCGACGGCGAGCCGCGCGGGTGTGCCCGGCCAGCGGCGGGCCGAGCCGTCTTGGTGGGTGCGCCCGCAGCCGGGCCCGCTCGGGTGTCTGCGCGCCGTAACGACGAGCCGCGCGGATGCGCGCATCGCTGCGCGATTCGCTCGGGTGCGCTCGCGGTCACGTGGTGCGCGCGCAGCAACTTATCAAAAATTTCGTATGATCAATTTCAGAGAAAACTAAAACTAATTTAGTTAATTTCTTTCGTCAATTTCACATAGAAAACGAAAGAAATTGTAGAACCAATCTACAATATTTTCTTTTATCGATTTCACATAGAAAAACGAAAGAAATAAAGAAAAATACTCTAGAACTAATCTACAACAAAAATTGATCAACGAAACACATGCGATCAAAAATACACACATCACAAGGATGATCAAAGGCAAAAACAAGCATGCAGGCTCTGATACCAATTGTTGGAAATATTAGGGCAGCGGAAACTTACAAACCGAATAGCCAACGTATCCGGGAACCCAAATCGGATCGCTCTGCTTGTTTTACTAGCCTTCTTGGATCCATAACTTAGTGTATTGGAACTAAGTTATGGATTATAGTAGTAGAAGGACCACTAGAAAATGAATGATTTAGACCTAGGAAGGTTGTCAACATAGGGTAAATGATTAAACCCTTAAGTTGTGAAAGTGGGTTCCGGAATCCCTAGGAATGGTGTTGTTGGCAAAAATAGAATCAGAACTACGGGATCGATGGTTCTCCTCTCCCGGTAGTGATTCAACGGGATCGACGGTTCTCCTCTCCCGGTATGCCGCAAGTGAATCAGAACTACGGGATCGACGGTTTTCCTCTCCCGGTAGTGATTCAACGGGATTGACGGTTCTCCTCTCCCGGTATGAGCTCAGCGGGGTTGACGGTTCTCCTCTCCCCGTGATTGTGCCTATTGTCGCGTGGACTTAAAGCTGAGGTGCTTGTGAGACGTCCTTCACCTCGTGCCTGACTTGCCGTGGTACTCCGCGGATGATTGACTCGAGGCCGAGTCAGGTGGATAGCTTGATTAAGGTAGATGACACCTTAGAAGCTAGTGTGATTTGAGCCATGGATAGCGAGAGAGAAAGTAGTATCACCAGATCTACTGTATATAGTTGCATAATTTGCATATTGCATATCTTGAGGCATACATGTTTTAATATCTGCATAAATTATTATGATTATCTGTTGGACTAACATGTTACAGTGCCTCCTTTGGACCTGGTGGGTCGAGCTCTTCCCTTGGGTGGCCGTACCCACTGGGAACTATATTTATATAGTTCTCACCCCCGTGTTGCTTTTGGGGGTACAGGTTCACACGCGAGCGGCGCGGCGGCGCGAGGACAGGGCGTAGCTCCGTAGATAGCGTCCTACCACCGAGACCAGAGATAGAAGTACCCTGAAGAGGTCTAGCACAGAGTATAAGTTGAAGAATCAAATTTGTAGCAAATTGTATAAGTTGTTATAACTTAAAGGTTATGTAATAATGTAAAATGTATAAAGATCTCTGGGATGAATGCTTGTAATAGCATAGTTAGCATTTTATATTTTTGATACTTGTACAATCTATGGTTGAATACAGTTCCTGGTTGGAACCTCTTGTATTGCATTGTATGGATTGTGACGCCTAGAACGTACAGAGAAGGCTCTGTCCGTTCGGCGGTCAGTCGGCTTGCTCGAATCCGACCAAATTGGCAAGTTAAAAGGGCTTGTTTGAAAATATATTTTATTTGGGTCTTTTCGTCGTTGTAGGTGCTGAGACGGCCGTAAAACCTTAATCTTAAAATGTGACGAATTTGTGAGCATTAATAGAGGCAAGTAAATAGCTACTTTTCTGCAAATGGTAGAGAATATGCGGATCCGAGTGGGTTCGGGACATAATTATTATATGTTTTGTTTACTAGTTGTTGATACATCCGAGTGGAGTTTATAGTTATTATTGACTGGCATGGTTTATTTATTTTGCACATTATTATTATCATGATCTATTGTTGGTTATGACTGTTGCGGTCGGATTCCTCGGAGGAGAGTGATTTATTCGATACGCGGTTTCCGAGAAGAAACAACGCGTAATTGTAGCTCTCGTGGTTAGAGTGACGGAGTTAAGATGCTCTAAATTATGACTTTTGTGGTTTCAAATTTAAAATTATCGTTATCCTTAAACTAGATTTCTTGTTAAGTATTGCGCTTACTTTTGTTGTCTACTGTTTCAGGTACCGAGAGTCAGGGCGTATAAGATAATTGGCCGGCGAGAACTTGCTAGATAGAAATTTTTTTTTTTTTTGAACATATGATTTTTTTTTTTTGACTTGAGGTTAATTATTTGGACATTTAGGAGTTATTGTTTAGTTTTGTTTTGAATAATAAATTATTTAGTCTTTAATTGAGATGGTGGCTTTGGATCAACTTAAGGCCTTCCGTTTTCGGTGGTTCTTCTTCTGAATTTGTCGCCAGTTGTTGCGGTTCAGATCCGAGTAGTTGGATCTGGGGCGTGACACCTATGATGCCGGCGATGATGTCCCATGGTGGTGCATTCAAGGGGAAGGGATCCCGAGCCCAACGATGAGAGGTAGAGAGGGATGTTGAGGGAGAAAGAAGAAGTGGATGTCTTCAGCAGTCATAGGTGGTCACCAGCCGTTAGGGAGGTGGCGGCGCAGATGGAGGGGGACACTATGGCGGTGTCACGCCCCGTGACCTGCCTATTTGGTCGGATTCGGGCACGCCGACAGACCGTCGAACGGATAGAGTTTTCCCTGTATGTCCTAGGCGTCGCAATCATTACAGTACAAGAGGTTCCAACTAGAAACAGTATTCAATCACAGATTGCATAAGGAAGTATCAAAAACATAAAACAACTAAGTTATTACAACCACTAATGTAGCATATCGAAAATTCGACAATAAGATCGGGCTTTGGCAAAATTGACTAAAGTGCGAAAATAAAATAGTTGGACATGTCCCAATTGCCATTCCAAACTTCTTGGAAAGGTTAAAAGATAGTCTAAAAGAGTTAAAAGAGGTTTGGCGTTGTTCGGCGCGAAGTCGAGTCGAAACGATGCGAAAAACACAAGTCTGGGCATTTTGTACCGGTACAGGCAAAGTTGCTGTACCGGTATAGCAACTTTGACCGAGAGGGAGAGCTCTCGGGTTTATGAGGTTTCTGGTGTTTGTACCGGTACAAGCCATTTTATACCGGTACAAATGCTGCGAAACCGAGAGGCAGCTCTCGGGTTTGCCTCTGGAGCATTTTATACCGGCACAAGCGGATTTGTCTGGTACAAATCTTCTTGAAAGCAGAGGCAGCTCTCGGGTTTGCCTCTGGAGCATTTTATACCGGTACAAGGCCGGTCTTGTACCGGTACAAAGATGGTCTGACAGCAGTTTGTGAACTGCGCAAAATAAAAGAAGTTGAGGGACTTTTTGGCTATTGTTACAACACAATAAGCTTTCCCACACCCCTCTCTCACAGCACACTCACCACACTCTCATTTCTTTCTTTTGTTCCCTTTCTCTCTCTAGAAAAAAACCCTAGAGTTGGGTGGAGAAGGAGAAGGAGAAGGAGAAGAAGGTGATCTTGGAGCTTTTGGGAGGACTTTGAAGCTCTCCTACACCAAGGGCTT
The DNA here is from genome assembly GCA_025177825.1 of Aechmea fasciata. Classification (NCBI taxonomy): domain Eukaryota; kingdom Viridiplantae; phylum Streptophyta; class Magnoliopsida; order Poales; family Bromeliaceae; genus Aechmea; species Aechmea fasciata. Next base: position 12,886,238 of record CM045932.1, read on the forward strand.
GGAGAAGCTTTGCACTAGAGGTAAGATCTCACAAGTAAACTCCTAGGGTTTTGGTTTTAGCTTGAGATTTGGAGTTTCTAGCTTCTTGCTAGTGTTAGAGGCATGCTAGGACTAAGAACACCATGAAAACTCCATGAGAGCTCAAGTGCTCTCATGGTGATTTCTTAGGGTTTGTTGTAAACCCCAAATAGATGGTTCTAATGGGTCAAGGATGGTTTTAGAGAGCTTCTAGGTTGATCTAAAGCTATATTTTGCTTGTGAATGAGATCGGAACCCTAGGTTTGGTATAGGGCATTGTTGGAGCACCCAAAATTGGGGCTTTTGAACATAGGGGTTCTTGGGTCAAATTGACCTTGTAGAAACCTAATTGGGGGTATTCCCGACGCGTGGGACAACTCCGTTTAATTAAACGAAAATCCGATATAGGGGCTACTATGTAAAATAGCCTGATTAGGTTCACTTTTAAACTGTAGGTTTTTACCTAGGCCTCGGTTGGTCGTGAAACTTCTTGGGCATCCTCACAAAATTATTCTAAGGTGGGGGGTGCTTCCGGAATCATCGAATTTCCTTCTATGTCTGTTTTCACCTTTTGAGCATATTATGTATAGTATATTCATGCATGATAGGGTAGTTGGTATTTATGCAAGTTGGTTGAACTTCAATTCATGTTCTAAAGAGAAATGAACTTAGAAATTGCAATGGAACCATAGAGGCATATGAACTAGAACCCTATTGTGTGAATATGACAATGGAATGTGAACTTTGCAAACAATGGTGAACTTGACATAGGGATGAGATTGGCATTGATATGACCTTAGTTAAACATAGTTTAACTTAGTGACATTATGGCAAGAATGAGATACATGATTTGGTAGAAAACCTATCATTGACAATGGTATGGTAACTAGTGGCTATGAATCCTCAATGTGAGGATTAGATCGATACTCTTGACAAGTCTTGGCTTGAGGGAGGTCGCTCCTCCTCAAGCGGTGAGTTCGAACGAGTCACCTAGGGGATCGTGGCCACGACGGACGGTCCCTCGGGTCTTGTAGGCTTAGAGCCTCCCCAGTTCGATGAGGGATTTTGGGTCTTGAGTTTGTTGGGGTTAACTATGTTAATCGGCAAGATTGGATAATGAGCCAAGTAAAGTAAAGTAAAGTAAAGTATGGTAAAGAGCGTGCATGCAAACATATTTAAATTCGATTATCTATCTATCTGACTCTTTCTTGCAGGCATAGTATTAGCTTATATAGTTTGGTTACTATTTCATTTCCGTTGAAATACTTATGCCTGGATAGACCTAGTGGGTAAGTCGGCGGGGTCGGTTGCTGAGCCCACTGGGAACTTCGTTGTAGTTCTCACACCACTAACCCCACAGGTCCTAGCACGAGCGGGGCGGCGGAGGACCGGGGCAAGGGGTTAGCGCCATAGCTAGTGGCCACCGTAGTCTTGCATCTAGTCATTTTCTTTTTGTTATACTTGTATCAACTTTATTTTGTTGAACTATAGATGTTAAGTTGTAAACATTCAAGTAAATTTTGGGAGATGACAAATGTAAAAAGAAATGATGTATCGAATGCTTAAAGAATGTAATAGATTAGTTCACTTGTATTTGGTTCAAATGTAATCAAGTTCATGTATGGTTTATATTCTAGCTTAGTGCTTACTCTTCCGCTGAGCTGTTGCTTACCTTCGTGTAAGCCTAGTATAATTGCAAATTCTCTTTGCTTTGTTAAATTGTACTTGTTCTAAGAGCCTTGAGCGGGCAGGGGAGGCCACTGTCGTTCGGCGTACGTTGACGTGGCCGAACGACCAAATAGGCGGGTAGCGGGCGTGACGGATAAAGTGGTATCGGAGCGTAAACGGAAGTAAGCAAAGGTCTAGGATTGACTTAAGAACCAGAGGGTTGGAGACCGGAGGGACTTAGGAAACGTTTAACGTGGATGTGGTAAACGCGAAAGCTAGTGGATTGGGTTGACATTAAGACTTCTCTAGAAGGAATTAGAGATGAATTCAAGTATTTATTTCTGCTTAAGGAACCTTGTGGTGCGGCCGACCACATGACACCTAGAGTGGGAAATAATTTACTTATTTGCTTTCGCTTAATTGGGTAGTTATTTTGGAACGTGTAAGAGTCACATGTATCGAGTATTAATGTGTATGCTACGTTTCAGGACGTGATGGCACCACGGGGACGCCTCACTGGCGCGATCCTTTGCGGCACCACCTCACGAGGTGCCGACGATCGGGATCGGGCGATGTCTGCGAGTTGCAAGCCTAAGTAGCGGCGTTGGCGGGGCTATGAAGCGACGGGCGGAGCGGCTTAGTAGGCTCCACGACTTGGTGGCCCGGCGGCGGCGGCGCGCTGTGCCTCGGGACCGACGCCACTTGTTGAGCTGCGGCACCACCTCCGATGGCGGCGGCGGATACCGATGACGGTTGTACCACCGCCGGCCGGGTTTGTCGGCTTCGGATCACGACACCCCGGCGGAGCGGAGCGAAACGAGCGGTAACGGTGTTGACGGCTTTTAAGCGGTTGAAACCACCAACCTTCAACGGGAAGACAAGGACCGTGGATGGTCGAGACGTGGTTGATCGCTATGCAATCCTTGTTCGAGGATTTCTATACCCTCGAGCGGGACAAGGTGCATTTGGCGGCCCATTGCTTCGAGGGTCGGCGCGCCTTTGGTGGAGACAAGTGAAGGAGGATCGTTCCTTGAACGATACTACCATGGCAGGAGACGTTTCGGGAGATGCTATTGATGGAGTATTTCTCCGAAAGCGATAAAAGAAAGATCGGGAGGACTTCGCAAGTTAAGGCGGGGAGTCGCACGGTGCGCGAATACGAGAGGAGTTCACGCACATGATTCATTGTGTGCGAGCTTGGTCCACGGCGACGGGGCCAGGCGAAGAGATTCGGGCGTGGGTTGAGGCGGATATTTTTAAGACGATTGATTCTTTCCGGCTGACGACCTATGGAGAGGGTCTGGACCGCGCACTTTGGGTGGAGCGCGGCAATGCTATTGCGCGAGAGGAGCGCGAGGCTTTTGAGAGAGACAAGGACAGGGAGAAGTCCAAGAAGCGGGCATCGAGTGACAAGGACATGGAGAAGTCCAAGAAGCGGGCATCGAGCGGGCATCGAGAAGTCCAAGAAGCGGGCAGTCGAGCTCTAAGCGGCCCCCTCGACCTCAGCGGTCACAGTGGCGCGGCAGTCGGAGTCAGACACAGAGTCAGATCTCCTACCCGTGTGTTATCTGCGGCGGGAACCACCGAGTTGTTACTTGCCCTCAGCGGGAGGCGATGCTTTCGGTGTGGCCGGGCGGGCCACATTGGTCGCGAGTGTCCGGGCGATTGCATCGCACTGCGCCCGGCGGGCGTACGGTACACTCATGACGGTTGGCGGGCGCCACCGCTATGTCTGGCTGACGATCGTCAGCGCCTCGTCAGCAGGAGGCACCTCGAGCACCTAGTGGGCGGGTTTTTGCCACTCAGGTGGAGGAGCAGTCGACTCCAGCACCAGTTCCAGATGATGTGGTGGCAGGTATTATTCTGATCCAAGGCACTCGAGCTAAGCATTATTTGATACAGGTGCATCTCATTCATTCATACGTGCATCGTTCGCCAAGGCTCATGGGGTAGAGATAGGGCGTCATGATGACCATTGGTGGGTCAACTCTATCGAGCACTCTTTTCTTTGTGGATGAGGAGTGCGAAAATTGCCCGATACAAATTGGAGATTGGATTATGCCAATCGATCTCCTAGTGGTCGAGCGGTTATCGAGCTTCGACGTGGTCTTAGGGATCAACTGGCTCTCTAAGTACTACGCCGTTATCGATTGTGAGAGGAAGGTTATCACATTTCGTGAACATGGACAAGAAGAAATGATCTACCAAGCGTGTAAGGGTGCACGTTTTGCGGCGACCATATCGTCGGTGAGGGCGAAAAGGATGATCAAGGGTGGTTGCAAGGCTTATTTAGCGACCATTGTGGATACCCAAAGGGAGCACTCGGAATTGAGTAGCATTCGGGTGGTATGCGAGTACCGGATGTGTTTGCGGCGGAGTTACCGGGAGTGCCACCGGACCAGGAAGTTGAGTTTGTCATCGACTTAATCCCCGGGGCGGCGCCAATCTCGAAGGCTCCGTATAGGATGGCACCGGTGGAGCTTAAGGAACTTAAAGCCCAGCTGCAAGACTTGCTCGATAAAGGCTTTGTGCGGCCGAGCGTGTCTCCGTGGGGAGCTCCGGTGCTGTTTGTGAAAAAGAAGGACGGTACGCTTCGACTTTGCGTTGACTATCGCGAGTTGAACAAGGTTACAATCAAGAACAAGTACCCGTTGCCGAGGATTAACGATTTATTCGATCAGTTGCAAGGGTCAAGGGTTTATTCGAAGATTGACCTTCAATCGGGGTATCATCAATTGAAGATACGGCCCAAGGATGTGCACAAAACGGCGTACCGTACGCGGTATGGTCATTATGAGTTTATGGTTATGCCTTTCGGGCTTACTAATGCCCCGGTGGTATTTATGGACTTAATGAATAGAGTCTTCCGTCCGCTATTGGACCGGTGCGTCGTGGTATTCATTGACGACGTATTGGTATATTCTCGGACCGAGGAAGAACACGAGGAGCACTTAAGGATCGTGTTGGAGACACTCCGACGAGAGAAACTTTATGCCAAATTGAAGAAATATGAGTTTTGGCTATCGGAGGTTACCTTCTTTGGTCACGTTATATCTGGAGGCGGCGTCTCTGTGGACCCAAAGAAAGTTGAGGCAATTAAGGATTGGCCTCGCCCGACTAGTGCAACGGAGGTTCGGAGCTTTTTGGGGCTTGCGGGCTACTACCGGCGGTTCGTGGAGGGGTTCGCCAAGATAACAACTCCCCTAACGCGTCTTCCGCACAAAGGGGTGAAGTATGTTTGGAGCCCCGAATGTGAGCTTTGAGGAGCTTAAGAAAAGATTGACGACGACTCTGGTGCTTGCTTTGCCGACGCCGGGGGAGAGTTATGTCGTGTACAGTGATGCTTCTTATGTTGGTCTCAGGTGCGTTCTGATGCAAAATGGCCGAGTTATCGCTTATGCTTCGCGCCAGTTAAAGACATATGAGAAGAACAACCCGATTCACGACTTGGAGTTAGCGGCGGTCATTTTCGCGCTAAAGCTTTGGAGGCATTACTTATACGGGGAACATTGTGAGATTTACACGGATCATAAGAGTCTCAAATATTTGTTCACCCAGAAGGAGTTGAATATGCGACAGCGGCGGTGGTTAGAATTGCTTAAAGACTATGATGTTACTATTCTATATCACCCCGGGAAAGCAAATGTCGTGGTCGATGCTTTGAGTAGAAAGTCGGCGGAGAATTTGGTGACGGCGATTACACCTCAACCTGCATTGCACAAGGAGATGCAGCGGTTGGGACTTGAAGTGGTGGCGCCGGGAGTGCCGGCAATAATTGCTATGTTGATTGTGCAACCCACCATGTTGGAGAAGATAAAGGAATTGCAAGTTTCCGATCCTTATCTCCAAAAGGTGCGGAGCGAAGTAGAGAGCGGTAGTGCCGAAAATTTTGGCATTGGGACCGACGGAATACTACGGTATCGAAACCGTTGGTGTGTGCCCAAGGACGATGATCTTCGGAGGGCGATTATGCAAGAAGCACACCAATCACCCTATAGCATTCACCCGGGCGGAACCAAGATGTATCAAGACTTGAAACTCCATTATTGGTGGCCGGGTATGAAAAGGGACATTGGAGAGTTTGTGGCACAATGTCTCACGTGCCAATAAGTAAAAGCGGAGCGTCGCTTTCCAGCGGGGAAATTGCAAAGTCTACCAATACCCGTGTGGAAGTGGGAAGACATTTCTATGGACTTTGTGACGGGTTTGCCTAGGTCACAAGGCGGGCACGACGCGACTTGGGTAGTTGTGGACCGGTTGACAAAATCGGCTCACTTTTTGCCGATCCACACTACTTGGTCGGGAGACAAGCTAGCTCAAGTATATCTCGACGAGGTTGTGAGGTTACACGGGGTTCCGGTGTCAATTGTATCGGATCGGGATCCGAGGTTCACCTCTCATTTTTGGAAGAGCTTGCAAGATGCTTTGGGTACACGGCTCAATTTTAGCACGGCATTTCATCCTCAAAGTGACGGTCAATCGGAGAGGACTATTCAGATACTCGAGGATATGCTTCGGGCTTGTGTACTCGACTATAAGGGCGGATGACACGATTTTCTACCAATGGCGGAGTTCGCATATAACAATAGCTATCAAGAGAGTATTGCGATGGCGCCATTCGAGGCCCTTTATGGTAAGAAGTGTCGTTCTCCAATTCATTGGAGCGACGTGGGCGAGAGGGCGGCACTTGGCCCCGATGTTGTGCGGGAGGCGGAGGAGAAGGTCCGCCTAGCCCGACAAAGACTCACGACGGCGCAATCTCGGCAAAAGAGTTATGCCGATAAGCGGAGAAAGGATCTAGAGTTTGCGGTTGGAGACCGCGTATTTTTGAAAGTATCACCTATGCGCGGCATAAAAAGGTTTGGAGTTCGGGGAAGCTAAGTCATATATCGGACCTTTTGAGGTATTGGAGCGATCGGTGCGGTAGCATACAAGTTGGCATTACCAGAGACTTGCTAGAGTGCACAATGTGTTTCACGTTTCAAACCTTCGCAAGTATATCCACCACTCGGCTCATGCATTGGAGTATGAACCGGTGGAGTTAAACGAGGACCTGACCTATGAAGAGTACCCGGTTTGTATTCTTGGGAGAGGAGAAAAGAAATTTAGGAATCGCAAGATTTCTTACGTCAAGGTCCAGTGGAGCAATCATGCAGTGCGTGAAGCCACTTGGGAGCTTGAGGACGCAATGAGGAAAGAGTACCCTCACTTGTTTGAGTCGACAAGCTAAGGTATGCGTTAAGTTTCGCGGACGAAACTAATTTTAAGGGGTGGAGAATGTAGCATATCGAAAATTCGACAATAAGATCGGGCTTTGGCAAAATTGACTAAAGTGCGAAAATAAAATAGTTGGACATGTCCCAATTACCATTCCAAACTTCTTGGAAAGGTTAAAAGATAGTCTAAAAGAGTTAAAAGGGGTTTGGCGTTGTTCGGCGCGAAGTCGAGTCGAAACGATGCGAAAAACACAAGTCTGGGCATTTTGTCTGGGTACGAGGGCAAAGTTCTTTGTCTTAGGTATAGCAACTTTCACCGAGAGGAGAGCTCTCGGGTTTGTGAGTTTACGGTGTTTGTGCGGTACAAGCCATTTTATCGGTACAAATCTTGTGAAAGCAGAGGCGGCTCTCGGGTTTGCCTCTGGAGCATTTTATACGGTACAAGAGCGGATTTGTACAAATCTTCTTGGCAAAGAGGCGACTCTCGGGTTTGCCTCTGGAGCATTTTATACCGGTACAAGGCCGGTCTTGTACCGGTACAAAGATGGTCTGACAGCAGTTTGTGAACTGCGCGAAATAAAAGAAGTTGAGGGACTTTTTGGCTATTGTTACAACACAATAAGCTTTCCCACACCCCTCTCTCACAGCACACTCACCATACTCTCATTTCTTTCTTTTGTTCTCTTTCTCTCTCTAGAAAAAAACCCTAGAGTTGGGTGGAGAAGGAGAAGGAGAAGGAGAAGAAGGTGATCTTGGAGCTTTTGGGAGGACTTTGAAGCTCTCCTACACCAAGGGCTTGGAGAAGCTTTGCACTAGAGGTAAGATCTCACAAGTAAACTCCTAGGGTTTTGGTTTTAGCTTGAGATTTGGAGTTTCTAGCTTCTTGCTAGTGTTAGAGGCATGCTAGGACTAAGAACACCATGAAAGCTCCATGAGAGCTCAAGTGCTCTTATGGTGATTTCTTAGGGTTTGTTGTAAACCCCAAATAGATGGTTCTAATGGGTCAAGGATGGTTTTAGAGAGCTTCTAGGTTGATCTAAAGCTATATTTTGCTTGTGAATGAGATCGAAACCCTAGGTTTGGTATAGGGCATTGTTGGAGCACCCAAAATTGGGGCTTTTGAACATAGGGGTTCTTGGGTCAAATTGACCTTGTAGAAACCTAATTAGGGGTATTCCCGACGCGTGGGACAACTCCGTTTAATTAAACGAAAATCCAATATAGGGGCTACTATGTAAAATAGCCTGATTAGGTTCACTTTTAAACTGCAGGTTTTTACCTAGGCCTCGGTTGGTCGTGAAACTTCTTGGGCATCCTCACAAAATTATTCTAAGGTGGGGGGTGCATACCGGAATCATCGAATTCCCTTCTATGTCTGTTTTCACCTTTTGAGCATATTATGTATAGTATATTCATGCATGATAGGGTAGTTGGTATTTATGCAAGTTGGTTGAACTTCAATTCATGTTCTAGAGAGAAATGAACTTAGAAATTGTAATGGAACCATAGAGGCATATGAACTAGAACCCTATTGTGTGAATATGACAATGGAATGTGAACTTAGCAAACAATGGTGAACTTGACATAGGGATGAGATTGGCAATGATATGACCTTAGTTAAACATATTTTAATTTGTGACATTATGGCAAGAATGAGATACATGATTAGGTAGAAAACCTATCATTGACAATGGCATGGTAACTAGTGGCTATGAATCCTCAATGTGAGGATTAGATCGATACTCTTGACAAGTCTTGGCTTGAGGAGGTCGCTCCTCCTCAGCGGTGAGTTAGGAACAGTCACCTAGGGGATCGTGGCCCCGACGGACGGTCCCTCGGGTCTTGTAGGCTTAGAGCCTCCCCGTTCAGTGAGGGATTTTGGGTCTTGAGTTTGTTGGGGTTAACTAAGTTAACCGGCAAGATTGGGTAATGAGCCAAGTAAAGTAAAGTAAAGTAAAGTATGGTAAAGAGCGTGCATGCAAACATATTTAAATTCGATTATCTATCTATCTGACTCTTTCTTTCCGGCCTAGTATTAGCTTATATAGTTTGGTTACTATTTCATTTCCGTTGAAATACTTATGCCTGGATAGACCTAGTGGGTAAGTCGGCGGGGTCGGTTCTTTGAGCCCACCGGGAACTTCGTTGTAGTTCTCACACCACTAACCCCACAGTCCTAGCACGAGCGGGCGGCGGAGGACCGGGGGCAAGGGGTTAGCGCCATAGCTAGTGGCCAGGAGTCTTGCATCTAGTCATTTCCTTTTTGTTATACTTGTATCAACTTTATTTTGTTGAACTATAGATGTCAAGTTGTAGACATTCAAGTAAATTTTGGGAGATGACAAATGTAAAAAGAAATGATGTATCGAATGCTTAAAGAATGTAATAGATTAGTTCACTTGTATTTGGTTCAAATGTAATCAAGTTCATGCATGGTTTATATTCTAGCTTAGTGCTTACTCTTCCGCTGTGTTGTTGCTTACCTTCGTGTAAGCCTTGTATAATTGCAAATTCTCTTTGATTTGTTAAATTGTACTTGTGGTTAGAGCCTTGGGCGGGCGGGGGAGGCCCTGTCCGTTCGGCGTCTGTTGACGTGGCCCGAACCCGACCGAATAGGCGGGTAGCGGGGCGTGACAACTAACATCACATGCTTATTACATATTACATTTTTAATTTTCTTTTCTTCCAAATACAATCAAGATTGTTACAACATTATCTTGCATCTTTTCTACAACCCCTGGCTAAGCCGACTCGGGGTAATGCTATTTCTAGTCTCAGTGGTAGAGCGCTATCTATGGACGCCCTTTCCTCACGCCGCCGCGCCGCTCACGTGCGAACCTGTACCCCCAAAAACAACGCGCGGGTGAAAACTATTGTCCATAGTTTCTAGTAGATACGGCCACCCAAGGAAAGAGCTTGACCCACGAGGTCCAAAGGAGGCACTGAAACATGTTAGTCCAACAAGTATCCACAGATATATATATCATCATATATTTATGCAACTAACATTATGTAGGTTATAGGTCTTAGGATCTAATAGGAATCAACACCTAGAGGGGGGTGAATAGGTGTTCAACAGCCAATTAAAAATCTAGATGCGATTTTAAAGTAATTGCGGAAAAATAAAATCAAACACACCAAGATTTACGTGGGAAAACTCCAAACCGGAGTGAAAACCCACGGGACCGATCACACGAACATTCACTAAGAAACAATCGAGTACAAGGCGATTCACCCACGACTTTACCCGATTAACCGAATCTTCTATGTGAATATCCTTCGCTGGTCCACGATCGATTGAAGTCCTCCAACCGATCACGCCGCAACTCCTTGCCGCGCCAACGCCTCGAATCCACAAAGCGTCCACCGAGTCCTCGGCTCCCCTAGACGCGATCCCCGCGCAACACACCTCCGTCCGGAGAAGAAGAACGAAGATTTATGGTGATCTCCAAGTTAAGGCACCGTAGACGATGGGAGGGATTCGTCTAATTGATCATCAAATTGATTCGCAAGGGTAGAATCAAAGGGAAGAACCTTGAATCAACTTGACGATCAAATCTCCATCAAATCTCTCTAAGAACTAGATCAAAAAGCTTAGGAGAGAGATTCTAGGGTTTTAGGATTGAAGTATCTTCAGGTATATTATTGTATATTCGTCCTTGAACCTCCCATGGTCTATTTATAGAGTTAGAAGACTTTGAAGTCGAGTAGATTTGAAATCAACCTTTTTAGGAATTCTGTTTTCGAGTCCATTGTCCGGTCAAACCGTCTCTGTCCAGGTCTCGGTGTGTCGTCAAATTTTTCGTGACGAGCAACGGGTCGGACCGGGGGTTTGTCGGTCCTAGGCTCTAGTACTCGAGAAAGTTCGGCTTCTTTGTGTCCAGGACGAATCCACGATCGGTCAAAGGCTGCGAAACTTTCTGCTATCAACCTCACTGTGTCCGGTCAAAGAGGTTGGTCCGGACAGAGTGTTGCGAAAAGCCAGATGACAGACTCACTGTGTCCGGTCAAAAGGGCTGATCCGAACAGGGTTTGTACAGAAAATATTTTTCATAAAAATCAATATTTTAAACCCTTTTTAAGTCTTCTAACTACTATGTTATTAATGTTAATCACCATAAATGATCTTAAATGCATACCTGAGGTGTCGAGATTCTCTGACGAGTCCTGGCGCGTCCGATCTTCTTGTAATCTCTTGATCTCTTCAAGACTCCGACAAACTCACGAAATCCGCCAACTTACAAAATCCTTAACAATCTCCCCCTTTGGCGATTTCGTGACAAAACTACTTATAGCTCATACAACCTCAAAATCAAAAAGACGAGAATATCGTAATCACCAAACGATAACTCTTTGCATGATCGATCCAACAAAGAAAAATTAAAAAAAAAATTATAAGTTCATTCAATCCTAAAATGACCTAGACCTTGGAGTCTTGAAGTCTTGAACGTTTCCTGCAAAAAGATCTCAAACACATTCAAGCATCAAGAACGTTTCATTCACAAGGTAAACATTAGTCATAAGTACAAAGTTAACTATCTAATAAAAGTTTCTAGAGATATCAGATAATATCAACATTTCCCCTTCTCCTCTTCATAACCATCTCCCCTTTTTTGTCACAAATCGACAAAAATGACAAAAAGAGAGTCAACTGAGAGTCAACTATAGAATCACTCGGAGTCGCTCCCGGGAGGAGGCATCTCGTCGGCTCCACATCCTAATTTGCCACGAGGAGTCTCAAGAACCGTGTGATGCGACCGTACTTCTTGTTCAAACGATCGACATCCGAGATAAGCTTGTCTTGCTTTGCCCCCAACACTTCTTGCCCCGCCGTCAAACGTTCGAGATCACCTGATAATCGTTGTTGCTCGCGTAAAATAGAAGATATAGATGCCTCGGTGTCAGAACCTTCAGCAGGCCGCGGAGAAGCAGGTGCAGGTGCATCAGCTCGAGGAGGGGATGTTCCATGAAGTTGAATGTGAGATTTGACCATCGTAGTATCTCCAATAGGTCCTAAGGAATGCTCATAATATGTGCAGTCAATTCGCACATTGTGCTGACGAAGTATCCGCATGATGATTAGCGGAAAAGGTAATCGATCTCTCTGCTTCGCAGTCTTAATTTCCCGCGTCATTCTTTTCCAAATAAGGAACGGGACATTTATGTTAACATTCCCCGCTCATACTAGGTCGGGATGTCCTAGCAAGTACATGTACAACACTCGATCCCACCTAATAACCTTCGTGTTTGTGAGAGGCATAATGTTGTAGCAGACGACGAAGTTCAAATACCGATACTCCATTCTCAAATGCTTTGAGAGTATCTGGCTACCATTGTTCTCAGCTCCTGGTATACACAGTGCAGTGAACACCCTTCGCCAGTCCTTGACAGCATCCAGCCCTGAGTGCATGTAGTCCACTCCGTCGGTGCGTGCCACCATGTCAAGCACTGACGCCACCGTGTCTGGCGTGATAGTCATTTCTATGTCACGAACCGACGTAGTAAACTCAAATGGTCCGCCCTCAGCATCGACTAGGTTGCCCGCTCGCATATAGAATTCTCTTATCAGCTCCAGTCCATAACCAGTTGTCTCTGTGAACTTACATATTTCCTGCAATTCACCATTTTCAACCAATGCTTGAAATGCGGGAGCTCGACGGACCAAGTTCGCAATCCCCACAAGTCGTTCTCCGACACAACTCTTTGAAGAATACAATCGTAGACGTTTCGGATCCACAGGAGGTTGAGGTGGTCTAACAGGTGATTCTGCAGCTGATCTGGGTTCACCAATAACAATCCCCCTCGCTTGCTTGCGTCGACCTGATGTGCGTTTCTCCCGAGCCGGTTCAGTCTCCTGAACTTTTCCTTTTCCTTTGTCCTTTTTCTTTGATTTCTCTTGTTCTTTTTCTTTCCCTTTTCCTTTCACTTTCTCCTTTCCTTTCTCCTTCTCTTGCTCAGCTTGCTGACCCTGTATCTCAGCCTGAAGAACTTCCCAGTCCTCGCCCTGAGATTCTTCGCCAGATTCCTCACCGGGGTTATACTCGCTCCCCGATTGTTCCGCTTCTTTGTCCTTCCCGTTGCTCGGCGGAGGAGTGTCTACTCTTACCTCCTGGACCCGCTCTCGCCATAAGGAATACGAGCACAAGAAACCACGAAGACATTTTTGAAAGTCACTGTTCAAAGGATCAAAAACGACATATTGACATATATAGCAAAAATTGCGAAAATTGGCCACAATTTAAAAAATTAATTTAGAGAATCCTAGAGCCATTAGAAACAATATTAATATAGACAACATGCCCAAAAATTGATCGAAATTGCAAGAAATTCGAAAAAGCCCCTATGAACAGTAAAAACTAGGGTTTGATCACAAATACGCGAATATTTGACGATAAAATTTGCAATAAACCTCAGAGAAGTGTAATGTAGACATGTTTAAGCAAGATTGAAACAAAAAATTTGAGCAAAAACAGATAAATCACCAAGAACTTCTCTAAACCCTAAAATTCCGAAAAATAGGGCAAAAAGAAAAATAAATGGAAACCATACCTAAAATTCGTGAAGATGAGTAGGAAAGATGATCCAAAGCTCAAGGAAGGTTTCTCTAGGATTTCTAGAGAGAGAAAATCATTAAAAGCTGTAAAACGAAGTGTTTTGAAAAGAAAAATGTCGCGCCTGGATATAAGCGGTCCGCTCCAGCACTGACCGGACAGAGCTGGCTCTGTCCGGATGCCACGCCACATTTACTGACAGCGGGCGTGGGATCCGGTCAGTGATTTATGACCGGTCACAGCAAGTTTTTTTTCTTAAAAAAATTTAAAATTTTAAAAACAAGCTTTAACCAGATTTCCTCAATAAACATATGAAATATAATAACTAAAAAATAATCAAGAGAAATTCGTAAATGTCACACATATTGAACCACTCATCAATTGAAAATTTAAGTTAGTATACTGTGAAAGATAAGCACATCTTTCGAGATCTAAATCAATAGTAGTACTAATTTTTCAACATCAATTTTGCATTTATGAAGACTAAACTAAATCCCAAAAGCTGAAATTAGCACAAGAATATGATCCAATTGAGTTATGCACACGTTGAATTTCAAGAAGTGGCTCTTTGAGCATCTTAACTTCCACCTTATATCGTTCAAAAACCAAGAGTAACCACCTAGCATTTCTCTAAACCTTATATATGATACATTTTTTTTTTAGAGATCTCCACTTATTTATTCATGTGTTAACTTCACACATAGGACGGCCAGGGGTGGTAGCTCTTTCCTACATGTGGTGGTAGTTTTCACACTCCTTAAAAGGATGTAACTCTTTCCACATCTTGAATGGTGGTAGTTTTCACACTCCCAAAGGGATGTAACTCTTTCCACATCTTTAATCTCATGAAATTATTACTCCCCCTCAATTAGTGCAACCTACAATGAGATCATTTTATTGTGATTTCAGAAAATGGGAAAATATTTTTCTTATTATGCAAATTTTCAATCAAAAATTCAATATACTTTTGATAGTTCAAGATAGAGGTACCTATTTGACTTGTATATTGACATAATTTTTCAAAGATAATGAGGTTCAAAACTAATGACACATAGGAATTTAAATTGATTGAATTAAGTTAAAATAACTCATGTAAACAATGAGATCACTTGACGAACCACTTGTAAAACAAAACAACACATTGTTCACCAAATCACATATGCAAAGCTTATCAATGGATAATGCTTAGTTGTCTATTCTTTTAAGATTTAATGGCTCATAGAATATCTAGATTGAAGAATTTATTCGAATTGACCAATTCCCCCAATAAATGATATATAAAAGCAAGATGTCCGATTTGATAAAATAGGATAGTGTTTTTTTTAAATATTCATGGCAAAAGTGATCCTATATAAATAGAATGGGAGAGAGGTAGGGAGCCACTAGACGCTTAGTATGGAAAGACTTCACCTTTGCGCACCCAAACCTTACGAATTTTGGGGTACGTCGGTTGGCTTGTAATCCTTGAGTGAAGCTTGTCGACGATTGAAGTTTTCTCAATCTTTGCACCATTCGTCTTTACCTTCCATACTTGCCTTCGTTTCAGGTTAGACCCTTGGCGCTTGGGATTCCATCCTTGCGATGGTGTAGTTCTTTGAACCTTCGTTTTGGGCTTGAGTTGTTTCCCTTGGTTCACGTGTGACATGGAGTTCTTCCTTTGTCTACAATTTCTCTTTACGTGACCTTGAACTCCACAATAATGACAAGCTTTGTTAGCAAAAGTTTTTCTAATTGAAAGCTCACCTTGAACCTTGGGCTTCGACTTTGTTGAATTCATGCCCACTTTCTTAGCAACTTGATCAACATATGTTCTCTCATAACCCAATCCTAACTTGGATGTTTGACCGAGTCCAAGCATCTTGTCAAGTTTCGATGTTCCGGAGGAGAAGTTGTTCAAATCCGCCCTTAATTGAATTATCGTCTTTGTGAATTCCATGTTTGCTTCCCTTGCCTCCGTAATTTGTTTGTTGAGAAACTTCATATTTTCCTCATTAGTTTCTCTTTCGTTTTCAAGCAAAGTGACTTTCTCTACAATTGATCCGTAGGCTCATGCCAATCCATCATTCTCCTTTTCCAAGCTTTTTATCAATGAAGCTAAGCTTGCATTTTCTCCTTCTAGATCGACGATCCTATGTTGTAGCTTCTTATTGTGCTTGCCGATCTTCTTTGACTCCACAATTAGTTGGCGATAAGCATCCACCATGTCTCCGCCATCCGAGTCTTCATCCGTTGCATTCTCCGATGTGAATTGTTCATTCATAGAAGACATGGAAATTGAGTCAATAGATGATAAACATATAATATTAGAATCATGAGCTATTAAAGCGGTAGCATTAACTTCCTCATCACCGGAAGATGACTCTTCATCGGAATGGGTCATCCCACGTGATGGCTTGCATTGCCTTCTTCTTAGAAGCTTTTGTTGGGCAATCCGATGCTATATGTCCGAATCCACGACACTTATAACATTGAATTTGCCCTTCTTCCTTTTTCTTATCTCTTGAAGAATCCTTAGAAAAATTCTCAGAATTTTTAGTCTTGGAAGAAGAAGAAGTACTCCCTTTAGATTTGTTGAATTTTGAAGAGGAGGACTTTGAGCTTGGAAATCTTTTCTTAAAGTTCCGACGGAACTTTCTTGTGAGAAGTGCGAGTTGCTTCTCAAACTCGTCCATCGTCACATCCGAATCCATCTCGGAAGAGGAAGAGTCAACGTCGCCACCTTTTGATGCCTTGAGCGCCATCCCTGTAGACTTTGAAGAAAACTTGGAAGAAGACGAGTTAGTAGGAAAAGTCATCTCATATGTTTGAAGAGCACCTACTAGTTCATCTACTTTCATATCATCGGGATGTTTCATGGTTTCTATAGCCGCGACCTTAGGACGAATCCGTTCGGGGAGAGTTCTTAGAATTTTACGAATGATCTTGGTTTCGGGAATTTTCTCACCCAAGTTGGAACAAGTGTTGACTATGTCTTGAAGACGAGTGTAATAGTCGGTGAAGTTTTCATTCTCTTCCATATGAATAGAATCAAAACGACTAGTCAACATTTGTAATTTTTGAACTTTGACTAGACTTGTTCCCTCGTGGGTGGTTTTAAGAGTGTCCCAAATTTCTTTGGCGGTTTCACACGCCGAAATCCGAGAAAATTCGGTTTGATTTAAAGAGTTAAACAAAGCATTAATCCCTTCCCATTGTAAGATGAACGTTCGTTTTCATCCTTAGTCCACTTAGTTCTAGCCTTGGGGACGGTAATAGCATCAACTACCTCGGTGGGATGAGTCCAACCATGTTCCACCGCTTGCCATACTCTCTCGTCGATTGCAATTAGAAACGCCCTCATGCGGACTTTCCAATAGGCATAGTTAGTGCCATCGAAGAAAGGAGGTCGATTGATATTACCACCCTTGGCCATTGACAATAACCTAAACCTTCTCTGATACCAACTGTAGGTTATAGGTCTTAGGATCTAATAGGAATCAACACCTAGAGGGGGGTGAATAGGTGTTCAACGGCCAATTAAAAATCTAGATGCGATTTTAAAGTAATTGCGGAAAAATAAAATCAAACACACCAAGATTTACGTGGGAAAACTCCAAACCGGAGTGAAAAACCCACGGGACCGATCACACGAACATTCACTAAGAAACAACCGAGTACAAGGCGATTCACCCACGACATTACCCGATTAACCGAATCTTCTATGTGAATATCCTTCGCTGGTCCACGATCGATTGAAGTCCTCCAACCGATCACGCCGCAACTCCTTGCCGCGCCAACGCCTCGAATCCACAAAGCGTCCACCGAGTCCTCGGCTCCCCCTACACGCGATCCCCGCGCAACACACCTCCGTCCGGAGAAGAAGAACGAAGATTTATGGTGATCTCCAAGTTAAGGCACCGTAGACGATGGGAGGGATTCGTCTTATTGATCATCAAATTGATTCGCAAGGGTAGAATCAAAGGGAAGAACCTTGAATCAACTTGACGATCAAATCTCCATCAAATCTCTCTAAGAACTAGATCAAAAAGCTTAGGAGAGAGATTCTAGGGTTTTAGGATTGAAGTATCTTCAGGTATATTATTGTATATTCGTCCTTGAACCTCCCATGGTCTATTTATAGAGTTAGAAGACTTTGAAGTCGAGTAGAATTGAAATCAGCCTTTTTAGGAATTTTGTTTTCGAGTCCACTGTCCGGTCAACCGTCTCTGTCCGGTCTCAGTGTGTCGTCAAATTTTTCGCGACGAGCACCGACGGCCAGGTCGGACCGGGGGTTTGTCCTGGTCCTAGGCTCTAGTACTCGGAAAGTTCAACACCGTGTCCCATTTAATCCACGATCGGTCAAAGGCTGCGAAACTTGCTATCAACCTCACCGTGTCGGTCAAAGAGGTTGGTCGGACAGTGTTGCGAAAAGCCGGATGACAGGACTCACCGTGTCGGTCAAAGGGGCCGATCCAGGGGTTTATACCGAAAATATTTTTCATAAAAATCAATATTTTAAACCCTTTTTAAGTCTTCTATCTACTATGTTATTAATGTTTATCACCATAAATGATCTTAAATGCATACCCGAGGTGTCGAGCTTCTCGACGAGTCCTGGAGCGTCCGATCTTCTTGTAATCTCTTGATCTCTTCAAGACTCCGACAAACTCACGAAATCCGCCAACTTACAAAATCCTTAACACATTATCGTGTTCATGCCTCACAATATGCAATATGAAAATCATGCAATTTATGCAACTATGCAACCAACTAGTAGTTCAATCGATACTACTTTCAATCCTGCTATCTATAGCTCATCCAATTGACTTCTAAGTTTTCCTCTATCTTAAATTCGTGTCAATTACAATTCTGATCATAAGGTTTCATTTACCTTTACAAAGCTATCCACCCGACTCGGTCTTGATTCAATCATCTGTGGAATACCGCGTAAAGCCAGACTCGAGGCAAATGACCTCTCACTTGCACCTCAGCCTTAAATCCACTCAACTGGGATATCAAGTCTATAGCTAGGGATGTAATATGGGCCATGCCGAGCCGGCACGACCCATATTTACCGGGCCAAAACGGGCTGGAGCTAAGCCCGGCACGGCCCGCCCCAAAGTCGGGCCGTGCGTGCCGGCCCAAGTTCTTGGACCCCGGCCAGACGGTCCTTCGGCTGGATCAGACCGGCCGTGCCGGCCGGACGGGCTTCGGACCATACCTTTTTTATTTTTTTAATTTTATTTAAAAATTTTTTAATTTTTAAAAATAAAATCAAAAATATTATTTCTTAAAAAATAATATATAAGTAAAAAGATTTAAAATTTTAAAATACATTTGTAAAAATATTAAATTATTTTAAAATTTTAAAATTTTGGACCAAAATGCCCTTCCCAACACGTTAAATCTTCCCAACAGTCAAACATTTGACTCGTTGGAAAGGGCATTTTGGTCCAATAGGCACATCTCCCAAGTCATGACTCATGGACATTGGGAAGCCCCAGTCTAACCCCAACTCCCAAAGCATTGGGAGTTGGGGTTGTCAGTGCAGAGAACCTTGGGAGTTGGGTTCAACCCAACTCCGGCCGGGCCCGCTCGGGAGGCACGCCACACGGGCCGGGGCCGTGCCGTGCCGGTCGAGTCATCCCCTCGAGCCGGCACGGCCGTGCCTGTGTCGTGTTGGGCCGTGCCGGCCACCGGGCCGCGGGAGGAAGGCCCAGTACGATCCGGTTTAACTGGCCGGGCCGGCCCAGCACGAGTGCTACAGTGCTCATGCCGTGCTAGGCCCGGCCCACTCTCGTGTCGGGCCGCGGGCCGCCCGGCCCGTTTGACACCCCTATTTATAGCTTATAATGCATGCATGATGTACATTCACTTGACTTTTACCCAATCTTACCGGTTAACAATTGTTAACCCCAAACTCACAACCCAAAATCCTTCTAAATCAGGGGACTTGAACCACCCGATGGACCGTCTGCGGACAATGACCACCTCCGGAGTGCACTAATGGGTGGAGCGACCATCGCTAAAAGTAAACAAACTATGTGAGTATGATCCAATCCTCGCCAACCGAGGATACCCTGTCAACTAGGGATAACAATGACTTGGGAGTCCACCTATCCCTATAGTCATCATGCCACAAGTGTCTCTACTACACTAATGTCATATCAAATGCCACTCGATCTATTGATATCCTACTTGTCCACATCGAGCATTTTACTTGTTTTCCATGAGTTCTCTAATCAACCTAGAGTTGTCGACCCAAGTTCAACATGCACATATATCTACTAGCATCTACTGATATGTCAACATGCATATACATCATCTAGCATCTCATGATATGTCAACATGCATACATATATCATCTAGCATGATCTCATAATATGCCAACATGCATTTCTATATCATCTAGCATGATCTCATAATGCCAATATGCATCTACACGTCATCCAACATATATCCACAATATGTCAACATGCATTTCTCAATGGCAGGTAACATCAACTCAACATATTCTCATAATGGTAGTCAATACATATAGCATTTATCTCTTACATTCAACTAGCATCAATCACATGCATCTATATTCACAATCAACTACCATTATATGTATCAACGATAAATCACACTTTGCTTCGACATGGAAGCGAGCTAATATCTTCGGTGTTGGAACAAAGATAGTGAAAATGATATGAAATAGAAAGATGAAAAAGGCTTCAAGGCGTGTAGCAATGCCACTTTCCTTAAGGCTTAATCCGTCCCCACTATTCTAACAATTTGGTGTGCAACAAACAGCCTCCCAGGATACAATGAAGCAGAAACCTCAACTGCGTTCGCACACACGAAGTCAAGCCTTTGAGCACTCACTCAATTAAGTTGTCAAAAGAAATAGAATAGGAAAACAAGAATGGAATTATTGTGAATGAAAACTTAAACTCATTAACTGTTTTCTGTGTTCTTATGCAACCAACGCTATGGACTTATATAGGCCACGAACGTGTGCTTCAAGAAGTGACTATTCACGAAAGGGTGTTTTGTGAAGTGACTATTCACGAAAGGGTGTTTCATGAAGTGACCTTTCAATCGCGACTTTTCATTTAATCATAACTACCAAATAGTTATATGAATCAAGTTCAATGAATATGATCATTGATTCCAACGGACATATGTACGAAGAGACACACTATAAAGATCTGTCTTTTCATGTCATACTCTTTCACTAAAAGTCACATCCTTTCACTCTAAGAGTCACATCCATTCACTAGGGTTGCATCCATTCATTAAGAGTTGCATCCCTTCACTAAGGGTTGCATCCCTTCACTAAGGATTGCATCCATTCACTAAAATCAATAAACAAAATTTATTTTAAAAATTTCCTTACAATTCCCCACCAATTTTTAAAATACATAAAAATACATCAAGATACAAAATAAAACAAAATCACAAATCAAAAATCAAAAAATCAAAATTCTTGACAACTTGACAAAATCGTATGCATAGATGTAGGTGTATTAAAACTTGAACCTACACTTAGTGAAAACACATCAAAGTTAGTCATAATTGAATGGTAGACAAGGTTTGAACCAACAATTATTTTCGATTAACCGGACATATCTCACACATAGAAATTTATAATCAATTGAGTGCTCTATTTTATTCCGACACTTTTATGGCCTTGTGTCCGCATCCTGTTTCATGAATGCTGTTAGAGTCAAGCCCTTAACTCCTAGAAGCGGCCACACTTCACATTCATATAGGTAGACTCTACCAGAAGTGTTCCGTATTTAACACTTCAGTAAATACTACTGTAGGTATATTAAGAACTTTATTAGTTCAACCTTCCTTTTTCAATACGGATACCAAGCACTTTACGTGGGATGGAAATTTTATATTATAGTGCTTGCAATCACTCCATATGATGTACTTTGGCTCATTGAACTTAAGACTTGATGATGTTTCAAGTGTTAAGTCGAGTTTTCATCATTGGTGACTTTGTAATATGGGCTTGAGACCCATCCCCATCGATGTCTTGAAGATCAATTCTCTTGGAAGTCCCTTATTCAACGGATCCGCAAGATTTTGGTTTGATCTTACAAAATCAATGGTAATTATGCCATCTGATATCAGTTGTTTTACATAGCTATGTCTTAATCCAATATGTCTTGACTTCCCATTGTATATTTGACTATATGCTCTTGAGAGCGTAGCCTCACTATCGCAATGTAGTGATACCGGCGGCACTGGTTTTGAGCAAACTGGAATTTCATATAATAAATTTCTTATCCATTCCGCCACCTTACTAGCAGACGCTAGTGCTATAAATTCTGCTACCACGGTAGAGTCCGCTATACATGTCTTTTTCTTAGAACCCCAAGAAATCTGTAACACCCCGAACTTCTAAAGTCATGAAGTCACGAGGTATGTTGGCTTAGAAGGCCATAAGAATGGTTCCCGTGAAGTTTGGAAGCTTTCGGGTGGTTTCGGTGCACGAGGTGCGAAAACGAAACCCGAAAGGCTACTTTGGGCCGTGAGCCAAATCCGTCACTTGCGCGGGTGAAATGATGATGTGAACATGATCTAAATCATGTTTGGAGAGTCTCGGTTCGATTTGAAACGAATCGGAGGTCAAACGGGCCAAAAGTGAGTTGAAACGGAGAAGAAACGGTGAAAAAGCTGAAAATTTGGCTAAGTCCTGAAAAATCTGCCTTCGGGATCCGGATCACCTTTGTGAGGTCCGGACCCCACGCGCGATTGGACTCTGGCGAAGGTACTTGGAGTCCGGACCCCATACATGGAGACCGGTCTCTGAGACCCGAAATTGCCCAGTTTGGGCTGTTGCATAGGGTGCATTGTTGAGGGACTTATCAGCATTTTTGGCATGAGATGAGTGTATAGAGTGTATTAAACACTCTCTTTCTCTCTCTCACTCCCTCTGATCCCTCTCTCTCCCTCTCTCTGTCGACAGCAAGAAGAAAGGAAAGAAAGAGAAGGAAAAGAAGAAGAAGAAAAAGAAGAAGATGAAGAAGAAGAAGATGATGATGATGATGGCCATCCTCTTATTCTCCTTTGTGCAAGAGCAAGCTCTTGGGAGGTAAGCTCTCTCTCCCTCTCATGGTAGATCTTCTAGTAATGGGTTTCTAAACTCTAGATCTAGAGTTTTGAGCTTCTTGTAAGCTTTAGAACCTTGTAGAGGCTTGAAAACTCATGAAAATCATGTGTTCTTCAAGGTGCTCTAATGGTGGATTTCTAGGGTTTGTTTTAAACACCCTATGGATGGCTCTAGTGCTCTTAGATGAGTACCTAGAGGTTAGACAAGCTCTCTATTGCTTGTTCTAGGGATCAAATCGGTGGGTTTTGCGAAAGTGCAACCCTAGGGCTCCAAAGTGGGGTTTTTAGAAATGAATGAATTTGATCTCATTTGACCCAATGTAAACCTAATTGGGGGCCTAACGAACGCGTTGGCGCGCTCGGTTCGGTCATTCCACGAGCGTGTACAAAGATATTAATTATTTAATATATTCATACCAGATGTCCGCAGCACGCAAGATAGAAGCCCTAAATTCATGAAAACGGAACTGGGGCAACTTAAAGGCGTGGGGCAACGGCACAAAGTCTCGGATTGCAATTCGGAGACCGTTTGGTTGGTCGTGCAAGAGTTCGAGCCGAACCGGGTCAAGAGTGCCGCGGGCGGCCGATTGCAAGTGTCGACGAGCAATCGGAGTGCGAATTGAGGTGGGTTGTGTTTACCGAAGCGACTAGGTCGCCTGTATGTCTAAGAGTGACATGAGTTCATATTGATGCATGTTCAATAATGCATAAGTAGAAATGCATGTTAGTGGCATAAAGTAGAATGCTAAGTATATGTACAAAGGTGAATGAGATGCATGATAATAGCATAAGGTATAATGCTAAAGAGTAAAAGAATACATGCTTAGCCTAGTAAACATATAATGAACATGCTATGGAAATGTAAGTATGAGAATGCTAAGTAGAGGAATGTATGCTTAGCCTAGTGAGTACATGCTAGACATAATTATGTACATGTAAATGGAATGGTTAACATAAGAATGTTAAGTATATGAATGCCAAGTACAAGAATGCTAAGTGTAAGAATACTAAGTAAAGAATGTGAGTCGTGGACTAAATACACATATAGATCGAGTGGCATCGAACTTAGTGTAAAGAACATGAGTTGTAACAAACCTAGAGTCGAGTATGTGAGTTACGGGGAAGCCCCAAGGATCTATCTAGATTGTATCAAACAACACTAGAGGGGGGTGAATAGGTGTAAAGGCCAAAAATCACAAATCTCGATGCTTTTAAAAAAATAAATGCGGAAAATAAAAAGCACACCGAGATTTACGTGGGAAAACTCCAAACTCGGAGTAAAAAACCCACGGGACCAACACGCGAATAAACAATCAATAAGAGAAAAGATTACAAGGTGATACCGAACTCCACGGACTCGACCTCTCTAACTCTCCTATGGATCTCCGCGCAATCCTCCTTCGGGTTGTCCACGCCCTCACGTTCGAGTCCACGAACGCCACCACTTCGAATCCACGAAGCTTCTATCACGCCGATTCCACGACGCCACTCGAATCCACGAGCCAACGATCCGAATCCACGAACCGCCTTCAATGTGTCGAATCCACGACGCTTCACGATTGTATCATGAATATGGTGATCCTTCGCTTAGGAGTATCGTAGAAAACCGAAGAAGAAGACTCCAAGCGAAGCGTAGATCAAATCGACATATAATTGAGAAATTATGATTTCTCGATTTGATCTAGAATAGGCTATTTTGTAGAAAATAGGTTTTAGATGAATTCCTAGCCTCTAGGGTTTCTCAAACATGTATCTTCATGTTGTGCATCCAATTAGAGAACCCCAAGACCTTATTTATAGGTTTAGAAAACATAGAGATAGATTAGGATTCGAAAACATGTTTTTAAAACCTATTAGAAGACTTAGAGATAAATTAGGATTTGAAAATATATTCTTAAACCAATTAGAAGACTTAGAAATTGACTAGGATTGTAAAAATCTGATTTTTAAAAGATTTCACGCAACCAATGTCCGGTCTTCATAGTGATGTCCGGTCTTGAGTGGCTCGACCGGTCCACTGTGTCGTCAATTTTTTGACCTCATCGAGACCAGGTCATCGCCACAATGTCGGTCTTGACTTGCGTAATGCACAATCAAGCTGTGGCATCCTGGACAAGACTCCATTGACCGGTCTTGGTTCTTAGAAAAACTTAGCTTTAAAAATTTATCAGTTTAAAAGTAATCCAAGTCTTCTAATGCCTCTTTACTTTGTTTAGATCACCATATTATGATTTAAAATCTTACCTTGGCATCGTGATCCACCTTCGTCGCTTTCTTCGAAGTCCAGAATTCTTCGACCATCTTCGATCCGCTCCAATCCTTCAAGACTCCGACCCAAAACATAAGTCACGAAACTTGCCAACACAAAATCCGTAACAATCTCCCCCTTTGGCAATTTCGTGACAAAACACAAAAACTAAAAATACATCATAAAGACAAACGAAGTTCAATGTCATCACCAAAACATCAAACTTCTCGCGTGTAATCCAAATACAATTTTAAAACTAAAAATACACTAAAAACTCCTAAAACAAACTCTATGACTTAGACACAAGGAGTCTTGAAGTCTTCAATGATCTGCAAAAAAAAATTTACTTTCTCCACGAACAAAGTTAGTAGAAAGAAAAAATATCATTAAAAATCTCTCCCCCTTTGTTCATGCATCTTATCATATAAAAATCTCTACCCCTTTGATCTTCTATTCAAGTTTTTCTTTTCTTCTCCCCCTTTTTGTCAAAAATTGCCAAAAGAGAGTGCAAAAATAGAGAGCACCAATAATATTTGTGCATGAACACGATATACAGATTAAAACAAAATCCTCCAAAATCAAAAGAATTTCATAACAATTAATGATTTTACTCCAAAAATCATTATGATGAAAATAAATTATTATTTGATTTCAAAAGACATCAAATCATCAAAATTTGATATTAAAGAAAATCTAATATTTTTAAAACATCACGACGCAAATTGATGAAAAATAATTTCTAAAAAATTTAGCAAAATTGACACCAATTTGTCGCAACCCGTTCAAAATAGAGATTTAGCTAATAAACAGGGGTGACTCTTTGAGCATCTTTTTCAATCTACCACCTTATAACGCGAAAATTCTAAAATATTCACATATATTTTTCTCAACCATATTCGGTTTTTCTTATACTTTCTCACGTGGTAGCTTCACACACGGACCGGACGACCGGGGTGGTAGCTCTTTCCTACATGTGGTGGTAGTTTTCACACTCCTTTCGGATGTAACTCTTTCCACATCTTTATAATCATAGGAGTTTTCTCCCCTTTTTTTTTTTATAATATTCAAACTCCCCCTAAACTAGACAATCTCACATTTGAAAATAATTTTGACGAATTTTAGTCAATTAAGAAAATATCCATCAATTATATTCAACATTCACAACCAAGATGAATTTAAAAATCAAGAGATTAAAAATAATTTCAAAATTTTGATGAATGTATGTATAAAGAAATCACATATTAAGTTATCGTCAAAATACCAATAAGTGGAGTAAAAACGACAATTAATATGAATTTAATTTGATTTGAAATGTCTTTGAATACCGGTTAATGCACGTTGAAAAACCTTTGATCTCTCTCTTTGAAATCTCTCTCTCATTTGAAATCCTTTTTTTTTTACTTTTGAATCTCATCTCTCCTCAAGACGATTTTGAAACACATAGAATTTCAAGTACCAAAAATCGTTCTAAACATGTAATGCCATGAATAAAAGTATGAAATATGCACTAATCAAAGCATTACATAAACGAAAACAAATTAGAGAGAAAAGCATGGAAAGATATCACCTTTCCGAATCCAAACTTGTAGGATTTTCTGTTGCTTTGGCTTGTTGACGTGAGGCTTGATTTGCTTTGATTTTTGATCAACCGTTGATGGTTGCGATGGTTGAAACTTCGGTTGATATTGTCGTTGAGACTTAAAAACACAAACCGCTTGTGGCTTCAATTTAGAAATCCGGTTCGGTTGAGGTACTTGACTAACTTGATTTTTCCTTTGATTAGTGGGGAAGTCGAGTACTAGATAATACCAATTGAGATTTCCGAGTTGCCGATTGATTCTTCTTTGTCTTGTTCGGACAACTCCTTTTGATGTGTCCTTTGATGCCACATCTATGACACACCTTATCTTTTAAATTTGTTGAGATTTTCGATGTCGACACTTGTACCTTCTCAACATATGTCCGTTCGTAGCCGAGACCAACCTTATTCGTTTGACCCAAACCGAGCATGAGATCCAATTTCTTCGATCCGGAAGAAAATTATTGAAGATCGGATTTGAGTTGATGAACTTGCTTGATTAAGACTTGATTAGATGTGTAGGTTTCATTGAATTGTTGCTCCAAAAATCTAATCTTGTCTTTAGATGATTTGATCGTTAATTCCGCTTCTTCTAGCTTCTTTTGGAGGACCGAATTGTTGTTTAGGATAGATTCCCGTTCCTCCTCAAGAGCTTTATTCATGGTCTTCAAATTATTATTCTCCTCTTCAAAATCAAATAATTGTCTTCTCAACTTCTTATTAAACTTCGCCATCTTTTTCGATTCGATAAGAAGTTGATTGTATGCCTCCTCCAAATCATCGTCGTTTGATTCCTCCTCGCTTTCGCCGTTGTCACTCGAAGATCCATGCAAAGAAGGAGAAACATTCGAATTAGTAACAATAGAGGATAAACAAGTAATATTAGAGGAAGGCAAAGAAGACTTAGAAATTAAAGCAATATGATCCTTTTCTTCACCACTTGAAGATGAATCACCCGAAGTAGAATCATCCCAAGTTTTTGCTTGCAAAGCCTTTTGTTTATAAGTCTTCTTTGAAGGACAATCCGTTGCTATATGGCCGTAGCCTTTGCACTTGAAGCATTGGATCTCCCCTTCAAATTTATCTTTCTCTTTTAAAGATTTTGCAAATTTTTTATCTTTAGATTTTGAGGATGAAGAAGTTTTAGAAAAAGATTTTCGTTTCGAAGATGAAGCATCGTTCTTCTTTCGGAAGTTCCGTCGGAATTTCTTCATGAGGAGCGCCAATTGTTGTTCAAAATCCACAAGTGAAATATCTCCGTCGGAATCCGTGTCGTCGTCTTCTTCCTTTGTTGATTTGAGTGCAATCCCTGTGCTTTTAGAAAAAGACTTGGAAGAAGATTGGTTAGTAGGAAAAGTCATCTCGTACGTTTGTAAAGCGCCTACTAACTCTTCGACTTTCATCTCATCCGGATGCTTTACCGTTTCAATTGCGGCAACTTTTGCCCTAAAGCGTTAGGTAGAGTTCGAAGAATTTTTCTAACTACTTTAGAGTCCGGAATCTTCTCTCCCAAATTAGCACATGTATTAATAATGTCTTGAAGTCTAGTATAATAATCGGTAAAAGATTCATACTCCTCCATATGAATAGAATCAAATTGACTAGTCAACATTTGGAGCTTTTGAATTTTTACTAGACTTGTACCCTCATGTGTAATTTGTAGAGTATCCCAAATTTCCTTTGCGGTTTCACACGCTGAAACACGAGTAAACTCCGTTTGCGATAAAGCATTGAATAAAGCATTAATTCCTTTACCGTTAAACGAAGATGACTCTCTTTCATCTTTAGTCCACTTGTTTCGTGGTTTCGAGACGGTAGCATTATCGACCACTTCGGTAGGATGTTTCCATCCGAATTCTATCGCTTGCCATACCCGCTCATCGATCGCTATTAGAAAAGCTCTCATGCGAACTTTTCAATAGGCATAATTAGTGCGTCGAAGAGCGGTGGTCGATTAATGTTTCCACCTTCGGCCATGATAACAATTTATCTAGATCCCGCTCTGATACCAATTGTGAGTTACGGGGAAGCCCCAAGGATCTATCTAGATTGTATCAAACAACACCTAGAGGGGGGTGAATAGGTGTAAAGGCCAAAAATCACAAATCTCGATGCTTTTAAAAAAATAAATGCGGAAAATAAAAAGCACACCGAGATTTACGTGGAAAACTCCAAACTCGGAGTAAAAATCCACGGGACCAACACGCGAATAAACAATCATTAAGAGAAAATATTACAAGGTGATACCGAACTCCACGGACTCGACCTCTCTAACTCTCCTATGGATCTCCACGCAATCCTCCATCGGGTTGTCCAGGCCCTCACGTTCGAGTCCACGAACGCCACCACTTCGAATCCACGAAGCTTCTATCATGCCGAATCCACGACGCCACTCGAATCCACGAGCCAACGATCCGAATCCACGAACCGCCTTCAATGTGTCGAATCCACGACGCTTCACGATTGTATCATGAATATGGTGATCCTTCGCTTAGGAGTATCGTAGAAAACCGAAGAAGAAGACTCTAAGCGAAGCGTAGATCAAATCGACATATAATTGAGAAATTATGATTTCTCGATTTGATCTAGAATAGGCTATTTTGTAGAAAATAGGTTTTAGATGAATTCCTAGCCTCTAGGGTTTCTCAAACATGTATCTTCATGTTGTGCATCCAATTAGAGAACCCCAAGACCTTATTTATAGGTTTAGAAAACATAGAGATAGATTAGGATTCGAAAACATGTTTTTAAAACCTATTAGAAGACTTAGAGATAAATTAGGATTTGAAAATATATTCTTAAACCAATTAGAAGACTTAGAAATTGACTAGGATTGTAAAAATCTGATTTTTAAAAGATTTCACGCAACCAATGTCCGGTCTTCATAGTGATGTCTGGTCTTCAATGTCCGGTCTTGGGTGGCTCGACCGGTCTTGGGTGGCTCGACCGGTCCTGTCACGCCCCGAGCCCGCCTATTTGGTCGGATTCGGGCGCGCCGACAGACCGCCGAACGGACAGAGTTTCCCCTGTACGTTCAAGGCGTCGCAATCCATACCATTACAAGAGGTTCCACAAAGGAACATATATTACAAGATTGCATAAGGAAGTATACATAAACATAAATGCAGCTACTTGCTATTACAATCATTCAATCCATATTACAATTTTACATTAACTTTAAACTTCCCAATACAATCTAGTTATTACAATATGGTTTACAACTTTATTACAACATATTCTTTTCACTTTCAAACCCCCTAGTTAGCCGGCTGGGGTACTTCTATCTCAGTCTCTGGGTAGGGCGCTATCTACGGAGCTACGCCCTTGCCTCGCGCTGCTGCAGCGCCGCTCACGTGTATACCTGTACCCCCAAAAACAACACGGGGGTGAGAACTATTGTCCATAGTTCTCGTGGGTACGGTCGACCAAGAGAAAAGCTCGACCAATAGGTCCAAGGAGGCACTGCAGATATGTTAGTCCAAAAACATATATAGATATATAACCTGCAACTAACATAAAAACCTGCCTCACAAATGCAATATGCAACTTTCACTTGATTCTTAGCTTTTTATTATGTTCTTGCTATTCTTTACTTTAGCTTTTCCATTCCACTATTAGCTATCTACAAGATTTAGCTAATTTCATTCTTTACTCTATACTCATGGCACTTATGCTATTTAGCAAACCTATCTAAGGTCACTTGGCCTCAGCTCACTATGCCACCCGACTCGGTCTTGAGTCAATCGCTTGCGGTTATTCCGCGCTCTGTTAGGCTCGAGGCGAAGGACGTCTCACATGCACCTCAGCCTTAGATTCTCTCGACTATAGGTCCACGCACAGGGTGAGAACTATCATCAACCCCCGGACCACAAGTCGCTCAATGGACCCACGGGCGAGGAGAACCACACGTACCGCGTCCCCGATCTCATACTCATACCGGCGAGGAGAACCACACGTACCCGATGAGTCACCGCTGTGCGAGGAGAACCACACGTACCTGCAGTTGCCATTCACTTACTCTGCTGCACTAGCAGCCGCTGCACTAGCAGCACTCATTCCAAGGGATTCCGGAATCCATTTCACATAACTCAAGGGTCGGTCTTATAACCCTATAGTGTCGACCTATCTAGGTCCATTGTTCTTTGCATCCTAGGTCCACTTGACACTAGGGTTCATTCTTTGTCACATAACCTAGGTTGACTTAACTCTAGGTTCAATGTCATTCCAACTCGACCTATGTTTACTCACACTAGGTCCATTATCATCTTTAACCAACCTATGTCCTTGACACTAGGTTCACGGTTCTTTACCTAGATCCACATGACTCTAGGTTGCTAGAACCTATGTTCATTACACTAGGTTAGATGTCATTTCCTAGGTCCATTTGACTCTAGGTTTACTATAACTTATGTTCTCTACACTAGCTTAGATGCCACTCGATCTATATGTGTATTTAGTCCATGACTCACATTCTTTACTTGGCATTCTTATACTTTGCTCTTTTATACTTGACATTCTTATGCTTGACACTCTTATGTCTACCAAAGCCTTTACATGCATGTTCTCGCAACGTTCTTTACTTAGTATTCTCGTTCTTTCGCATTCTTTAGCCACTAGGTTCTTTAAACACTAGGTTCATGCTCACTCGTTCACTAGCATTTCTATATTATGCTATTGTCATGTTCATCGAATTTTCACTATGCTAAGCATGCATTCTTTTACTCTTCTAGCATTATACTTTATGCTATCATCATGCATTTCATTTGTTTACTTGCATCTACTTAGCATTTTTACTTTACCTCACTAGCATGCATTTCTAATCATGCAGTATTGAACATGCGTCAATAAGAGTTAAATGACTCTTAGACATACAGGCGACCTAGTCGCTTCAGAACACACCCACCTCAATTCGCACTCCGATTGCTCGTCGACACTTGCAATCGGCCGCCCGCGGCACTCTTGACCCGGTTTGGCTCGAACTCTTGCACGTCCAACCAAACGGTCTCCAAATTGCAATCCGAGACTTTGTGCCGTTGCCCACGCCTTTAAGTTGCCCCGAGTTCCGTTTTCATGAATTTTGGGCTCCTATCTTGCGTGCGGACATACCGGTATGAATATATTAAATAATTAATATCTTTGTACTCGCTCGTCGGATGACCGAACCGAGCGCGCCAACGCGTTCGTTAGGCCCCCAATTAGGTTTCTATGGGGTCAAATGAGATCAAACTCTTCTATTTACAAAAACCCCATTTTGGAGCCCTAGGTTTGCACTTTCGCAAAACCCACCGATTTGATCCCTAGAACAAGCAATAGAGAGCTTGTCTAACCTCTAGGAACTCATCTAAGAGCACTAGAACCACCCATAGGGTGCTTAGAGCAAACCCTAGAAATCCACCATTAGAGCTCTACGAAGAAAACATGGTTTTCATGTGTTCTTCGGTTGCTACAAGGTTTCTACACTTGTAGAGAGGTCAAATCCTCAATCTAGGGTTTAGAAACCCATTACTAGAAGATCTACCATGAGAGGGATAGAGAGCGACTTACTCTTGCACAAAGGAGAGGAAGAAGAGGCCCATGGTGACCTCCACCATCATCTTCTTCATCATCTCCATCTTCTTCCTCTTCTTCTTCTCCCTTTTTCCTTCTTTCTTTCTTTCCTTCTTCTCTTCTTCTTGCCGTCGAAAAGAGAGAGAGAGGGAGAGAGATCTGTGGGAGAAAGAGAGAGGGAGAGGGTTTTAACACTCTCTAATCACTTAACCCCCTGCCAAATTGCAACCAAGCCCCTCAACTTTGCAACATTTGAAATTAAACGGGTATTTTCGTTTCTTGAGGCCAGGACATTCATCAATGTCCAGGACCTTGGATGTCCTGGACATTCATCAATGTCCCGACGGCTGCGCGAGGCCCTTTTGCCCATTTTCCAGCTTACGGGGTCCGGACATCCACCATTGTCCGGACATTGGATGTCCGGACATTGGATCAATGTCCCGACCCCGCAGGTCCCCTCAGCCCACTCAAAGGACTTAGCCAAATTTTCAGCTTTTTCCGTTTCTTCTCCGTTCCAACTCACTTTTGGCCCGTTTGACCTCCGATTTGTTTCAAATCGAACCGAGACTCTCCAAACATGATTTAGATCATGTCCACATCATCATTTCACCCGCGCAAGTGACGGATTTGGCTCACGGCCCAAAGTAGCCTTTCGAGTTCTATTTTCTCTCCGTTCCAACTCACTTTTCGACCTGTGGGTCTCCGATTCACTTTAAATCGCGCCGAGACTCCCCACACACGATTCAAATCATGTTCCCATCATTATTTCCTCCACGCAAGCGTCAAATTTAGCTCACGGCTCAATATTGCCTTTCGGGCTCCGTTCTCGCACCTAGTGCACTGAAAGCACTCGAAAGCTTCCAAACTTCACCGAGACTATTCGAATGGCTCTCCAAGCCAACATACCTCGTAACCTCAAGACTTTAGGAGTTCGGGGTGTTACAGGTCCACTGTGTCGTCAATTTTTTCGCAGCCTACTGAGACCGGTCATCGCCACAATGTCCGGTCTTGACTTGCGTAATGCACAGTCAAGCCTGTGGCATCCGGACAAGACTCCATTGTCCGGTCTTGGTTCTTAGAAAAACTTAGCTTTTAAAATTTATCAGTTTAAAAGTAATCCAAGTCTTCTAATGCCTCTTTACTTTGTTTAGATCACCATATTATGATTTAAAATCTTACCTTGGCATCGTGATCCAACTTCGTCGCTTTCTTCGAAGTCCAGAATTCTTCGACCATCTTCGATCCGCTCCAATCCTTCAAGACTCCGACCCAAAACATAAGTCACGAAACTTGCCAACACAAAATCCGTAACAGAGTAAACCTAGGTTATGAATATAATGACATTGAACCTAGAGTCAAGTGAACCTAGGCAGTAAAGAACATTGAAACCTAGTGTTAAAGAACCTAGGCTATGTGCATAGTGGCAACAAACCTAATGTAGTAAACTTAGGGTGAGTAAAGGCTTGGCCCTACATAGGTCGAATCCCATAGGGTAAGACCAACCCTAGAGTTGTGAAAGTGGATTAGGAATCCCTAGGAATGAATCTTTGCTAGTGCGGCCGCTAGTGCGGCGAGCAAGTGAATGGCAACTGCAGGTACGTGTGGTTCTCCTCGCCTGGCAGTGACTCATCGGGCACGTGTGGTTCTCCTCGCCCGGTATGAGTATGAGTTCGTGGACGCGGGTACGTGTGGTTCTCCTCGCCCGTAGGTCCATTGAGCGACTTGTGGTCCGGGGGTTGATGATAGTTCTCACCCTGTGCGTGGACCTATAGTCGAGAGAATCTAAGGCTGAGGTGCATGCGAGACGTCCTTCGCCTCGAGCACGACGGAGCGCGGAATATCCGCAAGCAATTGACTCAAGACCGAGTCGGGTGGCATAGTGAGTTGAGGTGGTGGAGACCTTAGATGTATTTGCTAAATAGCATATGTGCAAGGGATAAAGGATAAAGCATGTGAATAGCTAGCTTGATAAGTAGCTAATGAAGATAAAGAATAAAGAGTATGGATAGCTACCTTAATGAATAGCTAAGTAAGAATAGAAAAGCTAAAGTAAAGAATAGCAATAAAGTAAAGAAAAGCTATGAGCTAAAGAATGTTTGCATATCGCATATTGTGAGGCAGGTTTTTATGTTAGTTGCAATTATATATCTATATGTGTTTTTGGACTAACATATCGGCAGTGCCTCCTTGGACCTATTGGTCGAGCTTTTCTCTTGGGTGACTGTACCCACGAGAACTATGGACAATAGTTCTCACCCCGTGTTGTGGTTTTGGGGGTACAGTACATACGTGAGTGGCGCGACGGCCGCGAGGCAAGGGCGTAGCTCGGTAGATAGCGCCCTACCGGAGGCGAGATAGAAGTACCCCAGTCGGCATAGCTAGGCGTATAGCAGGGAAAGAAAGACAACATGTAAAGAAAATGTAATTAAGTGTGTAATAACTAGATTGTATTAGGAAGCTTGTAAATGAATGTAAAAGTTAAATTGAGACGAATGGTTGTAATAGCAAGTAGCTGTTTTATGTTTATGATACTTCCTTATGCAATCTGATTGTGATATCTGTTCCTACTTGGAACCTTCTTGTAATTGTATTGATTGCGACGCCTTGAACGTACAGGGGAAACTGTCCGTTCGGCGGTTTGTCGGCACGCCCGAATCCGACCGAATTGGCGGGCTCGGGGCGTGACAGATAAGATGGTATCAAAGCATAAAGTAGTGAATGGGATAATGGCTTAGTTGAACCTAGGAGACCCTAGGATAGTAAAACCTTAGAGGTTAAGGCTCGTGAGAGACGAGGACTTGTGGTTCGTGGCGAAAGCGGTTATGGATTTGGTCGTGTTGTGTAACCTCTAAGACGGAAATTAGAGGTAGACTTGAGGTGTGGTTATTCTCAACCGAAGGTGTTCATGTTGGGTCGACACAACATGAAACCGAAGGTGTTCATGTTGGGTCGACACAACATGAAACCGAGTGATGAGAATTGACGCCCTCGCGTGACTTTCGCCTAATTGGCTTTTGAGCCGGTATTAGTAATCTCGTGTTCGACCCAAGTTGGTCGAGAACTAATCGAGTTATCGTGTTTCAGGAAACGATGGCACCGCGTAGGCGATCTTCGTCTAGATCGGCGCGGGAGGGGACAAGTGGTGTCCCTGAGCAAATTGACGCGAGCGGAGATTCTGAGCTTCGTGATCAGTTGGCCTCACTCGTGGGAGTGGTGAGGCAACAAGCGGACTTGGTGCAGCGGCAGCAGGAGGCTGCCATGCGCCAGGAGGAGCAAATGAAGCGACTCCAAGAGACGTTAGATCAGCTGGTGGCTGCACCGGCTGCGGCTCGTCAGGGACGGCCGGGCGTTGCGGCGGAGGCATTTCCGCCGGGGTCGGGTGATCCGACCGCAGTTGGTCCAGAGGTGGAGGCAGAACGGGGGCGAGCTTTGGCGGCCCTGATGGCCTTCAAGAAGTTGGATCCACCTATCTTCGATGGGGAGGATGTCGATCCGTGGATCGTGGAGATGTGGATTGACTCTATGGAAACCCTCTTCGAGGAGGTGTACGCCTTAGAGCGGGACAAGGTGCCCCTAGCCGTGCACTGTTTGAAATTATCGGCAAAGGCGTGGTGGAAAGGCACTCGATGGCATCGATCGCCTAGTTTTCCTCCCCCGACTTGGGAAGAGTTTCGGGGATTGGTATATTCTACGTATTTTCCCGACAGTGAAAAGAGAAAGCTTCATGACAGGTTCAGGAAGCTCCGGCAAGGAGGCCGCTCTGTGAGGGAGTACGAACGGGAATTCTCCCGCATCGTGAATTGTGCCCCGGATGTGGTACGGGATGACAAGGATATGGCCGATTGGTTCTTACGTGGACTTCGACCAGACATTTATGAGAAGGTGCAACTTCTCGAGCTCACAACCTTCGCAGAGGTGTTGGATCGAGCATTGTTGGTAGAGTATGGCGAGGCTTTCGTGCGGGATGAGCGCGAATCCCATAGAAAGCGCGGGAGGAGACCACTATCGAGCTGTTCGGGTGGTCAGCCGAGTTCTAGGCAACACTCGAAGTCGTCCTCTACTCGATCCTCCCCGGGCTGTGTGATTTGCGGCGGTCCTCATTGGGCGCGGCGATGTGTGCAGCGCGATAGGAGATGCCTCCGCTGTGGGCAATCGGGCCATATGCGGGACGAATGTCCGCAAGGCGGCGGCCAGGCCTTGAGGCTAACGACGACCTACTCCTCCCAGGGACAGCCTGCAGGTGTGCCACCTGCGGCATGGTCGGGGGAGCGGCCGTTGAGGATGATCCCACCGGAAGGTTCGCGGCGAGTGCCAGGTGGCCGTGGGCGCGCGACCCGGGTGGTGGAACCTACCGATGCTGATGACGTCGAGGCAGGTATGAGTTTATTAAGCAACCATTATGCTTTTGCATAATCATGAATTGGTGCATTGCATGGCATGAACATTGGTCAATTACTACTAGATATGCATTGCATAGTAAGAACCATTGGGCGGGTAGGTAAGTACCCGAGCATGCCTATGCGGTAGGTGTAATGCCTGCTGGAGCAGGTATAGAATGGAATTGGCACTAGCAAATTGCTAGTAGTACTTCCTAGACGAGAAGTAAGACTCGTGTTAGGGCCAAGTTGGCCGTGGGCCTAGTGGTACCTCCTGGTGAGGTTAGAAAGGCTACTTAGTAAGCGGTGCGCGGGGCGCAATTCTGCCCCAAAGTTGAAACTTAGCGTAA
The DNA here is from genome assembly GCA_025177825.1 of Aechmea fasciata. Lineage (NCBI taxonomy): Eukaryota > Viridiplantae > Streptophyta > Magnoliopsida > Poales > Bromeliaceae > Aechmea > Aechmea fasciata. The sequence goes on from CM045932.1 coordinate 12,922,878, forward strand.
ATCGCTAGAGTGGCGTATAGAGCGCGCGAGTACAGATACTCGTAGAGTGTGGTTTCGTCTCAGCCGGGTGAGTGAGTTAGCAGTAGCACTTTAGCTTGGCTAAGTGTGAAGCGGGCCATGGATCACTCGTGGAGGCTGATGGCTCGCACTAGGTGCTTAGGAGCCGACTGAGTGTGTAGCTCTATAGAGTATGTCGTATAGGACGACGTTTGCGGGTAGTGCTTGGGACGACCCGTGCTGGACCTATTGTGGACCGTGGAGCGGGAGCCCATTTGGCCGGCGCGATCGATTGCTAGTGGCAGCGGCCCGATACCTATTGGTAGGGCGAGAGTTTTGGTCAGGACGGTAGTCTAAGCTTAGACCCGAGGACGTGGAAATGCCACGTGTTTGGATCTCAAGATCGAGAATGCACTGAGAGTGCAGTTGTGACCCAACCCGGGAATTTAATATGGTTTGGGGTCTTGATAGCTCCTGGTTGGAGTGTGTGCAAATTCCAGAGTGAAAATTTCGCCCGAGTATGTTGATTGGGTCTACGCTAGTAACAAGGAAGCGCTAAGCGTAGTCGAGACAGGCTTAGGCGATAGACCGACGTTGGGTTGGTGACTATTGGTCCACCCATAGAGATTGAGGAGAATAACTTGGCCGATAACTCTAGTGATGAGTTGGCCTCGAGTCACGAACAAAGCCTTCGTGTGAGTTGGTTGCGGCAACGAGGCCGAATTAACCGTGGCAAGTGAAAGTTTGAGATAAGTGGTCTCTACGAGACACTTAAATAGTGAAAGCCATGGGAGAAGTGAAGTTGAGCCGTAATGCACTTTTAAGGATATGGTTGGCTAAAGTGAGTGGGATTAGTCTCACAATCTTCGTAGTGTACCTTTGGATAATTCCGATAAAAGAAAGGCCACTCCGAAGCTGAAAAGTGCATTGGACCCCTGATTACTCGATAAATTGAGTTGGGGTATGAATTGATGGAGACAAGTAAGTTTCGCGGACGAAACTCTTTTAAGGTGGGGAGAATGTAACACCCCGAACTTCTAAAGTCATGAAGTCACGAGGTATGTTGGCTTAGAAGGCCATAAGAATGGTTCCCGTGAAGTTTGGAAGCTTTCGGGTGGTTTCGGTGCACGAGGTGCGAAAACGAAACCCGAAAGGCTACTTTCGGCCGTGAGCCAAATCCGTCACTTGCGCGGGTGAAATGATGATGTGGACATGATCTAAATCATGTTTGGAGAGTCTCGGTTCGATTTGAAACGAATCGGAGGTCAAACGGGCCAAAAGTGAGTTGAAACGGAGAAGAAACGGTGAAAAAGCTGAAAATTTGGCTAAGTCCTGAAAAATCTGCCTTCGGGATCCGGATCACCTTTGTGAGGTCCGGACCCCACGCGCGATTGGACTCTGGCGAAGGTACTTGGAGTCCGGACCCCATACATGGAGACCGGTCTCTGAGACCCGAAATTGCCCAGTTTGGGCTGTTGCATAGGGTGCATTGTTGAGGGACTTATCAGCATTTTTGGCATGAGATGAGTGTATAGAGTGTATTAAACACTCTTTTTCTCTCTCTCACTCCCTCTGATCCCTCTCTCTCCCTCTCTCTGTCGACAGCAAGAAGAAAGGAAAGAAAGAGAAAGAAAAGAAGAAGAAGAAAAAGAAGAAGATGAAGAAGAAGAAGAAGATGATGATGATGGCCATCCTCTTCTTCTCCTTTGTGCAAGAGCAAGCTCTTGGGAGGTAAGCTCTCTCTCCCTCTCATGGTAGATCTTCTAGTAATGGGTTTCTAAACCCTAGATCTAGAGTTTTGAGCTTCTTGTAAGCTTTAGAACCTTGTAGAGGCTTGAAAACTCATGAAAATCATGTGTTCTTCAAGGTGCTCTAATGGTGGATTTCTAGGGTTTGTTTTAAACACCCTATGGATGGCTCTAGTGCTCTTAGATGAGTACCTAGAGGTTAGACAAGCTCTCTATTGCTTGTTCTAGGGATCAAATCGGTGGGTTTTGCGAAAGTGCAACCCTAGGGCTCCAAAATGGGGTTTTTAGAAATGAGCAAGTGAATGGCAACTGCAGGTACGTGTGGTTCTCCTCGCCTGGCAGTGACTCTTCGGGTACGTGTGGTTCTCCTCGCCCGGTATGAGTATGAGTTCGTGGACGCGGGTACGTGTGGTTCTCCTCGCCCGCAGGTCCATTGAGCGACTTGTGGTCCGGGGGTTGATGATAGTTCTCACCCTGTGCGTGGACCTATAGTCGAGAGAATCTAAGGCTGAGGTGCATGCGAGACGTCCTTCGCCTCGAGCCTGACAGAGCGCGGAATATCCGCAAGCAATTGACTCAAGACCGAGTCGGGTGGCATAGTGAGCTGAGGTAGTGGTGACCTTAGATGTATTTGCTAAATAGCATATGTGCCTGGGATAAAGGATAAAGCATGTGAATAGCTAGCTTGATAAGTAGCTAATGAAGATAAAGAATAAAGAGTATGGATAGCTACCTTAATGAATAGCTAAGTAAGAATAGAAAAGCTAAAGTAAAGAATAGCAATAAAGTAAAGAAAAGCTATGAGCTAAAGAATGTTTGCATATCGCATATTGTGAGGCAGGTTTTTATGTTAGTTGCAATTATATATCTATATGTGTTTTTGGACTAACATATCGGCAGTGCCTCCTTGGACCTATTGGTCGAGCTTTTCTCTTGGGTGACTGTACCCACGAGAACTATGGACAATAGTTCACACTCCCGTGCTGTGGTTTTGGGGGTACGGTACATACGTGAGTGGCGCAAAGAAACAGTGCGAGGCGAGGGCGTAGCTCAGTAGATAGCGCCCTACCAGGAGACTGAGATAGAAGTACCCCAGTCGTCATAGCTAGGGGTATAGCAGGGAAAGAAAGACAACATGTAAAGAAAATGTAATTAAGTGTGTAATAACTAGATTGTATTAGGAAGCTTGTAAATGAATGTAAAAGTTAAATTGAGACGAATGGTTGTAATAGTAAGTAGCTGTTTTATGTTTATGATACTTCCTTATGCAATCTGATTGTGATATTTGTTCCTACTTGGAACCTTCTTGTAATTGTATTGATTGCGACGCCTTGAACGTACAGGGGAAACTCTGTCCGTTCGGCGGTCTGTCGGCGCGCCCGAATCCGACCGAATTGGCGGGCTCGGGGCGTGACAAAATCGCACCTCCACCTAATATAAATATCCACCCACTTGTGGATGCATGATCTTCTTGATCTGTTATCCAACTGGCATCTGTATAGCCTTCCAATACTGCTGGATATCCACTATAGAAAATTCCATAGTCCATTACCTTTTTCAAATATTTCAAAATTCTATAAATAGCACGCCAATGTACATTACCTGGATTGCTAGTAAATCTACTTAATTTACCAACAACAAATGCAATATCAGGCCTAGTACAAGACATGGCATACATTAAACTTCCAATAATCTTAGAATATTCTAACTGATTAATTGATCTACCAGTATTACGAACTAATTTTAGATTAGGATCAAAAGGAGTGGATACTGGAGTACAATCAAAATAACCAAATTTTCTAAGAATCTTTTCGATATATTGAGACTGGGATAAAATAAACCATTATTTTCACAAATAATTTTAATTCCCAAAATAATATCAGCCTCCCCCATATCTTTCATATCAAAATTGCAAGATAAAAAATTCTTAGTATTTTCTACTTGCTGAACATTGGTGCCAAAAATTAACATGTCATCAACATATAGACATATAATAACACCTTTACCATTTGAAAATTTACTATAAACACATTTATCAGATTGATTAATTTTATAACCATTGGAAAAAATAATCTGATCAAACTTTTGATGCCATTGTTTAGGTGCTTGTTTAAGCCCATACAACGACTTGACAAGTTTACACACTTTATGCTCTTGTCCAGGAACAACAAAGCCCTCGGGCTATTCCAATAAACTTCTTCATCTAATTCTCCAATTAAGAATGCAGTTTTGACATCCATTTGATGAATAATCAAATTGTACATAGAAGCAAGAGCAACCAAAGTTCTAATTGTCGTTAATCTGGCAACAGGTGCATAGGTATCAAAATAATCAATGCCTTCTTTTTATGTAAACCCTTTGGCAACAAGTCTTACCTTGAATTTATCTATGATGCCAATTATTTTGATTTTCTTTTTGAAAATCCATTTACACCCAATAGGTTTACATCCAGGAGGAAGATCAACTAATTTCCATGTTTGGTTGGCCATAATTGAGTCCATTTCATCATTTATCGCTTCTTTCCAAAAAGCCTCCTCAAATGTTGTGGGGTCTGAGTCAATGTTTAAACAAAATTGAAAACTTTCTGTAATCATTTCTCTACTACCCTCAACAAGAGAAGTATAAAAATCTTGTCCAAATATTTTAGCAATTCTAAGTCTTTTACTTCTTCTAAGTTCTGGGGTTTCAATAGCAACATCATTTTTCTCATTGGAGTGTTCTTTACTTACAATAAGTTCTTTGAGTCTAGGAATTGAAACAAATCTGTTTTCATCAAAAATAGCATCTCTAGATTCAAAAATCGTGTTAATCTCAATGAAGTCATTAGATTCAATCACGTAAAATCTGTATGCTTTACTATGTTGTGCATACCCAATAAATATGCACTCAATTCCTCTTTCACCCAGTTTCTTTCTTTTTGGTTATGGAACCCTAACAATAGCTGAAATAATTTAAATTAGGCTTTCTTCCCTTAAATAATTCATAAGGAGTTTTATCATTCTTCTTTGTTGGGATTCTATTTAGTAAATGGCAAGCTGTTATGTAAAGCTTCGCCCCAAAATCCACAACTTAACCCGGAGTTTGAAAGCATAGCATTGACCATTTCCATTAATGTTCTATTTTTTCTTTCTGCAACTCCGTTTTGTTGTGGAGTATAAGGTGTAGAAGTTTCATGTATAATACCGATGGACTCAAAAAATGCAGGATCATAATATTCTCCTAATCTATCTGATCTTAGGCATTTGACCATTTTCTCACATTTCGCCTCAACTTCAGATTTATAAATTCTAAATTTATCTAGCGCTTCGTTTTTAGAATGCAAAAGATAAACATAACTATATATAAAAAAATCATCAATAAATGTAACAAAATATTTCTTTCCACCAATAGTAGGAGAAGCATGCAAGTCACAAACATCACTATGTACTAATTCAAGTAGACTAGAACATCTATCAATTTTGGGAAAAGACTTTCTAGTAATTTTAGTGAGCATGCAAGTATTACATTTTTCTAATTTATTATCAAAATTAGGAATTAACTCTAACTTAGACATATCATGTAATCTTCTATAATTAACATGTACTAAACGATTATGCCATAAAGAAGAAGAGTCAATAATATAGGCTGAAATATTCATTTTATTAATAATATTGAGTTTGAACATGCCCTCATACAAATATCCTTTTCCCACAAGATTCCACCCTTCGACAAAATAAATTTGCCAGCCTCAAATACAAGTTTGAATCCAAATTTGTTAAGAAGACTTCCTGAAATAAGATTTTTCCTAACTTCGGGTACATGATACACATCTGTGAGAGTGAGAGTTTTTCCTGATGTGAACTCAAGTTCCACCTTGTAAGATATGGATCCCATGGATCTAAAAGGTAATCAACACCTAGAGGGGGGTGAATAGGTGTACAATGGCTAATTAAAAATATCAATGCACTTTTAACGTAAATGCGGAAATTAAAAATCACACATCGAGATTTTTACGTGGGAAAACTCCAAATCGGAGTGAAAAACCCACGGTACCGATCACACGAAAAATCCACTAAGAAACAAATTGAGTACACGGTGATATACCAATTACCCAACCCAACTTTACCGAATCTTCAACGTGGATCTCCTTCGCTGGTCCTCGATCGGTTGAAATCCTTCAACCGACCACGCCGCAACTCCTTGCTACGTCAACGCCTCGACTCCTCGATGCGTCCACCGAATCCTCGGCAAAAACACGCGATCCCGCGCAACCCTCCGTCCGGAGTAGTAGAAGATGATTTATGGTGATCTTATCGTTAACGAACCATAGACGATGGGGGAAACCCTATTAGTCAATCATCAAGTTGATTCATGAAAGAACAGTCAAATAAAAACCTAGAATCAACTCGACGATCAACACGACAAAACTCGCTTTTAGAATATAATCATAAAACATAAAAGGAGTTTCTAGGGTTTTAAGAGGGTCTAAAATCTAAGTATATTCTAAGCATATTAATTAATGAACCCCCCATGTTCTATTTATAAAGTTAGAAGACTTGGAAATAGAGTAGGATTGAAAACGGCTAATTTTGAAAAATTTCACGCAAGCCGAGACCGGTCTTCACTGGAGAGACCGGTCTTGGTAGGACCGGTCTCGAACCCCCCAACAGGTCCTCCCTTCCGTCAATATAATCCTCAGCCTGTGGAGACCGGTCTCGAGCCACCAAGACCGGTCTTGAATTACGCAACCAAAATTGACAGGCTACTGAGACCGGTCTTGAGCTTCGAGACCGGTCTTGATTAAAGTTTGCGCAATGTCAAGCTCACTGGGATCGGTCTTCATCCTCAAGACCGGTCTTCATCCATAGGAAATTATAGTTTTGAAAACTTTGCAATTTAAGAGCAATCCAAGTCTTTTAATCACTATTTCTTAATCTAAATCACCAAAAATAATCTTTAGATTATACCTAACGTGCCGAGCTTCTCCGACGAGCCTTGAGTCTTCAAATTGCATCTTCGTGCTCCTGACTCCTTCAAGACTTCAATAACCTTATGAAATCCGCCAACTTATAAAATCCTTAACACACCTTGCCCTTTCCCTTGATTTGTCTTGTTGAAGAATTGCCCATATAGAACGTTCGTCCTCCAATGCATCATAAGTTCTAAATAAACTTCTATCCTTGCACACATGCCTTGTGGAACCCGAATCAATCCACCAAGCTCCGTCATCTTCAAGTATGTTAGCCTCGGATATCATAGCCACAAAATTCCTTTTGGAATCCGGTGCACTTTCCTTTTTGAGTAACCGACATTCTTTCTTGTAGTGACCCGGTTTACCACAATGAAAGCATGCACCTTTCTTTTTCTTATTTGTCATGTTGTGGTTGATCGGATACTTGGCTCTCTTTCGATTTTCTTTTGTGGGTTGACCGGTTTTATTATACTCATCTTCCGTCGCATATACTTTGGCACTTTGAGCATATTGCTCCTTTTTGCCATCTTGGAAGCGATATTCTTCTTCTATGCGAAGATGGTTAGCCAAATCTTTAAGAGTAATCTCTTACTTTTTATGCTTAAGACTTTTCTTAAAGTCTTTCCATGACAGAGGAAGTTTATCGATAATAAAGGCCACAATTATAGATTCATCCATATTCATATTATTGTCTGCCACCACGAATGACGTACCTCGCACGGTGAAATTTATCTTGTATTTCCCGTGGGGTAGTATTCATGATTCAGATTAATATTTAAATATGTATGGTTGTCAGGTATTGCGGATCCATAGCTTCCAATAAACGCAAGCGTCTATTGTTAATTACCCCTATAAAATATTAGGGTACCTTCGATTAAGAGACCTTTGAAATGCTGAAGATGAACTGGAATTGGACAAAAAGGAAATTTATAATTTATTGCTCAATTACATGGCTTTAACCAAGGGCATACCCTCAGTGTACATGAACAGAGCATAAAAGAAAATGTTTAATTTTATCTTAGTTATATGTTCTAAGATGGTCAAATTAATTTTGTTGGACTCTATATGTTTTGGAGCTCAACACTGTTCACCCTAAGATAAAAGATTGATTAAATTCCATGTATATGTATTGGGATTTAATCGAATCTGATTCAAATTAAACTCTAATTATATGTATTAGAGTTTGATTTGGTTTATTGAACTTTAACTGTATATGATAAAGTCCAATAGAATTTGATTTGACATTCAATTTGAACTTTCATCCTAAATGTATGTGTTAGGATTAGCCCAGATATTTTGAATTAGACTCTAATTTTATATTTTAGAGTCTAGTGTAATTAGGCTCTAGGCTTATGTATTAGAGCTTAATCACATTTGCTTTGGGTTCATCATAGGGTGAAATGTTAACTGAATCCTAATTATATATATTAGGATTAGTCAAATTTGATTTAAATTAAACTCCACGTATATGTATTGGAATCTAACTTAATTTCATTTATTTGAACTCCGAGTAAATGTATTAGAGTCCAACAAATTTAATTTGATTAAATGATTTGATCAATTCTAGGCATATAATTAGAATTTGATCGAATTTGAATATAGTTTGATTTGGCTCTAGTTTTATATGCTAGAGGATCAGATGATATGTGAAAAATGGGTTTGGGTTTAGTTTAACGACATTTCGGTCAGTTGAGATTTGGGTTTAGTTTAACGACATTTAAATTGGGTTTAGTTTAACGGCGTTTGGTCGGAATTGGGTTTAGTTTAACGACGTTTCGGTCGTGATTGGGTTTAGTTTAACGACGTTTCGGTCGGTTGAGTTTGGATTTAGTTTAACGACATTTCGGTCGATATCGGGTTTAGGTTTAGTTTAACGACATTTCGGTCGAAATTGGGTTTAGTTTAACGACGTTTCGGTCGGGATTTTAGACTTAGGATTAGTTTAACGACGTTTCGGTCGATATTGGGATTTGGGTTTAGTTTAGCGACGTTTCGGTCGGATTGGATTTGGATTGGTTTATGAAAATTGGATTTGGGTTGGTTTATGATAATTGAACTCGAGTTTAGTTTAACGACGTTTCGGTCGAGCTTTGGATTAGGTTTAGTTTAACGACGTTTCGGTCGGAATTGGGTTTAGTTTAACGACGTTTCGGTCGGAATTGGGTTTAGTTTAGGTTACAAGGTTTAGGGTATTGGGTATGTGAGATTTGATTCATGAACTTGGTTTGGTTCATGAATTTAGGTTCATAGGTTTATGGTTCATGAACTTAGGTTTATTGGATTTGGTTTATGGACCTAGGTTTATAGGTTTATGGTTCATGAACATAGATTCATAGGTTTATGGTTCATGGACCTAGGTTCATATTTCATGAACTTGGTGTACGGGTTTATGGTTTATGGTTTATGGTTTTTGTTCATAGTTTGTGGACTCGGTGTATGGGTTGGTCCATGGTTTTGGTTCATAGTTTGTGAACTCGGTGTATGGATTTAGTTAAATGGGTTTAATTTCGAAGTGGGCTTTGGTATTGGGCCTCTTTGGGTAAATGGAGATATTGGGTTAAATGAATTTTGGGTCAAATGGGTATTGGGTCAAATTGGGTATTGGATATATGGGTTAATGGGTTTATAGGTTTATAGGTATATGGGTTAATGGGTTTATAGGTTTATAGGTTTATGGGTTAATGGGTTAACGGGTTTATTGGGTTAATGGGTTAATGGGTTTATGGGTTTGAATATGTTTATGGGTTTATAGGTTAATGGGTATGGGTTAATGGATATGGATATGGGTTAAATGGGTTAAACATGTTTATGGGTTTATGATATTAGGTATTGGGTATTTGGGTTAAATGGTATTGGTTTGGATATGTTAATGAGTTTGATATGGGTATGTGTTAAGTGGGTTTTGGTTTGGATATGTTAATGAGTTTGATATGGGTTAAATGCAAGTCCAAATTTGAAATTATTTGGAATTTGATCAAAAGTCGGATGTTAATATTAGAAATCTCATGTGCAATATTTCAATTTAATATGAAGTATGAATTGTGTCCAATTCGATTTAAACAAAGCTCCCTCTCTCTTTAATTGGAGTAATCTCTCTTTTTGGCTCGCCGTTAGCATTGACTTAGGCATTTCGTCGAATAAGTGATTGGCACGTCGACGACGGAGTAGCACATTGACGACGAAGTATTTCGTCAAATGATTGAGAGCATCGCTCTCTTTATGATTCACCGTCAAGCAATTTGAGAGAAGAGCACCGCTCTCTCTCTCGGGTTCGTCGTCAAATGGTTAGTAGGCGAACTTGACTTGAGATGAGAACATTGCTCTCTATCTCAAGTTCGCCGTCGAGCGCTTGGCGGGCAGTCTTCATTTGAGAAGAGAACACCGCTCCCTCTCTTAGATTCATCGTCGAACACTTGGCGGGCGATCTTTGTTTGAGAGGAGAACACCGCTCTCTCTCTTTCGGATCCGCCGTCGAACACTTGGTGGGCATGCTTTATTTGACTTCATTTGAGAGGAGAGCACCGCTCTCTCTCTCTCAATTTCGCCGTCGAGCGGTTGGCGGACGGACTTCATTTGAGAGGAGAGCACCGCTCTCTCTCTCTCGGGTTAGCCGTCGGACGGTTGGCGGGCGTGCATGTCGATGACATGGGCTTTAGAGAGGAGCACCGCTCCCTCTCTTTTAGCCTCGCCGTCGATGTCTCTCTTGGGCATTCCGTCGAGCAGGTGGCGTACACATCGACGGCATGGTTTTTAGAGAGGAGCACCGCTCATCTCTTTCAATCTCGCCGTCGATGTCTCTTTTGGGCTTTCCGTCGAGCAGGAGGCGGGCACATCTGTCCTCTGTCGGAGCGGAGTCGAGGCGGGTGGCAAAGCACCACGCGTCGCTGTCGGATCAAAGCCGAGGCGAGTGGCGAAGCACCACGCCTTTGTCGGAGCAGAGCCGAAGGCGACGGCGACGCGCGGGCACGGTTCGTCGGAGAAGACCGGGGGCGGGTGGCAGAGCACCACACCCCTGTCGGAGCATCGTCGACGACGGCGGTGCGCGGCACGGTTCGTCGGAGAAGACCGGGGCGGGTGGCGAGCACCACACCCGTCGGAGCATCGTCGACGACGGCGGCGCACGGCGCGGGCACGGTTCGTCGGAGAAGACCGGGGCGGGTGGCGAGCACCACGCCCTGTCGGAGCATCATCGACGCGGCGGGCGGCACCGACGAGGGAAGCTCGGCTCGGGCGGCATCAACGAGGCGGCTTGGCTCGGCGGCGGGGCCGCGGCTGCGACGACGGAGAGGCGACGGACGGGGCCGCGCGGTTCTGCAGCAGCCGCGCGAAAAGGTGCGGCGACGGGGCCGCGGTTGCAACGACGGCCGCGACAAAGGCTGCGGCAGCCGGGCTTCGCAGCCGGAGCTTCGCGACGAGGTGCGTGCACCGTCGAGCTGCGACGACGGCGCGATAAAGGAGCAGCGACGGTGACGACGAGCGGCGGGTCCGGCTCGACGCGGCGCGAAGTCGAGCGGCGGCGACAGCGGCTTTCTAAGGCTTCGGGCTCAGCCGAGGCACGGCGCGGCCGAGCGACTAAAGGCGGCGCGGCGCTACCTTGAGCGCCGACGGCATCGACGAGACAGCGGCTTGGAGCGGCTAAGGCGGCTCGATCTTTGCAGGGAGGCATTGACGAGCGGCGTCGGCCGAGCGACGCGACGCCGCTTCGAGCGGCGCGGTCTTCTTCACCGGCGGCATCGACGAGGGCGACGCGGCTTCGAGCGAATCAAATAGGGGAGCTCAAGCGGCGGCAGCAATGGGGAGGGCCGCGCCAACAGGGAACTTCGTCGGTGGAGAATGCGCGCGGCGGGCTCGACGGAGCAGCCGAGAGGAAGCGGTGAGTGGAGCGGCTTCGGGTTCACCGACGGAGAAAAAGAGAGAAAGAGAAGAGAAACTTTGTTTTCTCTTCTCTCTTTTTTTTACGAGAGAGAGAGAGAGAGAGAGAGAGAGAGAGAGAGAGAGAGAGAGAGAGAGAAGCTTTGTTTGCTTTATGGAGAAGAAACTAATTCTATTACCTTTTTGTTGGTGGAAAAGGAGTCAAAGTAGGATTTTGGTGGAAGGTTTTAAGATCAAAAAGATCAAAGGTGTGTCTTTTTTTTTAGTTGATCCCAAATGAGGTTTTTAATGGCTCTCTTTCTTCTCTTTTTTTTTTTTTTAGAACGTGCGAGAGATGGAGGTAGTGGGAAGAGTGGGTGGTTGGTGTAAGTTGTGCAAGTGGGTGGATCGTGCATAGAATAATAGGATAGTTGGGTCCGCTTTTGTCCATGCACCTAGTGCATGGACCCATTTCATACACCACATTTTTTTTCTTTTCTTTCTTTTTTTTTTCTTTTTTCAAAATTTTTTTTTTATGCCTCAACAAATTCCCCCCACCTTTTTAAGCTTGTGGATTTAACAAGGTGGAAAAGGTGATAATTTCCTTGCTCGATTTCAACCTTCCGATCTCCATCCGGATGCTCGGGCTTAATCACACGGTTACCAAATTACATCAAATTGCTCGCCTTTTTTTTTTTTTTTTTTTTTTTTAACGACATGGCGGTCAAATTACTCAGGTGCTCAGTTTAACGACATGGCGGTCAAATTACATCAAATTGCTCAGTTTAACGACTCAGTGCCGCTCCGAGCCGCCGTCCCCGTCGATGCCGTCGCTGCTCAAGGTAGCGCCGCGCCGCCTTTAGTCGCTCGAAGCCGCGCCGTGCCTCGGCTGCTTGAGCCCGAAGCCTGGACATGGCGGTCAGTTTACATCAGTTGCTCAGTTTAACGACATGGCGGTCAGATTACATCTGGATGCTCAGTTTAACGACATGGTGGTCAGATTACATCAAATTGCTCAGTTTAACGACATGGCGGTCAAATTACATCAAATTGCTTAGTTTAACGACATGACGGTCAAATTACTCAGTTTAACAACATGGCGGTCAGATTACATCAAATTGCTCAGTTTAACGACATGGCGGTCAAATTACTCAGTTTAACGACATGGCGGTCAGATTACATCAAATTGCTCAGTTTAACGACATGGCGGTCAAATTACTCAGTTTAACGACATGGCGGTCAAATTACTCAGTTTAACAACATGGCGGTCAGATTACATCAAATTGCTCAGTTTAACGACATGGCGGTCAAATTACTCAGTTTAACGACATGGCGGTCAGATTACATCAAATTGCTCAGTTTAACGACATGGCGGTCAAATTACTCAGTTTAACGACATGGCGGTCGATTAAATCAAATATCTCCCCTAATTTCTGTCTAGGGTCTCAAAATTTTTCCCTATCGAAATTGTCGCGCAATTTGCCTCGAGAAGCAATCAAAATTGCTGAGCGTAACCGACCCTAAGGTGAGTTAGCATTCTATCATAGGCAAAATATATCTGCGGTGATAGGGGACATGGATTAATTTTTGTTTATTTTGCCTCGAGAAGCAATCGAAATTGCTGCGCGTAACCGACCCTAAGGTGAGTTAGCATTCCGTCATAGACAAAATATATCTTGGGCAGTATGGCGCCCATAAGGATTTTCACTAAGTATCTTCCCCTAACTTTTGCCTGTGAGCCTCGAAAGGCTTTCTCACAGTAGAGATCCCAATTTTGCCTGTGGGATTATACCACAGCCGGAAATTTTACAATTTTACCCTTGAAGTTCGATGTGAACAAATCAAGTCCGTTAGTGGCTTATATTTTACCCATATTATCTAGAAAATTAGACAATATGTCCTCCACCTTTTTTTATTTTTATTATTTTTTTTATTTATTATATATATTTTTTTTTTATACATAATATTTTTTTAAGAAGCGGTCATTGATAGGTGGCATTGGTCTTTCACCTTTGGCATCAATTAATTGATAAGCGCCGCCTTCATAGACTTTTTCCACCACATATGGGCCTTCCCAATTTGGATCAAATTTCCTTCCAGTGTGTCTATTGATTATAATCGGTCTACGAAGAACGAGCACCAACTCTCCAACGTTAAAGGTGCGATATCGAGTGAGCTTATTATATGCTCTTGCCATCTGGGCTTGATATAGTTCCAAGTTTTGTTGAGCAGTTAGCCTGATTTCATCTAATGCATCCAGCTCATCAAGCCTTAGTAGAGCGTTTTCTTCGTTTGTTAATTCATGTTGAACAGCGATCCGCAATGAGGGCAATTCAACCTCCAGTGGTAATACCGCCTCAGTGCCCAACACCAAAGAGTAGGGTGTTGCTTGAGTTGGCGTTCTGTATGTGGTTCGATAGGCCCAAAGAGCTTCTATGATTCGCACATGCCATTCCTTTTGATTTTTGCCGACAATTTTCTTTAATAGCTTTATCAAAGTCTTATTAAAGGCTTCAGCCAATCCATTAGCCCTTGCATTATATATCGAAGAGTACCTCCAATCAATTTTATGTTGAGTAGCAAATCTATTAACTTTGAAACTCTTGAAGGCAGTTCCATTATCAGATATGATTCGTCTTGGAATTCCAAATCGATATAGAATATTTTCTCTAAAGAATTTGACGACATCATCTGCTTTTACTTCTCTTAGTGGGATTGCCTCAACCCATCTAGAAAAATAATCTGTAGCAGCAAGAATGAACTTATGCCCCCTAGAAGATGATGGATTGATAGGTCCTATCACATCTGTTCCCCACATATCAAATGGCCATGAAGCGATTGTAGGGTGCAAGGGATTTGGATGTCGATGAATAAAGTCACCGTGGATTTGACATTGATGGCATTTTCTAGCATACATCATACAATCTTGTATCATGGTTGGCCAATAATACCCCAAATGTTTAATTTTAAGACGCATTTTTGGCCCTGATTGGTGCGCACCGCAAATGCCTGAATGAACTTCATGCATGACTTGTTTAATCTCATCTGGTGATAAACATTTTAGCCATAATTGATCATAAGATCTGCGATAAAGTTGATCATTAACGAATACATATCGCATTGCTCTTTTCTTAATTTGTGCCTGTCTTGACTTTTCTTCTGGCAGATTATTATATTTGAGAAAATCGATGAAAGATTCTCTCCAATCATCTTCTATATCGATGGTTGCAACTTCAGCTTCCTTTGTATCTTCTTCTTGATTTAAGTCAGCTGGGGACAATATTTTTCGATTCCGTATAATTATTTGGACTTCATCCATGGTAGGATCAGCAAGCTCTTTAGCCAATTTAGCCAGGGCATCGGCTTTTCCATTCATAGCCCTGGACACTTTTTCTATTTTTATACATGAAATTTTCTCTATAAGACATTTCACCTTCGTTTGATATTTGATCAACTCAGGTTTATGTACTTTAAACTCCCCTTCAACTTGGTTGATGATTAATTGGGAGTCTCCATAGATATGCAATTTTTGTATATTCAACTGGATTGCAATTTCTAAACCAGCAACCAGAGCTTCGTACTCAGCCTCGTTATTTGTGCGAGGCTCAGAAAGGGCTAATGACTATCTCAAAATGCCTCCTTCAGGTGTTACAAAGATTAACCCTATCCCGGCCTTAATCTGAGGGATATTTGGACTGAAAGCTGGTTGAATTGAGGACGCGCCATCGAAATACATTTTCCAATAGGGTTGGTCTTCCATAGTAAACATGATGTGCTCATCGGGCAAATCGCAGATCAAAGGTGAGCCATCTGGAATTGGGTGCGCAGCTAGAAAATCAGCAAGTGCTTGACCTTTGATGGCTTTCTGTGGCACATAAGTGATGTCAAATTCAAGGAGTATAACAGCCCATTTCGCCAATCTTCCAGTCAAAACTGGTCTTGTCATTAAGAAATTAAGTGGGTCCACCTTCGAAATTAAGTGGATTTTATGTTCCAGCATATAATGTCTTAATTTCTTAACGGCAAATATAAGGGCTAAACAGTGCTTTTCGATTGGCAAGTAGAAATTTTCTGCCCCCACTAACATCCTGCTGAGATAATATAAGGTATTTTCCTTCCCTTCTTCATTATTTTGAGCGAGAAGTGCACCGAGCGATCCTTCAAGTGCCGATGTATATAAAATTAATGGTCTGTCGTGAATAGGGGCAGCAAGCACTGGGGGACTTAATAAATATCTCTTAATATCGTCAAATGCTATTTGACAATCATCATCCCATATGAAAGGCACATCCTTTTTCACCAATTTAGAAAATGGTTTAATTCTGCCAGATAAATTTGATATAAATCTTCGAATATATGCCAATCTTCCTTGAAAGGATCGCAGTTGCTTCAAATTCTTTGGAGGCGGCAATTCCATGATGGCCTTAATTTTTGCAGGGTCTATTTCGATTCCTCTATGTCTAACAATAAACCCCAAGAATTTGCCCGAATAAACTCCAAATGCACATTTGAGAGGGTTCATTTTCAGATTATATTTTCTTAACCTGATGAAAACTGTTCTTAAGTCTTCAAAATGATTTGCTTTGTTTACAGTTTTGACAACCAAATCATCAACATAGCACTCAACAGTTTTGTGTAGCAAGTCATCAAAAATTACTGTCATAGCCCTTTGATAAGTGGCTCCTGCATTTTTTAGACCAAAGGGCATAACCTTATAGCAGTATATGCCAATTGGAGTTCTAAAAGCAGTATGTTTTTCGTCCTCAGGTGCCATCTTTATCTGGTTATATCCAGAGGAACCATCCATGAAAGAGAACATATCATAACTTGAAGTGTTATCGATCATTAGTTTAGTGACTGGCAGTGGAAAATCGTCCTTTGGGCATGCTTTATTTACATCTCGAAAGTCGACGCACACGCGAATTTGACCATTTTTTTTCTTTACTGGGACTATGCTTGCGATCCAATCGTATTTTTCTTCTCTCGATGAACCCCGCTTCAATAAGCTTTTTAGTTTCGCTAGGATCTGTTCTTCTAAGTCAACTCTTGTCCTCCTTGGAGCTTGCTTAACTGGAGCCACATCTGGGCTAAGAGCAAGTTTATGAACAGCCACACTTGGATCTAGACCGGGCATTTCATTATACGTCTAAGCAAAACAGTCTTTATATTCTATCAACAATGCTTTCAACATATCTTGATCTTTTTCTGAAAGCAGTGCACTGATATAAGTGGGTCTTCGATCTTCTTCAGTGCCCAAATTTATTTCTAAAAGCTCATCAATGGTGGCTTGCCCCCCGTCCTCAAGCTCTTGTGGAGCATCTTTTAAATTCAGAAGCTCTGTTTTTATTGGCTCGATGTCCTCATTTTGCTTCATATCCTTTATTGTAATCATGGTGCAAGTATGTCGTATGACAGATGAATCATTATGGGTTATCTCTGTCATCGGAGGCATGAGATTGAGTTGAGCTGTTTCAGAAGCTGTCATTCCAACGCTCTCTTTGTAAGACACCCGAGCAGGTTGATGATATCCTAGCCCTCTTGTGTGTACTGTTCGCCCATTTGGAAGCACAACTCTTTTTTGCGGTGGATTCCACATCTTCTGAAAAAAATTTCGATTAGCCCGTGACCTTCTTATAGGAAATCTCGAGCTATTCATCATGCTTTTGAGATTTTTCGAAAAGTATGCTGGTATGTTGACGTCTTCATATACTTCCTCATCAGAGTTGTCGAGCTTGATAAGATCAGAGGGTTTATAATCATCTGACTTATAAAAGAGGATCCCTTTCTTTATTTTTTCTTTTCCCCTGACTTTCTCAACTCGAGGAGGTACAAAGAAGGTTTTTAGATCATTCACTTTTATTGGCTCACTTATATGAAGAGACTTTATATGTCCATCTGGAACTCTAGTAATAGTTAGGGAATCCTCAATCAATTCAGGAGTTCTTATGAACATATTTGACTCAAATGTCAAGAAAACCTCTTCATCTTCTGATGAGTCTTCTCCCCAGGGCATGTTTAACTTGGAAGAAAATGTTTCCAACATTTTTCTCAATTGTTCTTCATCATCGGAATCTTCTGAATCACTTCCGAAGTGTGGAATCGCGTTTTCTTTATTATCCTCAATTTTTATCTTTTCCTTTGATGATTTTTTATCGCTCTGAACTTTATCCTCTTCAAGTTCGCGAGATAATTTTATATCTTTTTCAGATTCCGCAAAATATCTTGCATCTTCGTATCGTATCTCATGCACTCCAAATGGGCATATATCACCATCAACTCTGAATTCTTCTCCATCCTTGATATATTTCAAACATTGATGAAGAGTGGAGGGGACAACATTATACTCGTGCAACCAAGGCCGTCCCAATAATGCTTTATACGAAGTATCTGCATTTATCACATAGAACTTTACATCGGTCCGTAATGCTCCAAATTTGATAGGAAGAATGATCGACCCGAGAGCTTTTTGGCTATGTTGATTAAAGCCTTGAATCAAAATTCTTTCTGAGGATAAATGATCGACATTTAGAGCTAGGCTTTTCAAAGTTCTTAGAGTCACAATGTTGATTGAGGATCCGGGATCGATTAAAATACGATTAATCTTCTCTCCATCACTTGTCCCAGTCACATATAATGGCCTATTGTGATAGGCAGTTCCCAACAGCATGTCCTCATCAGTGAAAATGACATTGGCGATATGTCTGGAGTATAATGCCTCTTTCATATTCACCTCAGCAAAATGAGCATAAAAGGGCTCGAAATTTTGTAAAGCGTAAATGAGTACGTCCCGTAGTTCTCTGGACATCATCAGGGCATCATATACACTCAACAAGGCAGGCACTTTTCTTAGATGAGAAAGTATGTTATACTCAATCTTCGATAATCTCCCTTGATTTGATGAGGTCGGTGCCTCTTGATTTATCTGAATTTCTTTATCCTTCCTATTTTGTGGATGCCCTTGCCTTTCAGGTAATACTTTTCCAGACTTCAGTGTAATCTGGAGAGAATCCTCAGCTTCTTTATTTTCCTTGGTATTAGAGTCGACACCACAGGTAATAGTTTGGCATGTTTCGACTCTGGTCTTTTCAAGATTATTCAATTTATTGAGTATCTCTTTTAATTGTTCTTTCATGCTTTTTATTGCCATGGCAACACAGTCTATGTTTGTTGCTAGAGTGCGTACATCAATTTGCACTCTTCTCAAATCATTGTCTATCTCAAGAAGGCGATACTCCATTCTCCTTGCGCCGCAATCCCTGCTTGGAGTATTATATGCTAGCCACGCAGTATCATCATCTTCACGTGTACCAGCAGATTGCCTAACCCTATTCCTTTGATTCACAGTCTTCAGATTGCTCTTCGGAGGCTGTTATTACCCGACATGACTCTTTGAGTTGTAATTTGTTTTTTCTATGGTCCCGAAGTTTCACGCATACATCATAAGCATGACCTCTCGCTCCACACCAAAAACAGCGTAATTTCATATCATCAAAAGCATCATAACATACTTTTCTGAATTCTTCTAGAGTCATGGATTGTTGTTTTTCGAATCGCGGCAGATGTTTCTTCCATCGTTGATTTTTGGATTCGGGGGCTGTCGGTTGATTGATCTTTGGCTTCACCTTGTCTATAGGTAGATTCTGCACCTTTTTCCACTGGCGGTAATTTTCTAGAGTGTGCCCCCAGGTATTATGATAGGAACAGAACTCTGTCGAGATGATTTTCTTTTTTCCTTCCTTGATTAGAGCTTCATTATTCTGGTGAACCTCTGACTGCTGGTTTGAGGTTGGATTCTTCTTCTTTTTCAGTGAAGATAGCCCTGCATTTCCTCTCGTCGACATTCTTTTAAGCTCTTGAGCAATTATGTGTGCTTCATAGAAACTTGCATCGTACTCGGCTTTTGTCGACTTTGATTGCTCCGGATCAGCTTGCGTAGTTATGACTCGGCACGTCTCGACCCGACATCTTTTTGATGCTTCAGTAGCATCCATTTTAAGCATATCTATTATGGTTCTCATTTGAATATCTATGCCTTTTATACCGCCAGCCATACTGTTCACATTCATCTTTATAAGGCTAACTTCATTGTGGAGCCTCCTCATTTCTCCCTCCATTTTGATTAAGCGACACTCCATTCTATACAACTTCTTCATTGGATCACGGTGAGTTGAAGTGTCGTATAATTCCAAAGGATCAACATAAGTATCATCGCTTGGAGTGGATGTCTGTTGATTTGCCTCCAGGGTCGGCTCAGGGCTTTCTGACACGTCATCAGATATTGTAATGACACGGCATGATTCCCGTGTGTAAGGAATAGTCTTGTGCTTATTTTTCTCCTGGATCGTGCTTCTGACACTTTGCTTGATGCTCGCCCTTTGAGAAAACTGATTTTATGGTCTTCTTGTATGCTGAAAAGTGCGACAGTTTTCTAAGTTATGTCCTTTCGCTTGATGAAAAGGGCAATACATGGGTGTAATTTTGCTGTTAGAAGACTGAGAATTAACTCCTTCTGTCGGCGTCATTCTCGGGCATTTCCCTCCACCCATGTCTCTGGTTTCTATAAGAGGGGCTTTTCCTTTATCTTTTTGAGAAGTTTCGGGTGAATGCTGATTTGAAGATCGACTTGCAAGCTTTGGTAACAGCTCGACCTTTCGTTCTCTGTCATTTTGCGACTGAGACTGTTGAGGAGGGGGAGTAATCTTCATTAACTGCTCTACTCTAGCCTCAATCCCAATCATCATAGAGAACATCACATTTAGTTGCGTTGTCATGTCCAATATTTTATCATTCACCTTGTGAAAGTTGCAGCGTGTCATTTCTTTTATTTCTGCCAATTGGTCATGAACTTCTCTGAGGTTCTTTTCTTGTTCCCTAAGATGGCTAGCAGAAAAAATAATTTCTTCATCGTCTCGTCGTGCGGTGATGACTCTGCAAGTCTCTCCCCAAAAAGGCTCACCTTCTTCTTTACACTCCTCGATGGAAAGTTCTTTCTTTTTCTTAGCCTCTTCTATTGCTTTAGAAATAAAATCATGAATCATAAGAGGCTCTCTTTCAACTTGATTATATTCTTCCATCGAGTCAATGTGTTCCTCGATAGACCGCTTTTTATGTTGAGGTTCAGCCGGCTCAACAAATTTCTTATTCTTCTTCGCCCGAGTTATTCTGCGCATCGACTTAGCTGATGTATTAAATTTTTTGGTTGAAGGCATGGGCTTATCCTGAGACTGCACTTCTGGGTTTAAATGGCCTCTCCACTTTATTCCTGGAACCCCTTTTAAATATTTCATCATCTTCCGAGTTTTCTTAGATAAGAATATATTCCAAAACTCGGGGGGAAGTTCATTCTCAATTCCTTCTGTATTTTCAAGACTCCACACCAATTACATTGGTCTTTTCGGTGTCTCTAACAATGCGACTTTGAAAGAGTGATTTCGACTTTGTATTGTTTTTCAACACAGTCTTTGAAAACCCAACAGTCTTCGATTGGATGGCTAATTAGCCTATGATATAGACAATATTTTGGATTATCAGTTTTCCCTACATCATCTGGCTTCTTTGGCTCGAGCAGTTGAAGACCATTTTTAACAAAGATCGTAAAAAATTTTCTTCACTTTCTCCCGCTTGAAAGGGTATACTTTGTTTCTTCGCTCCTCTAAAGAAAACCCTTTTGGATTATTGCCCCCAAACATAGGTTTTACAGGGGTCTGTTCAACTGCAGAGGTAATTGCTTTCTTATCTTTCTCTATCATGTTCGTGCGGGCCGGTCTAGTCTGTGCCGGTCTGGCTTGTGCCATCTTCGCCTCGACTCTTTTGTTATCATCCATTTTTGTCTTTTGTGTATTTACTAAGACTTGGGGATCAGTTCTCTCCAATCTAGAGACATTTAATATCAATTCATGGAAGGTGGAACAACTAGATGTGCACAGAAAAGGGGCCATCCAGTTATCAATATTGCCCATAACAAGACCAACGGCTTGAGGTTGGTCTAGAGGTTGCTCACACCTTATACTTAGGTTTCGCCACCTTGTAATGTAATCTAGCATTGTTTCATCTCTTCTTCGTTTGGTGGCTACCAGATCAGCGATAGTAATCTTATCGCTAACGGTGGCGAATTTTGCTCTGAAAGCTTCTTCCATGTCGGCCCAAGTTTTAATGGACTCATCCTCGAGGGAGTAGTACCATTCAAAAGCTATGCCCGATAAGCTTTGTGGAAATTGTCGCAAGAGTAGAGGTCCATTACTCCCGGTATGGCTTTAAAATGTGCTAGATGTTGATCAGGATTACCAACACCATAGAACATTTTAAATTTAGGGACTTGATACCCGTCTGGAAAAGGTATACTGTCATATTCCGATAGATAAGGGTGTCCTTTCCCTTTCGGCTTCGGATTTGCCCCCGCTACCGTCTCTTTAACTTGAGAAGTGATCAGATTATGAATCTCTTCTTTAGTCAAAGAGGTAGTAGTCTCTGTAGGAACAGTCGTTTTAGCCTGTTCATCAATAACTTGGGGTACATGTGCTTCCGTGCGAGCTAGAGTCTTGGTTTGATGCCGTTGATCTTCCATTTGCTTCTGCACAGTCAACATCATATCCATGACCTCTTCCATCTTCTTATAGAGATTTATGATATCTCTATCTTTTTCGTCAACTTTCTTCCTCAATGATGCAATCATAGCATCTTTTGGATCCCTTGGGAAGAACACGACCTCTTCTTCCTCTCGTGGATCAGATAGATCATCAGGTAGATCCTCTTTATTCGTGATATTTTGCGAAGAGCTTGCTTCCTTAGCTCTTGCTCTCTCTTCCGCTGCTTTTCTTGTGGCAGCTCTCGTAAGCATTTGCTGGATAGTTTCTTCTTCATCGACAGCCTCACTTGAGGGCGTATGCCCAATAACTCTCACAGTATGAATCTCCAAATTTTTAGATTTTTCTTCTTTCATTTGAGCGAGAGTTTTGGGCCTCCATGACGGTGTTGACTTGCGCTGCCATTGCGGCTTCTCGATTTTTTTCTCTATGTTCATCCTTCCCTTTGCAGCCTTAAAGGCTTTATATATCCGCTTGGATACAGAGTTCTCGCTATTGCTTCTCAAGCGAGGACTTGCAACAGAAGGCTTTAAATGGGCCATTTCTGACTCTGGGCGCAGAACGGCCGTGGGTGAGTTCTTTCTCACAAATCTCAGAGGTGCGTAGCGGTTGTGGACCAAAACGTCAGGCCCAGCGACAAACCTAGCACGTGGGGTTTGTCGAAACTTCATTTCCTTGTTCGTCTCTTGCCGTTTCAAAGTACGGCGGAGATTTCTCTTGAATGCTTTCGTCATGGGCGATAAAGTATCCTTGGGGAACGTCAATCTATTGAAGACTGACGTCTTAGTAGCCATGTTAAGCGACGATGTTCCTTCATTTCTGTTTAGGAACACCAACCTACCCTGCAACTCCATTTTCTTTGAAGTGCTAAGGGAAGTTATCCTCTCCTTCGCGGGGACACGAGGAGGGTTAGGAATGATGACGTTCGGGCGCCTCCCACGGGAAGGAAGGCGGGGACCCACAGCATTGCTCTTGCGGGGAGCCAGAGCATTGTTGTTGTTAGTGCTTGTGATAGCATTGAAAGGGGCCATGGCAGCAGCCCTAGCCTCCTCAGGGATGGTGCCGAACTGGATTGCAGCTCCAGCGGCTCCAATGGTGAGGACGGATGCTGGTAAGTAAACCTGACCAGCATTGATCAGCATCGAACCCTTAGCAGTAGCAGTGTTCTTCGGTGCCATTACTTCTGCAAGGAAATAATGAGTATATGTTAAATATTTATTATCCAATTCTATTAGCATATCATCGGTCTCAAAGATGGAAGGAGAAGCCAGGTCCCACCGGGCGTGCCATTTTGTCTGCCACCACGAATGACGTACCTCGCACGGTGAAATTTATCTTGAATTTCCCGTGGGGTAGTATTCATGATTCAGATTAATATTTAAATATGTATAGTTATCAGGTATTGCGGATCCATGGCTTCCAATAAACGCAAGCGTCTATTGTTAATTACCCCTATAAAATATTAGGGTACCTTCGATTAAGAGACCTTTGAAATGCTGAAGATGAACTGGAATTGGACAAAAAGGAAATTTATAATTTATTGCTCAATTACATGGCTTTAACCAAGGGCATACCCTCAGTGTACATGAACAGAGCATAAAAGAAAATGTTTAATTTCATCTTAGTTATATATTCTAAGATGGTCAAATTAATTTTGTTGGACTCTATATGTTTTGGAGCTCAACATTCACCCTAAGATAAAAGATTGATTAAATTCCGTATATGTATTGGGATTTAATCGAATCTGATTCAAATTAAACTCTAATTATATGTATTAGAGTTTGATTTGGTTTATTGAACTTTAACTGTATATGATAAAGTCCAATAGAATTTGATTTGACATTCAATTTGAACTTTCATCCTAAATGTATGTGTTAGGATTAGCCCAAATATTTTGAATTAGACTCTAATTTTATATTTTGGAGTCTAGTGTAATTAGGCTCTAGGCTTATGTATTAGAGCTTAATCACATTTGCTTTGGGTTCATCATAGGGTGAAATGTTAACTGAATCCTAATTATATGTATTAGGATTAGTCAAATTTGATTTAAATTAAACTCCAAGTATATGTATTGGAATCTAACTTAATTTCATTTATTTGAACTCCGAGTAAATGTATTAGAGTCCAACAAATTTAATTTGATTAAATGATTTGATCAATTCTAGGCATATAATTAGAATTTGATCGAATTTGTATATAGTTTGATTTGGCTCTAGTTTTATATGCTAGAGGATCAGATGATATGTGAAAAATGGGTTTGGGTTTAGTTTAACGACATTTCGGTCAGTTGAGATTTGGGTTTAGTTTAACGACATTTTGGTCGAAATTGGGTTTAGTTTAACGACGTTTCGGTCGGAATTGGGTTTAGTTTAACGACGTTTCGGTCGTGATTGGGTTTAGTTTAACGACGTTTCGGTCGGTTGAGTTTGGATTTAGTTTAACGACATTTCGGTCGATATCGGGTTTAGGTTTAGTTTAACGACATTTCGGTCGAAGTTGGGTTTAGTTTAACGACGTTTCGGTCGGAATTTTAGACTTAGGATTAGTTTAACGACGTTTTCGGTCGATATTGGGATTTGGGTTTAGTTTAGCAACGTTTCGGTCGGATTGGATTTGGATTGGTTTATGAAAATTGGATTTGGGTTGGTTTATGATAATTGAACTCGAGTTTAGTTTAACGACGTTTCGGTCGAGCTTTGGATTAGGTTTAGTTTAACGACGTTTCGGTCGGAATTGGGTTTAGTTTAACGACGTTTCGGTCGGAATTGGGTTTAGTTTAGGTTACAAGGTTTAGGGTATTGGGTATGTGAGATTTGATTCATGAACTTGGTTTGGTTCATGAATTTAGGTTCATAGGTTTATGGTTCATGAACTTAGGTTTATTGGATTTGGTTTATGGACCTAGGTTTATAGGTTTATGGTTCATGAACATAGATTCATAGGTTTATGGTTCATGGACCTAGGTTCATATTTCATGAACTTGGTGTACGGGTTTATGGTTTATGGTTTATGGTTTTGGTTCATAGTTTGTGGACTCGGTGTATGGGTTGGTCCATGGTTTTGGTTCATAGTTCGTGAACTAGGTGTATGGATTTAGTTAAATGGGTTTAATTTCGAAGTGGGCTTTGGTATTGGGCCTCTTTGGGTAAATGGAGGTATTGGGTTAAATGAATTTTGGGTCAAATGGGTATTGGATATATGGGTTAATGGGTTTATAGGTTTATAGGTATATGGGTTAATAGGTTTATAGGTTTATAGGTTTATGGGTTAATGGGTTAACGGGTTTATTGGGTTAATGGGTTAATGGGTTTATGGGTTTGAATATGTTTATGGGTTTATAGGTTAATGGGTATGGGTTAATGGATATGGATATGGGTTAAATGGGTTAAACATGTTTATGGGTTTATGATATTAGGTATTGGGTATTTGGGTTAAATGGTATTGGTTTGGATATGTTAATGAGTTTGATATGGGTATGGGTTAAGTGGGTTTTGGTTTGGATATGTTAATCAGTTTGATATGGGTTAAATGCAAGTCCAAATTTGAAATTATTTGGAATTTGATCAAAAGTCGGATGTTAATATTAGAAATCTCATGTGCAATATTTCAATTTAATATGAAGTATGAATTGTGTCCAATTCGATTTAAACAAAGCTCCCTCTCTCTTTAATTGGAGTAATCTCTCTTTTTGGCTCGCCGTTAGCATTGACTTAGGCATTTCGTCGAATAAGTGATTGGCACGTCGACGACGGAGTAGCACATTGACGACGAAGTATTTCGTCAAATAATTGAGAGCATCGCTCTCTTTATGATTCACAAGCAATTTGAGAGAAGAGCACCGCTCTCTCTCGGGTTCGTCGTCAAATGGTTAGTAGGCGAACTTGACTTGAGATGAGAACATTGCTCTCTATCTCAAGTTCGCCGTCGAGCGCTTGGCGGGCGGTCTTCATTTGAGAAGAGAGCACCGCTCCCTCTCTTAGATTCATCGTCGAACACTTGGCGGGCAATCTTTGTCTGAGAGGAGAGCACTGCTCTCTCTCTTTCGGATCCGCCGTCGAACACTTGGTGGGCATGCTTTATTTGACTTCATTTGAGAGGAGAGCACCGCTCTCTCTCTCAATTTCGCCGTCGAGCGGTTGGCGGACGGACTTCATTTGAGAGGAGAGCACCGCTCTCTCTCTCTCGGGTTAGCCGTCGGACGGTTGGCGGGCGTGCATGTAGATGACATGGGCTTTAGAGAGGAGCACCGCTCCCTCTCTTTTAGCCTCACCGTCGATGTCTCTCTTGGGCATTCCGTCGAGCAAGTGGCGTACACATCGACGGCATGGTTTTTAGAGAGGAGCACCGCTCATCTCTTTCAATCTCGC
The DNA here is from genome assembly GCA_025177825.1 of Aechmea fasciata. Lineage (NCBI taxonomy): Eukaryota > Viridiplantae > Streptophyta > Magnoliopsida > Poales > Bromeliaceae > Aechmea > Aechmea fasciata. The sequence goes on from CM045932.1 coordinate 12,949,375, forward strand.
CGTCGATGTCTCTTTTGGCCTTTCCGTCGAGCAGGAGGCGGGCACATCTCTCCTCTGTCGGAGCGGAGTCGAGGCGGGTGGCAAAGCACCACGCGTCGCTGTCGGATCAAAGCCTAGGCGGGTGGCGAAGCACCACGCCTCTGTCGGAGCAGAGCAGAAGGCGACGGCGACGCGCGGGCACGGTTCGTCGGAGAAGACCGGGGGCGGGTGGCAGAGCACCACGCCCTGTCGGAGCATCGTCGGCAACGGCGGTGCGCGGCACGGTTCGTCGGAGAAGACCGGGGCGGGTGGCAAAGCACCACACCACTGTCGGAGCATCGTTGACGACGGCGGCGCACGGCGCGCGGGCACGGTTCGTCGGAGAAGACCGGGGCGGGTGGCGAGCACCACGCCCTGTTGGAGCATCGTCGACGGCGACGGCGGCGGGCGGCGCCGACGAGGAAGCTCGGCTCGGGCGGCATCAACGAGGCGGCTTGGCTCGGCGGCGGGGCCGCGGCTGCGACGACGAAACCACGACGAGGTGCGGCGACGGGGCCGCGGTTCTGCGGCAGCGAAGCCGCGACAAAGGTGCGGCGACGGGGCCGCGGTTCTGCGGCGACGCGAAGCCGCGACAAAGGCTGCGCAGCGGGCCGGGCCGCGGTGGAGCCGCGACGAGGTGCGAGCTGCCGTCGAGCTTTGCGGCACGGCGCTGCGATAAAGGAAAGCGGCGACGGTGACGACGAGCGGCGCGTCGATCGGCGACGAGGCCGAGCGGCGGGGTCGGCTCGGCGCGGCGGCGGAGTCGGCGGCGGCGACGAGCGGCTTTCGAGGCTTCGGGCTCCAGCGGCCGAGGCACGGCGCGGCCCGAGCGACTAAAGGCGGCGCGGCGCTACGCGGAGCAGCGGCATCGACGGGGGACGGCGGCTCGGAGCGGCTAAGGCGGCTCGATCTTCGCGACGGAGAGCATTGACGAGCGGCGTCGGCCGAGGGCGATGCGACGCTGCTTCGAGCGGCGCGGTGCTGCTTCACAGCGGCGGCATCGACGAGGGCGACGCGGCTTTGAGTGAATCAAATGGGGGAGCTCAAGCGGCGGCAGCAATGGGGAGGGCCGCGCCAACAGGGAACTTCGTCGGTGGAGAATGCGCGCGGTGGGCTCGACGGAGCCGCCGAGAGGAAGCGGTGAGTGGAGCGGCTTCGGGTTCACCGACAGAGAAAAGAGAGAAGAGAAACTCAGTTTTCTCTTCTCTCTTTTTTTTACGAGAGAGAGAGAGAGAGAGAGAGAGAGAGAGAGGAAGCTTTGTTTACTTTATGGAGAAGAAACTAATTCTATTACCTTTTTGTTGGTGGAAAAGGAGTCAAAGTAGGATTTTGGTAAGGTTTTAAGATCAAAAGACAATGTGTCTTTTTTTTTTTTAGTTGATCCCAAATGAGGTTTTTAATGGCTTTCTCTTCTCTCTTTTCTTCTCTTTTTTTTTTTAGAACATGCAGAGATCGAGGTAGTGGGAAGAGTGGGTGGTTGGTGTAAGTTGTGCAAGTGGGTGGATCGTGCATAGAATAATGGGATAGTTGGGTCCGCTTTTGTTCATGCACCTAGTGCATGGACCCATTTCATACACCACATTTTTTTTCTTTTCTTTCTTTTTTTTTTTCTTTTTTCAAATTTTTTTTTTTATGCCTCAACAATTATGTTGAGTAAATTGATTGAGAATATGTTGAATTTCATGTAATTGATCAAGAACAGATCTACTATCAACCATCTTATAGTTATTAAATTTGCTAACAAGAAACTTCTTACTTGTGGCATCCTCATATTTGTATTTTTCTTCAAGACCTTCCCACAGTTCTTTAGCCGTTTTCACATTTTGGTAGACATCGAAAAGTGCATCCGACATAGCATTTAGAATGTTGCCTCGGCATATATTGTCATCTTCATCCCATTTTTGTCTTGTACGAGTTTGTGCAATAGGTTCATCATCGTTTTCTTCTGGTCTTGGAGTAGTGAGGACATAAGCAACTTTGAGAGTCGACAGTGTTAAGGATTTTATAGGTTGGCAGATTTCGTGAGCTAGTTGGAGTCTTGAAGAGATCAAGAGTATCAAGATGAAGTTGGATGATCCAATACTCGTCAGAGAAGCTCGGCACCTTAGGTATGTTTTTACGAACATTTATGATGATTTACTATAAGAGTATAGTAGTTAGAAGACTTTAAAAAGCTTTAATCTGATAAATTTACGAAAAATTGAATTTAAGTGGTCAATGTCCGGACATTCCTCATTGTCCGGATCCCGTAAGCATGTTTGCGGGTTAACAATGTATGTCCGGACATCTTGCCATTGTCCGGATCCCGTGGGCTTTACTTTGCATATCTTTAATTAATGTCCGGACATCCTGCCTATGTCCGGTCTCAGTAAGCTGAGTTTTCCATGTTACGCAAAGTAAGACCGGACATTCATAGGCATTGTCCGGACATAGCCCATTGCGAAAATATTGACGGAAGGGAGGACCGGACATTCATTGTTATGACCGGACATTGGACACGAAATATTTTCAAATTAGGCTGATTTCAATCCTAATCTATCTCTAAGTCTTCTAACACTATAAATAGACCATGGGGGGTTCATTATTTGACATGCTCAGAATTATTAGACTATAGATCCTCTTAAAACCCTAGAAACTCGTTTTAGAGCTTTATGATTCGATTCTTAAAGCGAGTTTTGTTTTGTTGATCGTCGAGTTGATTCTAGGTTTTTCTCTTTGAATACTACTTCATGAATCAATTTGATGATTGACTAAAAGGGTTCCCCCATAGTCTATGGTGCTTTAATTGTTAAGATCACCAAAAGTTTTTCTTCTTCAACTCCGGACGGAGGGTGGCGCGGGGATCGCGTGAGAAACCGAGGACTCGGTGGACGCTTTGAGGATTCGGGGCGTTGACGCGGCAAGGAGTTGCGGCGTGGTCGGTTGAAGGAGTTCAATCGATTGAGGACCGGCAAAGGAGATCCACGTCGAAGATTCGGTAAAATCGGGTAGGGTCGTGGGTGAATCGCCTTGTACTTGATTTGTTTCTTAGTGGATTTTTGCGTGATCGTTCCCGTGGGTTTTTCACTCCTTTTGGAGTTTTTCCACGTTAAAATCTTGGTGTGTTGATTTTATTTTCCGCATTTACTTTAAAATTGCATCGAGATTTTTAATTAGCCATTGTACACCTATTCACCCCCCTCTAGGTGTTAATTACCTTTTAGATCCTAGGGTTACATAACCAACAGACAGAAGGAAAAATAATTTATTCTGCCAGTGCCTGAAGTCCATGCCAACAAATCTTTCTAGTCTCATAAAGTTTGTTGCCATCTCTCGTATAGTAGCAATTGACATTTTCGGATTTAAGCCTTAAGATTGTTGGAACAAAGATAGTGAAAATGATATGAAATAGAAAGATGAAAAAGGCTTCAAGGCGTGTAGCAATGCCACTTTCCTTAAGGCTTAATCCGTCCCCACCGTTCTAACAATTTGGTGTGCACGAACAGCCTCCCAGGATACAATGAAGCAGAAACCTCAACTGCGTTTGCACACACGAAGTCGAGCCTTTGAGCACTCACTCGATTAAGTTGTCAAAAGAAATAGAATAGGAAAACAAGAATGGAATTATTGTGAATGGAAACTTAAACTCATTAACTGTTTTCTGTGTTCTTATGCAACCAACGCTATGGACTTATATAGGCCACGAACGGGTGCTTCATGAAGTGACTATTCACGAAAGGGTGTTTCGTGAAGTGACCTTTCAATCGCGACTTTTCATTTAATCATAACTACCAAATAGTTATATGAATCAAGTTCAATAAATATAATCATTGATTCCAACGGACATATGTACGAAGAGACACACTATAAAGATGTGTCTTTTCATATCATACTCTTTCACTAAAAGTCACATCCTTTTACTCTAAGAGTCACATCCATTCACTAGGTTTGCATCCATTCATTAAGAGTTGCATCCCTTCACTAAGGGTTGCATCCCTTCCCTAAAATCAATAAACAAAATTCATTTTAAAAATTTCCCTACATTTGGTGAGCACAACCCACCTCGCAACGCTCTCCTATTGCTTTTCGACACTTGCAATCGGTCTCCCGCGGCGCACGCCGCCTGATTCGACCCAAACTCGCAATCGGCAACCGAACGCCCGCTAATCCGCGACCTAGGGTCATCAATGGCCCATCTCTAACCTTCAATTAGAGAACAATATGGTTTAATTAGATCAAAACACTCTAATCTCTAAACCCTCATTTTAAACCCTACCCTCATTTCTTTCTCCTCCATTCCATACGTGTGTGTGTGTGGTGGCACTGGTGGTACTCGGTTGAAGGAGAATACGAAGACAATGCTCCTTCTTATAGTCAACACCTCAAAACACTATTACAACAAGCACTTTAGCTTTCAGAATTTGATACTTTTCGCCGGAGCCCTCTGAATGTCCGTTTGAGCTCAAATTTGACGGTTATGTTCAGTTTTACTTAACTAGAAGAAATAAATTTTAATCTTTCAGTTTCGACCATTTTTGGTAACCGAAATCTCTACCGACAAAAATCTCTAGCAGATAGCAGTCAGATTTTATTTTTCACCTTTCGGATGTCAAAATGGTATGAAACTTTAAATCTAGTCTTATAAAAATAATTCTGACATATTCTCCCATTTCTATAATTTTTTGATACTGTGCATTTTCTGCTAAAATATCAGTCCCGTTCTTTAAAGAAAATTTTAAATTTTCTGTTTCATTCTAATTTCAGCACGGGTCATTTTTAACTTATATTTTACTTCTTTAAATCTAATAAAAATAATATCTCACACTATTTTTATTTATACGAATTTTTATATTAAAAATCTGATATATTACATTTCACCGTGACTTCATAACTACAGAAGTTCGGCACCTTACGATCCGGCTAGGGTTTCGGATTGGTAGGGGATAGAAATAGGGTTTGATTATTCCATGAAAACCCTAGTAAGTGTGATCTATATAGATTTTGGGAACAATTGCACCAAAGTCTACCAACACTTGGAATTTCAGTCCAAGTCCCTCACAGCACGTGCTAAAAGCCCAAAAGTCGCCCACGTGTGATCTCGCACAATTCCAATAGTAGACCCCTCAAATTTCGTGCAAATTCGAACAATCGACTAGCAGATTTGCACCCGCAGTTCCGACACTATTGGACCATTAGATTTGCGCTTCTGTTTCATCAGAAATGGCTGCTGATTTGCAATAATTCCATCCCTCATCGGCCTCAACTTATATATACATACCGTCATATATATTCAAATTTGAATTTTGAAATTTCTAATTTAAATTTCATTCAAATTTCAAACTGTAGAAATCTCAAATATTACAACCATTTTCTTCATCAAAGGCATCTCATTCGTCATAGTTTCCATCAACGAAAAGGTTTCCTATTTGTCCTCTATTTTTTTTTTTTGCCTATCTTGAAGTATCCTTCTCTTGATGGATTTTAAATCTAAAGCAATTTTTTTTAATCGGAGATTCGTGTTAAATATTGATATAGAATCAATAAAATTTTTAAAATTATTTGAATCCTCGCACTTCTATTAGATTCCAATGTAACAGCTCAAATGGAGCGGATTTGGGCCACAATATAAATGCTTGCCTTCGAATAGGATAGAGGTTTGACTCTTTGCTGGTATTACAAACAATTTTACACCATCTGGAATAAAATGGATTCAACAAAACCGGACTGGTTCGTCAGGCTCTGGTTAAATCGGCCAGCTCAAAGTGGTCCATTTAAATCTGCAGGTTCACTTCGGTTTTCCCAGGACAATAGATAAAACAGCTATAGGCAGCGGTCCGGTTCCATTCTCCAAACACACAAACTTTACAAGCAGGGTTCCTGTCCAGAGGTTTTCTATAAGATGCAAATATATATTCTGATGTTTCATTTTCACTTTCAAGAATTCTTTATAAATCAATGAAAGTTCATCAGCTACTCACACACTAATAGGGCGGGAATTATTGTAAGTGAAAGGCGGTCAGAGTTTCATCTGGCCAAGACCCCCCTTAAATGAACCATACAGAGGCCTCGACCTTCGAAAGCTGAATATATCATTTATTTGATACGTTTGAGCAGCAGCCCCATCCTGATCAGCAACCTTTTTGTACTCCGCCAAATGGAGACCGCCGTATACTTGCACGCTGAGTGTCTTTCTCTCAGGCGCATCAATTTTGATATAATTATTGAAGAAGAATATCAATTCTTCCTTTCTGAGCTCCTTCAATGCAGCAACCTATAGACATATTTAGCAATTTTTAATCTCAAGACAGATGAAACAACAATCCTCCTAAAAGAGGTAAGAACATAAAATAAAGGGTAAATTACACTTTTGGTCCTCAAACTATGAGGCGCCCGACACTTTAATCTTCGAACTTTAATTCATTGTAATTTGTGGCTCGAACTATGAGGCACTTGACACTTCAGTTCTCAAACTTCAATAAGTTGCAATTTCTAGTTCGAAATACAAACTATGTGACATTTTAGCCCTCGAATTTTCTAAATTATAGCAATACTCTACTTGATGCAACAATAATTAAAATGCTTATTACTTCGATACTAGTAATTCATCAATATTTGTTCAAAACAATTAAATTGTGAGACTAGATTGCAACAGCAACAATTCAGAAAGTATGAGGACAAAAATATCGCATGCATTAAGTTCGAGCTTGAACTTGCAACTAATTAAAAGTTCAAGAACTAGAGTGCCACACACCTAGTAGTTCGAGCCTGAATTGCAACGAATTAAAATTCGAGGACAAAAGTGTCACGCACCTCATAGTTTGAAGACCACAAGTGTAATTTACCCAAAAATAAAAAATAAAAAATAAAAAATAAATAAAACATTCCTCAAATGGTATGATGAGAAAATTTACCTCAGATTCCTTCCTGTCAAACTTCAGAGTTCCGTTAGAAATTTCTTGCCAGAAGAATGCAGATTCCTCCCTTAAGTTCTTGTATTTCTCCAGTTTCATATCAACCAGTGCATTTACATTACTCTGAAAGTCATTACCTTTGCAATTAGAAATAAGCAAAATTTGCAAGCAATATAAATTCTAGACAACAGTACATTATATAAACGAAGAAACTGGCAGAGTATTTAAAGCAATAAATCCCAGGTGATCGAAAACTAATGCAATATGACAGTTTAAAAAAAAAACTTAATTCTTTAAATTTGAAAAATACGATGGAAAAGGAGGAACAAGGATGTACAAGGACAAGAATGCGGAAGCACATGGGAGACATGTTCCAAGATTTTATAGTTTCACTGATCATCTTATGTATGAACTGAATTTTTAGGATTTACGATAATATTATTATTGCACAGAAATATGTCAAACTTCTGTATGGAAAGAAGCACAATGAATGCTAATGAGTAAGAACCTTTCCCCTTGTACTACATGCCAACAAATGCAGATGTCAATGACATCCAATGCAACAATCAGAGCTCACTCGGCAATGAAAAGGTAAAGAAAAGTCAAACCTTAAAATCCTCATCGGTCATTTCGTAAAGTTTAGCTTCAAACATCTTAAAAAAAGCATTGACTCTAGAATCAAGATTTGCTGGATCCTGTGAGTTAAAACAAATTTAGCATCTGAAAGAGAGGACGAGATAAACAAAAAATGCTACTCCTAAGGTACCTTCACTGTAGATTGGATAATGATCTGCAATCCCCTTACTCCATAATCATTCCTACACACATATGCCAGTGTTAAGTTAAAAACTATTTTATTTATCATATGAAGTTGATTAGTGAAAGAAGGGTAAAAGAGTATATACCCTCATGAATTCTATTGATGATGTTATATAGTATAAGAGATGAGTCTAATATAGTAACAATATAGCTAGGTATCTCATATCATATAATCCTATTCTAAATATGTCGTAATATATAGTATCCTCATATAGCATGAGATATTAAATATGTCGTAACATCCCCCATGCAAGCTAAATATCCGGTGGTCAGATGCGAAGATTGAGCCGCAACACCGAAAACCGAAAAGGCAAAAAGGCTTGGTGAAAATATCAGCAAATTGCTTATAAGAAGAGTGCACCAAGTCCAAATCACTAGACTGAACTTTCTCACCTAGGAACTGATGGTCAAGCTCAATATGCTTCGTCCGAGCATGGAGAACCGGATTAGCCGCAAGATAAGTCGTGTTGAGATTATCACAATAGATACTGATGGAGCGCCATAAGAAAACACCAAGGTCACGAAGTAAACGGCGAATCCAAGCTGTCTCAGCAAACGTATATGCCACAGCGCGATACTCCGCTTCAGAACTGGAGCGAGAAATAGTAGGCTATTTCTCAGCAGATCAGGAGATAAGATTGGGCCCAAGAAAGACGCAATAGCTAGAAGTAGAGCGACGTGTATCGAGACAACCAGCCCAATCAGCATCGGCAAACGCCACAAAAGAAGGATTGACACAGCGAGAGAGTGAAAGACCACAAGATAGGGTCCCTCAAATATAACGCAGAATACGCTTGACGGCTTGCATATGGTTCACGAGACGTTTGCAAATATTGAGCAACAGAGTTAACAGCATACGAAATATCCGGTCTCATGAAGGTGAGATACTGGAGAGCACCAACAAGCTGATGATAGGCATAAGGATCGTTAAGAAGACGTCCCTCATGAGACGAGAGGCGAGAGGCCGGAGAAAAAGGACTAGAGAGGCTTACAATCAAAAAAGCCATTGCGTTGAAGTAGTTGATGCGCATATTTATGTTGAGTCAGATGAAGACCAGAAGAAGACGGAGTAACCTCAATGCCCAAGAAATAATAGAGCGGCCCGAGATCCTTCGTAGCAAATTCACGTTGTAGAGTAACAATGAGAGCCTCCAAAAGAGAGGAGCTGCCAGTGATAATAATATCATCAACATATAAAAGAAGAACGAGAGTGCCAGAAGAGGACTAAGAAACAAACATCGAGGGATCCGCGGTACTGCCGACAAAACCAAGTTAAAAAAAAAAAATTAAGTGAACCGCTGAAACCAAGCCCGAGAGGCCTGCTTAAGATCATAGATTGCCTTGCAAAGACGACAAACGTGATGAGGAAAAGAGGGGTCCACAAAACTCGGTGGTTGTGTCATATAAACCTCTTTAGAGAGAGTTCCATGAAGAAACACATTCTTTACATCAAGTTGTCGAAGAGACCAACCAGAGAATAAAGCCACTAAGAGAACAGTACGAATAGTGGTCGCCTTGACAACGGGAGAAAAAGTCTCAACAAAATCAACACCTCGTTGTTGTTTGTAACCTGAGCAACAAGTCGAGCCTTGAGATGCTCAAGAGAACCATCTCGCATCGCTTTACCTAGTATACCTATTTACATCCAATGAGATTAACGGAAAGAGGAGGAACGAGATCCCAAGTAACATTAGCCAGTAAGGCATCAAATTCCTCAGCCATGGCTGCACGCCAACCTGCATCCTGAAAAACCTCATGAAAAGAAGTAGGCTCAGTAGGAAGAGTAGAATGGGCAAAAGCGAGTAAGGAAGTAGGCCCTGTGGAATCCTTAGTTATAGAGTGAGTGAGCATAGAATGGGTACGGACAGACAACAGAGCCACAGAAGATGAAAGAGAGGAGACAGTAGCAGGCTAAAGAGTTGGATTATCAGAGGAGGTAGGTGGCACATCAGTAGCGGATGGAGAATGAACAGTAGGCCGGCTGGCGTGTCGTCTGGTACAGACCCGGAGCTCAGATGAACCAAAAACAATGGCAATATTCTCAGGACCAACTTGTGGAGAGCATCAGAATGCAAGCTAGAAGGAAATATTGATAAGTCCTCAGACGGTGAAACTGATGTGTGTGAACCAATATCAGGAGGAGGACGTAGAAGCCAGAAATTGCATCAAGAGTGGTAGGACTTTCACCCAGTAAAGGCGGATTAGAGAGAAAATTTTGAAACATTTGCAAGTTGGAAAATAAGGACGAGAAGGAAGAAGAAAATTTAGACAGACAAAAGGCTTCGTTTGGGATTGCGGGGAGATTGCGTTACGTGCGATGAGAAAGTATGTTGGGAAAATACATCGTTTGTTTCCGTACGTAATATTGCGTTCCGCATATCGTGATGAGTCGGTTAGGATATATTTTCTGCGGTCCCACCGGAGAACGCAGAAGCATATCCCTATATGCTTTTTCCACAACTCCATTTTATCTAATAGCGTTAGATAGGCCTCAATACCAAACTAAGCCTAAGGAAAAAACATGTTCAACAAACGTAACATGGCGAGAAATAAAGACTTTACCGGTGCTTGGATATAGACAGCGAAATCCTTTATGTTTGTCAAAAAGACCCAAGAAGACAGAAGGAAGTAATCGGAGAGTGAGCTTGTGAGCTGCAATGTCCTGTACATCGGGATAACATAAACATCCTAAAACTCTAACAAGTTACAAGTCAGGAAAAGCACAGCCATACAAAATGTCATATGGTGATTGTCCTTTTAAAACAGTGAGAGATGGAATTCTATTCACAAGAAAAACGGCAGTTTGAATAGCCTCAGCCTAGAACTTAGGAGGTAAACAAGTTTGAAAAAGTAGGCTTCTAACAACGTTAGATAAATGCCTATGCTTCCTCGAAGACCATTTTGTTGAGTATAAGGACAAGAAAATCGTGAATAATGTCATTATGTGAACAAAGAGTAGAAAACTTCTTATTTACCAATTTAGTGCTATTGTCTGGAAAATTTCTATCGAGCTATGAAATATGTTTTCAACCATTCTTTTAAACTCCAAAAATTTGTTAAAAATTTCGTGTTTAGATTTTAAAAGATAAAGCCAAGAGAATCGAGAGTAATCATCAATAAAAATAACATAATACTTGTGGCCAGAGAGTGAGGGAACAAGTGATTGCCATACATCCGAATGAACAATATGAAAGAAAAAAGCGGACTGAGATTCTGAATCATTAAACAAAAGTTTGACATGTTTTCCCATATTACAAGCATTGCAAATAGATAATTTTAAAATAGAATCTGAGACAATTTTATTATTTTTAAGGAATATAGAAAAAATAGAAAAACTAGGGTGACCTAACCGTCTATGCCAAATATCACTATCAACCCTAGATGCAACCAGTGCTAGCTGTTGCTTATTTCCGACACTTGGAACTTTAGAAGAGAGTGGATAGAGTGATGTTTCCGAACTAGGGCATCGAAGGAGCTTCGTCCCGGTTTCCTTGTCCTTCACAGAAAAACCAGAAGAGTCAAACTCAAAAAGAAAATTATTATCATGACAGAACTGGCGTAGGAAAGCAAATTTTTCTTAATATAAGGAACAACAAGGACATTTTTAAGAGCAAAGGATTTAAAGGAGGAATGCAATTGGGTTTCACTTGTCTGAGTAATATCAAGTAAATTTCCATTACCAACAAGAATTTTTTCATGCCCTTTATAAGGTTTAGGGGTTGAGAGAATACCAAAAGTTGCGATCTTATGATTAGATACTCCGGTGTCAGGATACCACAGTTCCTCGCGGGTTCATGAAGGTTCATAGCAGCACAGGTTTGAGGAAGATCATCTGCAACAAAGGAATGATTGAAGCATTGTCTGCACTGAAGAGCCGAGTGATTAAACATGCCGCAGATCTGACATTGTGTGCCATATTTCGGAATGTAAGGTTGATAGGTCGAGTATAGGGTTCGAATTATTAGGTTCGAATGCGAATAGGCTCCGGAGATTCACGACCAGGATATGAATTGAATCTACCGCGTTGTCCCCGACCATCGCGATATCTACCTCCACGACCTCCATGGCTTCCACGTCCACGATTTGCATAAAGAGCTTCGCTATCAATAGTGGGAGTGGCTGGTAATGTCGTCAAACTGGTACGACGTTGAACTTCAGTTTCCTCTTGCATTAGAAGTGGACGAAGTTGTTCAAAAGTAAGCTTATGTCGATGTGTATTAAGGGCACTAACAAAACCCCTATATTCTTCCGTTAACCCAAGAAAAACCGTCATGACTAAGCTATGATCTGATTTAGATTCACCGATCGCTTGTAGAGCATCACCAATTGATTTAATCTTTTGCATGTAATCGCTCATGTTCATTGAACCTTTCTTGATGCTTCGCAATTCGGACTTTAGAAAGAAAGCCGTGGAAGCAGTTTTATCAAAAAAATATGCTTCAATAGTTTTCCAAGCATCATATGCAGTTTTAGGAGAACTAGAAACGACCATCTATAATATGCTAAGAGCAAGGGTGGCATTAATCCATGAGTATAGTGGTGCCTTTCTTTTTCCAATTTTGATATTTTTTTTTTGCACTTGTTTTCTTATCAGAAGTTTAAATAGTTTGAGGCGGTATAGTACTAGTATCGTCCGCATGCGATGTAACACCAAAACTCTCCAAAACATTAAGAAAAATTTATTTCCACACCAGATATGTGGAATCCACGAGTTCAAATAGTATGAGAGTTTTGATGTTAACCACTGGCAGGTTTGAAGAGGAAGGCATATTACCACAAAAAAAAAAGATCCACCACGAGAGAGGCAAATCCAAAAAATAGACCAAGTAATCACAGATCCAGAGAAAAGAGGAAAAGGAGTCAGAGTTGAACTCGAGATGAACCGGCGATACTTGAGATCAATCAAGCGACACCAGTAAGCAGCACCAACGAGATAAGAAGAAACTCCAAGAGGCTGAAATTACTATAGCAAAACACTGTAGCATTGATACTGTAGCAGTAGCACTGTAGCGCCAGGCTGTAGCAATGCTGTAGCACGGTGCTGTAGCAGTACTGTAGTGCGGTTCTGTAGCAGTACCGAGGAGATAAAAAATTCAAGAATAGTGGGAATATAGAACACGAAAAGAAAAGACACCTATAGAAAGAAGGTGAGATTTGTAGTGGATGGTGGCTATGAATCGATATCTCCAAATTAGGGTTCTCGCTTTGATACTATGAAAGAATGGTGAAAGAGTATACCCTCATTAATTCTATTGATGATGTTATATAGTACAAGAGATGAGTCTAATATAGTAACAATGCTTAATATAGTAACAATATAACTAGGTATCTCATATCATATAATCCTACTCTAAATATATCGTAATATATAGTATCCTCATATAGCATGAGATACTAAATATGTCATAACAATTATCCACAAAAAAAAAGAAGAAAAGAGCATCCATATACCTATTTGCAAGCATAGTAATGTATCCAAGTTGCTCCACAGATCGAAGCTGGTGAAAAGCTGGTTGCTTGGCAATAAGAGCGAATAGCTGAAGTTTGACATTTAACTTGATATCATCTTGATGAACCTAGGCATGCAAAATCCAAAATGAGCTCCCAGTGCGTTAATTGTAAGATAAACTTCCATGGCATGATAAGTGAAATCCCTAAGAAAATAGTTTTAAGATACTAGATTCTAAACAAATAGTTGTAAGATACTAGATTCTACCAATTATTTTGTTCAGACTTAAGCAGAAAAACTAGATTATACCAATTATTTAGTTCAACGTATTTATCATCCATAATATATGAATATTTAACTCATCAATTTCAGCAATACAAAAAATGCAGCTGACTCATAGTCTCATACAAATGTTGGTTCCAGTGGAAGAAGATCACCTATATACAAAATTCAAGAACGCCTCTATACAAATTCAAGCGAAAGAAATGCACCTTTATAGAAATTCAATAGGCCTCATGGTTTCTTGTAATGACATGATAGTTACTACTAAAATGCTACACGGTATGGATGCAGGTCTGCATGGAACATGCCCTATAACAAATTGACATTTGGAAATCTCAGCCATAAACTAAAATTTGGGATAAGATTGCTAATCCTTAGTCTGACACTGCACTTGTTTTACAATACGGACCGAGTAATACCATCAGTTTGAGGCTATCAATAACTCAAAAAGTACTTTGTACAAGTTGGCTAATCTGTTCCACCAGGATGATTTAACAACAGTTTTGAGTGAACCAGCAAGTCTCTACTTCCTAATTTGCATGATACACAAAAAATTACACAAAAAAATTGCTACAACTTGAAGTAATCAATCAGTTGGCCTAATTTACTTATTTCTTCATCTTATGAAACCAAAACCCAATTGACTTCAGCTCAACTTGGCCACTACTGCCCTAATCTTCTCTCAAGGCTGCTGCTTGACCATCCTCTTCCTCTTCGACACCGCTAAGTCCATTAATGCTACCGCTCGTCTTCCATCAGTGCCGCTTGACGTTTAAAGCTGCTGTCCTAATCGTTTTTCAGGGCAGCTGGTCATCTCCTCTTCTTCCACCGTTGCTGCTTTAATCTTCTCCAACCACCCCTGCTGCGCACCTCCTCGTCTACCAAGCTGCTGGTGCTTTCATTTTCTTCAGGTCGCCGATGTCCTCTAATTATTTCAAGCAATGCTGCGTTCTTTTACTGGAAAATATGCTTGTCATCAACAGTATATAAGATGATCTGATTGCGAAGTCATGCAATACTCTTGAACTAAAATTTCCTACTGAAGCTTAATTTGTTGTAAAGCTGGTTGCATCCCTGGAACATAATATTTACAAAGATAACTTGGGAATGACTGGGAGCAAGTTCAGTCTGGTCTAGCGGATCAAAGATGAGTGCTGCGGTGACAATAAATGCATCTCTTGAAATAAGTCTGATTGAACTTGATAGACAAAATTATCTGGCTTGATCTTGGTCTTGCTTGTTGTTTTATTAAAAAGCCCAAGGGCTCCATGATTATTATAACAGGAAAAAGCAAGAGACTGAATAAAGATAACTGTTAAACCAATGGAAATCAGAAAATTCTCTTGTGATGTCATGGCTCTTGAATTCAATACAACCAGCGATTTCTCATGGATATTTTTCTTCATTCTACCTACAAGATTTGGAGTGCCACAGGTCAAACATATTCCAAGGTTGGGAATGACACCTTAGTATATGAGATTAGAAAGAAGGTGCATGAAACTAAACAGGGTGATATATGACAGTAGCACAGTACTTTGCAGAACTCAGTAATCTCTGGCAAGAGTTGGACTACTATCAGGATTTTCATGCTGATTGTCTATTGATGCTGCAAAATTTCACCAGTTGCTAAAAAAAATAAGGTCTATGACTTTCTTGTTGGCTTACAAGTTGACTATGATCCAGTCAGGGTTCAAATTCTTGGAGAAGACCTGTTCCAGTCATTGAGGCAGGCATAGGCATGTGTGCAATGTGAGGAAAGTAGGAGGAATGTATGTTGCATCAAATGGCGCCTGAAAAATCAGCCTTAGTAATAAGCTCTACCCTGAAAAGTGTCAAAGAAACTCAAGCCAGAAAAAGTGATCCATGGATAGCTGATAAGGATTAACTTAAAGAGTGACCATGGACTAAATCCGGCATTAGCATGGATGGAAAGATAATGAAAACGCACTCAAAAACATGTTTGGAGAGTCTCGGATCGATTTGAAAAGAATAGGAGGCCAAACGAGCAAGAAGCACATTGGTCTTCTTATAGCGATCACCCGGCGGCACCAAGATGTACCAAGGGTTAAGAATGCACTATTGGTGGCCGGGAATGAAAGGTGATGTTGGACGCTTCGTGGCAAAGTGCTTAGTATGCCAACAAGTGAAAGCGGAGTGTCGATTTCCAGCGGGAAAGCTTCAAAGCCTACCAATTCCCGTCTGGAAATGGGAGGGCATATTGATGGACTTCGTGGTCGGCTTGCCTCGTTCGACGGGCGGCCACGATGCAATTTGGGTGATTGTGGATCGGCCCGGACCAAGTCGGCACACTTCTTGCCAATCCACACCACTTGGGTAGGAGATAAACTGGCGCAGGTCTACCTCGACGAGATTGTGAGGTTACACGGGGTGCCGAAATCGATCGTCTCGGATCGCGACCCCCGGTTTACTTCGCATTTTTGGAAGAGCCTGCATGAAGCCCTTGGCACACGGCTCGACTTCAGCACAACATTTCATCCTCAGACAAATGGGCAAACGGAGAGGACCATTCAAAATCTGGAGGATATGTTGCGAGCGTGTGACATCGACTACAAGGGAAGCTGGGCCGAGTTCGCCTATAACAACAGTTATCACGCTAGTGTGGGGATGGCACTGTTCGAAGCTCTTTACGGACGGATGTGTCGATCTCCTATACATTGGAATGATGTGGGTGAAAATGCGGAGTGCGGCCCCGATGTGTTGCGGGAAGCAGAGGAGAAAGTCCGCATTGCTTGCAAGAGGCTCTGCTCACGGCGCAGTCAAGACAAAAGAGTTATGCAGATAAGCGCCGTAAAGACAGGGTTTGCAGTGGGCGACCGCGTGTTCTTGAAAGTTTCACCGATGCGGGGTGTGAAGCGATTGGGAGTGCGGGGGAAGCTAAGTCCCCGATATATCAGGCCTTATGAGATATTGGAGCGAGTGGGCACGATGGCCTATCCGCTTGCCTTGCTACCGAAGCTCGCCGACGTGCATAATGTCTTCCACGTCTCCAACCTTCGCAAGTACATTCATGATCCGGAGCACGCAATGTTATACGAACCGCCGGAACTTCAAGAAGATTTGACTTATGAGGAGTTCCCGGCGATGATTATCGCCCGAGAAGTGCGGAATCGAGAAATTCCCTATGTGAAGATCCGGTAGAGCAATCACAGTAATCGCGAAGCCACCTGGGAACTCGAGGAGCTGATAAAAAAGCATCATCCTCACTTGTTTGAGGATTAAGGTAAAAGTTTAGGATAAAGTTGAGAATTGGGTTAGTTTCGAGAACAAAACTCCTTTTAAGGAGGGGAGGATGTAAGAAAGTGAATTCTCGAAATCCGAAAGTTGTACTTCGTCTAGAATCGACTGATCGTCGAGTGGGTATGCTTCGGAAAGGCCGAAGACATCTAAAACCCAAAAAGTGCATTGAAATTGGAGTCCACGAGAGCAAAGTGCGAAAATCTGCACTTTTGCAGATTCTGCTCTCGGAGACCGGTCCCTGGTAAAAGAAACCGGTTCCCGTAAGCTTGGTGCGCAGGGAAAACCCTCAGCGCACCAATATTGCTCTCGGGGACCGGTCCTTGGCGGGAGGGACCGGTCCCCGTAAGCCTGAGGAGGTCCCTATGGGGACCGGTCCCCTGGCAAGGGACCGGTTCCCGTACGCGTCCCACGAGAGCAAGCTCTCGGGGACCGGTCTCGGATGGAAGGGCCGGTCCTCGGGGGAGGGACCGGTTCCCGTACGCGAAAAGAGCTGGCAGAGGGCCTCTACCAGCATAGGAGGCTCTCGGGGACCGGTCCTCCCGTAGAGGGACCAGTCCCCGAGCACGAAAATTGCCCAGGCCGACTGGATTGCGAAATGAAAAAGTGGAGGGGTTTGGCTGCAATTATGCCATTAGTTAGGGGTATAGAGCAAATAGCTCTCTCTTCCTCTCTCATTTCTACCCTCACTTTCACTCTTTCATTTCTCTCCCTCTCTCTCTCTAGAAGGAAAAGAAAGAAAGGAGAAGGAAAAGAAAGAAAAGGAGAATAAGAGAAGAAGAAGAAGAAGGAGAAGAAGAAGAAGGAGGAGGAGAGCTTGGATAAGGCCATCTCCACCACCTTCCTCTCTCTCTCTTCATCCCATTGGAGCAAGCTCAAGGTAAGCTTGCTAACCCTAGTTTGTAGAACTTAGGGTTTTGGGTTTGATGCTTTAGAAATGGGTCAAATAGAACCCTACTATGCTTCTAAATAGATCAATCCCTAGTTTTAGGGTTTTGATTCGGTTGTTTGCTATATGTGCAAACTTAGGGCGCCCAAATTGGGGATTTGCTTACTAGAGGGGTTTGATCTCAATTGATCATGTTTAAACCTAATTGTTAGGTGCCTAAACGCGTTGGCGAAGACGGAATTACGTTTCGTCGAACGGGCTAAAAGATAGAGGCAAAACAAGCTTGTCGGGGCTTCGTTTCGACCTAAACGGCCGAGAAGGCGACGCAGCAAGTGCCGAGGATCATTTTTAGGATCTCCACATCGTGAAACATCTTCGAAAGGTGGGGGGTGTCGTACCAAAATCATCGAACTCTTTTCTATGTCTTAGAAAATACATGAATTTCTTCTCTTGCATGTTGCATTGTAGGATTGCATGTTAAACCATTTCCTTATGCTTTCTAAATGTAAACCAAGTGTACATAGAATACTTGGTGAATAAATAGGTGAGGATTGGGTCGAGGCATCGTATCCTATAGTGCCAGAAGAGAGAGATGAACTCGATGGTTATTTAGTGACATAGATCGAGTGGCATATAAATGTTAAGGAACATGAGTGGCATTAATATAGTGTATTTGACACAAGAGGTCTATGGACTTAGGGAAAGGTGGAATCCCTAGAAAATGACTCGTGAACAAGAACTTAGTATAGCTAAGCACATATATATGATGGTCGAAATAGATGAGTTCCGATAGAGATGTTGGCCCTAGTTCGTAGGGTATCCTCACGTGAAGAGGATAGATCAAGCTCACGGTCTGTATCTGGGATGGTATAGCCATCTATGTCGTCGAGTACTCCGGAGTGTCGCACGATCGGGACCACATGGAGGTCCACAGACAATCCCAGGTTTGAGCGCATATGGAGCCTCCTACCCAAAAGGGATTTCTATATGAGGGGTAGGCAAACCCAAGGATTCGCCATAAATTGGGTAAATGGAAAGAACATTGTCATTGAACCATTACTTGTTGAACATAGAAAGAACTTGTTAGCATGTTAGTAAACCTTTATTATATGATGCATGCATTCATTCACATGATTATGGGCATAGTAGCATAGTTTTTCTATTATGCATTAACAGTTTTCAGATATCTATCTATATATCTAGTTGTTGTTGCTTTTGCCCACTTGGACCTAGTGGGGAGATCGGCGGAGTCGGCGGCCGAGCCACTGAAAACTATGGAAGATAATTCTCACCCCACTTCATTACAGGGTTGAGTGCGGGCACGCCGGGTGAGGATCGCGGCAAGGGTATAGCGCCCGAGCAATAGCTACATTTAGTAGTCTCCCTTTTCTTTTATGCATTAGAGTACACCTTTGTATCTAGATGGCTTTACATTTTGGAAAAACAGTGTATCTATTCGAAGTTGAATGAAAATGTATTCAATTTGGAAAAGCAAAGATGTAAATGTAAAAGAATGAATGAATGGATGTAATAGTTAGTAGTTCTCTCTTTATTTCACCTGTATCTACTTGTGGATTACTTGCTCTTAGTTAGTGTTGGCACTGTTTATGCCCTGTTGAATGTGTCTGTTTAGAATTTAGTTTTCCTGGGTAAATTCTTGTACACATTCCTGTTGTTAAGCCTTGGGCGCAGGGCGGGAGATCTTTGCCGTCCGCATCGCTAAATCGCGCCGAACCGGACCAAATCGGTAGCGGTTTTCGGGCGGGCGTGACAATTGCGATATAATTTTATTTCGTCAGTGTTTTCTATAATTCTTGACTGAGTTGGGAACGTTTTGGCGTAAGATAAATGCAAAAACAGACTCAAATGCTTAAGATTTAATTGGTAGAGGACTAATGTTTAAATATGTAAAGTTGAGGGGCCTTTTGGCAATCGTGCATATTAGTAGATTCCACCTAAGCACTTTCATGCTTATCGTTTCTTTCTATGTTGGCTTTAGAGAGAAAGAAACAGATTGAGTCGGTTACAAGGAAAAAAAAAAAAAAGAAGCAAGCTTAGTTTCTTCATAATGATCGATCGACACATGTGCGTGATTTTTCGGTGTTTCGAAGTAGGGGTTAGTATCGTAATATTATAATATTTCGTTGGATTTTTTGAGGGATTTTTGTAGAAATTGATAGTTAAAAACTGATTTATTTTATACATTCTAGGAGCTAATTTTGTATGATTTTCACGAGTGTTTTTGCGCCACTCTGATGTATCGTAGCTGACATTCATGCTAGGAGAGCAGTAGCTTATCATCTCACTATCCCAACTACCGTTCTGTTCTTCGGATTTACGATATAGGTGGATTCCGTGTTGTCAAATTTAGCCATTGGTTTTAAGTGCCCGTCGGCACAAGCCGTATCCACCGTGCCGTAACGTGCCAACAAGATACCGACACGATACAGACCCCGTACCGACGGCACAGTTCAAAACCCTCTATTCTTTAAATTAGTAAGTAATTTTCTCAATAAAGTTCAAAAGATGTGATAAAAAAATATAATAAATAGTTAGAATACTTTGTTGCTAAAGAAAATAAATATTTCATGCTATTATGTGTCGGCACACAATAATTTTTTACCGGCACGCATCGGCACGGCTTGGCACGCACGGTGTCGTACCGTGCCGACAAGTTTCCACGACCCCGTGCCACGGCACTTAAATCCTAATTAGCCTGTGAGATGAGCTGTTGACATAGTTGAGATAATAGTGATATTTTGACACCTATCAGTAGAGTAAATTGAGACAAATATATATAATATTTCTCTAAAGATTAATAAACAGATACAAATAGTGGGAGACTATATCTGTATTTTGGACACTATATTAGTATTATCATGATCTGTTTGATAATCAAATTTGACCACACTGCATGTTATGTTAAGTTTAATAGTGATACTATACTCGGTTGGGGTAGCCCGCAAGTGCCACTCCGGAGGTTGAGCTATGAGATATTATTATGGCATGGGCCAGACAGTAGCCTGCGTGGTAGCGGACCACTATAAGTGGGTGCTGGACACGAGACAGCGCAGGCTAGACTTGACTATTGAGTCAGTCACTATGATTGGGTCTTATTGCAATATTTTATTCAGCAACTAATTGATGCATGATATATATAAATTACAGATTTCAGTTATATTGTAGAGGCATGATAGTAGTAGTTACTTTCAGCAATTATTTATATTAGTACTTGTTTATTTACACTGCTCAATCATTTACTATTTTTTTCCTTTTATGGACCTAGTGTAGACCGTCAGCATTAACGATCGTACTCACTAGGACTATTGATTATAGTTCTCATACCCTCATTACTAATATTTTATTTCGTAGCCTTCAACATCGCGATTGATCGAGATAAGGGGATTGCGGGTAGTTAGCATCTCCTACCCATTTTGTGTATATAGATAGACCACCTATCAGTATATATAGCAGCCTATACAGTGCTTTGAGGTTTGAAGTGGTCAAAGATGTTGTACCATTTTGAGGACTGGTGTGGTGATGATTGTATATCTTTACAGTGTTGTTATAGTATATAGTTTTTATTTTTTATACCTACTTGTGTTAGATTTTAGTTCATTTTGATGGATAGGTTTTGCTGACGCTTCGTCTGTATAAGGTATATCCCTGTGCATACGGCGGGTTTGTTGACATAACCCGGGCTTGGGCTGTATTCCGGGGCATGACATGGCATTTGCAAAACACTATAGATTAAAAAATTCATGCAAGAGCTGCATATGGATTATTTGAGGCTCTGATGTTTTATTGTGACAACAAGGCTGCAATTAACATTTCTCATAATCCGATGCAACATGACAGAACAAAACATATAGAAGTAGACAGAACAAAACAAATTGTAATTTGAGAGAAATTTCATCAAGGGAATGCCAGATAAAGGGCAGATTTCTACACCCTTTGCACTAAATTGTGAAATCAAAAAGCCAATCAATGGATATTCACGCCAAGGGTCTAGAAGTACTATTTTCAATAATAGGCTTGAGAAACATCGATGCTCAATCTTCAAGGGGAGTTTTAACTACAATCCCTTGTTTTATTTTTATCTTCTTTCAGGTCTTTTGTGTAAACCGATCCATCATATAATAAATTGTTGTGGGGAAGATAAAACCTAAGCCTTTTTTC
Organism: Aechmea fasciata; assembly: GCA_025177825.1. Taxonomy (NCBI): domain Eukaryota; kingdom Viridiplantae; phylum Streptophyta; class Magnoliopsida; order Poales; family Bromeliaceae; genus Aechmea; species Aechmea fasciata. The sequence goes on from CM045932.1 coordinate 12,971,156, forward strand.
CTACTAATTATTCTCATCTCCTACAACACATCCCATCAAATATTGCAGATGATCAACGAACAGAGGAGCAAACGAAAAAATAATAATAATAACAATTCAGATGATAAACTTTATGCCACATTTCATGGAGTGTGAGAAGCTAACCTGAATATAATGGACAAGTGCAGAATTCTCATCATTCTGATTCAATACCTCGACCGGGTAACTGTATTGCAATCCTCTTTCAAGCTTCACAATTCTTTTTGTTGAATGTTGAGATGGAAATAATGGTTTACACATAGGATTTGGGCCACTGAATAAACAATCTTCTATATGCTGGACAATCGATTCTGCTTCACTTGGTTCAATGTTTCCTATAGCAAAATAAAATATATAAGTAACATATTTCCCTCATTATACAGATTAACAAATTGAATCTAAGAAATAATACTAACCAGAGACGTAGCACTCTAAAAATGCCTTTGCAAGCAAGTGAGGTGAGAATTTCGCAAGATTATCCGCCTCAAGATGTGGAAGGACTTCGAATTCATCATTCCAGTGCCATGTTTGATCTTCCAGTATTAAACTGCAATAGTATAGAGCTTGCTTGTATGGCTGATGAAATTTATAATTCTCATACTCCTTTGTTATAGTTTCCTGATGATATTGAAACATATATTTAAAAACAATTCATATTAAAGAACGATCAGAGAAAAAAAGGATTGCATTATAACAATAGATTATCAAGTATAAATAAGAAAGCAGCATATATAGTTTCTGCTAAAGGATTGCATTATAATAAGAGATGTGTTATTCCGTTAGAAATCAAGACGTGACTTTTGATGTGGAACAGTTAAAACAAGGGTAAACCATGTAACTAACTCCTCTAAGAACAGTTAAAACAAGAGTGCATGAGGGAGAGAAAGAATGCTACTTGCTTTTATTGATCGAAATGTGACATATTCCCTGATTCAAAGCTTGCAAGATTCTCATGGTTAAAATTTAGGGAACTAGCCTGAAGGGGAAACAAGCCTCCACCTGAAAATTTGCCAATTAGTGCTCTTAGAACTTCTACTTCACTAACTCAGGCCTAAATGAGAATAGGGACGTAAGTATACATATTTTACTCGTTACATGACAAAACAAATACAACCTCCTCATGAATACATATTACATATAGAGGTATGCAACACCTACTAATGTAAGTTGAGTCTGATCCGTATAGTTGCGGAGCATAAACAAGCTGATGTTAGAAAACTCAAGTTCGCATCAGCTTGAATGATAGAAATAAATCAAATCTAAAAATCTAATTCACTCACTGGAGTGAAGTCGGTTAACAAAACATATTAGGTAGATTGGCCTAAAACAATTATTTGATTTGTTTCAATAAGTACAATTAAATTAAATTAGACTGCCTAATCACTAAAAATGATTGAACTAAACCGCTTAGCATAAAGGCTAACCATAAAATAGGTTGGACTAAAGCAAAGTTAATCAAATCAAGCTTGAACTATTCCCACTTAGTCAGATAGCACTAGAGCCAATTATCAGATATTTTTTCTGGTCTACTTGAAACTGACTAATAAAATAGGCTACACTTTGATCCTTTTCCTTAATATTGGTGATTTTTCAAAGGTCTGTTGTGACACCGTAGAATTCGGATTAGCCATATATATGAGGTATAATAGGGCTAAACCTTTTAAACCGACTATAGCATTTTGGGCAATAGCTAGACCCAAGAGGTTAAAAGAATTAAATGTGTTAGGACTAGAGTAGTCGTAGGATGGGTGAACCCGTGAGAAGTGGGGTGTCTCAATTGGTATCAAAGCTATTCACCAGCCAGAAATATAAGATAAGTCACAACTACGCTATGATCATACAATGGGTAGAGTGTGGCTCCCCGACGAACGACAGTTGTGGGTGGAGCGCAGTTCTCCACAGGGTTTGGTAAGGCTAGCAAGACGAGTCTCACATTGTCTTGTACTTGTAAGTGTACTTGAGCCTGACAAGAAAAACTTAAAAAGAGGGGAGAATGTGACACTCTAGAATTTGGAATAATCCTATATATAAGGTATAATAGGATTAAATCTCTTAATCCGGTTATAGTATTTTGGGCGATGGCTAGGTCCAAAAAGTTAAGAGTGTTAAGCATGCTAGGACTGGTGTAATTCTAGGTTAGGAAGTGGGGCGTCACATCTATGCTCTTGAAATCATAACCATAGATATAAGGTCTAAATTATTAAATGAGCATCCTGAGTACTGCATGGATAATTTCCTCACTATCGATCATTAAATTAGCACGTGGACATTGTGGAGGAGATTTTAGTACAAATTTTTTTTATAAATAATCCTACCGTTTTTTATAATTATGAAAATAGTATTTAAAAAATAATAATTATAAAAATAGACCTCTAATATATTAAATTAATTTTTTTAAAATAAATAATATAGGCGGTGAATGAGTCACTTTGTATTTAAATGCGGTGAATCAATCACCGCTTTTATAACTCCTCCTAATCTGTTATAGAGATAGAAAAGAAGGAAGAAAAGGAATAGAAAAGGGAAGAAAGCGGAGAATGGTTTACCACTTTTCAAAGCGATAAACCATTCACCGCATTTATAGGACGGTAAAATTTGACAAATGCGGTGAATCATTCACCGCTTTTACTAATAATTTTCTCTCTCTATCATAAGACTATATTTACAAATAAAAATTTAGTAGGTCTAATTTTAAAATAAAAATTTAGAAGAGGACTACTCTTCTAAAATCTCCTTTTAGTACACTAGACTTCTTCAAAAATTTTATTTTAAAATTAGAGCCGTCAAAATTTTGTTTGTAAATATAGTCTCTGTTTTGTCATGTGGGTGCCAGGGAGAAAAAATACGTGAAAGTGGTGAATGATTCACAGCATTCGTCAATTTTTTGACGAAAGAGAGAAAGCGGTGAATGGTTCACCGCCTTTAAAAAGAGTATACGATGGAGAATGAGAGAGAAAGAAAAGGAAAAATAATAAAGGTGGTGAACGGTTCACCGCTTTAAAATAACTTTGTTAGTTTTAAGAGGAGTTATGAAAGCGATGAATGATTAGCGCATTTAAATGCGGTGATTCATTCACCGCTTAAATTATTTATTTTTAAAAAGTCAATATAGCATATTAGAGATCTATTTTTATAATTATTTTTTTAAAAAAGACAATATTTGCAATTGTAAAAATTGGTAGGATCATTTATAAAAAAAAAATCCATTGTGGGGCCTATCAATCATTACTTCATTAAATTAGCATGTGGAGTATTCTATCAATATTATTTTATGTTGTTCTATTGGGATATAAGTACAATATAAGTACCACTCATAACAGATCATGACATTGATCCAAAAGTATAGTTGAACCAGCTTTCATCCTGTCTAATGCCCACCACCAAGGATTTAAGTGTCGTGGTACAGGGCCAAAAACTTGCCGGCATGGTGCGTGCCGAACCATGGCACAAAAAAATACATGTGTGCCGACACATAATTGCATGAACTATTTATTTCTTTAGCAACAAAATATTCTAATTGCTTATTATGTATCTTCATCAAGTCTTTTGAATTTTATTGAGAAAATTACTTACTAATTTAAAGAAAAAAGAATTGTGAGCTGTGTCATCTGCACGGGGGTTGTATCGTGTCGATATCTCGTTGGCACGATAAGACAATAGATATGGCCTATGATGATGGGCACTTAAATCCTTGACCACGGCAATAATTAATCTCATATTTATTTATAGATTAGTAATTTTATCTTGAAATACAATTGCATCCTTTTTAGTTAAGTTTAAAATGATGTGACATGACTAATTGTTAAGATAAATTTACAAAGGAATGGACAAGATAATCTTAATACAACCATCTATCTAAATATAATCTCATAAAGAATTTCAATACAGAAACCAAAAGTAATATAATAAGCTAAAACCCCAGTACATTCCATAACTACTTCAATGAAGAAGTCCCAAATTTCAATATGAAAGGATTTTATTAACAAAATGTGATTCAGATAGGTGTGAATTTCAGTATATTACATTGGTGCCTCAACTAAGAAGTTCCAAACATCAATAATATCCTACATTGTCAAACACTAATTTCCACCTTTCTCATATAGTCTCTGTACCTCAATATTCCTAATATATAGATAATGAAACTTCAACCCTATGCAGTCGAAAAATACTATCTCCTATGCTGTTAATTTCTTTATCGATCTTTGTGGCAATAGATGCGATCTTTATACGAGAAAGTAAATATGCACCCGCAAAGAAGGGAGAAAAGAAAAAGGACGAGCAACGCCGATGAGATCGACGAGGGAGAGTGCAGCACTGGATCATTATACCCTAAAATTAGGGTTTGGCTCTGATATCATGAAAACAGGGCAAAAGTATATCCCTCCAGGATTGTATTGATGATAATAAATAGTGTACAAATCAACCTATTATAGTAATATTATAACCAGAGAAACTATATAGTCCTACGCTATATAAGGCAACAAATAATACAATACTAAATTCCTAGCATACTAAAATATATCTTAAGGCTACGTTTGGTTGGAGAACTAAATTTTGGAGAACAACTTTTGTTGTTCCCGAGAACAGGGGATATACCGGTACAAGATAGAACAATTGTAAATTTGTGTTTAGATGCATTCGGAGATATTCTAGAGGATATCCTTAGTAGCATTTGGATAAAAAGTTTAGAACAATGTCTAAATATATTTTTAAAAATAAAATGATTCATTTATATTAGTATATTTTTTATAAAATTATTTTTATAGTAATTTATAATATTTATAATATAATATTTCATGTTATAATTTAATTTAAAATAGTATATTTATTTTATTAGATATAATAATTCATTTTATGTAATAAATTATTTTATATAATTTATTCATAATATATGCAATGAATAAAGTATAACTAAGAATATCCTTATAATAATTAATAATAGTATAAATTTCAATACAAATTAAAATATATATAATCTCAAGGTTTAAAGTGCCGCGGCGTGCGCTCGGCACGCCCGCGGCTGCGTGCCCGAGATAGGGGCACGGTACGGGGGTCTCGGACCCCCGGGTGCGCGGCACCCGCGCGTGCGCTAGAGACGACGGCACGCGCAAGTGCCGCGCACCGTGCCGTGCCGCGATTCTTTTTCTTTTTTTTTTTTTCTTTTGCTTTTTGATTTTTTTTTATCCCCCCCGCCCCTTCGATATTTTGCATTTTCTTTTCTTTTTTTTTTTTTTTTGTCTTTTTGCATTTGATGGGTGCTTTTTGCATTTGACCAAACACCCCCCCCTTCCCCCAATGCTTTTGCTTTTTAGTTTTTTTTGGAATTAAGCAATCATCTCTATATAAAGATGTAAATTTCAATAATTATTATATTTGTGAATCATTTATTGCAATTTAATTTTTATTCTACATCGGTATAGTTGTATTTTACTTACAAAAAGCTTACATATATATTAATTTATGAGTATAGTAAGTTATATATAGCAAATATTCATAATTATTTATTTAAATCTATCAAAATAACATTATAAGAGTTTATTGGAATCAAAAAAACTGATTTAAATCCGTCTGAAGCGTGCGATGGGAGGTGTGCGTGGCACGGGGCGTGCGTTCTGCTGGCACGGTGCGGCACGAACCCCTTTGGGTGCGACACGTGGCACGCTTGCGTCTTGACAGTTTCTACTGACCTCCTGCGCTTGCGCTTAAGCACGGATTTAATCGGTTTTTGATTCCAATAAACTCTTATAATGTTATTTTGATAGATTTAAATAAATAATTATGAATATTTGCTATATATAGCTTAGTATACTCATCAATTAACATATTTGTAAATTTTTACGTATGTAAAGTATAATTATATCGATGTAGAATAGAAATTATTATAGGTTAGAATTTTTAAAATGCAAAGACGTCTTTTTTATTTTTTTTGACCATATTACGGTCTTTCTTTTATAAAATACAAAAAAATAATTTTAAAAATAATTTTCAAATAATTTTTTTCAAAAAATAGTAGATCTATCAATATAATTAAGCAATAAATTATATGACAAATAAATTAAATAAATTTAAGTATCAATTGATTTAATTTAGATTTTAATTTTATCGGTATATTCAATCTTTTAGCACAAAAATAAAATTTTATATTTGATGTGTCTCAAATTTGTTTATAGAAGCAAAAGTTCGGACAAATCTTTTGTCCGTATATTGATAAACAAAAAAATTAAATTATAATTTTTTTGACTTACCTTATAAGTAAGTTTAGATTTGCAATGTCTTTGTGAAGCGGCGTGTGGTATCTAGAATGTTTTGGATACCCCAAAGAACAAAATAAAAGGAAAAAAAACAAAAAGTAAAAAAAAAAAAAGAAGGCAAAAAAAAAAAAAAAAAAAATTGCATAGTGCGACACGGTGTAATATAGTCAACTTATATTCTTGTGGGTGCCGGCTCTGTCTCGTGCGACTTACGACCGTACGTCTGCATGACTCACGCGAGGGGGGTCCCAGACCCACTCTTGCTCTTAGTCTTAAACTTTAAACCTTGCTTTTAACTTTGATATATATAATACATGAAAAAATAATTTTTTATATATAATTCTTAATATAAAATAAAATAAATAAATATTAAATTATAAATGATAAAACTTAATAAAATAAATGATATATCAATTTTAATTAATTTATATTATATAATAAAATTAAAGTTTAAATATATTATCATAAAAATAATATTTACATTAATATATATATTTATTATCTATTTATCTAATAAAATAAAGAGAAGAACAAAGTTGTTCTCAGTTCCCCTAGGAACAATTTTTAATAGGTTGTTCCAGAACAACAAAGAACAACCCGTTTAGATCAGAACAACCCGTTCCATCTTGTTCCGCTAGCGTTTGACTACTATTTGAGGAATATCCCCCCCTTATTCTGGGATATCCCTCATGCCAAACACAGCTTAACAGTTTTGTATCTGTCCATACAGATCACATGTATGGATCCCTTACACCAGGCAGATTTATATTTCTCTGGCATCTAATCCCAATTGTGGTGCATTTGCCACTTATAGCTTTATTTGCCGGATGTGATGATGTAAAATACTCAAAGTGCGTATTCTACAATCTCGGCTCTAAAATTACCTACAATAACTGATTTCCTATTTCTATCCAATGTGTAAAATAACAATTTCTTTATCACTCTCGTCTATTAATCTATCTATGTAGGCCCATCATGAATTGAAAGTGTCTAACCATCATATCCGTCATTTTCCCATCCATACAAGATCGTACATTCTAAGCTAATCTAAGAAACTAACTTTCATGGATCTAACCATCAATACTAGCCCAAGGCTGAAAGGAAAATTTGGAGGTTTACACCTTTACAATAGTAGTGTATCATTCAGCCAATTAGAGTGAAAGTTAATTACAGATAGTATCATAGTATGATATAAAATAAAATGTCCTTACATAGATGTCTCAACTCAAGGAAAAATTCTAGAATGCAACGGGTATATTGATGACGTGGCGTAACAAACCAATCAAAAAAAAAAATTTAGAAATATATGTCCCATCGTGATTATAAAAAAATATTTTTATTGTACTTTTGTTTGAAAAGAAGAAAGATGATTGGCTTGTTATTGATGACGTGGTGCAAGTGTGATAGTGTAGAATTCCTCCAACTCAAGAGATGTTCATCATATGTCACTCCAAATCTTACTGACATAACAAGAAGGACAAAAGCAGAAGCTCCTTTTAAGTCTCCAGCAATGGGGAAAAACAAGATACGGTGCCAGAATATAAATAAATGAAAATTCAAGAAAATACTAATCAAACTGCTGCTGTGATATGTGAGAGCATAATTACCTTGATGACTGAAAACCGATCTGGCTTAACTTCAAAGTCTCTCATTTTACCAATAATTGTTTCCAAAAGGATTCTCATTTTGTGATTATACCCAACAAGAATCACCTGAAAAAATATTCAAAAAAAAAGTGCATTACTATTATTAAACTATAACAAAAAGATATAATGAAAGTATTTTTAAATTATATTCTGCATAGTTTTAGCAAAGTAATGTTCACTGAGGAAAGTTTCAGAGCTTTACAGAAAGATCCTTATCAATTAATACAGTTTATTATCCATAAATGGAAAGAATAAATGGATTGTAAAATGTTGTATGTAGATCCATATCTTGACATTTATGATATAGTTTCGCAGTGTATTAACTATTAACAACGACATATCAAAGTACCATGTCTACAAAATGCAAAATTATTGTCACAAAGATTTGCACCTTTGACTTTCCAAACATAGTATTCCCTAGTTTCTACAAGATAACACTATATGCTTCAAGGCTTATGCCCCCTTCATTGGAGCTTAAAAGTTCGAACCATGATGACTCCCCTACGAAATAAAATATGCCCAAAAGACATATGTTTAGAGTCAAGCACAATACTAACCTGAAATCCTGTGTCAATTTGATGAATCGCATAATACAAACCAGCAACTTGAGCATCATAGGCTGTAATAAAAAAAGAGTTAGCTCAAGAACACATGATACAGTAGCTTTTAATAAGTACCAAAAAGATAAAATGCTTATTTACTAAAATGCCGATATACAAAGAAAAATATTCTCGGACTACAACTATTTAGCAACACAATCACACAAGCACTCTGAGCTGCGAGCAAGTCATTGTCTTGGAAGTAAAAGAATCACTCAATCAGTTTAAATTCTTGTAATATAGATAATACACAACTGATCAATGTCACAGCAGAAAATTATGTGCCATTAAAAAGTTTGTAAAAGAGAAAAGATGTTAACTTCATCAATTTTTTGATTTTTATTATATTCTATTGAACGTGTAAAATTTCTCATTATAGAACTTGTTTAGTATTGGTGTATTAAGTGACGGTGGAGTCGAATTCATGAAGAGTTCGAGCCACGAAGTTGAATATTGAAGACTTGAAGACTCGAAGAATCAAATTCATGATGCTCGGTAAATTTTAATTGTGGTGATTTTAGTACATACATCTATAGTTTGGAACAGGTTAAAAATATTCTTGTGTGGATTAGAATCATGTTTTCAGAACTCTAAATGTTAATACGTGAGTATTAGCATGATGTTCGGGAATAAGGAACTGAGTTCTGGAAGATGACATGCTTTTCGAAACTACAACATTCATCTGAAATAGTACATTGTAAAAACTGAAGTTACACTGGTGTTCTGAAACCAGGTTTGATGTTCCAAAACATGGGAGTGTTCCGGAACACGAGCAAGTTCTGCGGAACAGAACGCTTGAAAAAGTGTTTCGTGGTTGGTGTCCTGGAACAGGGAGCCACATTCCAGAACAAGACATTTTCCAAAATGTCATATTCCGGAACCAACATGTATGTTCCAAAACCTTGATGGATTTTTTTATGGCAGATAACTGTTCATGATGCAGTATTTCAGAACATTCATCTGTGTTCCAGAGTATTTCAGAACATCAAACATAAAATTTTATTTTCGCATTAGAAGATTAAAAATACTGAAAAAATTAATAGCTAAATTAAATAAATTGATAGTTAAATTTATTTAATTTATTTGTCATATAATTCATTGCCTAATTTTTTTGATAGATCTACTATTTTTTTAAAAAAAATTAATTAAAAAATAATTTTTTCAAATACTTTTTAAAATAATTTTAAAAATTATGTTTTTATACTTTATAAAAGAAAGATTGTAATATGGTCAAAAGAAAGAAAAGAAGATATCTTTGCATTTTAAAAATTCTAACCTATAAAAATTTCTGCATCAGGTATAATTATACTTTACATACAAAAAAGCTTACAAGTATTTTAATTGATGAGTACAGTAAGCTATACATAGCAAATATTCATAATTATTTGATTAAATCTTTCAAAATAATATTATAAGAACTTATTGAAACAAAAAAAACTGAAATAAGTTCATGCTAAAACGTGCCTGTAGGAGGTCATGCATATCCATCAACACGCAAGCGTACCATGTGTAGCAACCCGAACTTTAACCAAATTAGCTAAAGTGCGCGAACGAGTAATTGGACAAGTTCCAATAACCATTCCAAGGTGCTTGGAAGGGTTAAGAGAGGATCTAAAAGAGTTAGAAAGGTTTTGGCGTTGTTCGGCGAATTAGAGTCGAAATGACGTGAAAAGCACAAGTACGGGCAACTTGTACGGTACAAGCAAAGTTCTTGTCTTGGTATAGCAACTTTGACCGAGAGAGAAGAGCTCTCGGGTTTGTGGAATTTTGGTGTTTATACCGGTACAAGCCAAAGCTGTACCGGTACAAATGCTACTGAAACCGAGAGCGGCTCTCGGGTTTGCCTCTGAGCGATTTATACCGGTACAAAGGGTCTTGTGCAGTACGGAATGTCAGCGACGATTTTGGACTGTTTCGAAATAAAAGGTTTGGAGGGGTTTAGTTGCTATTGTTGCAACAAAATATAACCCAAAACCCTTCCCCTTCACGAGCTTTCCTCTCTCTCTCTCCTCTCTCGTGTCCCTCTCTCTCTCTCTGTTCCACCGAAGCAAGAGAAGAAGAAAGAAAGAGAAGGAAAAGAAGAGAAAGAAGAAGAAGAAGATGGAGATGATGAAGAAGATGATGATGGAGGTCCCCTTGGTCATCTTCTTCCTCTCCCACGAGCTCGGGGAAAGCTTGTAGAGATAAGCTTTAGCCTCCTCTCATGGTAAATCTTCTAGTAATGGGTTTCTAAACCCTAGATCTAGAGTTTTGAGCTTCTTGTAAGCTTTAGAACCTTGTAGAGGCTTGGAAACTCATGAAAATCATGTGTACTTCAAGGTGCTCTAATGGTGGATTTCTAGGGTTTGTTTTAAACACCCTATGGATGGCTCTAATGCTCTTAGATGAGTTCCTAAAGGTTAGACAAGCTCTCTATTGCTTGTTCCAGGGATCAAATCGGTGGGTTTTGCAAAAGTGCAAAACCTAGGGTTAAAAAGGGAGTTTTTAGAAATAGATGAGTTTGATCTCATTTGACCCCATAGAAACCTAATTGGGGGTGCAACGAACGCGTTGGCGCGCTCGGTTCGGTGATCTGACGAGCAAGTACAAAGATATTAATTATTTAATATATTCAAACCAGATGTCCGCAGCACGCAAGATAGGAGCCCAAAATTCATGAACACGGAACCGGGGCAACTTGAAGGCGTGGGGCAACGGCACAAGGTCTCAGATCGGGATTCGGAGATCGTTCGGGTGGTCGTGCAAGAGTTCGAGCCAAACCGGGTCAAGAGTGCCACGGGCGGCCGATTGCGAGTGTCGACGAGCAATCGGAGAGCATAATAAGGTGGGTTGTGTTTACCGAAGCGACTAGGTCGCCTAAATATGTCTAAGAGTAAAGGTTTCAAGTTGATGCATATAATTGACATATGTTGCAAGTATAGAAATGCATGTTAAAGAACATAGTGTTAAATGCTAAGAGAATACATGAGTTAAATGCTAGATAAATGCATGAACTAGAGTCTAGTTGCAAATACATGAGATGCATGTTAAGTTGATATATGAACTAGATGCTAAATGAAATGTATGAATAAATGCATGCTTAGCATAATGAGTACATGCTAGATATAATTATGTGCATGTAAATGGGATGGTTAACATGAGGTGCGATTAGTTCGCCGCCAGATGGTTACGTCATGACTTGGGTCCTCGCTGGGTAAGTCCGCCGCGATCGCCACCAGAATGGTTATGTCAAGTGACAGCTGGGTTCCGCGTGTGCGACGATTTCGCCGCGGTGAGGCTGAGTCACAGAGGGCGACAGGCTGTTGACAGCTGGGGTAGTTGCGAGACGTCCAACACCTCGGGCTAGCCAGCGTGCGGATTATCCGCAATGGATTGACTCAAGACCGAGTCGGGTGGCTTAGTAAGCTGAGGTAGAGTGACCTTAGAAATAAATTGCCAAGTAGCATAAGTGCCAAAAGGTAAAGAACGTAAAGACTAGCTAAAGTTGTAAATAGCTAATGGATAGTGCTAGTAATAGCTAAGCTTGTAAATAGCTAGCTAGGTATGAATGGAAAGGCTAAAGTAAAGAATAACAATAAAGTAAAGAAAAGCTAAGAGCTAAAGGGTAATTTTGCATATTGCATATTGTGAGGCAGGTTTTTATGTTAGTTGCAAGTTATATATCTATATATGTTTTTGGACTAACATATCTACAGTGCCTCCTTGGACCTATTGGTCGAGTTGTTCTCTTGGGTGACCGTACCCACGAGAACTATGGACAATAGTTCTCACCCCCGTGTTGTGGTTTTGGGGGTACAGGTACACACGTGAGCGGCGCAGTAGCAGCGCGAGGCGAGGGCGTAGCTCCATAGATAGCGCCCTACCAGGAGACCGAGAGATAGAAGTACCGATTGTGAGCTTAGGGGTATAACAAGGGAGAATAAGTTGTAATAAATTGTAATCAAATTTGTAATATCTAGATTGTAATAGGAAGTTTAAAGTCTTCAAGTTAAATGTAAGAGTTAAATTTGAGACGAATGGTTGTAATAGCAAGTAGAATTTGTTTTATGTTTATGATACTTCCTTATGCAATCGATTGTAATATACATTCTGTTTGGAACCTTCTTGTAATTGTATTGATTGCGACGCCTTGAACGTACAGGGGAAACTCTGTCCGTTCGGCGGTCTGTCGGCGCGCCCGAATCCGACCGAATTGGCGGGCTCGGGGCGTGACACCATGTGTCGGCACAGAAACGTACCGATGCGGTACCATGCCAGGCAGACAGTGGCACGCCCTCGTACCACGGCACTTTAAAGTTTAAACCTTGATGGATTAGGTTAAGTCCGTAGATTCAGTAATCACCTTGTACTCTTTTGGATAAAGTGGATTATTATAGACTATAAAGTGATCAATCTCATGGATTTTAAACTCATTTTGGTGATCTTCCCACGTTAAATTTCAATGTGCTATTTACTTTTCCGAATTTATTTTCTATTAGCCGAGATCATTGATTTTTGTATACTCCACCTATTCACCACCACCACAACACCCCCCCGCGCACGCTAGGTGTCCTAGGGTTTCATGATTTACAGATCTTAGGGTCAAAAAGCCTTAATCCTTCTCCAATCATGTTTTCTCAAAAATAATATGAAATCAGAGCACCCAAAATGGAATTAAGAAAAAGAAAATCTATTATTATCAACAAGAGATGGCCCAATCGGCGCTTTTTTCAACCGATCGGGCCCACCCCTTCCATTCGCTGTGCCTCTCTTCTCCTCTATGTTGCCGCTGCTAATTCCCTCTCACTGCCGTCTCCTTCATCTGCGGTTGTACCTCCATATTTTTCAGCGCCTGGTTCCTCTACACCTTCATAACGCTGCCTATAATATCCAACATCATCACCTACTGCTTTCCCTTATCTATTGAAGCCTCATTCTTCAAGACCTGTTGCCATCTTCTTTATGCTTTTCCAACGACTTCGATGTTTCAATGAGTAAATTGATTTAAATACAATTTTTTTTTTTGTTTTATAATGTTTTAGAGGTGAAACTTTTTATCCTTATTTTGCCAGTTGCATTCTAAAAATTATGTTTGTAGAAGAAACTCGGGCCCAAGGTGATCTCATCAAGTGGTTCAAAGAGGACACGTGTGACGGATAGCCTTTCTCGCAAATTATCCCAATCAAACTTGACAGTCAAAATTATCTTGGTTAGTCTCGATCTGTTTGTCGTTTATTAAAGCAAAAGGGGCTTTATGGCCATATAACAAGCAAGGTTTAAAGTGTCGTGGCACGGGAGCGTGCGTTACGCACGTATATGCACAACCTCACGTTGGGCAAGGATTTAAATCAGGTTTTTTGATTCCAATAAACTCTTATAATGTTATTTTGATAGATTTAAATAAATAATTATGAATATTTGCTATATATAGCTTACTATACTCATCAATTAACATATTTATAAATTTTTGTATGTAAAGTATAATTATATTTGATGTAGAATAGAAATTATTATAGATTAGAATTTTTAAAATGCACAGACATCTTTTTTATTTTTTTTTGACCATATCACAGTCTTTCTTTTATAAAATACAAAAAAATAATTTTAAAAATAATTTTTCAAATAATTTTAAAAATTATTTTTTTCAAAAAATAGTAAATCTATCAATATAATTAAGCAATAAATTATATGACAAATAAATTAAATAAATTTAAGTATCAATTAATTTAATTTAGATTTTAATTTTATCGATATTTTCAATCTTTTAGCAAAAAAATAAAATTGTATATTTGATGTGGCTCAAATTTGTTTATAGAAGCAAAAAGTTCGGACAAATCTTTTGTCCGTATATTGATAAACAAAAAAATTAAATTATAATTTTTTTGACTTACTTATAAGTAATTTTAGATTTGCAATGTCTTTGTGAAGGGCGTATGGTATCTAGAATGCTTTGGATACCCCAAAGAACAAAATAAAAGGAAAAAAAAAAAAAAAAAAAAAAAAAAAAAAAAAAAAATTATGTTTGTAGAAGAAACTCGGGCCCAAGGTGATCTCATCAAGTGGTTCAAAGAGGACACGTGTGACAGATAGCCTTTCTCTGCAAATTATCCCAATCAAACTTGACAGTCAAAATTATCTTGGTTAGTCTCGATCTGTTTGTCGTTTATTAAAGCAAAAGGGGCTTTATGGCCATATAACAAGTCGGAGGAAGAAACCAGCAATAGAAAACCCTTTTATAAGTCAATGAGAATCAAAAAGTTCTTTTGTTATGTCATGGCTTTGATTTCAATGCAACCGGTAATTGCACGTGGATGTCTTTTTCTTGACACACAAGATTTGGAGTGCTACTGCACAAACTGACTCTATGGTCAGAAATGATTCTTTAACCCATTAATTAAGGGGGAAAATATGCACAAGACTAAGCTAATATGACGGCAGCAAAAATTTTGCTGATATAGTAGTCTTTGACAAGAATTAGATACCATCAGAATTTTTTAGGTCGATCGTCAACCTGGAGCAGCTGAAAGTTTGAAATTGCTAGAAAAGAAAAGAGCTTATGATTTTCTTTCCAGCCTACAGTCTACGTTTGATCCAATTAATGTCTGGATTCTTGGACCGGACACTTTCCTATTGTAAGAAACTTATGCCTATGTACAGCAAGAGAAAAGTAGGAGAAATGTTATGCTACATCAGTTGACTCCTGAAAAATCAACTTTGGCATCTACTTCTATTTCACAAACATTAAGGGGAAGGCAGACTAGAAGAGTTGATCTTTTTATGGTAGATACGGATCAACTCCGATGTAACCATTGTGGGAGGACAATGCACACAAAAGAATACGTTTGGAAGTAATATGGGCGTCCACGAGGCAACGAGGAAGAAGTAGCACCGGTTGGTATCCTAGAAGATCATCAACATATCAGTTTGAGATAGTAGAAGCCGCTTCTCAGAAACGTAGCTATGCTAAATCTAGGGGACTGACTCAGGAGGGTATGCAGACCATGCGGAGATTGATGTCGAAGTTGACTCTTCCAGTTCTAATCTCTTGACTCAGGAGGGTATGCAGACCATGCGGAGATTGATGTCGAAGTTCACTCTTCCAGTTCTAATCTCTTCTAAATCTGTTGCTACCTCGAATTTTCGTCCCTTCAAGTGCCTCTAACAATGCTTTTCAAACCAATCTTCATTCTTTATCCAAATGGAATATTGATTCGTGCTCCTAACCATATGATGGGCACATCGGTTAATTTCTCGTCTTACAACCCTTCCATCGGGGAGGGATAATTATCCTTTCGAGCATTTAAGCCTTAATGCCTAAGATAATATATTTGCTTCCAAATCAGCCTATTTGGATTACAATTAGTAAATATACGTGTTCGGTGTTCCTATTTGAAAATTATCCTTTCGAGCAAAGATTAAAGTGCCCATCGACATAAGGCGTATCCACCAAGGATTGAAGTACCGTCCCATGCTGTACAGCACAAGGACGGTACAGAGGGAGTCTCGGACACCCTATCTGAGTCGTGGCACGTAGGGCCATGCCACACGAGACAGAGCAGCACGGCGACGCGTGCCGCGGTTTTTTTTTTTCCTTTTTGTTTTGTTTTTTAGGGTATCTGAAGCCAAGGATTTAAGTGCCATGGCACGGGGTTATACCGAAAACTTGTCGGCATGGTACGGCACGGTGCGTGCCGGGCCGTGCCGATGCGTCAATCATAAAAATATGTGCTGACACGTAATGGCATGAAATATTTATTTTCCTAACAACAAAATATGCCAATTATTTGTTATGCATTTTTATCAAATGTTTTGAACTTTATTAAGAAAATTACTGACTAAATTCAAAAATAGAGAGTTCTGAGTTGTGCCACCGACACGGGGCCGTATCGTCTTAGATATTGTTGTGTCTATGGGGTTTAAGCGTCGAAATGACTACGGTATCAACGACTAGTCGACACATCTGTGGAGTGTCTGGACGAGTCAGAGTCGTTTTGGCACGAAACGGATACGAAAACGGACTCGGCACACTCAAATAAGCCAAAACTGAAGTTCTTGCAGTTTAGGGCGCCTAGAAGTGATTTAGGGCGCCCAGAAACAGAGTGATGCTTGGTGTGGGATATTGAAGTCATTTCGGATTCAGTTTAGAGAGCCCCAAAGTTAAGCCCGAAAGTTCACTTCGTGAATATCGATTGTGTTGACACGTGTGCGTGGTAGGTGAGATCCGTCGGAACCGGATAGCAGAGCAGCAAACCGCTAGACGGAGAACCCGAAGTGCAGTTTTGTGAAGGCTGGAGAATCTGGGCGCACACTTCTGGTTACGGGCGCCGAATGTGGGGATTTCGATGCGATACAGGTTTACATTTCTTGTTCTTGAGGCTTATTGTACCCAACCTATACCTCTATGAAAACGAGAGAACATCTCTTGAGAGCTCTTTTCACCTCTTCTTCAGAGGGAGCTTGCATTTTTCCACCAAACCCCCTCCACACCTTCAAATTTACATATTTTGGCATTGAGGACTTAGAATTCTGTAGAAATCCAGCAGCGACCTTGAGAGTTTCGGCTCGTGTGCGTCGTAGGAGCAACCAATTGCTGTGAAACTTCGTTTCGTGGATTGTGGACTTAAAAGGGAGTGTGTTAAACCTTTCCAACAGCAATTTAAGTAGGTATGTAAGCTATAATTGCTGTTTTTCCTGAGATTTTAGTGTTCTTGAGCTGAAATTGAGGTTTCCTTGATGTTTATGGATCCGAATGCCTTGGGAGCTGGATTTTGATGTTGGCTATGGTTTTCCATCATCCCTCACAGGTTTAGAAGGACCCACCTGAATTACAGATCTCAAGGTAAGTTTCGCTCAGATTTTGGATAATTAAGCTTATATGCTGATTTTTGATGGTTTTGAGGGAATTGTTGGATTTTTTAATCTAGATCTTTGTGGAGAGCCAATTCTTGGAATAAGAGGTGTTCTTCCCTCACTTGTGAAAGGTTTGGCCCCAACCTAAATGAAACTTCAAGCTGTAAATTCCAAAATTGAGCCAAGTTGCATGTTTGCTTAAGTGATGAAGTTCTGAATGTTGGTTCTGGGCATCCAAAAGTTGGATCCAAATTGGTGTGAAGGCTTTTGGTGATCACTTCGAGCTCAATTTTGGTAAGGAACCTGGGTTATTATTCTTAAGCATCTAAAAGTGAGTTGGGTAAAGTTTCACTGCATTTGGATGTGGGAATTGGATTAAATCCCATGTTGAACTCCTATAGGTTGAAACTGCCAGGCTGCAGTTCTGGGCTCAGGTTCTGGGCGCCCAGAAGTGCTACAGAGTGGATCCAAATCTTGTTTGCCAGCTGCTTTGTTTTCAGTTGAGGCTGATTTTGTGCGGGCCTTCTCCTATCGTCTTCTGGCTGTGGTTGGAGGTTTGTAAATGTTGTCCGAAGCCTTCGAAATTCCTCCTAAGTAATTGAAACCCCAGCATGTATAGTTTTACATATAATCATCCTGTTTACTAGCTCAAACTATAAATTTAAATGTTATAGATGAAATCTATGTTTTCGAGCATGCCTTAGCCAATTTATGATGATTATTGTCTGTTGAACTGGGATTTGACTTAGCAGAAAATTTATTAAACCTACACATGTCATTTTTCGAAAAGTTATCGGATTTAGCTTTAGGATCTAACTTTCCTCTTGAATCACCACTATTAATGCGTCGTGAATACTTAGATTAGTGTAGATTGAGATTACACTCGTGCTGAGGGCCCGCGCTCATTTTTATAGCAGAGTTAGGCTGTTTTGTATCGTCGGGTGCTATCGGGGCTGACGGTGGACCCGGATTCTTACATCTTGTATCAGTTTGTGCTGAGGGCACGTGAGCCTCGGTTGTTAGACCAGTTTGACCTATTTGTATTCATTATAAACTGCGTGAGCTTGATTGAGCTCAATAGAGGCACGCTTGCATGCTCGGTGGGTACCTCCCACGAGTGCCGCTCTGTCTCGTGCGACACGGTCCCGCGTTCCGCGGCACAGCGGGGTGTCCAAGACCCTACATGTACCGTGCCCCTTTTTTGGTGGCACGATGCGGCCGGTACGGCACAACCGGCACTTGAATCCTTGCCCTATGCTCAAGGTTTTAAGTACCCGTCGGCACAGGCCATATCCACCGTGCCGTACCGTGCCAACAAGATACCGGCACGATACATTACCAATGGCACAGCTCAAAACCCTCTATTCTTTAAATTAGTATGTAATTTTCTCAATAAAATTCAAAAGATGTGATAAAAGGACATAATAAATAGTTAGAGTATTTTGTTACTAAAGAAAATAAATATTTTTTGCTATTATTTGTCGGCACACAAAAAAATTTTTGACTGACAAGTTTCCGGCACGGCTCGGCACGCACCGTGCCGTACCATGCCAGCAAGTTTCTGGCACGACTCCGTGCCACGGCACTTAAATCCTTGCCTAT
This sequence comes from Aechmea fasciata, assembly GCA_025177825.1. Taxonomy (NCBI): domain Eukaryota; kingdom Viridiplantae; phylum Streptophyta; class Magnoliopsida; order Poales; family Bromeliaceae; genus Aechmea; species Aechmea fasciata. Next base: position 12,990,101 of record CM045932.1, read on the forward strand.
GCTTCACCGATCACCGATCACCGATCAATACTCAGATTAATTAGAGGTAACGCCCGTTAGTTTATTTTTGGCAAAATTGTAGTAATATGTTATGAAAACAAAAATTCTCGTGTAGATTTTTCGAAAATGGGTTAATCATACTAACATAAACTACAAATCGTTGAAAGATTTCTAAAAGGTTGTGCTCTAATTGCTATGCAATTTTAGAAAATGTGTACCTTCTACAGTGTGCTTATTTGGCAAAAATTTAGCATTAGGTAATTGCTCTCTTTTATATATTAACTGGGTAAATAATCTCATAATGTAATGTCTCTCGGTATTTGCTATAATTATGTTGGCCATGTCGATATGAATTTTGTGATAGAAGCTAGCTTCGATTTTGTGATACACCACTGAGTGCAAATTTTGTGTTGCACAATCAAGTGCAATTTTGTGACACACCTTCGGGTGCAATTTTGTGATACGCCTTCGGATGCTATCTAGATTTATCTCCGGGCGCTATTTAGATTCATCTCCAAAAGCATTTTCGTGTGCTTGTGCTTTGTTCGTGCCTTCGGTGTCTCTAATGAGTGTTTAGAACCTTTGCTAACAGGTCGCTAATTACTGAAGACTTTCGTTTTAAGTTCCATCTTTGGAATAAGAATGCTTTCGTTTAAATTTCGTTCTTTCTTGTTCTTTTGTTAGATATACTTATTATAAAGCTCAAAATTCTAAAATGAGATTTCTGAATTTTGCAAAACTCAATCATCATGACATTTTTGTAACAAAGTTATAACTGAATAATTGGAAAATATCTTGGTTGCATGCTTACTCCAACTAATGAGGTATATGGTTACTTACTCAGGTATGGAGTCTAATCAACTTATGGGGGATGGACAGAGTAAATGCTAGATGCTGAGGTTATTTTATTTCAGAACTATTGTTAAATAAATTATATAGTTTAGTTAGTTTAAATTTAACTTATGACTGACATCTAATATTTTTTCTTGGTTAGAATTATTACGAAATTAATTGAACTTATTGATTATTTGTGGAACTTTCAACTATAGATTTACTTTTGTGCAAATCGAGTTGGCGTTTGGTTTAAATTCATGATAGATTATTTTTGCTCGATAAATGCATGTTTTTGTTGCCTTGCATGTTTGTGCTTGAATAATTGCATATATGCGGCGTCTGACATCTGTTATGTCTCGAATTTGGGGCGTGACAAGTCTATCTATTTTTTTGGCGACTCCATCAAATTTAATGGTTTTACTCATTTTTAGAGAGTAAAACTGAAAGACTTAACAACTTATAGCTAACAGAGCTATTAAATTTATGGAAATTTTCAACTTAGCAAGAATAACTCAAATCAAAAAATTATAAATTAAAGGGATGTCAATCAAGAAAGTTGAAGTTAAGGGACTTATTTCAATGTCCCATAGTTGAGTCAGTTTTACCATGTTAACTTAGTGCTTGACTTTTAACAGTTGTGAAACAGTGAAAGTCACTGTTAAGGGCGTCTTTTCAGCTATTAAAGACTGCAAAGAACTGGTTTCTTAATAGAATGAGTGACTGATGGCAAATGATTGTTCCGCTACATAAAGAATGTTGTGTTTATTATTACAATCATGCTACAATTCCAAAATATGAAAAATCAAAGTGGACAACTAGGATAAATTGTTATTGCTACACACTTTTTGTAGAAACATGTAGTTTGCAATTTTTTCGTCTGATTGGAATGAAATAGTTATTATCGAACCAAATTGCTCGAGAAAAGTCTTAATACTTTGGGGCATGCTCCATGGAAATCATAGCTCCAATAATTGTTAATAGTTGATAAAGGTACTTCAGGTAGAAAATAAATGGACATAAGAGTAAAAGACCAAACAATAGACATACGGTTAAAAATGCATAAACAGTGTAAATATTGTCAAGAAGAATCAAAGGTGTTATATGACTTACCGTATTCATTCAAATAATCCATCAATAACCTCGTGATTACATCGGTAAGAACCGTAGCTTCGGGTGAGTAGTTTGAGTGAGGACAGTTAAAATCAATCCGAATGTAAGCTTTGGGTGTGAAGAACATAGTGTCGGGTTTGTACCACAATCTGGAAAACGATGATTTCCTTAACATATATGGAACTTTAACCTGTTTAATAAACCCAAAATGTAGAATCATTGGAAAGAAGTTTATACTAAAGAATTGACTAGCTAAAGCAAGAGGTACAAGAAAGAATTTACCTTTTCTTGCACAGTTTTAAGCACAAGATCATTTGGAATGAATATATTAGGTTTTGGAAGACTTAAATTTTCTTTAGGAGCCTTTTCTACCCATTGCTGCAAAATCATCGCATTTAATATATAAGCAACAGATATACATCGTATTACCAGTTCGATCTTAAAAATCAGAAAGGCATTAATATGAGAGGAAAAAAATGTCAACTTTTCGTGTTGTAATAGAACAGTTTGATGGCAAACCTGGATCGTGGAAGCGGTGATCTTTTCGACAGAATATGGTGTACCATACCAAGGCTCGATACAATCTGTATACCCTTCAAACTTCTTAGATTCCCAGAAAATTCTGAAAGAAGAATCAATTTTATAGCATAAAGCAAGTAACAATTTCGTCTAGGCATAAGAATACCAAAAAGTAAGTCTCAAGAATAAGAAGTTTCAAAGCTAGAAATACATGGGCACCTAAGTAATAAATGATATTATGCATCAACTAAACATACAAAACATGATTTCTGCACCAGCTAACCCTACCAAGGATGGTTAACAATGATAAATCAAGCTAAAAGACATAAAAGTACTATTATACTGCTCATCATTCATCTACAATAAGGTTTTAAGTGCCCGTCGGCACGGGCCGTATCTACCGTACCGTATCGTGCCAACAAGATACCGGCACAATACAAATCTCGTGCCGATGGCACAATTCAAAACCCTCTATTCTTTAAATTAGCAATTAACTTCTTTAATAAAGTTCAAAAGATGTGATAAAAAAATATAATAAATAGTTAGAATATTTTGTTGCTAAAGAAAATAAATATTTCATGTTATTATGTGTCGGCACACAAGAATTTTTTTGACCGGCACGCATCGGCACGGCTCGGCACGCACCGTGCCGTACCGTACCTGCAAGTTTCCGGCACGACCCCGTGCCATGGCACTTAAATCCTTGATCTACATAGAGCAAACTCAACTAGTAATGTTCGTCATAATAACTAAACAACAATAACAGAACCAAGCAACTAAATCCTTCGAAGGGAATTCCGTCTTGAACCAGAAAACAGGGTATAGGGAAGCTCTCATCTGCGAATGAATCCCTTGACTTTATAGTTTATACCTCTCCTCCCCCACCAATCTGATTCCCCACTTCTATGTTCAGCTTTCGTTGATCCTACCCACCTTTCTTTCTTTTTTATATAACCTAGCTTTGATCCAATTGAGCTAGGACAAAGGCAGAGCTAATCCGTCAAAAGTTTTGACTTTCAATCTGACTGCAACTATCTCATCTTCGATAGAATGATCAGTGCAGAGATCATGAAAGTTGTGGTCTCTAGCAAAGTAAGATCCTGCGCCTAAGAATCAGAAAGTTCTCTATGATTATGAGATCACGCGAGGGCCTGGAGGATAATCCCCTTCCACCAGCTCTAATCACTCAACAGTCTAAAATTTTGGATGAAAAGACTATTTCGTCCTTTTTCCGAAAGCAAGAATTCCTCTATGGTCATCATATCCTTTGCCCCATCCTTCTCCCCCTCCACCACTACTACTACCACCACCTCCTCCCCATCCTCTCATTTGTCAAAATTTTGGGTGAGGTTAGGTAAAGAAAGAACAAAAAAGGGAAAGAAAGAGATTTGGGAAACAGATGAAGGGCATTGTTGGTACTTACATATTTTATCAAACACTTACTCATATATTTTCCAATGGAATACTAATGGACGACAAACAAAAGAGTGCAAAGTGCTAAGCGCTAACGCCATAAAATCAAGGGGATTATTAGTAGGTTTTAATTTCTGAGGGGAGCCAAGTGTAAATCATTATAGTGGTGTAATACCCATATTCTTGAAGTTGGACTATTTTTTGCATTATTAAAACTTGGTTCAATTCTCTTTCTCTTAGTTCTTTCGTAAAATATTTAAGACTCAAAATTTTGAAACGAGATTTGTAAAATTTTCTAAACTCCACCATCATTATTATATTTTCAGCATGAAAATTTATATCTGATTATTTAGAAAAAATTTCTAATTTGCATGTTCAATATGACTAATGTGGTGTATGGTTGCTTACCCAGATAGTGAGTCTAATCAGCTTGTGGTCGATTAGGACGAGCAAATGTTAGAAGTAAATTGCACTCTTAGGCTCTTATCCTATTTATATAAATATAGGCAGACTGTTGAATTTACAATGAATATTTACTTATTGTATTTTGAAATTTTGTAGGTTTTGAGAAGAAGATAATTAGTGGAATAAGTTAAAAATTAGGGATTTTGAATTTTTGTCAACAATTTAAATTTGATATTATTTGTTTTGCAACCTTGCATATTTGTCAGTAATTAATTACAGATATGCAGCATCTGTTTTGTGTTGGGGCATGACAAGTGGTTTCTACAATTTAGCTCAAAGAAAAGGATATTTACATGTAAAAAGCAATGAGGTTTAGAAAGCCACAATAATATCCTATTTTCGGTATAAAAATTAATTGTATTTTATTTGTATGGCCTATGGCAAACTCTAGTAGGATATAAAACAACACATGTCAAATAAGTTACCTAATATTCTCTGGACTCAACTCATCCAATGTCTTCTGAATTGTGCATGGAGCAAATTTTGATGGCCGTGATGATGCGACCAACCAATCTTCTGGTGGGAAAATCTGAAATATACATCGTGAAATATCAGCTCTAAAAATGGCAAACTAATATATGAAGCAACATGATGATCTAATAGACATTTCAATCAATTTGTAAGAACAGCAAAAACAATACAGATCACTGCATTTGACAAAGGAACAAGTCCTATAAGGCATGCTTCAAAAGAGTATGAAATCTTATTAAGTTAATGAGCACTTTATCACAAAACAGTTGATAGAAAAGAAAACATGAAAAGCAACTTAACTAAAGAAAATAGTACAGTAAGTGTTGCAGAATTAAGATCACCCACAAGAATGACACAAGCTTACATACAGTAAATGAACAACATAGTTGAAGATAATGAATAGTTTAAGATAATCCTAGAAATAAAAAACACGTAATTCACAATAGTTTACAATGACCATACTAGATGGGCAAGAATTAGATCACCCAAGTGGGGTTGAATTAATATCAAACAGCAAGCAGATTCAGATACAGATCACAGAAGTCAACCAGACCAAAACTAATTATTCTCGTATGAACACTTGGGTAGTTACCAACTACCAAATAAGTAATCTGATTAGTATCTTATATGCATCTGCCTCTATTATTGCTCCTGCCACCATCAATTGCATGCTAGAAAAGGCAATTAACAAGTACTAAAAAAGAAACATAAAAAATCAATAAGAAGCATTGGCTCAAAAAAAGAAGCTATACAGAGAAGCATGAAATTTGTGTTTAGGCCTATTCAAAGGGAAATTCAAGAAGACAATAATAGCAGAATTTACTGATATAAAAGTAACTAAAAACTTGAAAGTAAATCAGAAGTAGCTACAAACTTGGATATTAATCAAAAGTAGTAAGTGAAATAGTACGTAAGCAAGAAAAGTTCATTTATTCAAGAAGACAATAATAGCAGAATGTGCTGATATAGAAGTAACTAAAAACTTGAAAGTAAATTAGAAGTAGCTACAAACTTGGATATTAATCAGAAGTAGTAAGTGAAATAGTACGTAAGCAAGAAAAGTTCATTTATTTGTTTGCTTAACAATAAAAAATACATAATTTACAATCCTAAGAAATTGACAGAAAATACAAAATGCTTGTATGAGAACAAAATGACTCAATAGGCATAAAATAAGTGATTAGAATATTTACTAGACGTTGTGCATTTCCCCAAATGAGAAGTCAATATCACTTTCTCTGCAAGGACAAGTTATCCCTTAATTGTTTAACAAGTCAGAGTTCCGTAGGATGGGTTTGTGCAAGAGGTTAACACTAGAAAAATTTTATATTAATTACTCAATGTATTTATTAAATGTCCTCCAATCATTTCATTACATTTTCCTAATAGAAACAGCAACAGCAAAAAAGCTTGTCTGGACACTTGTCAACAGCATCATGCAACACATTGGTTAATCACTTTTAAGACACACCATATGACAGACTTGTACAGACACAATTTCTACACTGAAATCTTCATAGTAGCCTTGATTTTCCAACTCAGTAGGAGGTCAGGATGTAAAACAGAATGTTTAGGTTTTAGGAAAGATGCAAGTTTACTTGTTACTTGGATTTTATTTAAGATTTGTACGGCGTTAACTTGGATTTAAGGTTCAATTTGGGGCTTCCACCTTGATAATTGGTTTGACTATATTTCAATCCTTGGTCATTGAGGGCATGGGATTCGCGCTGCTAACTCGATGGTCAAGCACAAGCCGCACTCTTGTCTAGGACAGGTGTAACCTATCCTATCTCGGCTAAAAAACACAAACGGGAATGAAGAGCACTAAAATTCCGTAATATCTTATAAACTAATGATTTGATTCATGACATGAATTTTCCCTACTAGATTAGTTTATCAGTTACTTTAACAGTGTCTTTAAGGCTGCGTTTGGTAACAGAATAACAGGGGAATAAACTAATTTATCCTAATTATTCTGCCAAACAAAATTTAATTCCATCGAAATACTTTAACCCAGTCAAAACGGGTTATTCCAGAATATCATGGAATAACCCGTTAATTTTATTCCCCCTCACCCCTCGAATAGGAATTAAACCTGGTGAATTGCAGGGGTAGAGGTAAAAATTATATTTTCTTGAAAGCCGAGCAACTTTACTCTCCTCTCCACCAACTCCCTACCCATTCTACATCATCTTTGTCTCATTCCCCTGCTGAAGTCTTCTTCTTCCTCCTCAAATCCCTCTTAACTCCATCCTCTTACCTAATTCCTCCTCTTCTTCCCAGCTCTCTTCACTTTTCAATGCCGCCGATTTTTTTCTCTTTCATATTAACTCCATATTAAACCTAACCTTGCTCTAGAGCTCAAAACCAGCATTAACTATGTGGGAGTGAAATAAATCTACCTCCCATCCTCATCAATTGGTAGTCGATCTACGCTTCCCTGTGCAGATCTTCAATCAATTCGTGTGATTTCCCTTGGATGCAAAGTAGAAAGTTAGATCCTTCTTGGATTGTGTTGCTTCGAGTTGTCGACTCGCCTTGGGAGGCCTCATCTTCTTCTTTTCTTCAAAACCAACATTAATTGGAATTGTTTAATGTGCATCTGCATCTCCTTCTCAAGAATGGACGGATACTGCTCGATTTCCTGTGCAAATCTATTATTAATTGAGTCAATTGGTTCAACCGCAAGTTAATACATCTCTGAAGCTTGCTTGCATCGACTTGTCAAGTCCCTCCATTACTACTCTTTATCTACTTCCGCCTAAGACAAGTGGGCGTTTTTGATGTTATATATGTCTCTGTTGTGAGATGCAAAATCTTCTCGACAATAGTTGGGCCTTGAAGATCTCTAGTCCCTACTTGAATACAATCTAAAAACTAACTATTATCCGCATACTTGGAGCCTGAAGGTGAGCTTTTTAGTTCCTTTTTTGGGTTTAATTTGTTGCCTTTACTCGGTTATTGGTGTTTTTCAGTCCCAAATCCCAATATGGATTCCGATGAAATTATCCCATTACCTATGATGCATGGTGGAATCAGATGTTTTGTGGCTTGGAAGCATGGTATTAGCCAAATGTTGCCGCCGGTTCAATTCAAATGACGATTCATACATGCTGAGCTATGATGCTGTTATAATTTATGCAATGTTCTCTATTGATCAAAGTATGACAGAATAAAGGATATGCTGCCATCACTTTTATATAGTTTTAAATTTGCAATGATATAGTCCCTTTTAGATATAAATTTGAAGCAATATATAAGCACCATCCATTGATGATCAAATATGTGAATGAAGGGAACATGAACAATTCGTGAAATGGTGGTGCTTGCTTTCTTCAGTTGCAGGTTGCCTTATATCTACTAATCTACTAAATTAGGCAATGATGCATGGGTTAAAGGCAAGAATTTCATGGTTGGGAGGTAAGCTAACAATAACATTGCAGCCGCCATGGAATATTATTACCATCTTTCTCCTGAGCCATATTGATATAATATAACATATATGTTCTTACTATATCTAAATTTTGCTTTATTGTATATGCGTTCTCTTCATATGGCATCGCAAAACAGAGCCCCGAATCGTGCAGTGAACAAAAAATATAATGTTATTGATATCACATCAACTAAAAGTCAGAGCATCAAAAGTCACAGAGCTAAAACATCCAAAACCAGAGTAAGATCTCGAAATTGGACGGAGGTCATGGATTCGGCCATGTTGAATTTGATGACTGAGGAACATGTGCTTGGTAATTTCGTAAATGGAAGTTTCACTCCTTTGTCTTGAACAAGAATAGTACATGACTTTAATGTATGGACCAAAGTGAATTTCACCAAAAGCCATCTTCAAAATTGATTAAAAGTTTTGAAGTGGCAGTTCGTTATGGACCAAACGTTGGCAAACAAAAGTGGATTGGGATGGGATTACAATCGTAATATTCCGACGGCCGGGGACCCAAATGATTGGGACGCAGTGGTAGCAATATGTCATTGAACAGCTCTTTCAAATTTATTTGTAAACAATATATAAATAATATTGTGAATTAACAATTGTGGTAAACATTTTTGTAGGAAAATCCAGCTTATTCACAGTGTAGGGACAAACCATTCCCTGCATATCAGGATATTGCGTTCCTTTCTGGAAAGACCACTGCCACGGGTAAGCATAGGTTTACAACAGGGATGCAAAATGATGATATTCGGATCACGTCCTCCTCTTCCCTAGGTACTACTGTGATTTTACAAGAAATTAAAAATTCTATGGCAAGGGCTTGTAGTTTTGGACAAACTTTTGGCAGTCAACATGTACCCTTGCCGTTGTCGCCGTCGAATCAAAAAGGTCCCAAAGATGCTTCATCTTACTCCACAACTCCAACTCCGAAGAACGAAAATCCGAACGCTAGCAATGCTTCAGCCCATACCTCTTCTGGCAAGAGACATCATTCTTCACCTCCTTCAAGTAAAACTACACCAACATCAACCCGTAGGGGAAAACTTGAGTGCAACACTGATGCTATCCAAGAGTTGGTCAATCTCGATAAGAAGCGATTGAACATTGCCGAGCAAATGCTACAGCGCGAGCTCGATGCACGTCCAAAGGTTCACTCTAATGAGGACTGTATGGTAAGATTAAACAATATTCCAAATCTGACTCTTGAAGCTATCGTTTCTGCATGTGAAGCGTTCAAAGATGAGTGCAATCGATCGATCTTTATGTCGCTAAGTGGCAATATTCTTTATATGTGGATCGATCGCCAAGTGGTCATGCAAATGACGACCGCTGCACAAAATCCTGATGCACCTCCCTTCTCTCCTAACTAGATTAAAACTTTCGTACTCTACTTTTTTGTGGCCTTGCATACAAACTTAATCTATTTTGGAAGTACGGTATCGTTAGCAAGGCCTATATTATCCATATTTATGTTATTTGGGCTTGTTTTGTATGTGAACTAATATATCGTTGGTTTCGTGCTATTATGCATGTATAGTGCTAAAGGATATTGTGTATTGAACATGTACTGCCAGCATAAGCGGTTGCTTTTATGCTAATTTGGACTTATTATGCTGTTATGTGATATTTGTTCGTATGCCAGCATGTCCTTTTGTTTGTAAATTTATTTTTGTTCACTTTTACAGTAATGTTGTCATGGCAAAATATCCTCACGTACTCGTTCTATTCTTAGCCTTAAACTAATGCTATTACTACCTCTTTTCTCTCAATGCAATGGTTTGTCACATTCTTGGACGGACATGTACTACATCAGTTTCTACATAAATTAAATTCCAAATGGCAGCATGCAGTTGTTCTTCAATATGTACTACATCAGTTTCTATGATTATTGCTATAGTTGTAAAGCTAATTATATGGGTTGAAGGCATCAAATCAAAGCTTCCTTCTCGTGGCAACGATGATTAATAAGTGTAAAGAATAGGGAGGGAGTGCAAAATTCTATTCCTATAGCCACCAATTTTGCCGTTTCACAAACTCTTCACGATAATGCACAATATCATTAAATGGTAGGGAGGCTAGGATATTCTTTGTCTTAGCAGCCACCATTTTATCATTCACACTTATAAACCTGAGCCTACTAAACATGAAAATAAATAAAAGATGGCTGCGTAATGTTTTTTTTCCTATGATCGTTATGAAATATGGTTATACAATAGCAAGGATTTAAGTGCCGTGGCACGGGGTCGTGCCGGAAACCTGCCGGCACGGTACGGTACGGTGCGTGCCGAGCCGTGCCGATATGTGCCGGTCAAAAAAATTCTTGTGTGCCGACACATAATAGCATGAAATATTTATTTTCTTTAGCAACAAAATATTCTAACTATTAATTATGTCTTTTTATCACATCATTTGAACTTTATTGAGGAAATTACTTACTAATTTAAAGAATAGAGGGTTTTGAGCTGTGTCATCGGCACGGGATCTGTATCGTACCGGTATTTTGTTGGCACGGTACGGCACGATGGATACGGCCCGTGCCGACGGGCACTTAAAACCTTGTACAATAGGTCCTTACTAATCTGGTATTGATGACATCATATAATTGTTAGTCCTCTGCTCTTTATTTACCTATATTGCAGCAGTATATTGCTTTTTGTGGGCTTGCTGACAGCACCTTCTTTCATATCTTCTGCTCCAAATTTCATATATGGTTATATATATATAAATATGTGTTTTGTAGGGAGTGTACCTACATCTTTGCACTTTCTTCATATTAGGAATTCTTACTGTTGAGAGTTTCTGATGCTTTTGAAAGAACAATCATGTAGCAGTTTGAAAACTAATGTGAAATCTAATTTATGTTGCTCTTGATGCCCTTCCCTTTTATCTGTTCTGAAGTTTTGATGCTAAGCAAACTGTTTTTTTCTATCTATTTTTTCTATGCTTAGCTAGATTCGATGTGCAAAAGTAGTTTGCTTGTACTTATTTGCTGTTTCAATCTATATTATTTATGTTACCAAATTGCCTTTTCAATCTGGCATGGGTTTGTATATAACAATCTCAAATTGATGTGCAAAAGATCTGCTTTTGATGCCTTCATCTGTTGCTGTAGTTTGTAATCAATGCAAGGTTGATACGTTTCGAAGCAAATGCACATATATTGTTAATAGTTCACAATTACTCAGCATATCTGTCATGCTTTTTACGATGCGCAAAGCAGCAGATGTACATATATTATTGATTGTTTGGCTTTGATGCACAATATCCGCATAAGTTGTAAGTGGTAGGGTGGTGGTGAATTCCAAAACTGCAGCCACCATTTCATCAATAATCCTTTCAAAGCTGAGGCATGAAAAATCAGATTGGGAGGCAGTGAAGATCTTTTTATCCTGCTGTTTTCAGACTGTTGGCAGCATGTTCAGATGTTTTGCCGATGTTTTGGCGATGATGTGCGAAAGGATGTAAGATGTAGATGGTAGGGAGGCAGTAATTATTCTGCAGCCACCATTTCTTCATACTTTCTTTCAAACCTGAGCCATACAAAAATTTGATTGGGAGGCAGTGCAGCTCTTTTCCTATTGATTGCAAAGCTGTTAACAGAATATTTATATATGCTGCTGATGTTTTGGTGATGATGCGGCAAAGGATGTTAGATTTTAAATGGTAGGGAGGCAGTAATCCTGAACTGCAGCCACCGTTTCATCATACTTCCTTTGAAACCTGAGCCAACACTCCCCATCAAAACTAACATATTAGCTGCTAGATCTTTTTTTTTTTTTCCCCCAAACTTGCATAGTAAATTGACATTTTCATTCTAATCTTTTTATCGTCTTTTTGTATCTTAGCAGTTATGAGTGAGATAATCAATCGCCGAGCTTTTTCATCTCCAAATGTTGCAAACCTCACGACTTTCTTGGATGAGGAGGAAGATTATTGGAAAAAGGTGCAAGCCATTCTTTTAGATGAACGTGCCTTTGCATTTCAAACCACCTTACATAACAGACCATGTCGCACTAGACCATTCACCGGGCATCAAGTAATTATGGATATTTTACGAGGACATCCCGACAGAGGGTACCAACATTTTCTAATGTCCAACATTCATTAGACTTCACAATGAATTGGTCGGTCGAGGTTTAATACAAGGCACTCATCATCTTACGGCCGATGAACAACTCGGAATTTTTTTATTTGGTGTCGGGCATGGAGTAACAAATAGTGTTGGCAGAAACGTTTCGGCACTCGGGGGAGACTATAAGTAGATACCTAAATAATGTCTTGCATGGTGTGGTCGAACTTAGACGTGACTATATACAATTGCCAGGTAGTAATATTAGGATGCACCCAAAATTAGGGATAATCCATTATTCCATCCATTCAAGGTGACATACAAGTCTGAATTAAATAATTTTGGTTATTAAGTAAGCTCTACATCTCTGACATTTTTTTAATTCTATGTTATAACTTGTAGAATGCAATTGGCACTATAGATGGGACACATATACCAGTGATTGTAAAAAAGAGCAAGCAACCATGATATCGATGTCGCAAAGGATATACATCGCAGAATATGATGACCGCCTGCTCGTTTGACGACCAATTTTTATTCGTATGCACTGGATAGAAGGGATCTGCAGCTGATATGAGGGTGCTCCGATGGTGTTGTAAGAGCGGCTGTTTCATGGTTCCCAAAGGTAATGTTATTTACAGATTCTTTTCTTTCTATTATAGTAACTTATATTAACTATTGCTTGTTCTTGTATAGGAAAATTTTACTTGGTCAATTCAGGTTACGCAAATACCGATCGGTTCCTCGCGCCTTTTAGAGGTGAGCAATATCACTTGAGCCAATTTGACGGTAATACAAGGGCGCGTACACATCGAGGACTGCGAGATCTATACAATCATAGACATGCACAACTCCGAAATGTTGTTGAGAAGGCATTCGGGATTTTGAAGAAACAATTCAAGGTGCTCCGCCAAGCCACTCCGTTTCCCTACAAGGTGCAATGCCGCATTGCGCTAGCATGTTGTGTTATCCATAACTTTATTAAGAGGCATCAAGGAAGTGATATATACTTCAATATGCCAATGGAGCCAAATCCCCTTGAAGAGCAAGAAGAGGATCCTACACGTCTCGTTGGTATTGATGAGTCGTGTCGGGGCGACACTCTTCGCACTACGATCACCGAGCAGTTATGGAATAGTCGGTAGGATAGTTTTGTTGACTTTGTAATGAAAACTCTACTTGCATTAGCTTCCTTCTATTTTAGAGGTGAAAATCAGTATCTGTGTTACACTATTAATTTGATGTATTGTACTATGAGTCTGTGAGATCCTCTGACTTTCATTTGTATTTTATTACCTCGTAGAGACTTGTATGTCTATTTGGAAGTTAACTTATATTATCTTCTATGGTTTTTAGTTTGTATGACACAAGCTGATTTGTTTAGCTAAGATATTAATATTGGACTTCACAGTTGTGATATTCTGTCAAATTCTATTATGCTTCATTTATTTGTATTTGATATAAGAACGTACTGTTGCGTTTTTTAAACTTTTTCCACTTGCTGCCAAGTGTATTAATGTTGCTCTTTGCGACGATGTGCCGAATTTGCAACGATGTGCCAACATCCTAATCTGTTTATTTAGTATTTAGTACTATATATTTTAGTTTTGTAAATTAAATTATTGTCCTATTACTTACATTGAATTCTACGGTAATGTATAGTATTCCTGATTTTTTCTTAATCATGTTCATTACTTGTTTATTATACAAATATTTTAATATATTATAAATTATGGGAGATAGAGATAAGGGCAAACTTGTCATTTCTAATTATTTCAATCTACTTTTATCACTGTTCTTCTCTTGTTTCAAAAAATTAACCAAACATCATTTTACTTATTCCAAGGAATAAGCTGATTTTAAACCAAACAACAAATTACTCTTATTTCTCTCTATTCTAGAATAAAGAGATATTCCAGGGACAAAAAAAATTAATCCTGAGAACCTTATTCTGCAGCCAAACACAGCCTAAGGAAATGCACAACAAATTTCGAGAAAAGGCATAAATTAAATGATCATAAATTTAAGCATTGGAAGACAACACATACGATAAACAAATATTATCAAGTTGATAACACTGTCTAGTGGTTTAACCTAGTGATCGAGACAATTACGATGGTTTTTAATAATATAGCACAAAATATTGTAATTCTCACTCTGAGAGAAATCAAGCAGGGAGAAGATCAAATGGGATAATATCTACTGATTTGAAAGTAAAAGCAATTTAGGAGGCCACTACATACCTAAGAGAAGTCTTAGACTACATGAATCTTATGCAATTTTGATATTCTATTGATCCAAAACCCCAGTATGAAAACACCCAAGAACAAAAGGAATTTGTACAACAGCACAACATAAACAAAAATCCAGCAGGCTATTAAGCATACCTGCATGTTTGAAGCAACACTAACAGTATAGTAAATGGGAGGGCTTTTGTCGCGATAATGGAAGTCTGTCTCACATATAGACGCAAGCTTCATAGACAAGTAATAAGTTAATAGTTTGTTCATACCAAAGTCCTACAAACAGATAACATGTAAGTGAAAGGTTAAACTGCAAATTAGTCACCAGAAGGTCAAAAAACAAAGAAATACATGCTCTTCAGATTTGATTATAACTGCTAATGCAAGCATCTTTATCCAATAACAATGTCAAGATTAAATAGCACTGAATTAATCTTGATACACTTAGTTGCAGATTTACCAGCACAAGGCGAACTTGCCTATCCAGTGTAGCAACAAATGCAAAAGAAAATGCAAGTTATAGGGTTTCTTTGTCCCCCTCAATTTGGTCACCCCAAAGGCTGGTGTAGACCACCCCAATTTCCATGCAACCAATATGGCCCACAAAGTCCCATTCGCAAACAGCGTAGACAATTTTCCTGCACAGGTCACTCAGGTTCTACAACTATTCAAAAATCAATTTTCGCAAGCCATCAATTGTCCTTCGAGTTTCTGCAGTCCTACTGATAGATGATGTACTACTCAACTATCACTTTCTGGCAGTACAAACCAATAATCTACAGTGCATCAGGAGAAGCATAGAAAATTTAATGCAGAAAAAGGGTCAGATATGAGTGGAAAGGATAAATTGATACCAACAGGAATTGGGAGTAAAAAAATGTATATTCTAGTAATAAGAACACTGTAGTGAAGATAAGAGAACACTTTACTATAACACATATACACGCATACATACATATATATATGATTAATGCACGAATATCATGTCAAAAATCTCACTTCAGTAGGAACTAGTCAAAATAAGAAAAATTAAGGTGGAAAATAGAGAATCATAAGGGGACAACAAAAGCACAACAACAAAGTTGACAAAGGCTCCACAAAAGAAATGACAAACTCTACAAGTTGCTATTAATGTGACCAATCATCTGGAAAGCATTACAAGTTACCCAGGTAAAAGCAAAACCAGAAAAGTGAGGTTTACCGTGTATGATAACTCTAGCTAGCCAGATCAGATGTTATCTTAATATCAACAATTTAGGCCCATGCAGCTATAAAGCAACTAATAAGAGTAACTCTGGTATGTACGAGAATGGAGGGAGGAAAAATGATAATGATTACCTTAGCCATATTCAGTTTCGAGGCACAAATTAGAAAATCACAGAAAAACAACAGTTAACAAGTTTTGAAGATTCAACTTCATATTTTAACGTGATTGATATTACTACAAACTAAAAAGGAAACTCTCCTAACCAGAACACACATAGAACTGTCGTAATCACCTCAATAATGCAGAAGAGAAAATTACTAGCTACCTCATCAAATATCCACTTTGAAACTCCAGATTTCTGTAGGAGGAGAATATATTTGAACAACAAGCCAATAATATCTTCAACGTGCTCTGTCATCCATTAAAAACGCCCATTATTTAATTTGAAGATCACAAAAGCAATCAAATATTAAAATACCCTGTAGAAACTGCAGATTTTATACTTGAACAGCTCAGAAAGAACTAACCATGGCCCGCATCAGTTAGTTCTATAACTACAGAGAAAAAGGAAAACTCAAAACTCCAATCCCCTTCCCCAGCTTGCAAACTCACCGCCCATCCTGCAATGATCAGGATTTATCCACATGATGCAAAAATAGCAACCAAAATAATAGAGTTATCACAGGACAAAATGAAACGACCACACTTATATCACAATGGAACTAGGAATTTTTCAGTGTAAGGCATTATTATATAGACATGTTGACTGACATCTGTGGAGCTATCAAAGCAAAGAATCTAAAAGAGAATGGTTTTATAGGTTAATTGATGAAAACACAAACACCAGCACTTCATATAGAGCACAACATAAAAAATGATATCCTATGTAATTATTTAAAATTACAACAAACAAAAGAATGATCAATTCAATATGTTAGAGCAAGCTCCTTATTTTTGCTGCCTATATTGCAGCATGCAAAACGATGTTTGTGAAATGCAGGCCAAAACCTATCAACGGTTGCTAGTATAAAACATGGTCACAGCAATATTAGACCTTGCATGTCAATGCCCTGACAGGCCCCAATGATGATTACTGAATACATATCAGATTAACTATCTAGCATTAGCAACACAGTCTGGAGCATTTGACCTAACCGAGCAAAGAGTATTCTATTGAAAGTGCTCATATTATTAGACTAGCTAAGGCATTAGGTAGGATACAAGAGCCAATTCTAAGGATTTCTCATGTGTAGTCACTTGATTTTGCAAACCATGTGTTACTCTCGGTCTTGTCAGGAAATAGAATACCACAGAAGGTGGCGATGCTATGGTTGACTTCTGCTCTAGAATTTCACTCTGAATCTGAAGTGAAAAGAGACTAGGACAAGTTCTCGGCAACAATAGCAAGACTTGACACTGGAGGGAAGTTTGCCAAAGCAAAATAGCACCATGTTGAGAGATGTTGGGCCGTTTAGAGCCCATTACGGACTGAGTTTGCACTCATTAAAGAGCACATTCAGCTCATGATTATGGCGCATGAAGTCATCCATAGTTCCGGGTAAGAGGGTTCTGCCCACCGGGCAATGGTTAATTTCCATATAAACAGAAGAAAATCAAACAAGCATCACATGAGATCAAGGTACGGGCCGTATTCACCGCGCTGTACCGTGCCAACAAGATATCGGCACGATACAGGCCCCGTGCCGGTGGCACAGTTTAAAACCCTCTATTTTTTAAATTAGTGAGTAATTTCCTCAATAAAGTTTAAAAGATGTGATAAAAACACATAATAAATAGTTAGAATATTTTGTTGCTAAAGAAAATAAATATTTCATGCTATTATGTGTTGGCACACATAATTTTTTTGACCGGCACGCATCGGCACAGCTCGGCACGCACCGTGCCGTACCGTGCCGGCAAGTTTCCGGCACGACCCCGTGCCACGGCACTTAAATCCTTGCATGAGATGCATTTGTTCCACCACAGGCTTAGCTTAAGCACAGTACAGCCAACTCACTTTCAAATGAAGACTAAGTGGGTTTATAAAACTTATCAATATTAGTAACCGGGCTTATGCATACTAGACCATGTTCGTAGGCCCTTTCCGAATTAAAAATAAAACCTGCTGGTACAAGTAGCCTACATGGATCACGCCTACTACCATAGGGAAATGCTAAGCATAAGTCACTCAGATTACCAATCCAGTATTGTATACCATAGTATTTTCATCTTCAAATGAGGACGGTGTTAGGCAATCACAGATCATGCCAAGGAGAAGGTTCCATACAACCCAAAATAAAGGACTTTTTTTGCATTTAGCGCCCTTTAAAAAAGTTGCGAAACGGCCCCTGCAAAATTATAATTGCAGGAATGACCCTCCCCTTGTCCAAGTGAACACCACACTTGACAGGGGAGGGCCGGCTGTAATGTGTAAGTTGAACACAGTAATTCATATACTGTGTTCTAAAACACGGTAATACCCTGTCCTCTTTAACTAAGCCACTCTTAAAAAACATTAGAAGGACGACCATGACTTAGTAAAGTGAACATGGTAATCCAATTGTCGTGTTCTAGAACACAGTAAATGAATTACCATACTCAACTTAAAATTCCCAGCTGGCCCTTCCTGTCCAGCATGGCGCCGCATGGACACGGAGAGGGTCATTCCCGCAACGCTCGCATGGACACGGAGAGGGTCATTCCTACAGTTATGATTTCGCAGAGGTCATTTATGAAAAAAGAAATTTTGAGAGGGCTAAATGCAAAAAAAGTCCCAAAATAAACTCTAAAATTCTTATGGTTCAAGAACAAGGACTCTAAAGAAAAGTAACTAGCACCACTAAGCCTTCAAGGTGTTTCATTCATAAGTTATTTCTGCTACATACATTTCCAAACAAGACAGAATAGAACTGATAATAAAAATAAAACAAGTACAGGCACAATTAAATACAGCCAAAGATTTGTGCCAGCAAAACAAAAAAGAGGAAAAGTGTGTAACGTGCTGAATGTTAGATCTAGAAAAGATAGAAATTGTTAAAATAATGACTACAAACAACTAAAACTGAATTTACCTAACTGTTTCAAGATGTAAAAAAGTGATCCTTCTCCTTCATGCCCAATAAGATGACCAAGGTACCTGCAAGGACCCTCCTTGTAGTAGTGAATGCTAGGCGTGATTGGCCATATAATTCTGAGTGTATGACCTTGCTTGATTGGAACTGCTCTAACAAGGATCTGCAATAATCAATCAATAAAATTCTAGTGTCTATACTAATCATTGCTCATTTGGTGAGAAGATATGTAAAATTCTCTTGAATATTAGTACAATTAACAAATCACCTCCCAAACTTTAGAACTTTAAATTAACCTACATAAATATTGGAATTGTTTAAACCTCACGCCAATTCCGAAAGAGAAGATATGTCAAATTCTCTTGAACATTAGTACAATTAACTAGTCACCTCCCAAACTTTAAAAATTTAAATTAACCTACATAAATATTGGAATTGTTTAAACCTCACGCCAATTCCGAAATTCTCATAATTTTTCATAACAATGAATCACCATGGAAGTTAAATCACTCAAATAGCCCTAAAGTTATCAAATTATTCAATAGAAGAGACGCATTTGAGTCTGAAAACTCGGAACTCCAGAGCAGACCAAGGATTTTCTTCATTTGCTTTCTTCACTATCTAATTTTGAAGATATTTGTTGGAGGGATTTTTTTTCCCTTTTCATTGTTACTGAGAGAGAGAGAGAGAGAGAGAGAGATAGAGAGAGAGAGAGAGAGAGTCCTTTCAGATGGTAAAATAGGAAACCCAAAACCCCAACAACTTTCGGCTGTGAAACTTGCAACAACCAAACAATTTGTTAATCAGGCCACTTTGATGGCTACCCAAAGCAATCATGCAATCAATTGAATCACATAGATAGCTCTCGTACCTTCCAGTAAAACAGATGAATTATAAATTTCCAAAATAGAGAGTAGTATTGCAAATAGAACCATTCAACTCCCATAACTGACGCAATTCCCCAGCCGAGACCCTGGAGGAACTTCACCGTATTCGAAAGATGCTCTCAAATCATTTCGATTTCTTATTTGAAAACTACGATCTTTGGCGCTAGAATTGAATCATTCGCTTGTATCCGAGAAGTGCTAATCAAGGATTTAAGTGCCGTGGAACGGAGTCGTGCCGAAAACTTGCCGGCACGGTACGGCTAAGGGTGTCAATGAGCCGAACACGAGCTGGCTTGTTAAAATATCGAGCCGAAAAATTTAACTCGTGTTCGGCTCATTATTAACGAGCCAAATATGAGCCGAACACGAGCAGGCTCACTAACAATAACTTAAAAGGATCAAAAAGGATATATATAGAAAATAAATTTATGAGATTGTACCCATCAAGTTTTGATCTAATAGTCGAAAGTTTACATATACATGGGGATTTTTATAATTGAGTTGGGCTTTATATTTAGGTTGGACTAAAAATTAAATAATAAAAATTTATATTATATATATAATTATTTATTTATTTATATAATCATATAAATATGAAATATATGTATTCGAGCTATTATCAAGCCGAACACGAGCGAGCTGACCCTATCTCGTGTTCGGCTCGTTTATTAAACGAATTTGAAAAATTTAGCTCGTGTTCGGCTCATTTACTAAACGAGTGAGTCGATCTTGAGCTTATTTCGAGCCGAACACGAGCTGGCTCGTGAACAGCGAGCTGGATTGCCATCCCTAGGTACGGCACGGTGCGTGTCGGGCAGTGCCGATGGGTGTCGACCACAAAAAATGTGTACCCGGCACGTAATTGTGACGCCCCAACTTCCCAGGGGATCACCCATCCTAGGACTACTCCCGTCCTAGCACGCTTAACTACCTTAACCTCTTGGGTCTTGCCACCACCCAAAATGCTTAAGCCGGATTAAGAGTTTAATCCTATTATATCTTATATATAGGACTATCTAGGGTCTCACAGTAATGGCATGAAATACTTATTTTCTTTAGCAACAAAATATGCCAATTATTTATTATGTACTTTTATCAAATCTTTTGAACTTTATTGAGAAAATTACTAACTAATTTCAAGAATAGAGGGTTTTGAGTTGTGCCATCGACACGGGAACTATATCGTACCGATATCTTGCTAGCATTATACGGCACGGTGGATACGGCTCGTACCGATGGGCACTTTAATCCTTGGTAGTAATAAAAAGTAAAATTGATCTAAATGAATCGTCATTTGTTCTATAATCCCTTCTCCCAGAATTAGGGGCTATTTTGCTGAGTTCCTAACAGAGAGTTGTCTTGCACCCCTAGGTAGCTTGGTTTAGGCCTTTAAAAGATAATTGTTCTTACTAGGGTAAAAAAATTAACACAAAAAAGTACTCCCCTTGTACTTTCCTTCTAGATGCCAAACTAAAAAAGTATTCAATCCTTGAATTTTGTCCTAATTGATTATTTCTACATTAGATTTTGCGCTAATACAATTAAATGGGAAATTACAAGAGAGTAAGACAGGCCTAGGACATTAATGTAACATATTCAAGGTGATTTTTCACACTTGGAGGTAGCCAACAGAGATACTTCAGGAGACAATGTAGCGCTGCCCTTTATTTGAGTCATTCAGATCTCATTTGATAAAAGATGTACAAGAAAATAACGAACTCGTTAAGTGGTTAAATGAAACATTATCAAGTTCATGCAAGTTATTTTAATTTTTTAAATCTCAAGTGACATTCTGGACCTTGTAGATGTTCAACAGAGCAAGCATATTCTCTTGTTTCTTTCTTTAGATCACGAATACTATCATACCAGTGTTTGTGCCTAGGCCTTGAGAATAATTTATAATAAGACTAGTGATATACGGAGATGTTCATTTGAACAAGGTGACCAAGAAAGCCGATTTGGTTCCGTTCAATATTTCGGATATCCTGGAACTTGCTCTCAATCAGGCTTTGAAGACTATCAAGGCTCTCTACGAATTCAATCAACATTGACAACAACAGATGAGTACATAAAAGCAACTATTTTACCAATTAAGAAATAATCAATGATACCTCTTCCATATACAACAAGGTGCATTAAGTTAGCTGAATAGTTTTCTTCGTAAAATTTGATCAGTTCAATCCTCGTGTCCAATCCTTTTGCCTTTGGTTTGACCTCTAGTGTATCCCAATTTCTGCATATTATACACCAAGTCATAAGAAACGTATCCTGCCGTTGTGGACTGAATTCCATTGTTAAACACTAGCATTAAGCGAACAACCATACTAATAATAAATTATAAAATAAAAGAACAATTACACTTTCAATTAGTTATCATATGGATACAAAATAACCTCATAGATACGGCGATAGCCTTATTTCACAAAATGGTAGACACTAGAAACATAAATAGACATCTATGCGTCACGAATGCTGGGTTTCGGCCCACGCTTCAAGATACGACGCGATCCGACACGTACATGGCACGGACACGCGACGCGCTTCCATGCCATGTCCTGCATTTCCGAAAAGGTAACTAATTAAGGAACTAATCAATTCCGATAGGACAATAATATGATGTTGCCATGTCATAAATAAATGGCTAAATTACAGAAAATCCCCCTGTAATAACCCGCTTTTTCATTTCCGAGAAGGGAGCAGGTGGAGAAGGAAATGGAGAGAAATCGTGGTCGATTGAGGTGGGAATTGCGGCCGATCGAACGGGTGGCTGAGGAAGATGAGGAAGAAGACGAAAATGGCGAGGGGCAAAATGGTCATTTTACACACCGTAACCCCCTGTGAACATTTTTCATTTTACAAGGGGGCAAAGTGTAGGTTTTTAAATGTCAGGGGAGGAAAGTGAAAAAGCGAGTTATTACAGGAAGGTTTTCTGTAATTTAGCCTAAAGAAATTAATAAAAGACAATATAGTTTGAAAAAAAAGCATCGTATAAATTTGGAAAATATATAATTAAAAAAATTATTTAGTCCTACATTTAAGGTTACAAAATCGAACTCAACAACAAAATTTTGAGCCACATCAAACATAAAATTTTATTTTTGCGTTAGAAGATTGAAAATCGAAAAAATTAAAAACTAAATTAAATCAATTGATACTTAAATTTATTTAATTTATTTGTCATGTAATTTATTGCTTAATTTTTTTGATAGATCTACTAATTTTTTTGAAAGAATTAATTAAAAAAATAATTTTTTCAAATACTTTTTAAAATAATTTTTCAAATAATTTTTAAAATTATTTTTTTGTATTTTATAAAAGAAAGGTAATATGGTCAAAAGAAAAAAAAAAAATGTGTCTTTGCATTTTAAAAATTCTAACCTATAAAAATTTCTATCCTGCATCCATATAATTGTACTTTACATACAAAAAAGCTTACAAATATGTTAATTGATGAGTATAGTAAGCTATACATAGCAAATATTCAAAATTATTTGATTAAATCTTTCAAAATGACATTATATGAGCTTATTGGAACCAAAAAAGCTGAAATAAGTACGTGCCAAAGCGTGCGGTGGGAGGTCGTGCGTATCCACTCGCACGCAAGCGTACCATGTATCGACACGGAAGCGTGCTCGTTTCATGCCAGTGCAAACACGCCACATGCCACGGCACTTTAAACCTTGCTCCTTATAAAAAAATTATCTATCTCATCTTTGATCTCAACCGAGTTTCTATTCAACAAAGCCCGTAACGTTGAAAGGTGTTCTCTTTCTTCATCTCTTTTTTGCATTAGTATTATAATTTTTTTGAATTAGAATTTTATTTTTACATTAAGATTATTTTTAAATTAGGTTATAGTTTTTATTTTTTATTTTAATTTTTTTTTACATTTGCGTTATAATTAAGATTAACTATTATTTTTTAAATGTCTTCATATTTTTTGGGAAAACTTCAAAAACCCCCCTGTGGTTTTGCGCATTCTCACTTTGGTACCCTGTGGTTTAAAACGTATCAATTTGCCCCCCTGTGGTTTCGTTTTTATCTTTTCGGAAGCTTTTTCATTAATATTTCGTTAAATTATATAAAAAAATTTCAAATACCCATCTATGTTTATCGAATATTCACTTTAGTACCCTTTAATTTTAACTTTGTCACTGATTTAAGAACAAAAAATAATAAAATTGATAACAAAAAGATAAAAACAAAACCACATGGAGGCAAATTAATACATTTTAAACCACAGGGTACTAAAGTGAGAAAGTGCGAAACCACAGGGGTGTTTTTTAAATTTTCCCTATTTTTTTTCTCAATGTTGTAGGATTATGGCATCAAGTAATGAGAATTTGGTAGATCCTATGAATCAAAGTCAAACAAATAAAACATTATGGGAGTATGTTAGTAAACTTGATAGAGTGGAAGGAGGGGAAAATTGTTCATTCAAATGTAACTTTTGTAATATGACTTTTACAGGATCATATTCAAGAGTTAGAGCTCACTTGTCAAAAATTTCTAATCAAGGAATTAAAGGATGTACAAAAGTAACCCCACAATGTCTTAACGAATTAAAAAAAGAAAATGAGGAATTTGAACTTAGAGCAAAAAATACAAAATCAAAATTCATACCGTTACGACTATTTTCCAGTCAAAAAGAATCATCAAGTGGTAGTAATACGACTTCACTAGATAGTTTTCCTTCAAAGAAGAGAAAAGGCAATGGGGGCACGCCTTTGGAAAAAGCATTTAATTTACAAGCTTGTGAATAATTACATAGTGAAATAGCTCGAATGTTCTACACCGACGGATTGTCATTTAATCTAGCTAAAAACCCTCATTATGTTGGTTCTTACACATATGCGGCCAATCATATGGTTAGTGGTTATGTTATTCCTGATGTTAATATGCTAAGAACTACTTTACTTCAGAAGGAAAGAGCACATTAGAATCAGTTAAAATTGTGAGAAAGTCATGTATTCCCAATATTAAATTCATTTTTTGTTCTTTTATTCTTTTTAAAATATCTAATTAAAATTTGTTTAGGAGATTGACTTTTGTTTCCTTGAATCACCGAAATTTTCGTGGTGCGACAATTTTTGACAAAATATTTTGTGAAGGAAAAATGGATGTACGTGGTGGAAGCGGAGGGCTCGGGGGGGGCTCGATACCCTATCTCAAAACCAAAAGAAAATAACCCAAAAGGAAAGGGAAAAAAAAAGAAAAAAGAAAAAGAAGAGAGAGAGAGTCAAGGGCGGCACGGCACGGTGCCCCCTTGTCTCGAGCGGCACGCGGGGGTGCCGCGGCACCAGGGTCCGAGACCCCCGCACCGTGCCCCTATCTCGGGGGCACGGTACGTGCGAGCGGTCTTGAGCAAGCGGTACCTTGATTATAGTAGTGAATGACTTAAGGAAAATAAAAACGAATACCTCCGCATACAGATGTTGAACTTGTAGAGAAGACGAATAATTGTTTGAAAAGATATTTTCTCAATGCAGAAAAAAGAAGATTGGCAAATCTTGAATATGCTGCATTTTCCAGTACTATGGGTCCTTTTGCGGAAAGTGACTTTGTGATATACTAGACCTTTGCAAATACGCAAGGTTGCAGTGTGAATTTTTAGTCAACATTTTTCTACAGTGTTTGCGAGTTGGGAACGTTTTGGCGCGAAATAGACGCAAAACGGACTCAAAAACTCAAGATTTAGCTTGTGAGGGACTAAAGTTGAAATGCTTGATTTTTGAGGGACCTATTGACATTTTTGCTATTAATTTGTAGTGGATACATAGGCACCTGAGGTTCCATGCTTATCCACTCCATTCCTCACCTTGAAGATTTAAGATAGAGAGAGAGATTGAGCACGAAAAAAAAAAGAAGAGAGGCAAGCTTGGTTTTCAAGTGAATGAGTCGAGCGTGCGCACACATGTGAAATTTTTGATGTTTCGACGTCGGGGTTAGTATCATAGTATAATTATTTTTTTGTATAGACTTTTTTTATGGATTTTCATAGAAATTGAGAGTTGGAAACTATCTTTTTTATACATTTTAGGAGCTGATTTCATGTAATTTTGACGAGGAATGTTCTTCGAGTCACTCTGGGGTGTTATGGCTATCGTTTAGGCTATAAGAGCAGTAACGTATCACCTCACTGTTCCGACTATCATTCTATTCCTTGGGTTTGTGGTGTAGGTGTATCAAAATTGGCAGACTATTTTCTATGTCCATATTATTATTATTTAGTGAATAAGATGAACTGTCAACATAATTGAGATAATCATGGTATTTTTGACACCTTTCACTATTAGTATTATGTGATATTACCTTGGAGGCCAATAGAGAGTGACAGATGGTGTGACACCAAGGATTAAAGTGCCGCGGCGTGCCGCTCGGCACGCCGCGGCACGTCTGGGTGCCCCGAGATAGGGGCACGGTACGGGGTCTCGGACACCCGGGTGCGACACCCACCGTGCCGCTCGAGACGGAGCGGCACGCGAAGGGTCTTGCATCTTCGTGCCGTGCCGCCCCCTTTCTTCTTTTTTTTTTTTTCTTTTGCATTTGGCCCCCTCGATGCTTTTTTTTGTTTATTTCTTTTTTCTTTTCCTTTTTTTTTTGTTTTTTTGCCCCATATGCTTTTCCTTCTCTTTTTTTGGCTTTTTTTTTGCTTTTTCTTTTTTCTTTTGTTTTTACGGAGTATCAAGCTCCCCCGGGCCACCTATATTGTCTTTTTTTTAACTTTTTTTTTGCTTTTTGGCGGATGCCTTTTTTTTAACTTCTCATTTATCAATATAGGAGAAAATTTTTAATTGACATCCATTTTTTCTTCGCAAAAAAATTTGTCAAAAATTGTCATATGCGAATTTTTCGGTGATTCAAGGGAACAAAAGTCAATCTCCTAAACAAATTTTAATCGGATATTTTGAAAAGAATAAAAGAACAAAAAATGAATTTAATATCGGGAATATATGAGTTTCTCACAATACGGCAATACTTATATCAACATTGTCAAATAAATCTTGTATCTGAGATGACAATATGCCATATGATCAAGCGCGACAATTTATGTGGAATTAAGCGATCATCTCTATGTAAAAATGTAAATTTAAATAATTATTATATTTGTGAATTATTTTATTGTAATTTAATTTTTATTCTACATCAGTTATAGTTGTATCTTACTTACCAAAAGCTTATATGCATGTTAATTGATGAGTATAGTAAGGTATATATAGCAAATATTCATAATTATTTATTTAAATCTATCAAAATAACATTATAAGAGTTTATTGGAATCAAAAAAACTGAAAAAATCCCGTGCCAAAGCGTGCCAGTAGGAGGTCGTGCGTATCTGTCGGCACGCCAGCGTGCCACGTGTCGGCACGCAAGCGTGCCCGTGCCGTACCGTGCCGAGCGATGCACGCACAACCTTGTGTGACACTATAACTGTATTTGGGACACTATGACGGTATTATTATGACGATATTATTATCATTTGTTTGATCATCACATTTGACTACAGCCTGCATGCTATTTTGAGCTTGGCACCAATACTATACCCGGTTAGGGTAGTGCCCCACGAGCTCCACTTCGAAGGTTACACAATGAGATATTATTATGGCATGGGCCAGACAATAGCTTGCGTGGTAATAAACCACTATAGATGGGTGTTGGACACAAGGCAGTGCAGGCTAGACTTGACTGTTGAGTCAGTCACTATGATTGGGTATTACTGCATTATTTGATTCAATATCTAATTGATGCATGAAATATATGATTTGAGTTTCAATTATATTGTAGAGGTATGATAGTAGTTACTTTCAGCAATTATTCATATTAGTACATGTTCATTTATACTGCTCAGTTATTTACTATTTTTGCCTCTTATGGACCTAGTGGTGTAGGTCGTCGGCGTTGTCGACTGTACCTACTAGGGGCTATTGCTTATAGTTCTCATACCCTCTTTATTAATATTTTATTTCAAAGCCTTCAACACCAATAATTGATCGAGGTAAGGGAATCGCGGATAACTAATATCTTCTACCCTTTTTGTCTGTGTAGTTGGACCACCAATCAGTGTATATAGCAGCCTGTTCAATATTTTGAGGTTTGGAGTGACCAGAGATGTGTACCATTTTGAGGTTTGGTGTGGTGATAATTGTATATCTACAGTGTTGCTATAGTACATAATTTTTATTCTACTTTGATACCTACTGTTGTTGGATTTTAATAACCTTTTTGGACAAGTTTTGTTGACGCTTCGTATAAATGAGGTGTATCCGAAGCGTGACAGACTCTCTTTATGATAGGGGTAATGGATCCCAAGTCATGGTAACTCATTCATGGTGTATATGCACCAAACTTGCAAACGATTGCTCTTAAATTATTTGGACATCCTAGTTCTTCTCCTTGTTGTGAGAGGAATTAGAGTTCTTACTCGTTCATTCATTGAAAAGAAACAATTTAGCACCTCAATGAGTGCAAGATTTAGTATATGTTCATACTTATTTACGTCTTTTGTCAAGAAGAAAGCCACAATATCAAGGACTTACTAAAATGTGGAATATCACGGGTGATAATTTTGACTCTTTCGACAATATTGGCATTCTTGAATTGGCAAATCTCTTACCTGATGAACCAAAATTAGAGAAGTTTACGTCGATGAAGATCATAAAAATGAAGAAGATGAAAAATAGATAGTACTTTTTTTTTTTACTTTTTTTGGGCATAAGCAATATTTGATGGTAAAACATTTTGGCATTTTTGGATGATCTAAATAAATCATATTTGGTGGAGAGTATTTAATTTTAAAAATATAATATTAACTTTCATTCTTATAAAAAAAAAATATTATTTTTTTTGAAAAATTAATATAGTAGGGTCCAGCTACTATACTATTATGAGTATAGAGCCTCTTGTACTCGTAAGTTTTTGGCCGTTTGATCTATCCTTTATCATTTTCACCCATTAGATTATACTATTCAACCAACCAACTACTCAACCCTAGGGATCCCATTATCAACCTAACCGTAACCACTCTCATCTTAACCGCACATTTTTTCATCTGAACGGTCGAAAAGTTGAGTACAAAGGGCTCTATACTCATACGAGTATAGTAGCCCCAGCCAATATAATATATATAATGAATGCATATTGTTATACCAAAAAATATTATATTTTATTATTCGTGTCCATGTCCTTATATTTTGAAATTTGCCAGTCGCCATGTCCAAGTCATGTCGTGTCCCGTGTCCGTGTCCATGACATAAATAGCCATTAGGCAATTGGTTGACTAGAGAAGAATCTTCACTCTACTTCTAGCAAACCTTTATTGAGACTTCAACATAGTACAAGTAGACGAACTTCTATAGAGGTCATAGAATGATCTTAAGAAGAGATAACCCCATGAGATGAAAATGCCAATTGTTGAATATAAATATCAAAAAAACACCATTTCCTGTTAGCTTAAGCTTTTGGGGAAAAACAATTATTTCACATTCTTTAATGTGGTACCAGAGTAAGAGCAAGTTCAAATCCCATCAGGCTTCTAGCATAATTAATTTCCTCCCATTTAATTTAAATCTACATCTTAGACCTATCAAAGGCCTATAAAATAGCACGACTCAAAATTTCCATCAAATAGATCCCTCGAATTTCCTCCACTTGATAGTTCATAATGTGAAAAATCATAGTCATCTTAAATCAATTCAAAATACAAATTGTAATTTCTAACTTCTAACATAACAAAAGAGAAGCATCACTGTAACATTGACACCAACCTTTATGGCAATGCATGCGTATTCATCAATATAACTTTCTATATGCCTAGTAGTGTACCAAAAGGCTAAGTTACTAAAACTGTACCACCCCAACCGTAATGGAGCATCAACAAATATTTGTTCATGACTAATAAATATGCTCCGCATAAACAAAATTATCTCAATGCGTCGTGCACTCATAAAAATCAGTTTATACTATCATAAGCAACGAAACTTTGGTGACAACTCATCAAGGGGCCCACCTTTCTATTTTTATTTCTGATCGCAGTAGACCTCAGAGCTGGTACTCCACTATATAAACCAGCCTCTTGTTTTCGAATAAATATCTAGTACCCTCTTTTTCCTCTTTTCTAACTCAACGAGATATCTAGAGAAGCTAACCTTATCGACAGTGATATCTAGAGAAGTTAACCTTATCAAGATGCGGTTCAAAGTCATATTGCAGTCCAAAACCTATGATAAGTTACCACAAGGTCATAAACAATGCAATCCCTCACAAACAATAGTGAATTTATCAACACAATGGATTGACATAAAGCATTAAAACCATATAACTACATAAGCGCACAACTTTTCAGATATGCAACA
Source organism: Aechmea fasciata (assembly GCA_025177825.1). Lineage (NCBI taxonomy): Eukaryota > Viridiplantae > Streptophyta > Magnoliopsida > Poales > Bromeliaceae > Aechmea > Aechmea fasciata. Next base: position 13,020,190 of record CM045932.1, read on the forward strand.
TTTTAGCCATGAGGCAAGGTTAGATCTGCACATGAATAAATGGATTAATGGACAAATATGATGAGTCCTTCCATCAATCCAACATATCATATACATTTCGTCTATGATGGCAAATTTCCAAAACTTCTTAGTACATACTATCTGGATGTAAAAATAAACGATGCTTTCTAGAAAATAAACAAAGTTATGTGACAGTAAGAAAAGAATATGGATTAGAAATTAGAACTATGACATCAAATCACTTAGGAAGTCATCAAACACTCACCAGTACTGAATTTATGATATGGATGGTCCTTTGAACATAGATGCTTTTGAAGCTGAAAATATCAAAACATAGAAAAGCTGAAGAAAAACCAAAAGAATAGCAGGACTGCAGGAGAACACAAAGCAAGTGGCAATAATAACATCTATTCTATAGACACAACACAGCCAAAATGGCGCACTTGATAACTACAAGAGGAACCAAGGAGGACCACATGATCAAGGATTTCAGTAACTGTAATAATAAGGGACTGAATTGCAATATTACTTTTGTTATAAAGCAAGCCAAGTTCCACAATTAAGTTTCTTGGTCTCTGCGGGACTTTTGCTCATGGGCACTTGTTTGTAAGGTCCAGTGATCGTTCTTATAAGTTCTGGGGATTTTGAAGTTTTCCGGTGAAACTGTGAAAATTCAAAAATTGACCACCTTGCAATCAGGTTATTATTTTATATAAACTTTTCCACAATTTTTGGAAATGAAAAATCCTATATGCAAGTTCACTCAGAGACGAACGTTTAAAGTCAAGTTTCATGGCAATTGGAATTTTGAGCACGAAATTACGGGTTTCCAAAGTCGGCACTACACGTGCAGTCTGCTGCAGAAAACTGGCCGCTTCACATTCGTAATGCAATTTCTTGTAGATTATTCCACGGAATTCAAAATTTAAAGACTCTGGATATCTACAGTCAGAGAGATAAACGAGCTGAATCAAGTTTCAGCAAAATTGGAATTTCTGTTGCGACATGAAGTTGCCTTTCATGCACAGTTTTGGAGGACTGCGGCTGAAACCCAACAATTTCAAGGGTTTTTGTGCATTTTCGCCACGGAATGAGGGGCTTGCCTGCGATGTGCCGTGAGAGAGGTCAAGTCCAAGAACCGTCGCGCAATTCTAGCATGACCCAAATCTCTAGATTGGTCGGTTTAACCCCAAGGGCCGTTTTCAACACTAACCGGATTTTTTCTCTGGTATGATCTCTCTCTCTATTCCCTTCAAATTCTCTCTCTTGAACCCTCACTTCTGCTATCCCTTCCCGTACGAGAGTCATCCCAGCCACCACCGGCCAATTTGAAGAGATCAGCTCCAAGGGATCCAACCAACCTCGAGAATCCGATCGATCTCTCGTCTTTTCTCCGTCTCTATTTCTTTTTGACCGATCACCAGCCAACAGCGAGATCCCATCGCTGGCCAACTTCTCCAGCAACCTTCGTGTTTCTCCGGCGACCTCTTTAACTACAACTGAAGCGACCTTTCGCTGCCTTTCCTTTGCTATGGCTAGGTTCTTGAAGATTGGCTGAGATCTCCTTCGACTTGACGGATTGTGAACTCCAACCACTAGCAACCTTGCACAAGCTCTCTCGCTATCCAGAGACAAGCTGCACCAAATTTTGAGCGATTAGGTCCTCATCTATTCCTAAGCAAAGTCGATCGTGGAGCGTCCCACGAAGCTGCCACACGGCCGCAAGTTCTGCCTTGCGGTTGAGTGCATCAGCCAAGCGGTTTTCCTTCCCGCTTGTTTTGTATCTCCATGTTGAACTCCGCCAGAAATCATGCCACATTGCTTTCTTAGGCGACAGCCTTCTTCGCGATTGGAAGTAGCTAGTGGCGACACTATCTGCTTCGCACCACAAACTTGCTCCTAAGCAAACGGTGCCACCAGGTTCACAAACAATGCACCACTGGTCATCTCCTTCTCTTGGACGATGTAGCATCGTTCGGTCATTGAGCTTGCGTCAGAGGCGACGGGTGTCCATCCTACACGAGTACACCACCAATGGCAAAGTCTTAGGCATCAATATGTACCTCAAAGGTGCGACTGCAGTCTGGTAGTCACAGCACTGGATCCTCTGTCACCGCCCACTTGAGATCCTCGAATGCCTCCACACATCGAGAAGTCCAAACCACAAGCGGTTCTTCTTCAGCAGATCCGTCAACGAGGCTGCTCTCGCAGAGTAGCCAGCAATGAAGCGGCAGCCGTAGTTGACGAGCCCAAGGAAAGACGACAACTCAGACACCATCATTGGGGTCTCCCATTCGCAAATGTCTCGAACCTTCCGCTGGTCCATGCGAATCAGGCCCTGGCCTACCCAGTGGCCAACGAAGTGTACCTCTTCTTGGAAGACGATTCGCAAGTGCTCAATGTGCTCCTCTAAGGTCTTGTTGTATACCACGATGTCATCGAAGTACACTACCACAAAGCGATCGACGTAGGGATGAAATAGCATGTTCATGAGCGTGCAGAACAAAGGCCCCATACCTCGTCACGCACGTGGTTTTTTCGTCGTCTTATTCTCGCAATCCACACTTGATAGTACCCAAAGCGAGTTGGTAAAGTACTTCACTCCGCCCAACTAGTTGAAGATATTTGCAACCAAAGGAATAGAGTACTTGTTTTTTACTGTTACCTTGTTGAGCACCTTATAATCGATACAAAGCCGCAGGCTTCCGTCACTTTTCCGCTGGAACAAAACTTATGCTCCATAAGGTGCTTTCGACGGTCGAACAAAACATGCATCAAGGAGCTCCTTCAACTGCCTCTGCAACTCCTCGAGCTCTGGCAGGCCATTCTATATTGCGCTTTCGCTGGCGATTTGGCTCCTGGCTCTAGCTCGATGGCATGATCCACCTCCCGCCTTGGTGGAAGTTGCTTAGACAGCTCTTTTGGCATGACATCCTAGAAATCTGCCAAGACCATCTCAATCTCCGTTGGAAGGCCCTCCTCCTCAAGGCCCTCATCGCTCACTTCGTGGAGAGCCCCAAGGTAAGTCATCTCGCCGCAGCTTCACACCCTTCGCAATCGCAAGGCAAAGAGGATCTAGGGCTTACCGTGTTCTCCTAACTAGCTAGCACTATACAAGGGGCCGCCTCCTCCATGATGCATCGGGACCACCTTCAACAAAGCCAAAAGTTCATACCTAGTATGACTTGAAAGTCGTCGATGGGTGCGGCGATGAAGTTCGCGATGCCTTTTCAAGGTCCCACCGCAATGGCCATGCCCTCGCCCACGCCCGCAACAAAGTTGTACCTCAAAATTGACCGCCTTGATCCCGCTAGCGTCCTTCTCAAAGGAAAGGCCCGCTTCGCCCACCTCGGTGATGAAGTTGTGAGTGGCTCCCGTGCCCACCAACGCTCGTGCATTGAGGTTCACATAGATGTACAAGAATTCATTATTGATGGGCTTATTGCTGCTTACCAGCCCCTGAACCACGTTGACGAGCCTGAGTGCACCCATCTTCGTTCTGCTCGCATTGCCCTCGCCCGCCGCTTCGGTCCGGGACAAAGATTCACCAACCTTTTCTTTAGGCAATCCCTCACCTAATGATTCTCGCTGCAAACGTAGCACGTTAATTTCTTTGGCGACAGCACAGGACCGCTCTCGCAGCCCCTGCGCTCCTTCTGATCGTGGCAGTCTTCCCCACCCTTAGCCTTGCTCGCTTTGGGTGCCTTACTACTAGACGGATCACCCTCTCTCTCGTACTGCGCTTTCTCCGCCAAGACGATCGCAAAGCCTACGTCCTTCACATCGTGCCCCACAAGCTCTTTGTTCACCCAAGGTTGGAGCCCGTCAAGGAAAAGAATAAGCGACCTTACTCTACCATGTTGTTGATAGATAGCATCAACTTGGAATATTCCTTGACATATTCCTTGAGCATCCCGGTGTGTTTTAGTCGTCGCAGTTGCCTCCTCGCAAGGTATTCGATGTGCTCGGTGTAGAATAATGCCTTGAGCTCGCGCACAAAGCCCTCTCATGTCTTCAGGTTGCATTAGCCTTTCTCGACCTCTGCAAAACGCCGACACCACCATAACATCGCGTCGTCCGCAAGGTACATGGACGCTTCTTGGACATTTTCCTCATCGTTGTCCAGCTGCAGCGACTTGATGTAGCGCTCCATGCGCCACAAAAAGTTGCCGATCTCCTCGTCGCGAGTACCCCTAAAATTTTGAGGCTCAGAAACACGTACCTTCCAAACAAACTCTCTTTGCGGTTCATGCGCACGCGCCACCGCTTTCTCAAGGATCGTTACTCACGTCTTGAGGTCCTTGACCTCATCAACTCGAACAACAAGTTCCTCAATCAGCTTCTTTTGATCCTCGTCACGAAGAGTCATGTTACCCCCGAAGCTTTTCGAGTTCAATTCGGAAGGTCGTCATGGCAATAGCGACGCTTTCCTTCATACTACGACTTCATCATTAAACGAGTTAAAAGATTAAGCCATTTCTGCACCTTTCACCTATTTTCAATACGATGTCCACCAACGGCGCAAGGGTCCTCCAACGGTGCGCATCCTTCGTGGTGGTCCGCAATTCCTTGCTCTTGCCCTACTGGGAGGGCTACCTTGGAGGATTACTCGCAACGTCGATGACTCCCGCATCGGATGTTGACATGGTTCCTTGCTCGAACCTGGCTCTGATACCAACTGTCACAAACTTAGCATTTTTTATCGCAAAACCCATGCGGCACCTGCCTTTGCGCATTTCTTCGCAAAGATGGACAAGCCTTTGTCCCTATTGCTAGCCCGAACCGTCGCGTCCTACGACTAAGTATGCCAAGGAAAGAAAGAGAGAGATAGAAGGTCATCCAAAAAACTAAGTACTCTTAATTACTCAGAAAAGAGGATTACAACACATACACATTCTCTTATGTTTTGGCCTTACCCACACCAGCTATTTATAGGCCTAGAGATACAATAAATCTAGCCATCATAACTAACCGATTAACTCACCCATTAATAAACATAAAGAGCCCTCATAAAGCTACGCCCAAGAGTCTCTCCCATGACTCATGGCGCTTTTTTTCTAAAGGATAACGGGGCATAATGGCCGCAGTTTTGAAACCCTTTACGTTCCCAAAGTGGGTTGGATTCGGGTTTCATTGACAACCTGATTCGACCCGCTTCAACTTGCGGAGTTAGGCTAGGGATTGGGCTACGCAAAATTTTTCCAAGTCCCTGACACGCTGCTCGTGGCTGGTTTGGGGAGCTTTCATGTTGTCTCTTAGTACCCGACAAGTGTTAGCCTGACATCGATTAAGCCCAAAGAGGCTGATGTGTGCTTGTGCTATCCCTTAAGCCAAAATCGGTGAATTTCAAGATTTCGGCAACTTTCATTCGTAACGAACGTTTAGCGACACTTCGTATGCAAGTGGGATTATATATCGCTGTTCCGCCTAACCAAGATTGTGGGTAAAGGACTACAAGGGCTGATTGGAAGATTACCGCATTCCCGACGCCGAAATGGCACAATTTCAAAAAAATCGAGATTGTTTTGGGCGTGCCGCGGATTGCAATTGTACAACTCAAGACGATTAGATGGTGTGTTGGGAGTGCCATGGGGTTAAGCGTGGGTTGCATACGCATTTTAACACCAAAGTGGTGCCAAAAAATTGATTTCAGGCCGTTATGGCCGAAGCAAAATTAGCGTAGAGCCCCAACTGGGTTTATTAGTGGCAAAGACTTTGTTAGCATCGTGCTATATGAAAATTTAGTCCCTCAAGACTAAATGCAATTGAGTTGCTTTCCGAAAACAGTAAATAGCAGTTTCAAGGCCTTTCAGAGCTTTTCAGTGCTTTTGGGGGTGAAATTTCACTGTTACAAGGCACTAAGGATGCACTCGAACTTCGGAACTCATATAAGGTCCCAAAGGACTCTCACTGATCACAACCAGCAGAGAGATGATTTGTATAGTGTTGCTAGTTGTCATGCCAAAAACAGTGAAAAATGTAACCCGTTTTGAGTCTTTTGACGTAGTTTGATGCCGAAAGGCTTTGTCATCACGTACTTAGTATACAGCTGCCCCAACTCTCAAAGAGGCGCATTTTGGGACAGCGTAGGGGCTGTTTGGATAGCAAGGACTTGGTTAGTTAGTCGGGTAGTGGTTACAAAGCTCAGGAATAGTTTCACGGGTCCTGGTACTTTACCGATGCCCCAATTGCGCCGAGATTGGTTATTATGATATTAGGACTGATTTGGGTTGTACTCATTGTTGGTTAGGTCCAGGTGACTCATAGTTGTAGTGGACTTGCGACGAGCAAGTGCTCCACTTACTTTAAAGCATAGACGGGTGCTTTCGATCCAATATTTGGTATAGTTTTACTGGCTTGGTTTCTCTCGCACTTTTTTTATTACTCCTTTATTTTGCATGTTTGAGTAGCTATCATACTTGTCTTACTATTTGGCTTCCCTAGTATATCTTGGTAGACATATTCATCAGATTATAATTACAAGTCATAATTGATAGTTACTCTAGTTATGATCGGTCACCTATCTTAGGATGATATTGCCTCATAATCTCTTTGATACATAATTGATTCATGATCTCTACACAGTGTATATTGTTATTTGATCTTGACGATCCATGAGATTGACCCTGTTTGGGTTCTTGACATTTAAGAGTACTTGGGACTATTTATTACCACCTGTTAACTAGAAGATTGCATGAGCATAATCACATTATGCTCACTACGACTCTGTGACGCACTGAACTTTCGCAAATAGCGAGGTTCGAGTGTTTGAGGTGATTTTCGAACTTTTCCACTGGTTGTGGAGGGTCGTGGACGGTGGCCCGACCTTTGGAATCGAAAATCTGAAGTTTTCGGCTAAGTTTCGGGAGGTTACTCTCTGAGACCGGTCTCCCCAAGCAGAGGCTGCGGCAGGAGGTGTGGCATCCGGTCTTGAGTCATGGAGACCGGTCCCTATGCGCGCTGTCTGCGGTGAAGGCCATGGAGAACGGTCTCGGCATCTAGAGACCGGTTCCAGTACGCTGTCTTTGCGGGAAGGCCATCCGAGACCGGTCCTGACTAGTGGAGACCGGTCTTGAGCCCCGAAACCGCCAGCACTGGCAAAGGTGAGCGCTTGCTTTGTTGAGGGGTCTAACTGGATTTTGTTACATTACACAACCTATATGGCTGCCCCTTCACCCTTTTCTCTCATTTCACTCTCTCTTTTACACTTAGAAAGAGAAGGAGAAGAAGAAGGAGAAGAAGGAGAGAAGGAGATCAAAGAGCTTGCTTGTGGTCTTGGAGCTTCTTCCACTTCATCTTCCTCACCATTGGAGAGCTTGGAGCTTTGTGAGAGAGCCTTGTTGATGGGAGATCATCACTCCTTGAGGGATTTGATCCTTGTTTGAGAACTTCTAGAGGTAAGCATCACCTTCTATTCCTCTAAAATTAAGTTTTGATGCTTCCTACTAGATGAAACCCTAGATTTTATGGATTAGGGTTTATTTTGGGGATTTTTGATCTAAGGCTTTTAGAACCTAATTGATGGGTTTAGAACCTTTGTTTAGGTTGCCTTGGAAGGGATCTACCCTCCATTGGAGGTTTCGAGAGGGATTTTTGCACATTTAGGTGAGTATTTCCTTACCTTAACCTTGTTGCTTAATGTTTGAGCTCATGGCTTATCTTTAGAGGTTGTAACTCCTAGGGTTTACCTTGTAGGGTGCTAGGAGGAGGAATATAAGCTTAGTTAGCAATTCGGATCATCGCTTGGAGCATCGGTGGGTTTGGCCTCACCTAACACGATGAGAAATTCCCATTGGTGCTTATTTGCTTATGGATATTTGGAAAATCATTCATTTTCATGTTATAAATATTATTTGTGAATTTTAGAATGCTTAAAACATATGCCTTATGTATAATGCGTTTTCGACCTCTATATTGTAGAGAGCAGCCTGATAGACTTGGGCATGTGTGATAGCATTCCTCTATTGTTAGAGAACATGTTGTACTTAGTGATAGTGACATGTGAATGATAATCTTGGTTATAGAACTATGCATGACATAGGAGAAAAGCTAATGTCATTAAGCGGCATTAGGCTTGGCATGTACTTGTGAATTAGTGAGCTAATGTCATCAAGCGTCATTAGGCTCGAATTGGAACTTGACATAGTAAATTCTAGTGTCATGAGAGATAGTGTACTAGACCTTAGGGTTGCTAGTGGCATTTGCCATGTGAGAGACATGAGGGTTGGATAATTGAGACTTGACTGTGCTTGTTTGCCATTTCTGCTCGTTCGCACATGCTTGTGAGGGTCGCTCCCTACAAGCCGGCACTCCGGAGTTGGCCTTTGCGATTCGTCGCGCGTGCGGTATTGAGAAGCCTATGGGGCCGAATTGGTTAGACTCATTCCTTACGGGGGATGTTGGGGCTACCACGACACTCAGGTGGCACAAGCTAGATTACCTTGCGTAGATCCCAAAAAGAGATTGAACTTGACATTCAACAAGAAATGATAATCATTACTAGATAGGACATAGTAGTTGGATTACTTTGGACTTGTAGTATACTTGATAGCTCTTTATTCACATCATAGTATACTTGTTGGTTATAGTAGAGCATATTTTCTTATATGTTGGAGCAGGGGATTATGACATCTATACAATCATACTTATTGTGTTATAATTGGTAGCATTTCCTTTATGCTTTTACTACAGTGTTTAATTATCGCATACTTACCCTCTTTTCTTTTGGGCCTAGTGGTGCAATGGTTCAGGTCAGTAATTGCCCACTGTGAACTATAAATTATAGTTCACACGCCCTCTGTTTCATGTTTCTTTCAGTGCCTTCTGCATCGGGGGAGGCCCGGGACCGCGGCAAGGGTGTTGCCTCGGGATAGCGACATTCGGCAAGGTTGTTCGATAGGTGGTTACCTCTCTTGTATCTTTTGTTGGAGAGGTTGAGGGTTGTACCTGTGTTTAGAGAGACCACCACTTTTTGGGACAGATGTTGTATTAATCTTATGTTTTATGGTTATATTGTTTAGTTTCCTTTATTATTTATCTAGTCTTCCTATTCTCTACTTGATGATAGGGCTAGCTGTATGTTGTTCTGATATCTATAGCTCTAGCCTTTTTGTTGCTTTAATTCCGCTGTTTTTAGTAGACGCCTTATATGTGTTGACATGTGGCGGGTCTGGACACGCTACTTGGAAGGTTCTGCCGGTCCGGGGCGTGACAGACTCGTTGTGCATTTCACGTACACTGGCAGTCTGATCAACCTCATAGGTGTTCTTTTTCAGAAAAATGATCGAACTCCGACCCGTAAACTGATCAACGTACCAACAATAGTCTGGCCTAAGATACGAGTTATATGCCAAACTCATTGAGGTCAAATGTGGTATTAGCCTGTGTCCTCGAGTCCAAAAGTGACACAGATTGGGTAGATATATTTGGGTGACATATTCACAGTTGATGCATACTTTTATTTGAGTAGTTTAATATTTACTGTTCATTCCAGTTATTTATGTCATGCTCTTTACAGTTACATGTGCTTCATCTTGTATTTATTCATCCAGTTATTACATTACTTGTTATTACATTACTTGTTACTCTTTTTCCGTTGATCAGTTAGTACAGCTTGCCTCCGTCGACCCGTCGTACGCACTAGGAGATGTTTTATACGTTTCTCACCCTACCAATATTTATAGGTAACACTAGGGGTGTAGCTCGGGATGCATCCTGAGGACATGCAGCTAGCTATGTGTCCCAATTTTGGCCTCCTTCAAGACTAAAGTAGTTCAATAGACGTCAACCTATTTAATAGTAGGGTTAATTTCATGCAGGTCCCTGCAAACACGGTGGATTGCAAATATATCCCTACATTGTTCAACTTCTATATGTTGTCCCTACAAAAGTCGTAATATTCAAATATGTCCCTGCCGTTAGAATCCGTTAGAAAATTTTAGTTAACCGTAGGTCAAATACTTAACCATGGTTAGTCAATGAGATAACTTGACATTTTTACTCTCTTATATTATACTTCTTCTCTTCCTCTTCCTCTCTCTCATTCATGCTAGTTTCCAACCCATCTCCATTAATCCATGATAGGTGTTGCTTCGCCCATACCAAACGCGTGTTGCTTTTCCATTCAATTTTCTTTATATTTTTTTACTCAAAAGAAAAGATTAGGAGAAAATGAGTGAGAAAAGAGGTTGTAACAATGGTTAAATGGGTTAGATTTTACAAAGGAAGAAGATGAGGAAGAAGATGACCATTGAAAAATTTTTAGGGGACATTTTTTGCACAATTGTAGCTATTGTAGCTTTTACAGGGACATATTTGTGATGGCAAAAAGGTCATTTCACTTATCTGCTGTTAAAAAATAGACAGTAATTTAGCACTAACAAACCAGAGGGATATATTTGAAAACATCTGAACTTTTACAGGGACAACATATGAAAGCTGAACTTTGTAGGGATATATTTGCAATTCACTATGTTTGCAGAGGCCTGTATGAAATTAACCTTAATAGTATTTTGGTTGTGGATGTTGAATAACTAGTTCACTAGTTAAATAATTGTAAAATGTCTCAAATGATTTTATGTTGAACTATGTTTAATGCAAGGTTTTATGCCAAGACGGCCGTATCTACCGTGTCGTACCGTGCCAACAAAATACCGGCACGATACAGATCCCGTGCCGATGGCACAGCTCAAAACCCTCTATTCTTTAAATTAGTACGTAATTTCCTCAATAAAGTTCAAATAATGTGATAAAAAGACATAATTAATAGTTATAATATTTTGTTGCTAAAAAAAATAAACATTTCATGCTATTATGTGCTCAAGACACAAGAATTTTTTGACTGCACGGACGCAAGACGGCCAAGACGCACCGTGCCGTACTCGCCAAAGAGTTTCCAAGATTTACCCGTGCCACGGCACTTAAATCCTTGGTTTAATGTTTCTGATGATGTTAAAGAATTTTATAAAATAGAGGTTTCAAATAATTTCTTGTGAGGAATAAGTAGTGTTTAAAATGAAGGTTTGTTTAATGTATGCTTGCGGGGAATAAGATGAAACTTCATCCTGTTTATCATATTGTTTATCATCTTCATGCTTCGAATGTTGTTTTGGATGGAGTGTTTTGTTGTTATTGTTGGACTTGTATAACTTTGATTGTATTATAGCACGACGTCTTACATGCACATGAAAAACTCTTTTTGTGTGGCCAGAGAACCTTTTTTATATGTGGCAGGTCTATTCGTGCTCTTTTTAGATTTCTGCAAGCTCTGATTTTAAAAAGAAAAAAAAAAATTTGAGCCCTTCTGGGGAAATCCCTTTTTAAATCAGGTCTGGGGTATGAAGTAACAGCATCAATTAAAATGTTAAATCAGGATTGCAAAATATATGCAAACATTAGACAATTTATTTCAGACATTGTGGCTTTCCTTCTATTTCTTTTGAATATGCCACCAAAGAGAGAATCAAGCAACAGACTTTTTAAGCGTGAGCAAGTATTGTAGTGCTTGTGTGATGTGTCTATGTGTATGAATTATTGAGGGAAGAGGGATGCAAAGATCCAATTCTCCACAATAGCTTTTTCTCACCAAATTGCTACTATAGGGCCCATTTGGTACTCGGGATTGGATCGGATAGGATAAGCTATTAGAGTGATGTCAAAGAAAGGAGAGTTTTTGCGATTCAGAGGTGTTCGGTATCACAAGGATATGGGATGATCCAATGGAGTATCACAAAACTTTTTTAATCTAATCCCGTTCGATCCCAACTTCTCAAGGGTGATTCAAAATTCCCATCCGGACAAGATAATTTGACTTCACTAAGTTAGATAATCCCAACCTCCCGACTCCTAAGGTCTAATCTTCCTTCTCTCCCAACATCGTTAATCTTATCCTATTTAGTCCAATCCTACAAGCCAAACAGGCCTAAAAACTATAAGCATGATTAGGCAACGATGACCACTGCAAATTATTATGAAAAGTGTTTTCTAGTTTATGGTCTTCGTGCTGCAACCAAGGATTTAATTGTCGTGACACGGGGTCATGCCGAAAACTTGCTGGGACGGTACGGCACTGTGCGTGCCGCACCATGCCGATGCATGCCGGTCACAAAAATACATGTATACCGACACATAATGACATGAAATATGTATTTTCTTTAGCAACAAAATATTCTAATTATTTATTATGTATCTTTATTAAATCTTTTGAACTTTATTGAAAAAATTACTAACTAATTTAAAGAATAGAGGGTTTTGAGCTGTGCCATCGGCAAGGAGGCCGTATCGTGCCTTATCTTGTTGGCACGATACGGCATGGTTGATACGGCCCGTGCCGATAGGTACTTAAATCCATGGCTGCAACTTCAATGTCTAACAACAAAAGAAACTTTACTTAGAAAATAAATGTTTTCTTTGCGCATTCTAAAGCAAATATTATATGATAACAAAATGGCAATCAGCTCTATTAAAACACTAGGATGACAAATTAATTTTCTATTATGTGGCTTAATTATCTTTGTTCCTGTTAAAATATTAAGACCAACAGTTTTCAAGCTTGCAGTTTGTATCAATTTCAAACTTGGCATAATATGATTCAGCCTTGGTAACACACAAAAAATTGACAAGGCGTATGTTTCAAAATCTTATCAAAAAGCAATAACAAGAAGAAAAGGTGGCAGTTCAAGAACTGCTCCCAAATCTCCCTCAAGTTCATCTATGTCGTTGCATGCACAGTTGCACACTAAACAAACAAATGGCCTCTAATCAGTATGATGATGCAATCGAGACAAACAAAAAATGAATCAGCTTGAAATCCAAATGTACGTAAAGTGTGTAACAAATTAAAACACGCTTTAAGGAATTTAATCAAATTGTAAAACTACAAGAAATCATATTTCAATAGCATTACTATTTTTTACTACATATGAGGTACAATAATGGTACCCGACTCATCCTCCAAGCGTCGTATAATAGATTTTTCTCGATTCTCCGATTAAAAGAGAATACATAGTAAGAAAACATTCACAAACACTAATCAATAGAAGTCGCTTAACATAAGAGACGAAAAGAGGTACTTACCAGAGTCAACAGCTTTTATTTCCCTAAGAGTAGCATCAGAAGACATTAACGGCTTGATAAAAAACTGGGCAAATCTGAAAAGAAAAGGAAAATTCAGAAAGACCTAATTCCAAAAATAAGAGAATACGCTAACAATAATAGAGGTAGATTACCAACTTACCTATCCAGGGCATCCTCCAAGCAGTCAGCATTGATATCAAAGTGGAAATTTGTATGCTCATCAGATGTATAGGCATTAGTGGATCCTCCATGCTGATTGTCCAACATGCCCGGAAACGCAGTCAGCCAATATAAGTTTCCAAAAGTTAATAGCAATAATGGCAATACCTTCATTTTTCACATAAAAACAACATACTAAACTAATATACCTTAGTGAGATACTTAGACAACAAAATTTAGCACCAATATTGCACTTACGAATAGAATGACAAAATGATGCATGGGCAACAAGCCTTTAGAGTGAATAGTTTTGCTTCCAAATAGGTTCAGTGGTGCATATCAAAAACAATGAGGTGGATGATCAAATTGAATGGTTTAAAATTGATTGGGGACCATTAAATCATTCCCACTATATGCTAACACACCCTCCCTTCTCCACCCCAACCCCAACTCCCCCCGGGGCATGGCCCAACAAGAAAAGTGAAGAAAATACACACTAACAGAGGCAGAGAGAGAAATCTGAGCTAGCATAACTCAAGAAACATTTGGAGCACAGTACTTCCTAAAGAAAGTCAATCTTAAATCATCAATGTTCAAGATCAGCTCAACTACAAATAATCTAGATATATCGCCACAGTACTTCCTTGATAAGGTCCATCTCAAATAATCAATGTTCAAGATCAACTCAACTATAAATAATCTAAATTATCTGGAATGTGTATGAATTAAAATTCAGTCTTTTCGATGCCATCACACGAGTATGCATATGAGTGTGTGCACCCACACACACACACATCCACCCGCTTGGAAGATAAATCCTTCAATTAGATTGGAAAGAAACAGACAGCATGACAACTACAAAGTTATAATATCACTCTAAATGCTAACAAAAGATGATAGCCTAAGCAAGATAAGAGAAAAGGGCAAGATGGGTTGAGAAAGAACATGCCTTGTACATTAATAAGCACAATAAATAACTATTACTAAAATTTTGAAGTTTGTTGACGATCTATAGGATACATCTTGGCAACAAAGGTTGCAAACCAGATGAAGAACAGGAAATCAATCTTCTCTCAAAAATTTCAATGATTAATTATGGAGAGGGTAACAAAAGGTGGAAACAATGTATATCATGACCAGCAAAATGTAGACAACAAAAAAGGCATTGCATTTTAAGCGCACCAGGAAATACCTCTGTGATATATTTTGAGTAACTATCTTCAACTGGATATTTCTCACTAGCATAAAATAGCATATGTTCTGCAAGAAAGACAATAGAAACAACTTGATGTAAAACTAGTATGAATGAAAAGAAAAGATGTTCCAGTACATTAGGCCTGACTAACGCAAGATCGAGGAGGGAAGCACATACACGGTCTTGCTCTCTTATCAGAGAGTTTATCTCTATTACTGACGCCCACATCATCAACAGCCTTAATTGTCACACTAATTGACACCTTCAAATGACAAAATAAAGAATGACAAGCTGCAATCTAAGATAAAGAAAATGCTTCTTAACCTTTCAAGTGTTCATACCCAAACTCCGAATAGCAATATGACATTATCCCAATCCTCCAGAATCTACTTTCTTTACATCTGAACAAGCAAAGAAAAGAACACAACTATTTGCAACTCGATGTAAAGGAAAATTTGACGTTATAACCAGATTTTCAAAGAAATACATCAAAACCCCTAGTTAAGGCAGATAAACATGAAGACAACAACACACACACTACCTACCTTACCTCATCTCTCTTCTACCTCCCAGACACCAACATTTGTTCCCCACCCTGTCTACTAAAGTTTTAGCTCTTATGCCCTCAACCCTTTGTAATAACCCAGCCACCAATATTAGCAACTTGCCGGATCCAATTCGTTGGCCCAAAATGCTTAAGCCCGAGTTATTTAGTACTAGATTATATACCAATGCACAATCTTCTTCTCATCCAATATGAAACTATTGGGATGTCACAAACTTTCCATGTCTACTCCCTAATGTCTTCATCAAGAACAATCGCTCACATAATACAAGATCACCAAACAATGGAGGTGTGGCAATCTAGCTCTTGTACCCAGCCTACAAATACTAGCAGCTTGTTGGGCCCAAGCTACTAGCCCAAATGCTTAAGCCCAAGTTATTAAGTATTAGGGCGTCATACCCTTCTTCCCCTACTCCCAATATAATGGTGCCCCACAGCACATTCTCATCCACTACTAAAGAAAATTGCTATCTCCATCTTTCAAGATGCATCACGAGGAACATTTGATTCCACCAAAAATTTGAACTCCAGTCAATTTATCAAAATTTATGGAATTTCAAATTGGATTCTGTCCGAATGGGTGCTTGCACATGGTTCCGGCACAGAGCTAGATCTACTTATTGATGCTTGCAAATAGTTCCTTGCATACCCTCAAAATTCCATGGCTTCTCCATAGCATCCAATCAGCAACTTGGGAGGATTACTCCATAACATTGCAATTTCCTAGATTAGATCCTTGAGGACAAGGATCATTTGAAGGCAGATTATCATGAAGAAGGGGGATTGTAATGAGTTACAATGCTCAGCTACTTCTCTTAGTATGAAGAACAGAGGAGGTAGGCGATTACAGGGCAGATTAGTCAACTGGAGCTCGACGCACTTCTATTGAAGGGTATGGACTGTTAAGCGCTGTGGGCCTTAGACATTAGGCCATCTCCTACACTGGGCTATTTTGTTTTTCTTTATTTTCTCATTACATATTAATATTCCATTGTAAATGGATAGTATAGATAGATATATAGTAATGTAACAGGACTTATGACGTTGACGATAATGGTTACAAACCCCATCTGATTTCAATCCTTCTTCTTCTTTCTCTCTTTCTCCTTATTCTCCCTCCAACTTCTTGTATTCCAATCCTCGTCCTAATCTCAATCCTCTGCTCCCAATTACCCGAGCAAGCAGGATATTACACAATTATGAAAGAGTTGTAGACAAGACAAAACCACTCACCAAGAAAGTGCGCCAAACCCTCCAAACCCTCGGGATCGCAGAAGTAGCCGACAGAAACATTCATAGAAGCAGCGGCCTGAACCAAGCAACACCACAAAATTGTTATCACAAACAAACCTAGAAACCCTCGTGAAGAAAATCACCCAGATCAAACAAACAAAAAAAAAAAAAGAGTAAAGAGAAGAGGATAAACCTTGTCGGTATCGGGATCGCTAATGAGAAGAACCTCCAAAGAATTAGAGAGGATGATTCTTCGGTATTCGCGCTTATCCGTGCGGGGTTTGATGATCTCCACCTCCGATATCCCCACCGCCATTTTGCCGCCTCTGTAAGTTCTCTCCTCAAATGTATTTTCCAACCTAAACAATCGCTATGGATGGATGCCCTTGAGACCTTCCAATGGGCTAATGTGGATTCTCTAGGTAAAGATTCACGCTGGGAGACACTCGGTTGCCCCACTCGTAAGCAAATAAAAATGGTTTGTGGGTCCGGCAAGAAGTGGAACTATATAAAAAAAAAAAAAAAAAAAAAAAAAAAGCTAGATGTACACCCCAGAACGGTGTACATCTTACAATCCCACCCATCCTTGGTGGGTGTAATTCATCAGTCATATTATGTGACTGGTGAGCAAATTCCTACCCAAGGATGGGTGGGTTGTAAGATATACACCCCTTTTGGAGTGTACAGCTAGCATTACTCAATTTTTTAACAGTTGAAGTGTGAAATGACATTTTTGTCCTTACAAATATATCCCTCCAAAAGTCCTAACTGATAAAAAAATTGCAAAAATATCCTCGCAAAAATGCCAACGGTCCATTTTGTTCTTTATAAGTGAAATGTCCATTTTGCCCTCACAAATATATCCCTCCAAAAATCCAAAGTATTGAAATTGTACAGAAATGCCCCAAAAAATGACCCTAACGGTCATCTTCTTCCTCTATAAATTCATCACTCCCATTGCAACTTTCATATAACTCTTTTTTTTTTCTCTTTTCTCCTTTATTGATCCACTATTTTCCTTCTTCTCTCATTTTGATCTATTAAATCCCAGCAATTTTATTTTTCAATTTTTTCTCTTCTAATATTTTTATAATGAGTGAAAGATCAGCGGATTCTTCTTCGAGCAACCAAATTCCTAAGTGTGATTGCTTTAAAACTTGTAGAATTTGGGTTTCAAAGCAACCCCACACTAGAGGTCCTCGGTTTTATCGGTGTCTAAAGTGGGGAGTAAGATAATTTCTTTTGCATTATCTACAGTATTTAATCCTAACTTTAAATATTAATCATTTACTAATTAGTTCCATATTTTACAGAGTAATGAGCACTGTAATTACTTTGGTTGGATTGATGATGCACACCACAATATCGTTGACTTAAAATACCAAGTACAAGCATTTCAAGATGGAGCGTATTCGGAAGTTAGAAAAGAAAGTTTTATTTCTACTTAAGTTGCTTGTATGTTTAGTATTGACTAATATCTTGTTCAGTTTGACAATGTAATAAAATGTGAGTGATAAAACATAAATTATTGTGCTTGTAATGCAAGTGAATACAGTAATGAAAGAATTCGAACCCACATATATAGTATCCACAGTCAATATTGTTCCATACAAACATAGTATCCACAGTCAAACCAATACAAAGTCAAACCAAAATATATCCATTCAAACTTACCAAAATAAGGCTTTTACTACATCAACTGTTTTTCGAAACCAAATCTTAATTGTCTAAAGAATATAGTACATCAATTTCACTTATAGCACTTCCTTGTTGGGACTGTAAGTGTTTTGATCTCGATACTACCCTCTTTCCTCTACGCCTACAAATTTTATTTAGTTACTATTATAGCAAAGAGATTTAATTTAAAGTGAACATTAAAAGTCAGCATAGTACCTTGTCATACTGCTAATACTTGCTTGAGATGGTGGTTCAGAGTGCGGATTCCCTGCTTGCGATGGTCCTGTAGGCTGTTGATTCGTTGCTTGAGATAGTACTGCAGCAGGCTATTGATTAGCTTCTTGAGATGGTCCTGCAGCAGGCTGGTTGTCATGCCCCGAGCCTGCCTATTTGGTCGGTTTCAAGCACGCCAACAGACCGCCGGATACGTCCAAGGCGTCGTAATCAATATAATTACAAGAGGTTCCAAACAGGAACTGATATCAATCAGATTGCATAAGGAAGTATCATAAACATAAATATACCTACTTGCTATTACAACAATCATCTCAGTTTACAATTTACATTTTTCTTCAAACTCCCTAATACAATCTAGTTATAAGAAGTTATTACACATTTATTACAACTTGCACCCTCAGGCTGCTACTAGGCTATGCGCGCTATCTCTCGTCTTGCTATCTCGTAGGGCGCTATCTATGGAGTTACGCCCTTGCCTCGCGCTGCTGCTGCGCCGCTCACGTGTGTACCTGGGAAATACCCCAAAACAATGTGGGGTGAGAACTATTGTCCATAATTTCCAGTAGGTACGGCCACCCAAGAGAAAAACTCGACCAATAGGTCCAAGGAGGCACTGCAAACATGTTAGTCCAAAAACACGCACATATACATATATATATATATATATATATATATATATATATATATATATATATATATATATATATATATATATATATATATATATATATATATATATATATATATATATATATATATATATCATGTTTACTTATGCAACTAATAGGAAAGCATGCCTCACAATATACAATATGCGGTATTAATTGATTTTTAGCTTTTCTTTACATTCTTGCTACTCTTTACTTTAGCCTCTATTTTACCATTAGCTACTTTATTCTTTACCTTTTACTCGGCACCTATGCTATTTAGCAATCACATCTAAGGTCACCCGGCCTCACCACTATGCCACCCGACTCTGGTCTTGAGTCAATCGATCATGGATAATCTGCCCACTGTCTAGCTCAAGGTGAAGGACATCTCCTAACCACCTCAGCTGCCGACAGGCCACCGCGCTCTATGACCAACCACCCGGCGGCGAAATCGTCGCACACGCCACGAACAGTGGTTCGAGTCAACCTGCGGTCTGATCCTCAACCCGCTCAACCGGTATAGAACTCAACTCACCACCCACCCGACGGCAAGATCGTCGCACACGCCACGATGGTGGTATAGCTCGGACGCAAAATCGTCGCACACGCCCGACACCCTCTTTGGTGTCCACATTTCAGGATTCCGGAATCCGTTCCACTTTGCTTGAGGGGTTGGTCTTAGCCCTCAAGAGTCAACCCACTTGGTCTATTGTTCTTTACATCCTAGGTCTACTTGACTCTAGGTTCATTGTCCACAACCTATGTTCTCTACATTAGGTTTAATGTCATCTTGATCCGACCTATGTTTACTAACACTAGGTCCATTATCATCTTTATTCAACGTATGTCCTTGACACTAAGTTAGATGCCACTCGATCTATATGTACATTTATGTCCACAAGTTACATACTTTATTTGGCATTCTTATTCTTACCACTTTCATAACATGTTCATCATGTACCAACTAAGCTAAGCATGCATTAATTCACGAAGTTATTTAGCATTTACCTATCATGCTTATCATATGCATCTACCTAGCATTTAACATTTTGTTATTAACATGCATTCTAGCATTCTTATGCATCAACATGAACTTATGTCACTCTCAGACATACAGGCGACCTAGTCGCATCGGTAAACACAACCCACATTATTTGCTTTTCGATTGCTCGTTGACACTTGCAATTGGCGCCGCAGATCGTTGACCTTGCTCGCCCGAACTCGCGCGCTACCCGAACGATCACCGATCCATGATCCGAGACTTTGTGGCATTACCCCACGCCTTCACGATGCCCCGATCCGATCCCATGATTTTTTGGTTTCTATCTCGCGTCGCGCCATCCGGTAAGAATAAATTATTTTATTAATATCTTCGTACTCGCTCCTGGATCACCGAACTGAGCACGCCAACGCGTTCGTTAGACCCTCAATTAGGTTTACATAGGGTCAAATGAGATCAATCTCATCTATTTCCAAAAACCCCATTTCGGAGCCCTAGGTTTGCATTTATACAAAACCCACAATTTCGATCTCTAGAACAAGGGAAAGAGAGCTTGTTCGACATCTCGAAACTCATCTAGGAGTAGTAGAACCATTCTTTGGGTGTTTAGAACAAACCCTAGAAATCCACCATTAGAGCCCTTTGAAGAAAACATGACTTTCATGTGTTCTTCGGCTACTACAAGGCTCCTACACTCATAAAGAGATCAAAACCGTCGATCTAGGGTTTAGAAACCCATTTCTTAAAAATCTACCATGAGAGGAGGCTAAAGCTTACCTCTCCATGAAGCCTTCTTGCACAAGGAAGAAGAAGAGGATGACCATGGGGACCTTTTCCTTGATCTTCTTCCACTTCTTCTACTTCTTCTTCCTTCTTTCTTCTTCTTTTCTCTTTTTTTTTCTTTCTTTCTTTCTCTCTTTTTCTTTTGGTCGACAGAGAGAGGGAGAGGGAGAGGGAGAGAGATTTGTGAGGGAGTAAGGGAGAGAGAGGGTTTTAACCATCTCTTTACACATAACCCCTTGCCAAATTACACTCTAGCCCTCGCCTTTTCATCCCGCTTTATCGCCCGTGACCGGGTAGTTTCGGCTCAGACCGGTCTCTCCAACCAGAGACCGATCCCCGAGAGCACTCCAAGCCTTTTCGCGTATGGGAACCGGTCTCTCCTCGGGTGACCGGTCCCCGAGAGCTTACTCTCGTGGGACACCTACGGGGACCGGTCTCTGGCTGTGGAGACCGGTCTCCACAGGGACCTCCCAGCTAGCACTAAGGACTCAGCCAATTTTTTTAGTTTTCGTCCAATCTTCTCCGTTTCAACTCACCTTTGGCTCCGTGGGTCTCCGATTCGCTTGAAATCGCACCGAGACTCCCCACGCATGATTTTGAGCATGTTCACATGATCATCACATCCGCGCTAGTGCCGGATTTCGCTCATGGCCCAACACAGCCCTTAGGGTTCCGTTTTCGCACCACGAGTATCGCAAATGCCCAAAGGCTTCCGGACTTCACCGGAACCTTTCCAAAGGCCTCTTAAGTCAACATACCCCGTACTTCAAGACTTTAGAAGTTCGGTATGTGACACTGGTCATTCGCGTCGACAGGGTTCTTGCATGTTTTTGCACGGTGACCTAATTTATTGCATCTTTTGCATCGATGCCTCTTCCTGATTACCATCTCGTCTGATCCTCTAATTAGCTTGTTTCAAGGTCTTCCAGCTGGCCTATTTAAAATAGGAGGTAATACACGATGATCGATGTCAATCTTTACACATTGATCACACTGGGTAATGGTGCAATGGAACTAGCATAGGTGTAATAAACCAGCTTTTTACCTGAATGAAATTTGACTTTCGTTTTTGACTGTTATTGTGCGTAAATGTATTATAAAAGCACACGTCAAATTTCAGGTGAAACTGAGGTAAAACGAAAAAGTTACGCGACCCGGAAGATTGACTTAAGTGAATAGTAACTTCAGTTTTTCGGATGAGCCGGAAATAGAAGTTGGGTTCAGGTGCGTACCGAATTCCAAACCTAGGCTTCCAATAGCTCGTTTCGAACGGCTCGACTATACTGGAACCGTTGGCACTGACGGAATCGAATTCTGATGCACGGTTATCGAGAAAAAGGATTTTGAACGATTTGACCTAAATAGTTAAAGAATTGGAGGTTTACGGAGAAAAAGAGGAGATGTGATACTTCGCAAATCCGAGGCCAAATCAAACAAAGTAAAAGGCCAGATTCGATGTTCTCGACGCGCTGAACGCGCTGGCGCAATCCGATCGTGAATCTGACGGACGGATCTCCGGGAATTGCGAAAAGAATGCGAAGGGGTTAAGATCGCATAACGGCGGAACGCGAAGAGTCGCGATATTTTATGCGCCGAAATGCGAAGGGTTGAACACAGAGGGTCCTATGCGCATAATTGTCATGCTGGCAGGGGCTAAAATACGAATTGTGGCTTGTGGTGGGCTAAAGTGCAAATGAGCCCTATGTGTTATAAGTGGATCTAGGGTTCATGTACACTAAAACCTAACCCTAGCCCACCCCTTCACCTCCCAAGCCCTCAGCCGCCACCTACCTCTCCTCTGCCATCCCGAGCCCTCAGCCACCTCTTCCTCCTCTCCCCTCGGCCACCTAGCCACCTTGGCCGAGAGAGAGAGTGCGGGGTTGGTCTCTGAGCCGAGCACCAGCATCCCTGGGCCGAGACCAACCGCCGGCGCCCATCACCGACCGCCGGCGCCGTCGGAGCCGCCGCCGGAGCCGCCTTGCTCCCGCGGCCGCTTTCGGTCACCCCTGGCCGAGCCGGATCTTCCCCGACTTCCGTGCGCGGCCGCCGCTTCCCCTCGGGTGCCCCGACCTCCTTCGCCGGGGAACTTCCGGCGAGCCTTCCCGGCCATCCCCGAGCAACGCCGGCGCCGCCCGAGCCACCGGCGCCGCTGCGCCGCATCGAGCGGGCTGGGGCTCGGGCTTCACCTTCCTACGGCCCGCAGACTGGTGCGGACCGAGGGTTGCACCCCTCGACTTCCGGCATCTGCGCTTCCCGAGGGAAGCATCGGCTTCCTCGGCCTCCGCCGCGGACCAGGGGCCGTCCGGCGTCCCGGCCGCCACAGCCGCGGCGCTCCTAACCCGAGAGGATGAAGGAGGAGTGGATCTTCTCCGCCGCGCCACCGCCGCCTCCCACCGCCGGCCAGACCTTCCCGCCATCTCCGACCGGCGCTCCGTCTCGGCCGGACCGACCGCCGCGCCACGGCGGCCAACCCTAGCTCTCGGTTAAGGTAAGGGCTTGATTTTCTAAACAGCACCTAGTTCTAGGGTTTGTGCATAGTTCCCGAGGCTACAGTGGGTCTTTTTGACCATGTGAGGTGAGCACGATCATCGGAATTTCGTGCTGAACGCGATGCTCACCTCCGTTCTGAGTCTCGATGCCTCGTTTAGCGGGACGAACGTACTTTACACGCTGTGCGCGCTATTTACTGAAATTGATGTTGCTTGTGCGCGCACTACGATGCCCGACAGTGTTCCGAAAGGCGAGCACGGTCTTCAGCATGTCGAAGACTTACAGCGAGTACGATTTCGGAATCTGCGATGCACCGATTTGCGTGCACGGTCCATAAAAACCCTATAATCATATGAAATAATATGATTTAGGAACCTTCAGGGACTTTTATGCAATTGTCGCTTCCTGGGCTATCTTGGGCAGTGTGTATGTGCTGCGGGTAACCTCTGGACTAACTGTCCAAGGTCCCGAGCTTTTCGGAAAACAATAAGTATGATTCCGGAGCGTTCGTCGGCGAAATTCGACGACGGAACGCGACTTTGGTTCGGATTTCTTCCGACGCTTCTCTGTGTTACGGATTTTGTGTTGGCAAGTTTCGTGACTTGTGTTTTGAGTCGGAGTCTTGAAGGATTGGAGCGGATCGAAGATGGTTGAAGAATCCTAGACTTCGAAGAAAGCGACGAAGTTGAATCACGATGCCTAGGTAAGGTTTTAAATCATAATATGGTGATCTAAACAAAGAAAATAGTGTTTGGAAGACTTGGAATACTTTTAAACTAATGAATTTTCAAAACTAAGGTTTTCAAGTATCAATGTCCGGACATTGGAGGCATGTCCGGATGCCACAGGCTTGACAGTGCGTACTATTAATGAATGTCCGGACATTGTGGATATGTCCGGTCTCAGTACCATGAGAATTTGAGTTACGCAAGTCAAGACCGGACATTCTTGGTATTGTCCGGTCTCGGTCGGCTCCGAAAAAATTGACGACACTGTGGACCGGTCGAGCATCTCAGGACCGGACATTGAAGACCGGACATCATTATGAAGACCGGACATTGGTTGCGTGAAATCTTTTAAAAATCAGATTTTTACAATCCTAGTCAATTTCTAAGTCTTCTAATTTGTTTAAGAATATATTTTCAAATCCTAATTTATCTCTAAGTCTTCTAATAGGTTTTAAAAACATGTTTTCGAATCCTAGTCTATCTCTATGTTTTCTAAACCTATAAATAAGGTCTTGGGGTTCTCTAATTCTATGCACAACATGAAGATACATGTTTGAGAAACCCTAGAGGCTAGGAATTCATCTAAAACCTATTTTCTACAAAATAGCCTATTCTAGATCAAATCGAGATATCATAATTTCTCAATTATATGTCGATTTGATCTACGCTTCGCTTGGAGGTCTCGTTCCCGGTTTTCATCGATACTCCAACGAAGGATCACCAAATTCATGATTCTATTCATGGTGGCGTCGTGGATTCGGCGTGATTGAAGACTTCGTGGATTCGGAGCGTGGCGTCGTGGATTCGGCGTATTGAAGACTTCGTGGATTCGAAGCAAGGCGTTTCGTGGATTCGGAACGTGGGCGTTCGTGGATTCGGACGTGATCGTGGACAACTCGGTGGAGTGCGCGGAGATCCATAGGAGAGTTAGAGAGGTCGAGTCCGTGGAGTTCGGTATCACCTTGTAATCTTTTCTCTTATTGATTGTTTATTCGCGTGTTGGTCCCGTGGGTTTTTTACTCCGAGTTTGGAGTTTTCCCACGTAAATCTCGGTGTGCTTTTTATTTTCCGCATTTACTTTTTAAAAGCATCGATATTTGTGGTTTTTGGCCTTTACACCTATTCACCCCCCTCTAGGTGTTGTTTGATACAATCTAGATAGATCCTTGGGGCTTCCCCGTAACTCACACTCTGAGGTTATTTCCTTTGTCGACAAGCCTTGTTGGCTGGCCACCATGTCGTTTCGATAGTCCGGAGACGACGGGTGAGCGACGGTGAGTTCCCGTGTCAAAGTTGACGCTTTCGGGAACCCGGATCGAAACGGACGTTTTGTAGCAATCGCTTCGAGACAGTTACGTCGTGAGAGTTGTAAGTTACGATTCTAGTTACAGTGGGTTAGTTTCTAACCCGGTGAACCCTCGTAGGTCCAGTTGTTTCTTCCAGTGCACCACACCTTCGTTACTCAGGTGGGTATCCGGTTTGACATCCGTACAGTGGTACACGCTTGGTGACACTTCTTCACCTTTACTTTGTTCTACCTTATTTTCTTACTCGTACCTTACTTTTATTTCTGTTCTTTACTCAGTCATATGCATGCTTAGTATACTTGATAGGACTGGAGTGGTTTGAGTTTACAGTTTCTCGGACTGTTCGGCCGCTTGTTTGTTTCTTCTCATTGACTGTTTGGTCGCTTTGTTTCGCTTCTCGGACTGTTCGGTCCGCTTGTTTCAGTTACAGTGACCTGTTCGGTCAGTTTGTTTTAGTGCTTCTGTGACCTACGTGGTCGGCGAGTTTACCTGATGACCCAAAGGGGTCGATGTCCCTTCAAGGACGGGATTGTCAGCTAATTACTGACGTTTGACTTTTCAGCACAACAGCATTGATCGCCCTGGACTCGAGGGCAGTTCACGAACACGGGCGGTCTGATCCACCGTACCAAAGTGTTCTTTTCTGGAAAAGTGGTTGGATGTCCCAACCCGTGAGCCCATATGGGATTGGATAGAATGCGGGCTTTGAGACAGAGGGCATTGCCTGAGGTCTGCGGACCAACATTGGCGGCGATGGATTGGGTATCTACTTTCTCAGCTTTTCGATGCATACATACAGTAGCAGTTTGTTTACATTACATATATCTCTCTCCCGCTTACTTTAGCTACTGTATCTACTTATCAGACTTTCTTTCGCTTTACTCCGTGACTAGTGGGTACCCACTGGGAGGGGAGACATGTTTACATGTTCTCACCCCCCGCCTTCTTCTTTCAGGTGACATAGCGGGTCCTAGTGGGACAGCAGGTGAGGAGCGAGTCTAGTTCGCATGTAGCTCCTACCCGTATCGGTTATTTCTTTACCTTGCTTATTTTACTACTTAGAGTACTTTATGGTTCAGTTCTAGCTTCTGTTCTAGTTTCCCTTTAGTTGCTTTCAGTGGTGGATTGAGACACTTGATGGTTTTTGGAAATTTATGAAAGAACTATGTTTTGTGAAATAAACTATCTCCTACCCTTCGTGGTAGCATTTCAAAGAAAAGGGTTTAATGGAAAGGATTTCTACCCCTCGTGGTAGTGTTTTCAAAAGAAAGCGTTTCCATGTGGGTAACGGTTTTAAAAAGGGTTTTCTCAAGGTTTATAAATAAGTTAGGTGTGAATGTGGTGAATGGTTGTATGATCTTGAATATTCCGTCTACTTGATAATCATTTGTGGTGAGTTCTGGATGAATTGTAAACACTCGTACATGTGCGACGCGTGCAAATACGGGGAGACTCGTCCGTGTACAGTGGCCTCCCTGTATTTGGGGCGGATCTGGTTCACCTATGGGGGTCAGGCTTTAAAAAAAAAAAAAATTCCGCTGTATTTATTTACCAAAGGGACCCCGGGGCGTGACAATAGGCCTCCTTATATTTGCTTACTGAAAAGTATGGGTGCACATATTTTTCCCACTTTTCATGTTTTATACTCATTTAAAATTAATAATTTGATGTTAGATTTAAAAAAATAATAATCTTATAAAATTAATAATTTGATGAAACGATCTCATTTAAAATTTATTTAAGCAAATAGTTTTATACTCACATGTCACCACAAGCAAGGTAAAAACTTTGGCTCCGTTTGGTTGGAGAACTAAATTTTGGAGAATAATTTTTATTATTCTCAAGAACAGGAGATATTTCCAGTACAAGATAGAACAATTATAAATTTATATTTTGATACATTCAGAGATATACTAGAGGATATTCTTAGTAGCGTTTGGGTAAAAAATGTAGAACAATGTCTAAATATATTTTTAAAAATAAAATAAATTATATAAATAATATTTTAATAAAATAATTAAATATTAATATATAAATAATAAAACTTAATAAATTAAATTATATATCAAATTTAATTAATTTATATTATATAATAAAATTTAATTATAATTATATTATTTTAAAAATAAAATTTATATAAATATATTTATTTATATATCTATTTATCGATAAAATAAAGAGAAGAACAAAATTATTTTCAGTTCTCTTAGGAATAATTTTTAACGGGTTGAACAACCTATTCTTCCACCGTTTGGCTACAATTTCGTGGATATCCCGTGTTGTTCCGGAATATCCGAATATCAAACGCAGCCTTAGGACGAGCTATTTATTGTATTTAAAAAAGGATAAACAATTCACCATATTTATTTTTTCAATATTTGAACCGTAGCTATGAAACTTAAAAAAATTACAAATCTCTTATAATAATCGACATTTTTGTCTTAATAAATAAACCCTTTTGTTGACGATGTTATTGTGTGTAATTTAATTACAAGAGCACTCGTCAAATTTCAAGTGAAAATGAGCTAAAACGAAAACGTTACGCGATCCGGAAATCTGACTTAAAGTGAATAGTAACTCCGGGTTTTCGATAAATCGCGGAGTAGAGAATGGTCCCGGTGCGTACAGAACTCCGAATATAGGATTTCAATAGCTCGTTTCGAACGGCTCGATTATTCTGAATCCAATGGCACTGACAGAATTGGATTCTGATGCACGGATATCGAGAAAAAGGGTTTTGAACGATTTGACATAAATAACTTAATAAATGGGGAATTAAGGAGAAAGATAGAGGGATTGGTACTTCGCGAATCCGAGACCAAATCGATCGAGATAAAATGCTAGATTCGATGTTCGCGACGTACTAAACGCGCTGGCGAGATCCGATCGGAAATCCGAAAGACGGATCTTCGGGAATTGCGAAAAGATCGCAGAGGGGTCAAAATCGCAAAACGGCGAAACGACAGAAAACCTAATATTTTATGCGCCAAATTGCGTGATTTTGAACGTGGAGGGTCTTATGCGCAAGATTCAACTAGTGACAGGGACTAGATTGAAATTAATTGGCTGTGGAGGGCTAATTTGCAAAATGGTCAATAGGTGTTATGTGGGATTTTAGGGTTTCTTCCACCAAAATCCTAACCCTAGCAGCCCTTCACCTCCCCTAGCCTCCAAACCGTCCTAGAACCCTCTCACCCTACCTGTGCTTGTGCTCCGGCCGTCAGCGAGGGTCTCCGCCAGGAAAAGGGTCTCCGAGCTCTCCTTCTATCTCCTTTCTCTCCATCTCCCTTTCCTCTCCTTTGGGAGCAGGAAGCGCCAAGGGTTGGATCCGGGAGCCGAGGCCCGATCCACCCGTAAGAGAGCTCCTCCGGCCATCCTGCCGTCGCGTGCGCCGTGGGAGCCGCGAAGAAGCCTCGGCCTAGCTAGGAATTGTTGGGAGCCGAGGTATGGAGATCATCTCCTTCACGGTTCTTGACGCTTGGGAACAAGCGTCGTCTTCCTAAGTTGCTCCGCGCCGTCTCCGCGAGACCCCGGATAGTCCTATATATGAGATATAATAGGGCTAAACTCTTAACCCGGCTTAAGCATTTTGGGTGGTGGCAAGGCCCAAGAGGTTAAGAGAGTTAAGCGTGCTAGGACGGGAGTAGACCTAGGATGGGTGACCCCCTGGGAAGTTGGGGCATCACAGATGGTATCAGAGCCAACTACCAGCTGTGT
Source organism: Aechmea fasciata (assembly GCA_025177825.1). NCBI lineage: Eukaryota > Viridiplantae > Streptophyta > Magnoliopsida > Poales > Bromeliaceae > Aechmea > Aechmea fasciata. Next base: position 13,049,005 of record CM045932.1, read on the forward strand.
GAGACGAGTCTCGCTGCCAGTGGTCCGGATGACGGGCTGTGAGACGAGTCTCACATCGCCCGGTACTTGTGAGTCCGAGCCTCGACGAGGACGTCGTGGCTTAAAGGTGGGGAGATTGTGAGACCCCAGATAGTCCTATATATGAGATATAATAGGGCTAAACTCTTAACCCGGCTTAAGCATTTTGGGTGGTGGCAAGGCCCAAGAGGTTAAGAGAGTTAAGCGTGCTAGACGGGAGTAGTCCTAGGACGGGTGACCCGGGAAGTTGGGGCGTCACGGTCTCCTCCGGCCGGCCACCCCGTGCCTGCTGCCGTCGCCGGAGCCGCGGGGAGGAAGGCTGCGGCCAAGCTTGGTCCCGGCTGGCCGAGCTTGGAAGGGAGAAGTAACCGCGCGGCGCCGTCGGTTTTGGAGGGTAGCATACTCCTTCCCCGACCTCGGGCCACCTCCGGCGCGCCACCCGGCTTCCGTACGCCACGGCCGCCGTTGAGCGCCCCGCCGCCGCTCCGGGTGGTGCGAGCCAGGGTTGTGCCCCTCGGCTTCCGGGCGCGGCCCGCCGTCCATCGGAGGAGCACGGTGGTCCCTCGACCTCCGGTCTTGGGTCCGTCGCCGTCCCGGCCGCCTCCGGCCGTCGCGCCGGGAGGCCACCTAACAGGAGAGCAAGATCGGTTTTGATCTTCTCGGCCCGCACCTCCGGCCACCCTCCGCCGCCGGACGGTGGGTGCCTTGGACCTCCCGACGTGTCGCACCCACCGCCAGGACCGGCCGCCGCCGTGCCGCCGCGACTTGACCAGCTCACACAGTCGGGTAAAATTTGTATAATTTTGTTAACAGCACCTAGTCTAGGGTTTAGGGCACTATTCCCGAGGCTCCAATGGGTCGTTTTGACCAAGTGAGGTGAGCACAAGCAACGAAATTTCGTGCTGAACGCGATGCTCACCTCCGTTACGAGTTTCAATGCCCCGATTAACGGGATAGTCATACTTTACGCGCGTGCGCGAGGTTTCGCAGATTTCACGTCGCTCGTGCGCGTGCCTGAAGCCCGACAAGGTGAGCACGGTCTTCGGCACGTCGAGACCTTTCAGTGAGTGTGATCGTGCGATTTATGGAGCACTGGCTTGCGTGCACGATCCCTAAAAGCTGTAAAATCGCATGAAATAGTACGATTTTATGTATGGACAGGGGCTTTTATGCAATTGTGCATTTTATGGTCGCTGTAGACAGTGTAGGGATACTGTGGGTAACCTCTGGACTGATCGTCCAAGGTCCCAAATAATTACAGAAAATCAGAAGTGATTTTCGGAGCGTTTTGCGGCGAAATTCGCCGACGGAACGTTATTTCGGCTCGGAATTCTTCCGGCAATTGTTGTAGGGTATTTACGATGTCGCTGAGCCTCGTTGGCTGGTCACCCGCGTCGTTTCGAGGGTTCGAAAACGACGGGTGAGCCACGGTGGGATTCCGGTGCAGTTTTCGGGACTTCCAGATATTTCGGCAATCGGTTTTGGGAAACCGATTCCCGTGGGGCTTTGTGAGTTGTCATACTTGTGTTCGGGGGTTAGATTCTAACCCGGTGGACCTCTCATAGGTTCAGGTGTTCCGCAGTCGACAGATCAGCGCTACAGTTATACAGGTGGGTATCTCGACTCGACGTCCGTTCAGTGGTGTAAGCTTGGTGACGATTCCTTCACCCTTTACTTTTACTTTGCTTATTTCATACTCGTGCATCGTATTACTCTAGTTTTACTCTGCTCAGTAGCTTCCTGGTTTTGCCCTACATGTAGGAGTCGAGTAGCTTCCATCAGTTACATTCTCTACTTGGGGACCTGGTTGGTCAGTAGATTCTCTATATACTTGGGGACCTGGTTGGTCAGTTTCTTTCTCTACTCAGGACCTGGTTGGTCAGTTACTTTGCATACTTTGGGACCTGGTTGATCAGTCACTTTCGTACTTGGGACCTATTTGGTCGGTTACACTCTTGGTACTTGGTACATGGTTGGCTCTTCGGTTACTTGATGACCCGTGTGGTGGGCCACAGGGGGCAAGATTGTCGGCTAGTTGCCGATGGATGATCTTTGAGCATGTCTACATTGATCGCCCGATACGTACTCGTCGTATTTCACGAACACAGGCGGTCTGATCCACCGTAAGAGGGTGTTCTTTTCCGGAAAAGTGGTCGCAGAGGTTCGACCCGTGAGCCCAAGAGGGGTTATATGCACTGGAGAGTAGTAGGGGCATTGCCTTGAGGTCTGCAGTGCTGACCAAGAGAGCATTGGTTCAGATTGGGTACTTTTGATGTCACGCCCCGAGCCCGCCAATTCGGTCGGATTCGGGCGCGCCGACAGACCGCCGAACGGACAGAGTTTCTCCTGTACGTTCAAGGCGTCGCAATCAATACAATTACAAGAGGTTCCAAACAGGAACAGATATTACAATCAGATTGCATAAGGAAGTATCATAAACATAAAACAACTACTTGCTATTACAACCATTCGTCTCAATTTAGAATTTTACATTTAACTTGAAGACTTTAAACTTCCTATAACAATCTAGATATTACAAATTTGATTACAATTTATTACAACTTATTCTCCCTTGTTATACCCCTAAGCTCATCAGGGGTACTTCTATCTCTGGTCTCCCGGTAGGGCGCTATCTGCGAGCTACGCCCTTGCCTCGCTACGCGCCTGCGCCGCTCACATGTATACCGTACCCCCAAAACGCAACACGGTGGTGAGAACTATTGTCCAGAGTTCTCGTGGATACGGTCACCCAAGAGAACAGCTCGACCCATGGGTCCAAGGAGGCACTTCAGATATGTTAGTCCAAAAACATATATAGATATATAACTTGCAACTAACATAAAAACTTGCCTCACAATATGCAATATGCAAAATTACCCTTTAGCTCTTAGCTTTTCTTTACTTTATTGCTATTCTTTACTTCAGCCTTTCCATTCATACCTAGCTATTTACGAGCTTAGCTATTACTAGCACTATCCATTAGTTATTTACAACTTTAGCTAGTCTTAACGTTCTTTACCTTTTGGCACTTATGCTACTTAGCAATTTATTTCTAAGGTCACTCTACCTCAGCTCACTAAGCCACCCGACTCGGTCTTGAGTCAATCCATTGCGGATAATCCGCCCGCTGTCTAGCCCGAGGTGTTGGACGTCTCGCAACTACCCCAGCTGTCAACAGCCTGTCGCCCTCTGTGACTCAGCCTCACCGCGGCGAAATCGTCGCACACGCGGAACCCAGCTGTCACTTGACATAACCATTCTGGAGGCGATCGCGGCGGACTTACCCAGCGAGGACCCAAGTCATGACTTAACCATCTGGCGGCGAACTAATCGCACCTCACCCAACAATGGTTTGAGTCACTCCTCCGCCCCCTGCTGCGGTCGTATCGTACTTACCGAGCAATGGTGTCCCAAACACAGGGTGTCAACTCATGGCGATCTGATCCTCACCCGGCTTAACCGGTATCGAACACATTCGGCTCACCCACCCGGCGGCGAAATCGTCGCACAACGCCACGACGGTGGTATAGCCCTGGACGACGAAATCGTCGCACACGCCCGACACCAACTTAGGTGTCCCAAATCTCGGGATTCCATGAATCCGTTCCACTTAACTTGAGGGTTAGCTAGGCCCTCAAGAGACGACCCTCTAGGTCCATTGTCTTTACCTCCTAGGTCTACTTGACACTAGGGTTCACTCTTTATCACATAACCTAGGTTGACTTAACTCTAGGTTCAATGTCATTCCAACTCGACCTATGTTTATTAACACTAGGTCCACTATCTTCTTTATCCAACCTATGTCCTTGACACTAGGTTCACTATTCTTTACCTAGATCCATATGACTCTAGGTTCACTACAACCTATGTTCTTTACACTAGGTTTGATGCCACACTCCTAGGTCCATTGACTCTAGGTTTACTATAACCTATGTTTATTAACACTAGGTTAGATGCCACACTCCTAGGTCCATTGACTCTAGGTTTACTATAACCTATGTTTATTAACACTAGGTTAGATGCCACTCGATCTATATGTGTATTTAGTCCATGATTCACATTCTTATACTTGGCATTCATATACTTAACATTCTTATGTTAACCATTCCATTTACATGCACATGATTATATCTAGCATGTACTTATTATGCTAAGCATGCATTTATTCATACATTTCATTTAGCATCTAGTTCATATATCAACTTAGCATGCATATCATGTATTTGCAACTAGACTCTAGTTCATGCATTTATCTAGCATTTAACTCATGCATTCTCTTAGCATTTAACACTATGTTCTTTAACATGCATTTCTATACTTGCAACATATGTCAATTATATGCATCAACTTGAAACCATTACTCTTAGACATATTTAGGCGACCTAGTCGCTTCGGTAAACACAACCCACCTTATTATGCTCTCCGATTGCTCGTCGACACTCGCAATCGGCCGCCGTGGCACTCTTGACCCGGTTTGGCTCGAACTCTTGCACGACCACCCGAACGATCTCCGAATCCCAATCTGAGACCTTGTGCCGTTGCCCCACGCCTTCAAGTTGCCCCAGTTCCGTTTTCATGAATTTTGGGCTCCTATCTTGCGTCCTGCGGACATCTGGTATGAATATATTAAATGATTAATATCTTTATACTTGCTCGTCAGATCACCGAACCGAGCGCGCCAACGCGTTCGTTGCACCCCCAATTAGGTTTCTATGGGGTCAAATGAGATCAAACTCATCTATTTCTAAAAACCCCCTTTTTAACCCTAGGTTTTGCACTTTTGCAAAACCCAGATTGATCCCTAGAACAAGCAATAGAGAGCTTGTCTAACCTCTAGGTACTCATCTAAGAGCATTAGAGCCATCCATAGGGTGTTTAAAACAAACCCTAGAAATCCACCATTAGAGCACCTTGAAGAACACATGATTTTCATGAGTTTCCAAGCCTCTACAAGGTTCTAAAGCTTGTAAGAAGATCAAAACTCTAAATCTAGGGTTTAAAAACCCATTACTAGAAGATCTACCATGAGAGGAGGCTAAAGCTTACCTCTACAAGCTTGCCACGAGCTCATGGGAGAGGAGGAAGATGACCAAGAGGACCTCCATCATCATCCTCTTAATCATCTCCATCTTCTTCCTCTTCCTTCTCTTCTTTTCCTTCTCTCTTTTCCTTCTTTCTTTCTTTCCCCTTCTCTTCTTCTCCTTGCTGTCGAACAGAGAGAGAGAGGGACACGAGAGAGGGAGAGAGAGGGAGACTGCTGTGAAGGGGAAGGGTTTTGGGTTATATTTTGTTGCAACAATAGCAACTAAGCCCCTCCAAACCTTTTATTTCGAAGCAGTCCAAAACTGCTGCCAGACCCATTCTGTACCGGTATAAGACCCCTTTGTACCGGTATAAGCTGCTCCAGAGGCAAACCCGAGAGCGGCCTCTCGGTTTCGTAGCATTTGTACCGGTATAAATCCACTTTGTACCGGTACAGACACCAAAAATCTCAAACCCGAGAGCTGCTGCCCTCTCGGTAAAAGTTGCTATCTGGTCTGACAACTTTGCTTGTCTATAAAGCTTGCTCTTTCTTTGCTTTTCGCGTCGTTTCGACTCTAATTTGCGCCGAACAACGCCAAAACCTTTCTAACTCTTTTGGATCCTCTCTTAACCCTTCCAAGATGCCTGGAATGGTTATTGGAACTTGTCCAATTACTCGTTCGCGCACTTTAGCCAATTTGGTTAAAGTTCGGGTTGCTACATTTGAGCTTCTATACCTGTTGTCGCATACTTACAGTAGCTGTTGTTTCATATCTGTATATCTCTCCCATTTATTTGTTTATCATAGCTACTGTACTACTATTATCTCCTCTTGTGTCTATCTCATGAGGTATCCAGCAGGAGGGGGAGACATGTTTACATGTTCTCACCCCTCGCCTTCTTTTTCAGGTGACATTGCAGGAGTTAGTGGGACAGCTAGTGAGGAGCGAGTCTAGTTCGCGACATAGGTCCGTCCTTTTGTCGGTTATTCCTTTACCCTTTCTGTTTTATGACTTAGACTTATTTATGGTTCAGTTCAGTTTTGCTTTTGAATATGAGATGTTTTATAATGTAATAAAAGGCTTTGGGTTTTATGTGATAAAATGGTTTTCTACCCCTCGTGGTAGCGTTTTAAAAAGAAAAGGTTTCCGTGTGGAAAATAGATTTCAAAAGCTTTCCTCGTGGATTTTATAACTTAGCATTTCAAAATCAGTTTCCGAGTAGAAAATATTTCAAATGATAGATGTGGTTTTATGAATGAGTAAATGTGAATGAACCTGTGGTGAATGGTGTGAATATGTGTATGTTGATTGGAATAAATATCTGTACACTTGGTTGTGCTTGTTTGGCTGTATTTCATTCTCTGTACTTGTGCGATGCCGTGCAAATACAGGGGAGACTTTGTCCGTGTGAATAGTGGTCTCCCTCTATTTGTGGCAGGTCTGACATGTCCTTGGGGGTCAGGGTTTGAAAAAAAAAAAAAATTTCCGCTGTTTTTATACTTCAAAATGACCTGGGGCGTGACATCTCTTTCCGTAAATAAATTTATAAGCAGAAAAAATTCATAAGTACATGAAAAATAGTGACATATTTATCGCTTAATAAAAATGGTAAATAGTTCAGTGCTTTATAAAGAAGCGAATGTCTCACTACTTTCAAAGTAGTTCATTACTCATCGTTTTTATTTTAGTTACACATTTGGTTCACCGAAAGTGTAACATCGAAAAAGGTAATTTTAGGAAGTAATATTTTATCGGTTGTTTGGTTTACGAAAATGAATATGAAAGTCACTTTACGAAAGTAGATCGCTAAAGTGAGTTATAACTAAATCTCCCTTTTTTGACATCGGCTAAAAATATTCAAAAGTCACCGAAAGTGAAGAGCTTATCTAAGAGGTTATATTTGGTCTTAATTTTAATACTTAAATTTATTTTTAAGTTCAATTTAACTTTAAATGTGAATTAAAATCATGATCACATTTTGAATTTTATTTGTAAATTAAAATTCAACATAAATTTTAAAATTCAAATTTATTACTTTAAATTTAAATTTAAAATTTATTTTTATTTAAATTTGAACTCTAGAATTTAAAATTTAAATTTTAATCAAATTATTTTTTGTTAAGAACTTCAATTTGAAATTTGACTTTAAATTGTTCCAACTATAAATTCAAATTATTGACTGAAGTTTGAATTTAAAATTTAAATTTTTAAGTTCAAATTCAAATTCAAATTTAAATTTGCTATTTACATTTAATTTCATTAATGAGTTTCAATCTGAATTTGAATTACTGTGAATTCAAATGTTCGATTCGAATTGTAATTTAAACTCATATTTTAATATTAATTTAAATTGTGAATTCATATTTGAATTGAAAATTTAAGATCAAAGAGTAAATTAATATATGATTCAAATTGTAAATTCAAATTTGAATAAATGTTCTAATGTTTGTGTTGAACTTTTATTTTAAAATTTAATTTCAGTTATAAGTTATAACTTAACTTTTAAATTCAAATTGTAAATTAAATTTATGTCTTAAATTTTAATTATAAATTCAACTCAGATTTAAGTTTAAATTTAAAATTTAAAATATAACTTTGAGTTCTAAATATTAATTTAAATTTAAATTTTTAATTTAAATTGCAAGTATATGTCATTTGTTTATATTTTCACCTCTTTATATATAATTCAATAATAAAAAAATTATTGAATTATAGTTTTAATTTTTAATTTATAGCAACCAAACAATTGAACTGAAAAGTCACTTTTCCAAATGTCACTTTTTCCACTTCATCGATTTTCGAGCAACCAAACATGCCCTAAAGAGAGTTCGGTTTCGTGTGAAAGTTATTAAAAAAATTATCTTCGGACTCCAAAAATAATTTTTTAATTGTTAGGCTACTGTAGAACTACTTTTATGTTTTACAAATTTTGAAAAAAGAAAAAAGAGGTGTTTCTGCATTATGTGAAAAAGAAGAGAAAATGAAAACTTCCTTGAAAATGAAAACTTCCTCGAGCAGACTATCATTGTGCACAAGTCTATTATAGCTATTCAAACACAATCCATGATAGGAGTTCAAATCCTCATGATTGGGATCATATATAATTACTACCAAATATTTCGTGTAATGCACATTGGAAAAAAATATAAATTTAAAAATTCTCAAAAGGCCTTTTTGCATAAAATTTTCAATAATTCTTCACTTTTGCAAATATAGTCCACTTTTTAGGATTTTGCATATTTGATATATTTTTCAAAAAAATGATGAAGCTAAACTCTCTTTCAAAATGTATAAAAAATGAACATTGAATGTCTTGAAAAATACAACTAACAAGTTATTATTGAAGTATTTTTTTTCTCGAAACACAAAATTCTCACCTAGCATATATAAATAAATAACTTAAAATAATTGTTGGAAATATTAGAGAAGCGGAAACTTACAAACCGGATAGCCAACGTGTCAGGAACCCAAATCGAATCGATCGCTTGTTTTACTAGCCTTCTTGGATCGTCCTATCTCGATGCTTCTGGATCTCCCATGTTTCTCACCTTCTCCTACGCGTATGCCTTACGCCACGGATCGACGGATGCTGATCTGATGCCGGATGTAGGATGCCGATCGAAGAGGGCTACTAGAGTCCTCTTCAATGTCCACATGCCAAAACCCTGGGAACGTAGGTGGAAATCCCAAAGAGGCAGAAGAGAGAAAAAAAGGGGATTTCGTATTCGATCGTCTCTCGGCAGGAGAGAAAAGGGGGACGTATTTATACAATAACAGAACCCCTAAATATCCTGAATCTCACAACGAATAGGATAAGGATAAGGATATCTATTAACATATAATAGATATCAACTAATAGATATGTTTCTTAACTGATAAGAAACATATAATTCATTCATATCCTAAACTAATTAGGATAAATCTCAATCCACAACTTAAGTGGATTGGGTTCAATTAACCGCCAATGTGGACACACCACATGGCTACAATCTCCCACTTGGCCACATTGGCCAATTCTCTCTTACTCATTCATCCCTTCATACATAATTTCGGAAGTTCGGTACCTTACAACAAATCCGTAGTATAGAGTCAGACCGAAACTAAACAGGTAGAACAGAAACAAGTTCCATAGACATACAAAATGTCAGGTACAACAATACTCGCTCCAACGAGTTAAAATAGCTGTATGTACAAGGACTGCAAAAATAAAAGTACCACTACCTGCAGCACGGGTTTCTTTATCTCGGTGACTCGTAATGTAGGGCTCTAGCTCGCAACACCCTTGCCACGATCAGCCTCGGAAGATGCAGCATCCGGAACCGATGTCTCTTCAAAAGGATAGTAACAACTGGCGTGAGAATTACTGTAAAAATAAGTAGTCCTCTGTCACGCCCCAGGTCATTTTAGAGTATAAAAACAGCGGGAATTTTTTTTTTTTTTTTTTTTTAAAACTTTGACCTCACAAGGCATGTCGACCTGCCACAAATACAGATAGGCCACTGTTCACACGGAGAGAGTCTCCCCTGTATTGGCACGGCATCGCACAAGTACAAAGAGTATTTTTACATTCACACAACCACAACCACGTGTATAGATAGTAAATCCAATCAACATACACATCCAAACACCATTCACCACAGGTTATCCACAATTCTTCATTCATAATTCCACATCTATCAGTTGAAAGATTTCCTACTCGGAAACTGGTTTTGAAATACTAAGTTACCACAATCCACGATAAAACCTTTTAAAACTGTTTCCCACAAGGAAACCCTTTCTTTTTAAAACGCTACCACGAGGGGTAGAAAACCATTTTATATTGAAATTCCAAAAACCAATATTATATTCCAAAACCAAACGATATTTATAAGTAGAGAATATGAACCAGTTATAAGTCTAAGTCATAAACAAAGTAAACAGGAAGGATAAAGGAATAACCGACAAAGGGACGGAGCTATGTCGCGAACTAGACTCGCTCCTCACCAGCTGTCCCACTAACTCCTGCAATGTCACCTGAAAAAGAAGGCGAGGGGTGAGAACATGTAAACATGTCTCCCCCTCCCAGTGGATACCTCGCAGAGATAGACACAAGAGGAGATAATAGTAGTACAGTAGCTATGATAAACAAGTAAATGGAGAGAGATATATAGATCTCAAACAACAGCTACTGTAAGAATGCGTCAACAGCTATAAAAGCTCAAAAGTACCCAATCTGAACCAATGCTCTCTTGGTCAGCACCGCAGACCTCAAGCCAGCTCTCTTGGTCGGCACCGCGGACCTCAAGCCAATGCCCCTACTACTCTCCCAAGCATATAACCACATTTAAGGCTCACGGGTCGATCCGCTGTCGAACCACTTTTCCGGAAAAGAACACCCTCACTTGCGGTGGATCAGACCGCTGGTGTTCGTGAAATGCGATGAGTACGTACCGGGCGATCAATGTAGATATGTTCAATTATTAACCATCGGCAACTAGCCGACAATCCCGCCCTGTGGCCCATCGACCACGTGGGTCGTCAAGTAACCAGAAGAACCAACCAGGTACCAAGTACTGAGTGTGACTGACCAAATAGGTCCCAAAGTATGCAAAGTAACTGACCAACCAGGTCCTGAGTAGAGAAAGAAAGAAACTGACCAACCAGGTCAACTAGGATGGAACAACTCAACATCCTCTCAACTGTATGCAAGCACTACTGAAGGAAACACGAGAACTGACCACTCAGGTCAACTAGGATGGAACAACTCAACATCCTCTCAACTGTATGCAAGTACTACTGAAGGAAACACGAGAACTGACCAACCGAACAACAAGGTCACTGAGTACACTGAAGTAAACTGACCGAACAGGTCACAGATGTCATAGGCTGACAAGAAGTAATCTACTCTACTCCTACACATGATACTAAACATGAAAACACTGAGTAGAGTAATACTGTAACAAACAGGTGCAAGATATATCTAGGATAAACGATATAAACAGTAAGGGTGGAAGGAACGTCACCAGCGTGTACCACTGTACGGACGTCGGATCGAAGTACCCACCTGTACAAACACGGCGTCTGACTCTCGTCTGAGGAAGAAGTATCGATCGGACCTAAGGAGATCCACCAGGTTAGTGTCTAATCCACTAACACAAAACACCGAACACATAACTCCATAATTAAACCCACGGTAATCGGTTTCCCAAAACCAATTGCCGTATCGAGCTGCAGATCCGTAAACCTCACTGGGACTCCGTCGGGACCCACGAATCGTCCCGAACGCAACGACTCATACCAAGAGTCACCCGCTGCCCCAAACACTCTTATTCGGATGTTTTGGCAAAGAAACATAAAGTAACACTATAATACAATTATCGTCGGATAATTGTACGACTACGAGTTTCCAAGTGGCTACTTCGACACCGGAACCCACCGTCGCTCACCCGTCATTTCCGAACCATCGAAATGACGCGAGTGACCAGCCAACAAGGCTCAGCGACCACACAATAGTTTACGAAGCACCGTCGGAATAATTCCGAACCAAACCCGCGTTCCGTCGGCGGATTTCGCCGAGAAACGCACCGAAATCGACTTTTCGATTTCCGCAAAAGCCCTTGGATCATGGACAATCAGTCCATAGGTTATCCCTAACTTACACATGCTGTCCACAGCAAACTCGAATAGCACAATTACACAAAAGCCCTCCGAATTACCCGAAATCGCACTATTTCATGTGATTTCGGGGCTTTTACGGTTCGACTACTCTAACCGGAGGTCAATCAGACCAACCGAGACACTCACTGATAGGTTTCGGCGTGCCGAGACCGTGCTCACCTTTCTCGAGCAATTTCGGACATCAGAGGGCGCGGGAGCGACACGAAAAATCTGAAAACAAATGCGACCGCACGAAAAATGGGTATATCTCGCCGACTGGGATCCGCTGACCCTAAATAAGGTGACCACTGTGATCGTCACTGACAGACGATCACCGTGCTCCCCTCCGGAGGCATCGGAACAGCCTCGGGTCTCCGAAACAGCGCACGCAAACCGAAACAGCAGCCAAAAAGGCTCAAACAGGAGCGACATCGCGAAACAATGGATCGGGGTCTCCGCGACCAAATCCAAGGTGAGCACGATGATCAGCGATACGTCTAGATCCTCGTGCTCCCTTCCGTTGGGATCAGAGAGGCCCGGAAAGCATAGAACATTAACCCGACAAAAAGACAGCCCTATTCTATGCTTACCGGAGCTAGGATGGGGCACGGCGGCTGGCGGCGGCCGGACAGCGGGCACGCCGGCCAGTGGAGGGTGCGGGAGGTCAGAGGAGGCCGGGGCTTGCGTCAGCAGGCGGCGGGAGGCGGCGACGACAATGGCGACGATGCCCTAGAATAACCCGAGAGGAGTTTGGGTTAAACTCCGGCCAACAGGGAGCTCCGGCGGCGGGTCCGCCGGCGGTAGACGGGTGCGGCCGGCCAAAGTGAGCCGGTGCTCACGCCGGCCGGGCGGCGGCAAGACAGGGCGAGGCTCGGCCCGCACAGACTCGTGCGCCGCCGGAAGTGGGCGGCGGCGGCCACGGCGGCGGCCGGTCTCCACGGGACGACGGCGACGGTTCACCCGAGGTCGGAGGAGGAGGAGGAAGCGGCGGCGTGGCGTAGGGAGGCCGAGAGCCCACTTCGGTTTGGGCTCGGCCGCCAGCCCCGAGATGGCTTTAGCGCGGCGCGGCGGCGCTCCGGGCGGCAATGGCCGACGGCGGCGGCGATGGCGACTCCTACCGGACGCGAGGGTGTCGCCGAAGGGTAGGCCTCGCCGAGCATGAGATCCGACCCAATGGTTGGCTAGGTGGTGAGAGGAAGTAGAAGGTGGTGGTGGACGGATCACGGCGGGTACGCGTGGTGAGGGCGAGGGACCATCGAGAGGCTACTGGGGTTTCGGTTGAGGAATATCGAGAGGACCTAGGGTTAGGGTTTCAAGTGGAAAGCCTAATGCAACCATATATACATGGTGCAGAATTGCAAATAAGTCCACCAACACTAAGAATTTCAAACTGGGTCCTCAACAGCATGAGTAAAATGCATGAATAACCCTTCACGTGCGATCCCGCGCGTTTCGGTACATAAATTATTTGGACATTTGCAAAAATACTAATTTGCCAACATTGACCTCTCCTCGATCAACGTGCGATTTCTACAGATCCGTCATTTGATTTACGAACGGATTGCACCAATGCGATCAAGACGTCGAAGACATCAAACCCACTATTTTGTTTCGCCTTGATCACGGATTCGCGATGAAATCCGTTCGCTCTCCAAGTATCTGATCTTGCCAACGTTGACCCCTTTGCGATCATCTTGCAATATCCGATCATTCCTCATTCGCTGGATTTCGATCCATCGATTCAAATAAGGTTTCAAAGACGATCGAGACATCGAATCTAGCATTTTATTTCATTCGATTTGGTCTCCGATCTGACGAACCCATCTCTCCATCAATTCCCGTAATAAACCAACTTATTAACATATATACTTTATATATGTAAAATTGTTCGGACCCTTTTTCTCGACAACCGTGCATCGAATTCGATTCCGCTGCCAACGGTTCCAACATATCCGAGCTGCTCGAAACGAGCTATTGGAAGCCTATATTTGGAATCCAAAATTCCGAACCTAACTTCTATTCCCTCATCCTAAAACTGAAGTTACTATTCACTTTAAGTCAAACTTCATAATCGCGTAACTTCTCCGTTTTAGCTCATTTTCTCCTGAAACTTGACGAGTACTTATGTAATTAAATTACACACATAAACATCGTCAACAGAGAGTCAAATGGCACAGTCAAAATTTCGGTCTTCACATCCTCAGTGGGTACCGCCCTCAATACCGTCGGTCCACCCACTAAGTCTACAGGAGGAAGCAAAGATAGTAGGAAAATCTGAAAAGAAACTACAGCTAAAAGCCACTACACTATCCTGCTCTACTCTAACCAACTGTAGTACATGTCCATCCTGACCCAATCTCACTGGGACTGTAAGGATACCTGTCCTCGGTACTGTGAATACACCGGAGTGGCACTCGTGGGCGTGACCCAACCAAGTATGCAAGCATGTCTCTGTCGAGCTCAATCAGGCTCTCACAGGCTAAAGTCAAGTAACATGGTCCAATTGGTCTACCCATCAACAAGTCACGTGCCCTTGGCACAACCGACGCCAAAACGGCGATCCGGTCCGCCGTCAATCCCGACAAAGACACAACCGGTCCCCAAAGACGAGCGTAACAGATATGTTAACTACCTGGGGTACTCGCCTCGCTGAAACTATGGCGATACAATCTAACAATGGCTCCTAGAGCTAAATCAGGTAGTTCAAGCATGTGACGAGTTCAAATCGCAAGTTTTCTCCTAAGTCATTGTCACGCCCCCGCCCCAAAACCGCTACCGATTTGGTCCGGTTCGGGCGCGAGCGACGCGGATGGACAACACCTCCTCTATCCGCCCAAGGCTCAACAATAGATTGTGTACAAGAATTTACCCAGAAAAAACTAAATTCTAAAAGTACACAAACGACGAAAGGCACAAACAGTGCCAACAAACTAGAGCAAGTAATCCATAAGTAGATATAAGTGAAATAAAAAGAGATACATCTAGCTATTACATCACATTGTCCTTTACATTTAAATCTTTACTTTTTCCAAAAGGAATACATGTTCATCAAGTACATAGCTCTCCAAATCCCCACTTACAAGAATCTTTCTCAAATACATAGGTGTGCTAATGCAAAAAGGAAAGCTACTACTCTACCAGACCCTCACTAGACGGGCGCGATGCCCTTACCACGGTCCTCACCCGGCGAACTTGTACCTAGCACTAGAAATAGAGTGGGGTGAGAACTATCTTCCATAGTTCCCAGTGTGCTAGGCCGCCGACTGCGCCGATCTCCCCACTAGGTCCAAGTGGGCACAAGCAGCAACAACTAGATATGTAGATAGATATCTAAAAACTGTAATTGCATAATAGAAAAACTATGCTACTATGCCCATAATCATGTAAAATGAATGCATGTATCATATAGTAAGGATTTACTGTCATGCTAATAAGTTCTCTCTATATTCAATAACCAAGTGTTCAACGTTATTGTTATTTATCCATTTACCCAATCTGTTGCGAAACCCTTGGGTTTGCCTACGCCTCACATATAAATCCTTTTTTGGGTAGGAGGCTCCACGTGCACTCAAACCCGGGATTGTCTGTGGACCTCCACGTGGTCCCGATCGCGCGACACTCCGGAGTACTCGACGACATGAATGGCTATACTATCCCAAATACAGACCGTGAGCTTGATCTATCCTCTCCACGTAAGGATACCTTACGAACTAGGGTCAACTTTTCTCTCGGAACTCATCTATTCCGACCAACATATATATGTGGTTAGCTTTACTAAGTTCTTGTTCTCGAGTCATTTTCTAGGGATTTCACCTATCCCTAAATCTATAGACCTCTAGTGTCAAATACACTACTTTAATGCCACTCGTCATGTTCTTTAACATTATATGCCACTCGATCTATGTCACTAAATAACCATCGAGTTCACCTCTCTCTTTTAGCACTATAGGATCCGATGTCTTGACCCATTCCTCACCTATCTATTCACCTAGCATTCCAAGTACACTAGGTTTACATTTAGAAGCATAAGGAAGGAGTTATATAGACAATCCCACAATGCAACATGCAAGAAAAGAAAATCATGTATTTCTAAGACATAGAAAGGAGTTCAATGATTTCGGTACTACACCCCCCACCATTCGAAGATGTTCTAGGATGTGGAGGTGTCACGGTCCGAAACCGCTACCAATTTGGTCCGGTTCGGGCACGTCGAACAGACGCCGAATGGACATAGTTTCCCCCGACCGCCCAAGGCTCGCAACAACAGTCGTGCACATATAGTCGCCCAGGCAGACATACAACATACACGAGACATCCATAAGGATGAACCAGCAAGTACATAGACAAGCATTCACAAGAGCAAAGTAAACATACAAGTATACAAAAGAGAGCAACTCTAGCTATTACACTGTATTCCACCATAGTATCTTTTAATTACATTTCCATCTTTCAAAATGTAAATACTACTTGATTATTTAGATATGAATAATTACCCAAAATACAACATTTGTCCCCAGTACGCGAAGGTACTCTAATGCAAAATAGGAAAGCCTCTAGCTACCTAGGGCGCTATGTCCTTGCCGCGATCCTCGCTCGGTGCGCTGGCCTTGTAATAAAATGGGGTGAGAACTATCTTTCATAGTTTCCAGTGGGTTCGGCCGCCGACTCCGCCGATGTAAGGATGTGAATTCTCGAAATTCGAGAGTTGCACTTCGTCCAGAATCGACTAATTGTCGAGTGGGTATACTTTGGAAAAGCCAAAGATGCCCAAGGCACCAAAAGTGCATTGGAATTGGAGTCCACGAGAGCAAAATGCGAAGAATCTGCATTCGCGTGCACTCTCGTGGACCTGGCCTCCGAATGGAGGGACCGGTTCCCGAGTGCATGGTGCACGAGGAAAATCCCATGCGCACCAATATTGCTCTCTAGGACCGGTCCCTGGCATAAGGGACCGGTCTCCTCAAGCAATGGAAGGTCCCTGTGGGGACCGGTCTCCCAAAGTGAGGACCGGTTCCCGAGCGCGTCCCTTTGAGAGCAAGCTCTCAGGACCGGTCTTGGCTGGAAGGACCGGTCTTCGAGGGACCGGTCTCGGTGGTGGAGACCGGTCCTGTGCACGAAATTGGGCTGACAGAGGACCCAGCCACGAGGAGTGCTCTCTGGGACCGGTCCCCAAATAGAGAGACCGGTCCCTCTGGGCAAAAAATGCCCAGGCAGCCTAGGTTAATAGAACCAAAGTGGAGGGGCTTTTATACAAAATGACCATTAGTTAAAGGGTATAGAGAGCAAAAGACTCTCTCTCACTCTCTCATTTCCCTCACTCTCTCCCTCTCTCCCTCTCACCCATTTCTCTCCCTCTCTCTCTCTAGAAAGAAGAGAACGAAAGAAGGAAAGAGAAGGAGAAGAAAGGAAAGAAGGAAAAGAGAAGAAAGAAAGGAAGGAGAAGAAAAAGAAGAAGAAGGAGATCAAGCTATGGGATAGGAGCTTCTTACTCGCTCTCTCCTTACCATTGGAGTAGCTCAAAGTGGTAAGCTACTGAACCCTAGTTTGTAGAACTTAGGGTTTTGGGTTTTGATGCTTAGGAATGGGTCAAATGGACCCTTAGAGAGCTTCTAAGTAGATCAATCCCATGATTAGGGGCTTCGATCAAGTGGTTTGCTATATGTGCAACCTAGGGCCCAAATTAGGGTTTTTCAAGATGTTGGGTTTTGATCTAAATTGATCGCATATCTAACATATTGATAGGTATTTAAACGCGTTGGAGGCGACGGTTCGTCGATCCGACGAGCGGTTTGAGTGATCCGAGCAAAACAAGGGTTTGGAGCTGCATATTGGCCCAAAAAAGCCAAAGTGGTGATTGGGGGCTACTAGTTGGACGTCGTAGCTTCGTGAAGCTTCCCAAAGGTAGGGGGTGCCTTACCGAAAACTTCGAACTCTTTTCTATGTCTTAGAAAAATACTTGATTTCATCTCTTGCATCTAGCATTGTAGAATTGCATGTTTAGACTATTCCTTATGCTTTCTAGTGATAACCTAGTGTACGTGGAATGCTAGGAGAATGGATAGGTGAGGATTGGGTCTGAACAGTAAATCCTATAGTGCTAAAAAGAGAGATGGACTCGATGGTTATTAGTGACATAGATCGAGTGGCATATAATGTAAAGAACTTGACGAGTGGCATTAATATAGTGTATTTGACACTAGAGGTCTTTGGACATAGGGATAGGTGAGATCCCAAGAGAAATGGCTCGTGAACATAGAACTTAGTAAAGCTAAGCACATGTGAATGTTAGTCGGAATAGTGGAGTTCCGAGAGAATTGTTGGCCCTAATAGTAGGGTATCCGCACCTGGAGCCTCCTACCCAAAAAGGGATTTATATGTGAGGCGTAGGCAACCCAAGGGTTCGCCAAACATTGGGTAAATGAAATATTAATGTTGTCATTGAACAATCATTGTTGAACATAGAACGAACTTGGTAGCATGTTAGTAAACCTCTTACTATATGATGCATGCATTCATTCTATATGATTATGGGCATAGTAGCATAATTTTCCTATTATGCATTTACAGCTTTCAGATATCTATCTATATATCTAGTTGTTACTTGTGCCCACTTGGACCTAGTGGGGACATCGGTGGAGTCGGTGGCCGAGCCCACTGGGAACTATGGAAGATAGTTCTCACCCCACTCTATTTCCAGTGCTAGGTACAGGTTTGTCTAGTGAGGACCGCGGCAAGGGCATCGCGCCCGTCCAATGAGGGCCTGGTAGTATAGTAGCTTCCTTTCTGCATTAGAGTACCATTGTATCTAGATGCTTTATATTTTGGAAGAACTATGTATTTGAGTAAATGAACACGTATTCATTTTGGAAAGAAAAGATGTAAATTGTAAACGATTACAAGTTGTAATAGCTAAGTAGTATACTCTCTTTATTTCACTTGTTTATTACTCGTGGATTACTTGCTCTTGTTGTTGTCGGCACTGTTTGTGCCCTCCGTTGAATGTGCATGTTTAGAATTTAGAATTCCTGGGTAAATTCTCGTGCATATTCCTGTTGTTGAGCCTTGGGCGGGCAGGGGAGGTGCCATCCGTCCGGCGTCCGCTCGGCGCGCCCGAACCGGACCAAATCGGTAGCGGTTTTCGGGGCGGGGGCATGACAGCCGATCTTCCCACTATGTCTAAGCAGGCACCGATAGATAGATAGATAGATAGATAGATAGATAGATAGATAGAAATAACTGCAATTCTACTCTATCATGCCTCAGAAGTAAGCAATGCAATCATCATACAATAAATCTACTATCATGCTAGTATGATGTCAAGAGTATATAGATGCAACATAGCAATATAATCTACAACATACACTATGTCTACTCAGGGTAAGAATGCAACCCTACTATGCCATTCATGTTCATTACCCAATTCCACTTGGTTAACCCGGAGGTTTCGCCCTCGACCCACTCTCAATCTCATAGGTGAGGAGAAGCTGCACTCGCACACCGAGACCGTCTGCGGGACAACTACGTATGCCCCTAGTGAAGTACTCCGGAGACTCGTGCCTCGGTGGAGCGACCACCGACAAGCAAACAGACTAGTGAGTATGATCCAATCCTCACAAGAGGATACCCCTATCTACAAGGGTCATAGTGCCTCTTCTGCACAATCACAATGCATAATCAAATGCCGGGACTTCTACCATCCCTAAGTTCATGTCATGTTTACTACACTAGACTCGATGCCACACGTTCGATCGATTGTAGTAAATGACTCCACTATTCTACATGCCACTAGTTCATGTCATAGTGCTTCTACTAAACTAGTTCAATGTCAACTATTAACAACATCTCAAGTTCAAGTTGTCATTTATCATGCCACTATAGGATTTCATGTTATCAACTCTAATTCACATGCGCCTTAGATTCTCGTGTCAAGCTCATAATTGCTACACTACTAAGGAACATGCAAGGATTAGAACGACTATGCAACAACCTATAGTACATAAAAGCAACATATGAGATATGATCAACATGTATAAGACTTAGACATAAAAGGAAACCCGGTTGCTTCGGGATGGACACCCCCTACCTCTTGGTGATGCCACAAGGCTATGATTCCAATTTTGTGATTTTTGGAAGCTTAAGCCGCGCGCTGCGGCAATCTTTACGTTAACAAGCCTTTTCTTCGATATCTTCGCGTAGGCTCGACGGATCGCCGAACCGACTTCACCAGCGCGTTTCGTTACCTACCAATTAGGTTTATATGCGCTCAATTTAGATCAAACCCCAAGATTTTGAAAAACCCCATTTTGAACTCTAGCATGAAATTAACCTCCAATATTTCCAAATTAAATGGAGCAACATGCTAACAATACTCTAGAGGTTACTAGAATGCCAAGTATTTAGGATTTAATCAATTCCTAAGCATTTTACCCAAATTGTGAACGCGAGACGGAAACACGCCGCTCCAACGGCGCACGAAACCCGATCCGATGCTTGTTAAGAATTTTATAAGTTGGCGAATTTCGTGAAATAATCGGAGTCTTGAAGGAGTCAGGAGCACACTTGGACGAAGAAGATGCAAACAGACGATCCAAGACTCAGCGGAGAAGCCCGGCACCTCAGGCATGTTTTAAAGATAATCTTTGGTGATTTTAGACTAAGATATAGTGATTAGAAGACTTGGATTAATCTTAATTTGACAAAATTTCAAATCTGGAAAAACCTTGATCCAAGACCGGTCTTGAGGAGCAAGTCCGAATCCCGAGAGCTTGATCCTTGCATAGCTTTAATCTGATCCGGAGTCGGAGCTAAAGTCCGAATCCCGTAGCTGGTGTTTTGAAGAGTCTTAATTCAAGACCGGACTTGAGTGCGAAATCCGGATCCCGTAGCTTGACAATTACTGATACGCAAGTTAAGATCGGACTCCAGGGATCAAGACCGGACTCTGTAAACTTCAAAAGAAATTGACGGAAGTGAGAACCGATTGACGGGGTCAGGTCCGGACTTCCAAGACCGGTCTCCACATATGAAGTCCGGTCTCTGGTGTCGAAAAGTTTCCAAAACAGGCTGATTTCAATCCTACTCTATCTCTAAGTCTTCTAACACTATAAATAAACCATGGGGGGTTCATCAATTGATATGCTCAGAATCATTAGATTATAGATCCTCTTAAAAACCCTAGAAACTCTTTTTATGCTTTATGATTTTATTCTAAAAACGAGTTTCGTTCTTGTTGATCGTTGAGTTGATTCTAGGTTTTTCTTTTGAATGTTCCTTTATGAATCAACTTGATGATTGACTAAAAGGGTTTCCCCCATCGTCTATGGTTCGTTAACGTAAGATCACCACAAATCATCGTTACTCTCTCTCCAGACGGAGAATTTGCACGGGGATCGTGTGTAAAGGCCGAGGATTCGGTCGACGCTTTGAGGAGTCGAAGCATTGACGCGGCAAGAAGTTGCGGCGTGATCGTTTGGAGGATTTCAAGCGATTGTGGACCAGCGAAGGCAGCGAAGGAGATCCATGTTGAAGATTCGGTAAATTGGGTAAAGTCGTGGGTAAATCGGCTTGTACTCAATTGTTTCTTAGTGGATAGTTCGTGTGATGGGTCCTGTGGGTTTTTCACTCCGGTTTGGAGTTTTCCTACGTAAAATCTTGGTGTGTTGATTTTATTTTCCGCTTTTACTTTAAAATCGCATAAAGAATTTTAATTGGCCATTGTACACCTATTCACCCCCCTCTAGGTGTTGATTACCATTTCGATCCTTAAGACCTATAACCTACAATGCTTCCAACGCGTTCACAAGGTCGCTCTCCGCCAACGCCGCGAATTTGGGAGAAAATGATCAAGAGAGTTGAGAGCTATTTAGAGAGAGAAAGAGAGGGTTTTTCCCCCTTTCTCCATGTGTGCGTGTGTATGTTGTGGGTGTGGGTGTGCACGGTCGAGAGAGAGGAAGCAATTGCTTCTTTATTAAGTAACACCCAAAAACACTATTCACTTTAGTTTCAGCCCACGGTACAGATATTTTTTGCCTGCCATTCGAAATTTCCGTTTGAGCTCAAATTTGACAGTCATTCTCGGTTTTACTTAACGAAAGAAATTTTAATCTTTCAGTTTCGACCCCGTTTGATCACCGAAAGCTCTACCGAACTGTAATCTCTATCAGATAGCATTAGTATTTTATTTACCATCTTTCGGGTGTCAGAATGACATTAAACTTTAAATCTAGCCCCATAAAAATAATTTTGACATATTCTCCTGTTTTCATAATTTTCTGACACTGTGCATTTTCTGCTAATTTATGAGCTCCGTTTTGTTAAGGATTTTATAAGTTGGCGGATTTCGTGAAGTTATTGGAGTCTTGAAGAAGTCAAAAGTGTTAAGGATTTTATAGGTTGGCGAATTTCGTGGACGAGTCGGAGTCTTGAAGAGATCAAGTCAATCAAGATGAAGATGGAGGCTCCAGGACTCGTTGAAGAAGCTCAACACCTCAGGTATGCTTTTAAGATCATTTATGGTGATTAACAATATGGATATAGTAGTTAGAAGACTTTAAAAAGCTTTAAAATATTGTTTTTACAAAAACTGTTTTTAGATGGTTTCTGTCCGGACCGTAGGTACTGTCCTGTAGCATATCGAAAATTCGACAATAAGATCGGACTTTGGCCAAATTGACTAAAGTACGAAAATAAAATAGTTGGACATGTTCCAATTGCCATTCCAAATCTCTTGGAAAGGTTAGAAGATAATCTAAAGGAGTTAAAAGGGTTTTGGCGTTGTTCGGCGCGAAGTAGAGTCGAAACAGCGCGAAAAACACAAGTCTGGAGCACCCATACCGGTACAGCCCTGGTGTCTGTACCGGTATAGCCATCACACCCGAGAGGAGGAGAGCTCTCGGGTTTGACGGTTTTATGGCCCATCTGGTACGGCCACGGTGTACGTAGGTATAGCCATCACAGAGAAGGAAGAGCCCTCGGGTTTGATAATTTTATGGCCCCGTCAGGAGTGCGGCCGTTGTGCATGCAGGTATAATACCTCCTTACCCAAAGAAGGAGAGAGAGCTCTCGGGTTTGATAGTTTTCTTTGGCCCATACCGACAGTCGCCCCATACCGTATAGATGCTACGAAACCGAGGAAGGCTCTCGGGTTTACGCCTTGTAGCA
Organism: Aechmea fasciata; assembly: GCA_025177825.1. Classification (NCBI taxonomy): domain Eukaryota; kingdom Viridiplantae; phylum Streptophyta; class Magnoliopsida; order Poales; family Bromeliaceae; genus Aechmea; species Aechmea fasciata. The sequence goes on from CM045932.1 coordinate 13,071,843, forward strand.
CCCCATACCGTCTGATTTCCCCATACCGTATGGGATGGTCAACGACGGTTATGAAGCTGCGCGAAATAAAAAGAAGTAGAGGGGCTTTTTGGCTATTGTTACAACACAATAAGCTCTCCTTCACTCATTTCACGACACACATACTCACTCTCTTTTCTCTCACTTTCTCTCTCTGGAGCTCTAGGGCAAGGAAGAAGAAGGAGAAGGAGTTGGAGAAGGTGGCTTGGAGCTTGTTGGAGGCTTCTTGGAGGATCTTGGAGCTCTCCTACAACAAGGGCTTGGGTTGAGCTTGCTACAAGAGGTAGGTTCTTGCAAGTTTACCCCTAGGGTTTCGGTTTTAGCTTGAGATGTGGAGTTTCTAGCTTGTTGCTAGTGTTAGAGGGCTTGTTTGGCCATGAACTCCATGAAAACTCATGAGAGCTTCATGAGCTCTAATGGTGGTTGGCTAGGGTTTGTTGTAAACCCCAAATAGATGGTTCTAATGGGTCAAGGATGGTTTTAGAGAGCTTCTAGGTTGATCTAAAGCTATATTTTGCTTGTGAATGAGATCAAAACCCTAGGTTTGACATAGGGCATTGTTGGAGCACCCAAATTTGGGGCTTTTGAACATAAGGGTTCTTGGGTCAAATTGACCTTGTAGAAACCTAATTGGGGGTATTCCCGACGTGTGGGACAACTCCGTTTAATTAAACGAAAATCCGATATAGGGGCTACTATGTAAAATGGCCTGATTAGGTTCACTTTTAAACTGCAGGCTTTTACCTAGGCCCCGTAGGTCGTGAAACTTCTTGGGCATCCTCACAAAATTATTTTAAGGTGGGGGGTGCACACCAGAATCATCGAATTCCCTTCTATGTCTGTTTTCACCTTTTGAGCATATCCTATGTATAGTATATTCATGCATGATAGGGTAGAGGTTAATTATGCTATGGTTGAACTTCAATTATTGTTCTAGTATGAAAATGAACTTAGAGATTGTAATGGAACCATAGAGGCATGAGAATTAGAACCCTACTTGTGTGAATATAGAATGGACTTGATCTTAGTCAACAAAGGTGATATTGAACATAGAGACAAGATTGGCATTGAGACAACCTTAGTTAAACATAGTTTAACTTAGTGGCATTATGGCAAGAATGATATACATGATTAGGTAGAGAACCTAACATTGACAATGGCATGGTAACTAGTGGCTATGAATCCTCAATGTGAGGATTAGATCGATACTCTTGACAAGTCTTGGCTTGAGGGAGGTCGCTCCTCCTCAAGCGGTGAGTTCCGGAACAGTCACCTAGGGGATCGTGGCCCCGACGGACGGTCCTCGGGTCTTGTAGGCTTAGAGCCTCCCCGTTCAGTGAGGGATTTTGGGTCTTGAGTTTGTTGGGGTTAACTATGTTAACCGGCAAGATTGGGTAATGAGCCAAGTAAAGTAAAGTATGGTATCGAGCATGCATGCAAACATATCTAAATTCGATTATCTATCTATCTGACTCTTTCTTGCAGGCATAGTATTAGCATTTATATAGTTGGTTACTATTTCATTTTCGTTGAAATACTTATGCCTGGATAGACCTAGTGGGTAAGTCGGCGGGGTCGGTTGCCGAGCCCACTGGGAACTTCGTTGTAGTTCTCACACCACTAACCCCACAGGTCCTAGCACGAGCGGGGCAGCGGAGGACCGGGGCAAGGGGTTAGCGCCATAGCTAGTGGCCACCGGAGTCTTGCATCTAGTCATTTCCTTTTTGTTATACTTGTATCAACTTTATTTTGTTGAACTATAGATGTCAAGTTGTAAACATTCAAGTAAATTTTGGGAGATGACAATGTAAAAAGAAATGATGTAACGAATGCTTAAAGAATGTAATAGACTAGTTTACTTGTATTTGGTTCAAATGTAATCAAGTTCATGTATGGTTTATATTCTAGCTTAGTGCTTACTCTTCCGCTGTGTTGTTGTTGCTTACCTTCGTGTAAGCCTTGTATAATTGAAATTCTCTTTGATTGTCAAATTATACTTGTTGTTAGAGCCTTGGGCGGGCAGGGGAGGCCCTGTCCGTTCGGCGTCTGTTGACGTGGCCCGAACCCGACCAAATAGGCGGGTGGCGGGGCGTGACATGTCCGGTCTCAGTAAGCTTGTTTTGTTGCGAAAGCTTAAACCCTGACCGGACATCACCTTCTGTCCGGAGTCAGTAAGTTTGATATTTGAAATCTTCGCAAACACTGACCGGACACCACTTTCTGACCGGACAGAGTCCCTGTGCGAAAATATTGACGGAAGCACGGGGACCGGACAGGAAATGGAGACCGGACAGAGAACCCGAAAATATTTCCAAAAAGGGCTGATTTGATTTCTAGTCTACTTCAAAGTCTTCTAACTCTATAAACAGACCATGAGAAGCCTTAGGACGTGATATATACCTGAATACGCTTCATTCAAAACCCTAGATACTCTCTTCTAAGCTTTTTCCTTCTAAACCTAAGAGAGAGTAAGATACTAGTAGTTCATTGAGTTGATGTTGCTTTGATGCTTCTTCTTTGAATCGACTCGATGAATAACTAGAAAGGATTCTCATGGTCCACGGTGTTTAAAGAGTTAATTATCATCAATCATCATTGTTCTCTCTTCGGACGAAGAGGTTGTGCGGGGATCGCGTGTGGAGGCCGAGGATTCGGTGAAAGCTTTGGAGAATCGAAGCGTGGTCGCGGCGAGGAGTTGCGACGTGATCGGTTGAAGGCTTTCAAGCGATCGAGGACCAGCGTAAGGGATCCACATAGAAGATTCGGTAAATTGGGTAAAGCCGTGGGTGAATCGCCTTGTACTCACTCGTTCCTTAGTGGAGTTTCGTGTGATCGGTCCGTGGGTTTTTTACTCCTTGTGGAGTTTTCCCACGTATATCTTGGTGTGTTTGATTTTATTTTCCGCATTTACTTTAAAATCGCATCGAGATTTTTAATTGGCCGTTGTACACCTATTCACCCCCCTCTAGGTGTAGATTATCTTTAGATCCTTGAGACCTATAACCAACAATTGGTATCAGAGCGGGTTTAGGTTGTTATCAATGGCCGAGGGTGGTAATATCAATCGACCTCCTCTCTTCGATGGTACTAACTATGCCTATTGGAAAGTCCGCATGAGGGCGTTTCTAATTGCAATCGACGAGAGAGTTTGGCAAGCGGTGGAGTTTGGTTGGCCTCATCCCACCGAGGTTGTCGATGCTATTACCGTCCCCAAGGCTAGAACTAAGTGGACGAAGGATGAGAACGAACGCTCATCGTTTAATGGGAAGGGAGTTAACGCTTTATTTAATTCTTTGAATCAAACTGAATTCTCTAGGGTTTCAGCATGTGAAACTGCTAAACAAATTTGGGATACCCTTAAAACCATCCACGAGGGAACTAGTCTTGTCAAAGTTCAAAAGTTACAAATGTTGACTAGTCGTTTTGATTCTATTCATATGGATGAAAACGAGACTTTTACTGATTATTATACTCGTCTTCAAGATATAGTCAACACTTGTTCCAACTTGGGTGAGAAAATTCCCGAAACCAAGATAATTCGGAAGATTCTAAGAACCCTCCCCGAGCGTTTCCGTTCGAAAGTTGCTGCCATAGAGACGGTTAAACATCCCGATGAGATGAAAGTAGATGAACTAGTAGGTGCTCTTCAAACTTATGAAATGACTTTTCCTACTAACTCATATTCTTCAAAGTTGTCTTCAAAGTCTACAGGTATGGCACTTAAATCTACCAAAGGAGGCAACGGAGACTCATCCTCATCAGAGACGGATTCGGACGTAACTTTGGAGGACTTCGAGAAGCAACTTGCGCTTCTAACTAGGAAGTTTCGACGCAACTTTAAGAAAAAATTTCCTTCAAAGACTTCCTCCTCCAAATTCAACAAATCAAAGGGGAGTACTTCTTCTTCTTCTGCTAAGAATAAAAATTCTGAAAATTTTTCAAAAGAGTAATCTAAGGAAAAGAAAAGTGGAGAGATTCAATGCTATAAGTGTCGGGGTTTTGGACACATAGCATCGGATTGTCCGACAAAGTCTTCTAATAAGAAGAAGGCAATGCAAGCCATTACTTGGGATGATCCTTCCGATGAGGAGTCAACCTCAAGTGATGAGGAAGAAAATGCCACTCTTTTGGCATACGATTCTAATATTATGTGCTTATCCTCCATTGACTCAATCTCCGTGACTTTATTGCATGAACAATCCACACCGGAGAACTTGACGGATGACGATTCGGATGGCGGTGACATGATTGACGCTTATCGTCAATTGATCGTAGAATCGAAGAAGATCGCCAAGCACAATAAGAAGCTACAACAAAGGATCATGGATCTAGACGGGGGGAACACAAGCTTAACAACTTTGTTGAGAGATTTGGAGAAAGAGAAGGATGGATTATCTAGAGCCTATCAATCTATTGTTGAAAAAGTTGGCATGCTTGAGAACGAAAGAGGAACAAATGAAGAAAATGTACAGTTTCTCAATGAGCAACTAAGGGAGGCAAAGGAAGCAAACTTGGAATTCACAAAGACTATCATCCAACTAAGATCGGATTTGAACAAATTCTCCTCCGGAACGACGAAACTTGACAAGATGCTAGGGCTTGGACAAACATCTAAACTTGGTCTTGGATATGAGAGGACTTATGTTGATCAAGTCGCTAAGCAAGTGGGCGTGAATTCGACTAAGTCAAAACCAAAAGTTCAAAGTAAGTTCGTTTCAACTAGAAATTTGTTTACTAACAAAATTTGTCACCGATGTGGAGTTCTAGGTCATGTGAGGAGAAATTGTACACAAAAGAAGAACTCCGTGACACACGTGAACCAATGGTCTCAAATCAAGTCCAAGAAGAATGTTCCAAGAGTGGAATCAAAGCCAACAAAGGATGATTCAAGAATTAGAACTAAACAAGCTTGGAGGTCGAAAGTAAAGGGTCAAAAGAACAAGAAATTCGAACTCGTCGACAAGCTTCACAAGACGCGTACAAGCCAAACGACGCACCCTAAGATTCGTAAGGTTTGGGTGCGCAAAGGTGAAATCTTTTCTTATTAAGCGTCTAGTGGGTACCGACCTCTCTCTCGCACTATATCTATTCGAACACTTGTGCCATGAATATTTTTTTTAAAAAAAGGGTGTTCTATTTTCTTGAACCAAACGTGTTGAGCTAATATATCATTACTTGGGAGGATTGGTCGCGTTTATTTCAAAGGATTTTATTTATCTAGACATTTTCTATGAGCCAATATTTAAGAATGGACAATTATGCATTATTTGTTCTTGTGCATTGTTTGCTTGATCTTTGGAACGAAGTGTTTTATCTTATTTTGAAAAGTTTCCTTTGTTCTTCACGATATGATCTCACTGCTTGCATGAGTTATTTTTAACACTTTTTAATCCAATTTAACTCTTCTATGTCATTGGTTTTGAACCTCCACATCCGTTAGAAATTGTTCTTACATCTATTGGTTAATTTAAATACATCTCTCTTGAACTAGCAAAAGTAGATTATTTTAATTGATTATTTGCATGATGGGTGATATGTGATCCTATTTGCTAAAATCACAATAGCATGTCCCATTGGGGGTTGCACTAGTTGAGGGGGAGTAATATCCGTATTAAAAGATGTGGAAAGAGTTACATCCTTTTATAGGAGTGTGAAAACTACCACCTATTTAAGATGTGGAAAGAGTTACATCTTTTTCTAAAAAGAGTGTGAAAACTACAACCACATGTAGGCAAGAGCTACCACCCCGGTCGTCCGGTAAGTGAGTGAAGCTACCACATGAATGAATGTTTACATCTCGGAAAAATTTCTATATATAATCTTATTTCTTATATTTGAGGTGTTCGGTGGTTTCTCTTTTTAATTGAACGATATAAGGTAGAATTTAAAAGATGCTCAAAGGGCCACTTCTTTAAATTGACATGTGCTTAACTCAATTGGATTATATTCTTGTGCTTATTTCAGTTTATGGGATATACATTAATCTTTATTAATGTGAATTTGAACTTAAACTTAGTACTACTGTTGATTAGTTCTCGACAGATGTGTCTAAATTCACAGTATATGAAGTTTAATTTTTGATTAATGTAAGGTTCAATATTTTTGACATCCTTGATTTGGTTCGGATTAGTTTTTGTTATTATATCTCATGTAATTCATGTGGGCACCTGGTTTGTACTGAAAAATTCCATGTTTTAAAAAATTTTGCTTGCTGGGACCGGTCACTAACCCCTGTCCGGACAGCACTTACTATATAGTGCATTTTTGGTGCCATCCGGACAGAATCTGGTCTGTCCGGTCTCGGCTGGAGCGGCGCGAATATAACCGCGCGCGGCCGAGGATGCTTCAAACGCTACAAATGTCTCTCGTTTTCGACAGTTTCTCTCTCTAAAAGTCTCTAGAGTGATTCCTTGATCTTTGCCCTCATATTTCCTCACTTATTACTCGGATTCAAGGTTTGGATTTTGAATTTTTCGATTTTTGCCCGATTTTCTCAGATTTTAGGGTTTTTCGGATTAAACCTTGTTTAAGTTTTTTGAACTGGTTTTGTTGCTTCAATCTTGCTTAAACATGTCTCATCTGCTGTTCCATGTGATTATTTTTCATCTTAATCAACTAATCTACACCCATTTTGGATTAACCCTAGTTTTTGCACTGTTCACTGAGGTTTTTCGAAATTTCTTTATTATTTGATCATTTTTCATGCATTATCTCTATATCAAATGTGTTTCTAATGGCTCTAGGATGATGCTAATTTTGTTAAAAATTTGCGATCAATTTTTCGTAATTTTTGCTATATTATGATCAATATTGTTGTTCTTGAGTTTTTGCACAGATATTAGTTGCAAAAATGTACTCGTGGCTGCTTGTGTCGGTGTTCTTAATGGCACGAGGGGGTCCGGGCGTGAAGCGACAGCGCTCTTCCACACAACAGAGGGAGGATCAACCCGGTGAGGATATTGGGAGTGAGTACAATCCAGCGGAGGACTCGGGCCGTGAGTCTCACGAGGGGATTGGGGGACGATGCGAGTCCCAACTCGCTCAAAGAACTTCCAAAGGAACATCCAAGGAGAAAACAAAAGGAAAGGGAAAAGGAAAGGCTAAAGCCCGAGATGACGAACCGTCTAAGGAACATCGCTCTGAGCGAACCAGGAAGAAGACAGCTGGGATTACTATTGACGAGCCTCAATCTGCAGCACCTGCTCAGGCTCCTCGGGCACCTCGAGTAGATCAGCCTCCTGTTGATCCTCAGAGATATCAGTTCTATGCTTCGAAACATTGCGTTGGAGAGCGACTGGTTGGAGTTACAAACTTGATCAAGAGAGCTCCTGCTTTTCAAGCGTTGTTTGAAAATGGAAACTTACATGAGATTTGTGAGTTTAAAGAGCGCACTAGATATGGACTTGAACTCATCAGGGAATTCTACATGCGAGGTGGAAATTTGCTCGAATCTGATGGAGGCCCTTATGTATTTACTACTTCAGTTAGGGGGACTGAGATGTCGATCACTCCTGATACGGTTGCATCAATGTTGGATATGCAAGCTCGGACTGACGGAGTGGACTACATGAATGCCGAGCTAGAGTCTCTTGTTGATTGGCGACGGATTTTAAATACTCTCTGTGTTCCAGGAGCGGAAAACAATGGTTCTGCCATACTCTCAAAGGATTTGAGATTAGAGTATCGGTATTTGAACTTTATAGTATGCTATAACATCATGCCTCTTGCTAACACCAAGGTGATTCGTTGGGATCGGATTATGTTTATGTATCTTCTGGGGCATCCTGAGCTAGTCAAGAAGAAGAACATCAACATTAACATCCCATTCCTAATCTGGAAGCGAATGGCACGGGAGATCAAGACGGCTAATCAGAAGGATCGTCTTCCATTCCCTCTGATTATCATGAGGATTCTGCGAATGCATGATGTAGACATTTTTTGTACATCTTATGAGCACTCTCTCGGCCCGATCAGTGACACGACGATGGTCAAGTCACATGTTCAGCTTCACGGGCACTCTCCACCTCGAGCTGATGCTCCCGCACCTTCTTCTCCACTAGAGTCTGACACCGAGGCATCTATGACTTCTGTTTATCGCGAGCAACGCCGTCTATCTGGTGAGATTGCAGAGATCAAGCAAGACGTTGCCAAGCTAAACAAGAAATACGGGCGTATTTCTCGCTTCTTGCGGCTCCTTTGCGAGAAAGTTGGGTGTGGAAGCGCCGAGATGCCACCTCCAGCAGGTGATTCCGAGTGATCCATGGCTATCCTCCTCCTTGTGTTGTTTTGGCGGTTTTTGTGACAAAAAGGGGAGATGAAGTGATGAAGAGATGTCTGGGGAGATGAAGACAGTAAGGGGGAGATGGAGATGGTGAAAATGAGATGTTAATATGTCTAACTTACTATGACTAAACGTTGTTAGTTAGTTAGTTAGTTAACTTTGATAGTTAGTTTGTTACTTAGACTTATGAACTCGTGTACTTTCTTGATGCTTGAATGTGTGTGTTTTGAGATTTCTTTTGCAGGAACATTCAAGACTTCAAGACTCCATTGTCTAAGTCATAGAGTTTGTATAGGATAAGTTCTAACTTGTAATTTTGAGTTTATTGGATCGATCATGCTTGAGAGTTATCGTTTGGTGATTGCGATCATGTATTATGTTTTGTCACGAAATCGCCAAAGGGGGAGATTGTTAAGGATTTTATAGGTTGGCGAATTTCGTGGACGAGTCGGAGTCTTGAAGAGATCAAGTCAATCAAGATGAAGACGGAGGCTCCAGGACTCGTTGAAGAAGCTCAACACCTCAGGTATGCTTTTAAGATCATTTATGGTGATTAACAATATGGATATAGTAGTTAGAAGACTTTAAAAAGCTTTAAAATATTGTTTTTACAAAAACTATTTTTAGATGGTTTCTGTCCGGACCGTAGGTACTGTCCGGTCTCAGTAAGCTTGTTTTGTTGCGAAAGCTTAAACCCTGACCGGACACCACCTTCTGTCCGGAGTCAGTAAGTTTGATATTTGAAATCTTCGCAAACACTGACCGGACACCACTTTCTGACCGGACAGAGTCCCTGTGCGAAAATATTGACGGAAGCACGGGGACCGGACAGGAAATGGAGACCGGACAGAGAACCCGAAAATATTTCCAAAAAGGGCTGATTTGATTTCTAGTCTACTTCAAAGTCTTCTAACTCTATAAATAGACCATGAGAAGCCTTAGGACGTGATATACCTGAATACGCTTCATTCAAAACCCTAGATACTCTCTTCTAAGCTTTTTCCTTCTAAACCTAAGAGAGAGTAAGATACTAGTAGTTCATTGAGTTGATGTTGCTTTGATGCTTCTTCTTTGAATCGACTCGATGAATAACTAGAAAGGATTCTCATGGTCCACGATGTTTAAAGAGTTAATTATCATCAATCATCGTTGTTCTCTCTTCGGACGAAGAGGTTGCGCGGGGATCGCGTGTGGAGGCGAGGATTCGGTGAAAGCTTTGGAGAATCGAAGCGTGGTCGCGGCGAGGAGTTGCGACGTGATCGGTTGAAGGATTTCAAGCGATCGAGGACAGCGAAAGGGATCCACATAGAAGATTCGGTAAATTGGGTAAAGCCGTGGGTGAATCGCCTTGTACTCAATAGTTTCTTAGTGGAGTTTCGTGTGATCGGTCCGTGGGTTTTTTACTCCTTGTGGAGTTTTCCCACGTATATCTTGGTGTGTTTGATTTTATTTTCCGCATTTACTTTAAAATCGCATCGAGATTTTTAATTGGCCGTTGTACACCTATTCACCCCCTCTAGGTGTAGATTACCTTTAGATCCTTGAGACCTATAACCAACAAAAAGCACAAAGAAGGAGTTTGAAGATTCAAGACTTTGCAAAGAAGCTCGTCACCTCAGGTATGAATTTAAGATAATTTCTGGTGATTTGTTAAAAGATTTAGTAGTTAGAAGACTTGAATTAATCTCAATTTAACTATTTTCAAAATCTGGAAAAACTATGTTCTAAGTCCGGACCTTTGTCTAGATCCGGATCCCGAGGCTTGAACTTTGTTGTTGCGCAGGCTAAGACCGGACCTCAGGGATAAGATCGGACCTTGATTAATCATATATATAAATTTAACGATGGAACCAGTTGAAGGAACTAAGTCCGGACTCCTAGGACCGGTCTTCACTTATGAGGTCCGGACCTTGGTGTCGGGTTTGTTTCCTAAATTGGCAGATTTCAATTCTACTCTAATTCTAAGTCTTCTAACACTATAAATAGACCATGGGGGTTTCAAGGATTGCATCGCTGAATATTCATATAGTTTAGATCCTCTTTCAAAACCCTAAAACTCGTTTTAGAGCTTTATGATTCAATTCTTAAAGCGAGTTTTATTTTGTTGATCGTCGAGATTGATTCTAGGTTTTCTCTTTGAATACTCCTTTATGAATCAACTTGATGATTGACTAAAAGGGTTCCCCATTGTCTATGGTTCGTTAATCGTTAAGATCACCAAAAGTTTTCTTCTACAACTCCGGACGGAGGGTGACGCGGGGATCGCGTGAGAGACCGAGGATTCGGTGGACGCTTTGAGGATTCGAGGCGTTGACGCGGCAAGGAGTTGAGGCGTGGTCGGTTGGAGGAGTTCAATCGGTCAAGGACCGGCGAAGGAGATCCACGTCAAAGATTCGGTAAAATTGGGTAGGGTTGTGGGTGAATCACCTTGTACTCAATTTGCTTCTTAGTGGATAGTTCGTGTGATCGGTCCCGTGGGTTTTTCACTCCTTGTGGAGTTTTCCCACGTAAAATCTTGGTGTGTTGATTTTATTTTCCGCATTTACTTTAAAATCGCATCGAGATTTTTAAATTGGCCGTTGTACACCTATTCACCTCCCTCTAGGTGTTAATTACCTTTTAGATCCTTGAGACCTATAACCTACAATTGGTATCAGAGCGGGTATAGGTTATAGATAATGGCTAAGGACGGTAATATGCATGAACAATCCGAGTCGGAGCATTCCTCGGATGAGAAGTCGGATGTAGATGAGATGGCCGCCGCATACCACCAATTGGTCGTCGAATCGAAGAAGATGGCAAAGCACAACAAGAGATTAAGAAGAAAGTTACTTGACTTAGAAGGAGAAAACTCCGAATTGATCACATCTACGAAAACCTTGGAGTAAGAGAAGGACGGATTGTCGAGGGCCTACAATTCCTTAGTAGAGAAGGTTGCTTTACTTGAGAACGAAAAAGAGACGTATGAAGAAAACTTTAAGTTTCTCAACGAGCAATTGTCGGAGGCAAAGGAAGCTAACTTGGAGTTCACGAAGCAAGTTATTCAACTCAAAACGGATATGAACAAGTTCTCCTCCGGATCTACTAAACTCGACAAGATGCTAGGAATTGGTCAAACCAACAAGTTTGGTCTTGGATATGAACGGACACATGTTGACCAAGTTTCTAAGCAAGCGAGCGTAACTTCGACAAAATCGACTCCTAAGGTTCAAGGTACTTTCGTTCCTTCTAAGAAATTGTTTTCTACTAACAAAGTTTGTCATCTTTGTGGAGTACTAGGACATGTGAAGAGAGCTTGCACACAAAAGAAGAACTCCACAACTCCCTTGAACCAAAGGATGTTATCAAAGCCGATATGGGATAATCCAAAAATGATGGCTAAACAATCATGGAATCCAAAGAAACATAGTCCGAATGTGAAAGGAAAACAAATTTGGAAGCCAAAGAAATATGACCCCAAATCAAAGAACAAACAAGTTTGGAAATCAAAAATGGATGATCCAAAGGGAAGGAAATCTCAAACCGTCGACAAGCTCCGCAAGACGCTTACAAGCCAACCGACGCATCCTAAAATTCGTAAGGTTTGGGTGCGCAAAGGTAAAATCTTTCCCTACTAAGAGATTTTTGGCCACCTACCTCCTCGCCTCACTAGTCTTATGGATAATACTAGTGCCTTGAATATTTTTTAAAAAAAATAATAACCCCTTGTTCTACACTCTTGGAGTAAACACATTGAACTAAAATATCACTACTTAAGAGAATTGGTCGAATCGAACATTCTTAAACTTGAATATATTTCTACCGATGATCAATTAGCGGATATTTTGACTAAGCCGTTAGATCAAAAACGTTTTCTACATTTACGAAAGGCTATCGGTATGAATCATTCTATCTAGATATATTCTATGGGCCATTATTTCCATATTGACTATTGTGCACGATTGTTTCGAATTGATTCATAGTTTTTGCATGATTTATTTTAACATTCTTCAATTCACTTCAATTCTTCTCTGTCATTTTATTTGACCCTCAGCATCTTCTAGAAATTGTTTTGATATACTTGTTAAATTAGTACATCTTTTATGAACTATCTATAGCGTATTGAATTGAATTGACTCTTTGCATGATGAAAATAAATAATTTCCCTATTCTCTGAAATCACAACAATATTGCCTCATTGTGGGTTGCACTATTTGAGGGGGAGTAATCTTAAAGTTAAAAGATGTGGAAAGAGTTACATCCCTTTGGGAGTGTGAAAACTGCCACCTATAAAGATGTGGAAAGAGTTACATCCTTTTAAGGAGTGTGAAAACATCACATGTGAGAAAGAGCTACCACCCCGGTCGTCCGGTAAGTGTGTGAAGCGACTACATGAATATCAGTGTACATCTCGAAGAAAAAGATTATAATCAAAATTTTAATTGAGGTGTTCGGTGAGTATTTCATTATCGAATGATATAAGGTGGAAGTTATGATAAAGATGCTCAAAGAGCCACTCCTTAATCTTGATATGTGCATAACTCAATTGGGTGATATTCTTGTGCATAACTCAATTGTGTGATATAAGGAGTTTGAAGATTCAAGACTTTGCAAAGAAGCTCGTCACCTCAGGTATGAATTTAAGATAATTTCTGGTGATTTGATAAAAGATTTAGTAGTTAGAAGACTTGAATTAATCTCAATTTAACTATTTTCAAAATCTGGAAAAACTATGTTCTAAGTCCGGACCTTTGTCTAGATCCGGATCCCGAGGCTTGAACTTTGTTGTTGCGCAGGCTAAGACCGGACCTCAGGGATAAGACCGGACCTTGATTAATCATATATATAAATTTAACGATGGAACCGGTTGAAGGAACTAAGTCCGGACTCCTAGGACCGGTCTTCACTTATGAGGTCCGGACCTTGGTGTCGGGTTTGTTTCCTAAATTGGCAGATTTCAATTCTACTCTAATTCTAAGTCTTCTAACACTATAAATAGACCATGGGGGTTTCAAGGATTGCATCGCTGAATATTCATATAGTTTAGATCCTCTTTCAAAACCCTAAAACTCGTTTTAGAGCTTTATGATTCAATTCTTAAAGCGAGTTTTATTTTGTTGATCGTCGAGATTGATTCTAGGTTTTCTCTTTGAATACTTCTTTATGAATCAACTTGATGATTGACTAAAAGGGTCCCCCATTGTCTATGGTTCGTTAATCGTTAAGATCACCAAAAGTTTTCTTCTACAACTCCGGACGGAGGGTGACGCGGGGATCGCGTGAGAGACCGAGGATTCGGTGGACGCTTTGTGCATTCGAGGCGTTGACGCGGCAAGGAGTTGCTGCGTGGTCGGTTGGAGGAGTTCAATCGGTCAAGGACCGGCGAAGGAGATCCACGTCAAAGATTCGGTAAAATTGGGTAGGGTTGTGGGTGAATCACCTTGTACTCAATTTGCTTCTTAGTGGATAGTTCGTGTGATCGGTCCCGTGGGTTTTTCACTCCTTGTGGAGTTTTCCCACGTAAAATCTTGGTGTGTTGATTTATTTTCAGCATTTACTTTAAAATCGCATCGAGATTTTTAAATTGGCCGTTGTACACCTATTCACCCCCCTCTAGGTGTTAATTACCTTTTAGATCCTTGAGACCTATAACCTACACGTTTTTCATAGAAAATTCTAAATCTTTTGTTTTCGCTCTGATTTCAGAACAGGTCATTCTAGACTTCTATTTTACTTTTACAAGTCCAATAAAATAGTATCTCACACTATTTTTATTTATATTTATTTTTAAATTAAGAATCCGGTATATCTTATTCCACCGCAGCTTCATGATTTTAGAAGTTCGGTACCTTACATCCTCCTCTCCTTAAAAAGAGTTTCGTCCTCGAAACTCAAATCACATTTCAACTAAACTTTAGCTAAACTCATACCTCAACTCAATCTTCGAAGAGATGAGGGTGATGCGCTTTCATCACTTCCTCGAGCTCCCAAGTGGCTTCGCGATCATCATGATTGCTCCACCGGACCATGACGTAGGGAATCTCGCGGTTTCTCAACTTACGCACTTCTCGAGCAATAACTGACACCGGAAACTCTTCGTAGGACCTATCCTCTTGCAATTCCGGTGGATCATAGATAAGAACGTCCTCTCGGATCGTGGACATACTTGCGAAGGTTGGAGACGTGAAACACATTATGCACATCCGCGAACTTCGGCGGTAACGCGAGCTCGCACGCCACCGTTCCAATGCGCACCAACACTTCGTAAGGTCCAATGTATCGGGGGCTGAGTTTTTCCCGAACTCCAAATCGCTTTACACCCCTCATAGGTGAAACCATCAGGAAAACGCGGTCGCCTACCGCGAACTCTAAGTCTCGTTGGCGCTTGTTTGCATAGCTTCTTTGCCTCGATTGCGCCGTCAACAACCTCTTGCGAGCAAGGCGAACCTTCTCTTTCGCCTCTCGCAAGACCTCGGGACCCAATACCGCCCGCTCGCCTACATCACTCCAATGTATAGGAGACTGACACTTACGCCCGTATAAGGCCTCAAACGGTGCCATCTCTATACTTGCTTGGTAACTGTTACTGTAGGCGAACTCGGCCATCGATAGATGTTCAAAGCCAACTACCTTTATAATCGATCACACACGCCCGCAACATGTCCTCCAAGACCTGTATGGTTCTCTCCGACTGCCCGTCGATCTGAGGATGAAATGCAGTACTAAACTCGAGCCATGTGCCAAGGGCCTCCTACAGGCTTCTCCAGAAGTGCGAAGTGAACCGGGGGTCTTGATCTGACACGATCGACTTCGGAACCCCGTGTAGCTTCACAACTTCATCAAGGTACACCTGTGCCAATTTGTCCCCTGACCAAGTAGTGTGGATCGGTAGAAAATGTGCCGATTTTGTCAAGCGATCCACCACTACCCATATTGCATCGTGGCCACCAGTTGAACGGGGTAATCCGACTACGAAATCCATCGCTATATCCTCACATTTCCAAACGGGGATAGATAGACTTTGTAGCTTTCCCGCTGGAAATCGACGTTCCGCCTTGACTTGCTGACAAGTTAGACATTGCGCCATATAGCGTCCAACATCGGCTTTCATGCCCGGCCACCAATAGTGCATCTTCAAATCTTGGTACATCTTGGTGCCGCCTGGGTGGATGCTATAGGGAGACCAATGCGCCTCTTTCAAGATTAGCTTTCGAAGCTCTTCATCTTCTGGTACACACCAACGGTTTCGAAACCGAAGTGCGTCGTCGGCGTCACACTAAACTCGCCGCCGTGCCCGCTATCAGTGTTAAGTCGCACCTTTTGGAGCGTTTGATCTGTAGATTGCAATTCCTTGATTTGCTCTAATAAGGTCGGCTTGACAACGAGTGCGGATAACATAGTCGGAATCTCCGGAGCTACAACCTCGAGATCCAATTGCCCCATTTCCTTCCACAAGGGCTCCTGGTTCGTAACCCATAACGCGATCGAGGTTCTCTGCCGACTTTCTACTCAGAGCGTCAGCGACCACATTTCCCTTTCCGGGGTGGTAGAGGATCGTCACATCATAATCCTTCAACCTCCGACCACCGCCGTTGTCGCATATTCAGCTCTTTCTGAGTGAACAAATACTTAAGACTCTTGTGGTCCGTATAGATTTCACAACGCGCATCGTATAGGTAGTGTCTCCACAACTTCAATGCGAAGATCACCGCGGCCAATTCCAAATCATGGATAGGGTAGTTCTTCTCATAGCTCTTCAACTGACCGGACGCATATGCAATGACCCTCCTGTTTTGCATCAGAACACACCCTAAACCCAAGTATGACGCGTCACTATACACCACGAAGTCTTCATTTTGCATCGGTAGAGCGAGTACCGGAGTCGAGGTCAACCTTTCCTTCAACTCTAGGAAACTCTGGTCGCACTCGTCACTCCACACAAACTTGGTGCCTTTCTTCGTCAGACGGGTAAGTGGAACCACAATCTTCGAGAATCCTTCCACAAACCGTTTATAATAGCCCGCTAGTCCGACGAAGCTACGAACCTCCGTCACATTAGTCGGGCGAGGCCAATCCTTGATCGCCTCCACTTTTCTTGGGTCGACCGAAACTCCTCCTTCGGAAATGACACGACCAAGGAAAGCTATCTCTCGGAGCCAAAAGTCGCACTTCTTCAACTTCGCATACAACTTCTCCTCCCGAAGGACTTAAAGCACAATCCTTAGATGCTCGGCGTGCTCTGCGTCGCTACGAGAGTAGATCAAGATGTCGTCAATAAAGACCACGACAAATCGATCCAAGTACGCTCTGAAGACACGGTTCATTAAATCCATAAATGCTGCCGGGGCGTTCGTGAGCCCAAACGGCATGACCGTGAATTCATAGTGTCCATACCGCGTGCGAAACGCAAATTTTCGCACATCCCGTCACGCCCGGGTCGCAGACCTTCCCCAAAGCGTGCCCATACCCGCCATAAGTCAACACATACAAGGCGTCTACTAAAAACAGCGGAAATAAAAACATACAATAGGCTAAAACTATAGATATCAGAGCAACATACAGCTAACCCTATCAACAAGTAGAGAGTAGGTAAACTATAAAGATAAAGAGACTAACAACATAACCAAAAGCACATAAGGTTAAAATACAACATTGCCCCAAAAGTGGTGGTCTCTCTATATACAGGAACAACTCACAACCTCTCTAAAACAACAGAAATAGAGAAGTAACCACCTATCGAACTCCCTCGCTGAGTGCCGCTAACCCGAAGCAACACCCTTGCCGCGATCCCTAACCTCCCCCGATGCGGAAGGCACTGAAAAGGAAACAGAAACAGGGGCGTGAGAACTATAATTTATAGTTCCCAGTGGGCAATTACTGACCTGCACCATTGCACCACTAGGCCCAAAAGAAAAAGAGAGTGAAAGCGCGATATAATTAAGCTTGCAATTAAAGCATAAAGAAATGCTACCATAACTATGTTTCAAAATTAGATGTCATAGTTTTCCGTTCCAACATATAAAATGAGATGTGTTACAATAACCAACAAGTATACTAAAATGTAATTAAAGCATTATCAAGTATACTATAACTCCAAGTAAAGTCCACATAATCCAACTACTAAGTCCTATCTAGTAGTGATTGTCATTTAGTAAAGTTGAATGTCCAAGTTCAATTCTCTCTCACTAGGATTTACCATAGTAATCCAACTTGTGCCACCTAAGTACCGTGGTAGCCCAACATCCCCCGCAAGGAATGAGTCTGTCCCAACGGTCCCGTAGGTTTCTCAACACCGCACGCGCGAACGAATCACGAAGGCCAACTCCGGAGTGCCGGCTTGTAGGGAGCAACCCTCACAAGCATGTGCGAAAGAGCACAAATGGCAACAAGTATAGTCAAGTCTCAAGTCCAAACCTCATGTCTCACATGGAAATAGTAACTAGTATCCCTAAGGTCTAGTTCAATTATTCTCATGACACTAGATTCTCTATGTCAAGTTCATTCACGAGCCTAATGCCGCTTGATGACATTAACTCACTATTCTACACTTTGATGCCAAGCCAATGCCGCTTAATGACAAGGGCTTTTCTCCTATGTCATGTATAGTTCTATGTTCTCAAACACATGTCAAATTCCTCTTAAACACATAGTTTCAAGTTTCAAAATAGAATGCTACAAAGCTTCACTCTCTCACATGCATAGGTCTCTACTATATAGAGTAAAATTGCATTACACATAACATATGTATCTTAAGCATTCTAAAATTCATAAATAAAATCAAATAGCATGAAAATGTACTAATTTCCATATAACCATAAGCAAATAAGCACCAATGAGAATTTCTCATTGTGCTAGGTGAGGCCAAACCCACCGTCGCTCCAAGCGTCGCTCCGAACCGCTAACGAAACTTCGATTCCTACTCCTAGTACCCTACAAAGTAATTCCTAGGAGTTACAACCTCAAGAGATAAGTCTTGAGTTCAAACTTTAAACATCTAGGTCAAAGTCAAGAAATACTCACTTAAATGTGCAATAATCCTCTTAGAAAATCCAAAAGGAAGCTAGATCCCTCCCAAGGCAACCTAAACAAAGTTTCTAAACCATTCAAAAGGAATCTAACAGCCCCAAATCAAAAAGTCCCAAATAAAACCCTAATTCCCAAAATCTAGGGTTTCAACTATAATGAAGCAACCAAACTCGAATCTAAAGGAAATGGAGAAGTTGCTTACCTCTTAGGAGCTCTAATCAAGGCTCTAGAGTCACCAAAGTTGAAGATCTTCCTTCAACTAGCTCCCAAAATCAAGCTCCTAGCTTCAACCTTGGTGTAGGGAGCACCACAAGACAAAAGAGAGCAAAAAGGGTGATCAATCCTCAAGAAATCACCCAAAATCTAAAAGAATGCAAAGGGGATAGAGAGAGAAACTCTCTTACCTTTCTCTCCCTTGTTCTCAGCACAAGAGAGGAGCCCTAAGGGCTGGGGTGCTATATTAGAAGCAACAAAATGCCAATAAGCCCCGCAGCTTCGGATTTTCGAAACCGCCACCATTGTACTAGAAATCCGACCGGTATAAACCTCGCGAAACAAAGAACCCGAGCCTCGGTTTGCTCAGAAATTTCATCTATACCGGTATAAATCTTGGCTTGTACCTAGATAGCCATCATTTTGTACCGGTATAGCAACAATTTTGTACCGGTACAAAAGCTCAAACTCAAATTTCGAGAGCAGCCTAAAATCTAACTTTTTGGACTTTAGCGCTTGGAATTCATCCACCAACCTCGGTACTCGTGCCATAGGTCGAAACACAGTCAACGACCCTCCAGAAAATTTGGAAAAGCTCAAATCTCACTTCCACACTCGAACCTTGCTATTTGCACAAGTTCAGTGCGTCACACATCCTCCGGTCTAATCCTCAACTGATGATAACCGGACTGGAGGTCAATCTTTGAATAGACCCGAGACCCTTGCAACTGATCGAACAAATCGTCTATACGAGGTAACGGGTACTTGTTCTTAATCGTGACCTTGTTCAACTCGCGGTAGTCAACGCAGAGTCGAAACGTTTCGTCCTTCTCTCGCACGAACAAAACCGGGGCTCCCCACGGCGACACACTCGGCCTGATGAACTCCTTGTCGAGAAGATCCTGCAATTGATCCCTCAATTCTCTTAGCTCAGCCGGCGCCATGCGGTACGGAGCCTTCGAAATCGGTGCGGTCCCGGGAATCAAGTCTATCACAAACTCGATTTCTCGATCTGGCGGTATCCCTGGCAACTCCACAGGGAATACATCTGGAAACTCCCGCACCACGGACAACATAGCCCTGGAGCGAACTCTGTTAATTAAAATTATACTTGCCACGACGTTGAGCTCCTCAGCTTCAACAGGTTCCTCGGCTTGAGCGGCGAACACCCGTCCGCTCGGAGCAGATCTAGTCGTCTCGAGCGATGTGGCACCGTAGCGCGTCCGGCGGATGCGGCGACTAGTGGAGCTCCTCCATAGTGAGGCTGAGTCGCGAGGAGCCGGCGCGATAGAAGGGGCGGCGAAGCCTTCAACGAACGATGGCGGGCGTGATATGGCACGCGCGCGGCCGCACGTAAAGCACTTCCCCTCGCGCTGCCCGTACATCCTTGGCTCGTGATTCCCACCACAGATGGTGCACCGCTGCAGTCCACGACTCTTGGACTGGGTTCGCGGATACGTCGGGGGCTTCCTTGATTTAGATTGAGCTCCCGAATTACTCTGAGCTCGCTTCTTTCCACCGTCTCTTTCAGATGCTTCTCGTTCCTCCCGGACGTGAGCATTGCCTTGTTCCACCCACAACGCCCGGTCCAACACCTCCGCAAAGGTGGTCAACTTCAGGATGTGTACCGCCCGGTACATATCCGGTTGAAGTCCTCGCTCGAACCAGTCGGCTCGATCTCTGTCACCTTTCACCACGTCAGGGACGCAGTCTATGATATGCGAGAACTCCTGCTCATATTCCCCTACTGAGCGATTGCCTTGCTTCAGCTTCCTGAACTGCTCTTGGAGCTTCCTCTTCTCACCGTCGAAGTAATTCGTGTACAACAATCCCGAAACTCCTCCCACATTATTGGCGGAAGGTCGGGAGATCTCCCTCTTTATTCTTTTCCACCACACCTTCGCCGTGCGCTCCAAACAACGCGAGGCGATGTGTACCTTGTCCTTCTCGAGCATATTGAGATCCTCGAACAAGGTCTCCATCGAGTCCACCCATGACTCGACCATCCAGGGTTCAACTTTCTCCCCGGCGAACATCGACGGGTCGAACTTGCGAAACTTCATGAGAGCCGCCAAGATGCGCTCTTTCTCCGCTTCTATCGTCGCATTGTCGGGATTCGAAGCTCCCGAACCCGAAGCTACTCCTGCCGGTACGAGCCTAGGGGTTATCGGCACGGCTGCCGTGGCCACACCCTCTGTCACGACAGGTGCAACCAACGGAGGTGTAGGTTGCTCAGCCTCTGCTTGCGCCGACGCTTGTTGCGCCACCAACTCTTGCAGCTTGGCTATTTGGTCCTCTTGGCGCTGCATCGCGCCGACCATCATCGCAATTTGTGCGCGTAACTCCCGCACTTCACTTGATCCAGCCTGCTCAGGCACCTCGAGAGGTGGTGCCGGAGTGGATCTCGTCAGGGGGCGTCTCTTGGGTGCCATAGCTCCTGAAACGCACAACTCTGGGTTAGTCACCATAACCCATAACTTCTATGACAACTACGAAACAATACGACTCAACGTCGAAATTAGGCGGAAGTAGTCAAGTGTGTCCATTCTAAAACTCTTAGCGTCGTGTCGTCGGCCGCCGACACTAACCACTTTGAGTCAAGAAACGACATTACTTGAATCCATCTCTAACAACAGTAGAGACATACTACTCTTTTGACCCAATCGAATCACTTCCGCGTGTGTATGTTGTGGGTGTGGGTGTGCACGGTTGAGGGAGAAGAAGCAATTGCTTCTTTATTAAGTAACAGCCAAAAACACTATTCACTTCAGTTTCAGCCCACGGTACAGATATTTTTCTCCTGCCCTTCGGAATATCCGTTTGAGCTCAAATTTGACAGTCATGCTCGGTTTTACTTAACTTAACGAAAGAAATTTTAATCTTTCAGTTTCGACCCCGTTTGATCACCGAAAGCTCTACCGAACTGTAATCTATATCAGATAGCATTCAGATTTTATTTACCATCTGCCGGGTGTCAGAATGGCATGAAACTTAATCTAGCCTCATAAAAATAATTCTTACATATTCTCCAGTTTTCATAATTTTCTAACATTGTGCATTTTCTGTTAATTTATCAACTCCGTTTTTCACAAAAAATTTTAAATCTTCTGTTTTCGCTCTGATTTCAGCACAGGTCATTCTAGACTTTTATTTTACTTCTACAAGTCCAATAAAATAGTATCTCACACTATTTTTATTTATATTTATTTTTAAATTAAGAATCCGGTGTATCACATTCAACCGTAGCTTCATGATTTTAGAAGTTTGGTACCTTACAGGAGGTCCTAAGAAGACTCCTCGGCACTTGCTTTGATGCTTTTTCAGCCACTTAGGTCCAAACGAAGCCCCGACGAACTTGTTTTGCCTTTCGCTTTTAGCCCGTTCGACGAAACGCAATTCTGTCTCCGCCAACACATTTAGACACCTAACAATTTAGTTTATACACCATCAATTGAGATTAAACCTCAACATTTGACAAAACCCAAAATTGGAGCCCTATGTTTGCTATTGAGCAAATCTACCCAATTAAAACCCTAGAACTAGGGATTGATCTATTTAGAAGCATGCTTAGGGCCTATTTGACCCATTTCTAAAGCATAAAACTCAAACCCTAGAGTTCTACAAGCTAGGGTCAAGGAGCTTACCCAATGCAAGCTCCAATGGGGTGAAGAAGGAGAGAGGAAAATGGTGGAGTTGGTCTTCTTCTTGCTTTCCTCCTCCTTCTTCTTCTTCTCCTTCTCTTCTTCTTCTTCTCTTCTTCTCTTTTCCTTTCTTCTCCGTCTCTTTTTCTTCTTTTCCTTCTAGAGAGAGAGAGGGAGAGAAATGAGAGAGGAAGTGGGAGTGAGGGTAAAAATGAGAGAGGGAAAGAGAGCCCACAACCCTCTATAGCCCCTCACTAATGCCATTTTGCATAAGAACCCCTCCACTTTCCATTTTCTCAGCCCAGCCTGCCTGGGCACTTTTCGAGCTCGGGGACCGGTCTCTCTACCCTAGGACCGGTCTGTTAAGGATTTTATAGGTTGGCGGATTTCGTGAACTTGTCGGAGTCTTGAAGAGATCAAGAGTATCAAGATGAAGTTGGATGATCCAGGACTCGTCAGAGAAGCTTGGCACCTCAGGTATATCTTAAAGATCATTTATGATGATTTACAATAAGAACATAGTAGTTAGAAGACTTTAAAAAGCCTTAAACTGCTAAATTTGCAATAAACTGAATATATATGGTCAATGTCCGGACCTTGGTCTTTGTCCAGATCCAGTAAGCATGATTGCTGTGGGATAGTTAACTCAGGACCGGACCTTCCTTAATGTCCGGATCCAGTAAGCATGATTGCTGCGAGAGAGTTAACGCAGGACCGGACATTCCTCTATGTCCGGATCCCGTAAGCTTGTTAGCTGCGGGTTCTTAATTCATGTCCGGACCATCTGTCAATGTCCAGACCCAGTGAGCTTCCCATTGCATAACTTTTGATTAAGTCCGGACATCCTGTCTATGTCCGGTCTCAGTGCCATGAGATACAATGTTACGCAAGGTAAGACCGGACATCCTCAGGCATTGTCCGGACCTAGCTCATTGCGAAAATATTGACGACAGTGTGGTCCGGTCTAGTGGCTGAGACCGGACAGAGGCAAGACCGGACATCATTCTTAGACCGGACATTGGACTCAAAAAATTTTCAAAAAAGGCTGAATTGAATCCTACTCTATTTCAATGTCTTCTAACTCTATATATAGACCATGGGAGGTCCAAGGATGATATGCTTTCAGATCTTAGATCAATTCTAAACCCTAGAAACTCTCTTTAAGCTTGATGACCTAGTTCTAAGAGAGAGTTTTTGATTTAGTTGATCGTCAAGTTGATTCGAGTTTCTTTCTTCGATTATTTCTTCTTGAATCAACTCGATGATTAACTAGAAGGGATTTCCCATAGTCTATGGTATTACAAAGTTGAAATCACCATAAACCATCTTTGTTCTCTCTCCGGACGGAGAGTTTGCGTGGGGATCGCGTGTGGAGGCCGAGGATTCGGTGGACACTTTGTGGATTCGAAGTGTTGGCGCGGCAAGGAGTTGCGGCGTGATTGTTTGGAGGAGTCTAAGCGATTGAGGACCGGCGAAGGAGATTCACATCGAAGATTCGGTAAAATCGGGTTGGGTAATTGGTATATCACCTTGTACTTGATTTGTTTCTTAGTGGATTCTTTTCGCGTGATTGGTCCCGTGGGTTTTTTTACTCCTTTTGGAGTTTTCCCACGTAAAAATCTTGGTGTGTTGATTTTATTTTCCGCATTTACTTTTAAATTGTATCGAGATTTTTAATTAGCCATTGTACACCTATTCACCCCCCTCTAGGTGTTGATTACCTTATAGATCCTAGGGTTCCATAACTTACAAGTGGTATCAGAGCGGGTATAGGTTGTAATACAATGGCCGAGGGCGGTAATATTAATCGACCTCCTTTTTTCGATGGCACGAACTATGCTTATTGGAAAGTCCGCATCAGGGCGTTTCTAATAGCCATCGACGAAAGGATTTGGCAATCGGTGGAATTTGGATGGAAACACCCCACCGAGGCTGTTGATACTATTACCGTCCCCAAGCCTAGAACTAAGTGGACGAAGGACGAAAATGAACTTTCTTCACAAAACAGGAAGGGGATTAATGCTTTATTTAACTCCTTAAATCAAACCGAATTTTCTAGGATTTCGGCATGTGAAACCGCCAAAGAAATTTGGGATACTCTTAAAACCACCTATGAGGGAACAAGACTTGTCAAAGTTCAAAAACTACAAATGTTGACTAGTCGGTTCGATTCTATTCACATGGAAGAAAATGAAAACTTTAACGATTACTACACTCGTCTTCAAGACATAGTCAACAACCGGATTTTAAGTTTGCATAGTGCGGGAAGTGAGTCCGGAGTCTTGAAGGTTTAAAGAAGAAGAGATGAAGATCGAAGACTCGCATATTCTAAACATGAATCCACAATGCTCGGTAAGTTCAAATATTATGGATGATGAATTATAAATATTTAAAAGTGTTTGGAAGACTTAGGATATTTTTAAATTGAATATATGGACAAAATTGAGGTTGTCAAATCCTAGTCTATCTCTATGTTTTCTAATTGATTTTATATAGGTTTTCAAATCCTAATCTATCTCTATGTTTTCTAGTTGATTTTAAACAGGTTTTCAAATCCTAGTCTATCTCTAATTTTATTTCCAAAATTAGATTTTCACAATTCTAGTCTACTTCTAAGTCTTCTAAATCTATAAATAAGCGATGGAGGTTTCATTAATTTACATGCTCAGAGTTTAGACCATTATGAAACCCTAGAAACTTGTTGGGTGCTCTCTTTCTTTCTTCAACAACAAATTTCTATCGGATCAATTCTTGAAACCCTAATTTCTCGTTCTTCATGGAGAATTGATCCGGCTATTGCTTAGAAACATCTTCTACGGTTCTTTAATGATTGTCTAAGCAATAAATCATCATCGATCAAATTGTTCTTGCTCCGGACTGTAAGTTATGGGGTTGCCCTAAGGATCTATCTAGATTGTATCTAACACCTTATCCCACACCTAGAGGGAGGGTGAATAGGTGTACCGGCCAAAACATAGAGATAGACTAGGATTTGAAAACTTGTTTAAAATCAATTAGAAAACATAGAGATAGACTAGGATTTGAAAACTTGTTTAAAATCAATTAGAAAACATAGAGATAGACTAGGATTTGAAAACCTGTTTAAAATCAATTAGAAAACATAGAGATAGACTAGGATTTGAAAACCTCAATTTTGTCTAAATATTTAATTTAAAAACATTCTAAGTCTTCCAAATACTTTTAAATATTTATAAATCATCATCAATAATATTTGAACTTACCGAGCATTGTGGATTCATATTTTCAATATGCGAGTCTTCGATCTTCGTTTCTTCTTCTTTAAACCTTCAAGACTCCGAACTAACTTCACGAAATATGCCAACATAAAATCCTTAACAATCTCCCCCTTTGGCAATTTCATGACAAAACCCAAAATGACATTAAAATACTCACAACGCTCAATTCACAAAAAATGAAATTCATTGCCATCACCAAAACAATGAACTTCTCGCGTGAAAGATCCAAAGAAATACAAAATTACAACTTTGCAACTCCTAAACAAACTCTATAACTTAGACGCAACTAGGAGTCTTGAAGTCTTCAATGATCTACAAATAAGTTACTTTCTCCACGTGAAAGATCACAAACAAAGTTAGTAGTAATATAAAAATGAAAATCTCTCCCCCTTTGTTCATGCATCAAAAGATTGAAATTCAAACTCGAAAATAAAAAATTATCACACGCTCTCCCCCTTTGATCTTAAATTCAAGTTTTCAATTCTTCTCCCCCTTTTTGTCAAAAATTGCCAAAAAGAAAAACACAAATAGAGAGAAAAATAAACTAGTAAATAGAAAGTAGTCGTGTCATAGTTAAAAGCAAAAATAAGCAAACTAAATATAGTCCTAGGAGAGAAAAGATAAAACATAAATAATGAGGCTCAAAAAGGTAAAATCACTCCGTGTCCTCCTCATCAAAAATTTTGCCTTGTTTCCTCAAAAATCGTTCAAAATTAGATTAATTTCATAAAAATTAAAAGTTGTACTCCAAAAATTATTATGATGAAGATAAAATATTATTTGATTTCAAAAGACATCAAAACATCAAAATTTGATATTAAGAATAATCTAATTATTTAAAGTCATCAAGATGCAAATTGATGAAAAATAATTTTTAGAAATTTAGCAAAATTGACACCAATTTATCGCAACCCGTTCAAAATAGAGATTTAGCTAATAAACACCGGGTGGCTCTTTGAGCATCTTTTTCAATCTACCACCTTATAACGAAAATTCTAAAATATTCACATATATTTTTCTCAACCTTTTTCGGTTTTTCATATAATTATCCATGAGGTAGCTTCCCACACGTACCGGACGACCGGGGTGGTAGCTCTTTCTTACATGTGGTGGTAGTTTTCACACTCCTTTCGGATGTAACTCTTTCCACATCTTTATAATCATAGGAGTTTCTTCTTTTTTTTAAAAAAAATATTCAAACTCTCCCTAAATTAGACAATCTCACATTTGAAAATAATTTTGACGAACTTTAGTCGATTAGCAAATATCCATCAATTATATTCAACATTCACTATCAAGATGAATTAATTACCAAGAGATTTAAATTTAATTTCAAAATTTTGATGAATGTATGTAAGAAGAAATCACATATTAAATTATCGGCAAAATAATAAAAAGTGGAGTAAAACCAATAATTAATATGAATTTAATTTAATTTGAATTGACTTTAGATACCGGTTAAGACTCTTTTAAAAACCATTAATCTCTCTAATTTAATGATTTTCAATCATCTCCTTTCTCAAAAAATTTTAATCAAACTAAAAACTCCCCAAAAACCTTTCCTTAAAAATAATTTTCAAAACAAATTTTAAAGATCAAACATCGTCTAATCATGTAATGTAATGAGAGAAAAATATGCAATATGCACCAATCAAAACATTAAATAAACAATAAAAACAAACTAAGACGAAAAGCAAGGAAAGATATCACCTTTGATCCAAACTTGTCGGATCTTTCGTTGGCTTTGCTTGTCGACGTTAGGTTTGAGTTGCTTTGATTTTGGATCAACCGTTAGTCGTTTCGTTGCTTCAAGCTTCGGTTGATGTTGCCGTTGAGGCTTTGAATTAGAAATCCGGTTCCCATGATGGTTTGGTTTTGAGATCCAATTCGGTTGTGGGTTCGGTCGAACTCGCCGTTGCTCCTTAGAAAACCGGTCCGAAAGAGGCACTCGACTCAAATTAATTTTCTTTTGATTCCGAGGGGAAAGCCGAGTAGTAGATGATGCCGATTGAGGTTTCGATGTTGCCGATCGATTTTTCGATGTTGCCGATCGATTTTTCTTATCCTTATTCGGGCAACACTTTTTGATGTGTCCTTTGATGCCGCATCGGTGACCCACCTTTTCCTCAATGTTGTTGAGACTCTCGATGTTGACTTTGCACTCTTCTCAACATAGGTTCGTTCGTATCCGAGGCCCAACTTTTTCGTTTGACCTAACCTGCATATGATCCAATTTCTTCGATCCTAAGAAAATTGTTGAATGTCGGA
Organism: Aechmea fasciata; assembly: GCA_025177825.1. Classification (NCBI taxonomy): domain Eukaryota; kingdom Viridiplantae; phylum Streptophyta; class Magnoliopsida; order Poales; family Bromeliaceae; genus Aechmea; species Aechmea fasciata. Next base: position 13,099,526 of record CM045932.1, read on the forward strand.
CTTGAGTTGATGAACTTCCTTGGTCAACTCTTTGTTGGATTTGCGCGATTCCTCAAATTGATGCTCCAAAAATTCAACTTTGTTCTTAGAGGATTTAATCGTTAAATCCGCTTCATCTAGCTTCTTTTGGAGGATCGAATTATCTTTCAATATTGCTTCCTTTTCCTCTTCGAAAGCTTTCGTCATTGTTTTCAAATTTTTGTTCTCCTCTTCAATGTCAAGTAGACGCTTCCTAAGCCTTTTGTTATGCTTCGCCATCTTTTTAGATTCGACGAGGAGTTGATGATACGCTTCCGCTAAATCCTCATCATTTGATTCCTCATCGCCGGAATCCGAGTCCACGTCTGCTTCCTTTGATGTTTTCAACGCAATCCCTCTACTTTGAGAAAAAGACTTGGAAGAAGATTGGTTAGTAGGAAAAGTCATATCGTAAGTTTGCAACACACCTACTAACTCTTCGGCCATTAGATAGCAATATATCTAGATCCCGCTCTGATACCAATTGTAAGTTATGGGGTTGCCCCAAGGATCTATCTAGATTGTATCTAACACCTTATCCCACACCTAGAGGGAGGGTGAATAGGTGTACCGGCCAAAACCACAACAAATCTCGATGCTTTAAAAATAAATGCGGAAAATAAAAAGCACACCGAGATTTACGTGGGAAAACTCCAAACTCGGAGTAAAAAACCCACGGGACAAACACGCGAATAAACAATCAATAAGAGAAAAGATTACAAGGTGATACCGAACTCCACGGACTCGACCTCTCTAACTCTCCTATGGATCTCCGCGCAATCCTCCTTCGGGTTGTCCACGCCCTCACGTTCGAGTCCACGAACGCCACCACTCCACGAAGCTTCTATCACGCCGAATCCACGACGCCACTCGAATCCACGAGGCAACGATCCGAATCCACGAACCGCCTTCAACGCGCCGAATCCACGACGCCGTTCATGAGAAGCATGAATATGGTGATCCTTCGCTTAGGAGTATCGTAGAAAACCGAAGAAGAAAACTCCAAGCGAATCGTAGATTAAATCGACATATAGATATTCAATACGATATCTCGATTTGACCTAAAAGAGGCTATGAAGTAGAAAATAGATTTTAGATCAATTCCTAGCCTCTAGGGTTTCTCAAACATGTATATTCATGAAGCATATGAATTAATGGAACCCCCATCGCTTATTTATAGATTTAGAAGACTTAGAAGTAGACTAGGATTGTGAAAATCTAATTTTGGCAATAAATTAGAGATAGACTAGGATTTGAAAACTTGTTTAAAATCAATTAGAAAACATAGAGATAGACTAGGATTTGAAAACTTATTTAAAATCAATTAGAAAACATAGAGATAGACTAGGATTTGAAAACCTCAATTTTGTCTAAATATTCAATTTAAAAACATTATAAGTCTTCCAAATACTTTTAAATATTTATAAATCATCATCAATAATATTTGAACTTACCGAGCATTGTGGATTCATATCTTGAATATGCGAGTCTTCGATCTTCGTTTCTTCTTCTTTAAACCTTCAAGACTCCGAACTAACTTCACGAAATATGCCAACATAAAATCCTTAACACGGACGGAGTGCACTCGTGGATTCGAGTGGGCGTCGTGGATTCGGCGTGATCGGAGGCTTCGTGGATTCGAAGTGGAGGCGTTCGTGGATTCGAACGTGGGGCGTGGACAACCCCGCGGCGTGCGCGAGATCCGAAGAAGATAAAGAGAGGTTTGAGTCCATGGATTCGGTAAATCACCTTGTAATCTTTTATTCTTAGTGGATTGTTATCGCGTGTTGGTCCCGTGGGTTTTTTACTCCGAGTTGGAGTTTACCCACGTAAATTTCGGTGTGCTTTTTATTTTCCGCATTTATTTTTATTGTATCGAGATTTGTGGTTTTTGGCCTTTACACCTATTCACCCCCTTCTAGCTGATTAGATACGATCTAGATAGATCCTTGGGGCAACCCCATAACTAACAAACACTTGTTCCAACTTAGGTGAAAAGATTCTCGAAACCAAGATCATTCGTAAGATTTTAAGAACTCTTCCCGAGCGTTTCCGTCCGAAAATCGCGGCTACTGAAACCGTGAAACATCCGGATGAAATGAAAGTAGATGAATTAGTAGGTGCTCTTCAAACCTACGAGATGACTTTTCCTTCTAACTCATCTTCTTCCAAGTTGTCTTCTAAGTCCACAGGGATGGCGCTCAAATCGACTAAAGGAGGCAACGCGGATTCTACTTCCTCCGAATCAGACTCAGACACAACTTTAGAGGACTTCGAAAAACAACTTGCTCTTCTTACAAGGAAGTTCCGTCGGAATTTCAAGAAGAAGTTCCCTTCAAAGTCTTTTTCTTCTTCAAGATCGAACAAATCAAAAGGGAGTACTTCTTCTTCATCTTCTAAGTCAAAGCGTAACGAAAACTCTTCTAAAGAATTTTCTAAAGATAAGAAAAAGGAAGAAGGACAAATCCAATGTTATAAATGTCGTGGCTTTGGGCATATAGCATCGGATTGTCCTAACAAAAAGGCCTTGAAAAAGAAAGCGATGCAAGCTATCACTTGGGATGACTCGTCATCGGATAAGTCCACCTCAAGTGATGAGGATGTTAATGCAACGGCTTTTTTTGCTTGTGAATCATCAATTATGTGCTTTGCTTCATTCGACTCACTTTCTAATTCCTCCTTGCATGAAAATTCCGCCTCAGAGCACTCATCGGACGAGGAGTCGGACGTGGACGAGATGGCCGCCGCATACCATCAATTAGTTGTCGAGTCAAAGAAGATGGCCAAGCACAATAAGAGGTTGAGAAGGAGAATACTCGACTTAGAAGGAGAAAATTCCAAGTTGAATACTTCAACAAACTCCTTGGAACAAGAGAAGGATGGATTGTCACGAGCCTACAATTCAATACTAGAAAAGGTAGCTATTCTTGAGAAAGAGAATGAGACATATGAAGAAAACTTGAAGTTTGTCAATAAGCAATTGACGGAAACAAAGGAGGCGAACTTGGACTTCACGAAGACTATCATACAACTTAGATCGGACTTGAACAAGTTCTCCTCCGGTACAACAAAACTTGATAGGATGCTTGGACTTGGACAAACCAACAAATTCGGACTTGGATATGAGAGGACGTACATAGACCTTGTTACTAAGCACACCATGGCCAAACCAATTTCCAAGGTTCAATGTAACTTTACTCGCGCTACTAACCCTTTTGCTAATAAAGTTTGTCATTCGTGTGGAGCTCTAGGTCATGTGAAGAAACGTTGTACACAAAAGAAGAACTCTGGGACACACATGAACCGAGGGGTGCAATCTAAGCCCAATAGAGAAGTTCCAAAATCGAGGTCGAAGCAACCATGGAAACCTAAGTATAATGACCCAAAAACCAAGCAAGTATAGAGACCGAAATCGGTTGAGCCAAAGAATCTGAAAACACAATTCGTCGACAAGCTACACAAGACGCATACAAGTCAACCGACGCAACCTAAAGCTTACAAGGTTTGGGTGCGCAAAGGTGAAATATTTCCTTGCCTTGTTGTCCATACTTCACTTCATGCTTACGACAATACCTCGTGGTACCTTGATAGTGGTTGCTCCCGACACATGACCGGAGACAAGAATTGGTTCACCTCGTTAAGTGAAGTCTCCAGTGGATGTGTTGTTTTTGGAGATGGTCGTTCATCCAAAATTGTTGGAAAGGGAACAATTACTATCTCGGACGGCCCTACTTTGAATGAGGTTTTCTATGTCGAGGGGCTTAAGTCAAACCTCGTAAGCATAAGTCAATTATGTGATGACGGGTACTTCGTAAAATTTACTTCTAAAGAATGCTTGGTTACTCTTGATGATGACACTATCTTTTTGAAAGGTCGTAGATCTCAAAACAATTGTTATATTGTTCCTAGTACCCAATCCGAATCATGTAACCTAGCTTCATTAGAAACCGAGACTCTATGGCATGAACGACTAGGTCACATTAACTTTAAGGAGCTATCTAAGATCACTAAGAAGGAAATTGTGTTAGGTGTTCCCAAAATTGACTTTAAAGAAAATGTAGTGTGCGGGGGTTGCCAATTAGGTAAGCAAACTAGGTCGGCACATAAAAATTTGAATCATTTAGGGACATCTAGACCTTTAGAATTACTTCACATGGATTTAATGGGACCATCTAGAATCCAAAGTTTAGGTGGAAAACGCTACATCTTTTTTATTGTGGATGATTTTTCTCGTTTTGTGTGGAGTGGTTTCCTTCGTGAAAAAGCCGAAACTTTTGAATTATTTTCTGAAATTTGCCTCCGTCTTATGAATGAACAAAACGATAAAATTGTACGTATAAGAAGTGATCAAGGAGGAAAATTCATAAACTCAAAATTTGTTGATTTTTGTGCTTCTAATGGTATTAAACATGAATTCTCCGCTCCTTACACTCCACAACAAAATGGAGTAGTTGAAAGAAAAAATCGAGTGGTGCAAGAGATGGCCCGTGTTATGCTTCATAGTAAGAAAATTGCCTTACATTTTTGGGCGGAAGCGGTTAACACGGCAGTCTATGTCATCAATCGAGTTTATGTACGACCAGGTACAATAAATACTTCATATGAATTGTGGAAGGGTAGAAACCAAATATAAAATACTTTCGTGTCTTCGGGAGTAAATGTTTTATCCTTCGGGATCGTGAAAGTCTTGGAAAATTTGACTCCCGAAGTGACGAAGGAATCTTTCTCGGTTATTCTACATCTAGTAGAGCATATAGAGCGTACAATTTACGAACTAAGACGGTGGTAGAATCAATTAATATTAAAGTAGATGAGGCTTGTTCACCCACTTCATCCTTGATTGATACTTCACGTGTTGCACATAATGATGATGATAATGATTTTCCTTTTGCACTTCCTATGAATGATGATTCTTCTCTTCATGAAATTTCTGCATCTCCTAATGAAAATGCATCAAATGAATCATCCGAACCACAAAATGATACATCCGTCTCTCCAATGGAAACGCCAATCACATCTTCAGAAAATCCTCCTACGAGATTGTCAAAAGATCACCCATTAACAAATGTCATAGGAGATCCTAAAGTTGGTGTGAGAACAAGAAGTCAACTCCAATGTGAATTTTCGTGCTATGTGTCCTTGATTGAACCAAAGAACGTGGACGAAGCTCTTCAAGATGAATATTGGATCAATGCTATGCAAGAAGAGCTTGGACAATTCATACGGAATGATGTGTGGGATCTTGTACAACGTCCGCAGGATCAACATGTTATTGGGACAAAATGGATTTTTAAGAATAAGAAAAATGAAAGTGGTGACATTGTTAGGAATAAGGCTAGGTTGGTTGCTCAAGGGTACTCTCAAGTTGAAGGAATCGATTTTGATGAGACGTTTGCTCCGGTTGCAAGGCTTGAGTCGATTTGGATATTATTTGCGATTGCTTGTCATTTTAAAATCACACTTTTTCAAATGGATGTGAAGAGTGCTTTTCTAAACGGTTTTCTAAAAGAAGAGGTTTATGTTGAACAACCAAAAGGATTTGTAGACTCTAAGTTTCCAAATCATGTTTTTCATATTAAAAAGGCACTCTATGGTCTTAAGCAAGCATCGCGAGCATGGTACGAACGACTCACCAAGTATCTTTTGGAAAAGGGGTACAACCGAGGGGGAGTGGATCGAACTTTATTTGTTAAGCATTCAAAAGATGACTTTATAGTTGCTCAAATTTAATTATGTGGATGATATTGTGTTTGGGGCAACTAAGGATGAGGATGCAACGGAATTTGCAAGGTTAATGACCAAGGAATTCAAAATGTCTATGATGGCATATTTCCTCGGACTTCAAGTTAAACAAACAAAGGAGGGAATACATGTGTCACAAACAAAGTATGCAAAGGAATTGGTTAAGAAATTTGATTTGGATGGTGCAAAGAACTTTGACACTCCGATGGGAACGAGCAATAAAGGATTAGTAGTGAACATTGAAGGAAATAGCATAGATGAAAAGCCCTATCGAAGTATGATAGGAAGCTTACTCTACTTGACAGCGAGTAGACCAGATATCGCTTTTAGTGTTGGTATGTGTGCTCATTATCAAGCGAATCCCAAAGAAATTCATTTAAAAGCAGTGAAGAGAGTGATAAGATATGTCAAAAGGACGACGGATTATGGTATTTGGTATCCGATGGGGACTTCACTTGATCTTATTGGATACTCGGATGCCGATTGGGTAGGGTCAGTGGATGATAGGAAAAGCACAAGTGGAGCTTGTTTTTGTGAGTTATGGGGTAGCCCCAAGGATATATCTAGATTGTATCCGACACCTAGAGGGGGGGAATAGGTGTACCGGCCAAAATACCACTAATTTCGATGCGTTAAAAATAAATGCGGAAAATAAAAACACACCGAGATTTACGTGGGAAAACTCCAAACTCAGAGTAAAAAACCCACGGGACCAACACGCGAATAAACAATTCAAAAAGAGAAAAGATTACAAGGTGATTACCGACTCCACGGACTTAACCTCTCTAACTCTCCTTCGAATCTCCGCGCAATCCTCCTCCGGGTTGTCCACGCCCTCACGTCCGAGTCCACGAACGCACGCACTTCGAATCCACGACGCCCACTCGAATCCACGAGCACACCCCGTCCGGAGCAAAAACAACACGATCGATAATGATTTATTGCTTAAATAATCATTAAAGAACCGTAGAAGATGTTTGTAAGCAATAGCCGGATCAATTCTCCATGAAGAACGAGAAATTAGGATTTCAAGAATTGATCCGATAGAAATTTGTTGTTGAAGAAAGAAAGAAAGCACCCAACAAGTTTCTAGGGTTTCATAATGGTCTAAATTCTAAGCATACGAATTAATGGAACCCCCATCGCTTATTTATAGATTTAGAAGACTTAGAAGTAGACTAGGATTGTGAAAACACAATATTGGAAATAAAATTAGAGATAGACTAGGATTTGAAAACTTGTTTAAAATCAATTAGAAAACATAGAGATAAACTAGGATTTGAAAACCTGTTTAAAATCAATTAGAAATCATAGAGAGAGACTAGGATTTGAAAACCTGCTTAAAATCAATTTTGTCCATATATTCAATTTAAAAACATCCTAAGTCTTCCAAACACTTTTAAATATTTATAAATCATCATCAATAATATTTGAACTTACCGAGCATTGTAGATTCATGTTTTGAGTCTTCGATTCTTAGATTTATCCCTTCTTCTTTAAACTTTCAAGACTCCGGACTCACTTCACGAAATGTGCCAACATCAAATCCGTAACGGTTTTTATTTGCGTCACTGTTTGGTGGCTTGGCAAAGTAAGAAGCAAAATTGCATTGCTCTCTCTACAGCTGAGGCTGAGTACATCTCGGCAGGGAGTTATGCTACTCAGTTGTTGTGGATGAGGAGTTTATTAAGTGATTACCGGATTTCCTCTTCTTCTATCACTATTTTTTGTGATAATACTAGTGCCATAAATATTTCTAAAAACCCTGTTCTACACTCTCGAACTAAACATATTGAACTAAGATATCATTTCTTAAGAGAATTGGTTGAATCAAATATACTTCAACTCGAATATATTCATACCGATAATCAACTTGCTGATATTTTAACTAAGCCTTTAGATCAAAAGTGTTTTCTACATCTAAGAAAGGCTATCGGTATGAATCCATCGATCTAGACACATTCTATGAGCCAATATTTAAAGTGTAGACAATTATGCATCATTCATTTGCATTGTTTGATTGATCTTATGAACGTGTTGTGTTTTTGTCTTATTTTTGGAAAGAGTTCTTTTGGTGATATTCATGACATGACCTCTTTACTTGCATGAGTTATTTTAACATTAATTAATCCAATTTAATTCTTTTATGTCATTTGTTTTGAACTTCAACATCTTCTAAAAATTGACTTTATATACTTGGCAATTTAGTACATCTCTCTTGAACTATCAAAAGTGCATTGAATTTGATTAATTATTTGCATGATGAGAAAAATGTTTTCCTTATTTTCTGAAATCACAATAATATGTTATCATTGAGGGTTGCACTAATTGAGGGGGAGTAATCTCATAATTTCAATGTCAAAAGATGTGGAAAGAGTTACATCCCTTTTTGGGAGTGTGAAAACTACCACCAATTCAAGATGTGGAAAGAGTTACATCCTTTCAAAGGAGTGTGAAAACTACCACCACATGTAGGAAAGAGCTACCACCCCGGTCGTCCGGTAAGTGTGTGAAGCTACCACATGAATATAAGTGTACATCTCTAAGAAATATGATTATTCTTCAGTTTTAATTGAGGTGCTAGGTGGATTCTCTAGTTTATTGAACGATATACGGTGGAAGTTAAAAGATGCTCAAAGAGCCACTTCTTAATTTCGATATGTGCATAACTCAATTGGACTATATTCTTGTGCTTATTTCAGTTTTTGGGATCTAATTTAGTCTTTATCGGTGCAAATTTGATATTGGAACTCACTACAACTACTGTTTAGATCTCGATTGATGTGCTTAAATTTCACAATATACTAATTTTAATTTTTGTTAGATGACCGGTTCAACATTTGTGACATTTTTGAATTTTCTTGGATTAGTTTTTGTTCTTATACTTCATGTAATTACTTTGGAAATCATTTTTTAAATGAAAATTTATTGATTTTGAAAAACTGCTTGCTGAGACCGGTCTCGGTTGGATGTCCGGACCGCATGCCCGCAGGGTGCGCAACCTTGTGTGGCATCCGGACATTGCTAGCAATGTCCGGTCTCAGCTGGAGCGGGATGCAATATAACCCAGAGCGTCCGAGCTCACTTCAAAACGCACTCTTTTTAGTTTTTGTTGCTGTCTCTCTCTCTAGAAACCCTAGAGTGCTTCTTTTGGTCATCTTGCATCAATTTCCTTTCATCTTCTTCGGATTTTAGGTATGATTTCCATCTTTTCCATTTATTGCTTATTTTTTCTCAAAACTAGGGTTTTTGGTTTTTATGGTGTTTGATCTTGTTTTTGCTGTTTTTAACCAGATTTGTTGCTTCAATCTTACTTAAACATGCTTACATTTCATTTCTACATACTTTATTTCATGTTTTATCGTTAGATTTGTGCACATTTTGGATCAAACCCTAAATTTTCCTGTTTTTACTGTTCACAGAGGGATTTTTCGAATTTTTCTCTGTTTTTGATCATTTTTCATGCATATTGTCTATATTAAATTTGTTCCTTATGGTTGTAGGGTGCTCCAGATTAATTTTCAAATTAACGGCCAATTTTTCTTAAATTATGAAATGTTATGCTCAATGTGTATGTTTTGATTTTTTGAACAGCGACTCTTTGTTATCATGTATTCGTCGCTACTGGTACTCGTCTTTTTGATGGCAAGAGGAGGCCCCGGTGCTAAGCGTAGACGCTCCTCCGCGCAACAATAGGAAGAACCACCGGCCGAGGACGTCGGGAGTGAATACAATCCTGCCGAAGACTCGGATCGTGAGTCACATGAGGGGGATTGGGAGACTGTTTTGGCCGAGGCTCATTCGACGCAAGGTGAGCACGAGCCAGGAAAAGGGAAGTCTAAGGACAAAGGGAAAGGAAAGTCAACGGAAACAGAAAAAGGGAAGGAGAAGTCCAAAGGAAAAGGGAAATGCAAGGAGAAGGTTCAGGACACAGAACAAGTTCAGGAGCAACGATCTACTGGACGACGTAAGAGGACAGGAGGTATTACTATAGGTGAGCCTCGATCTGCTGCCGAATCTCCTGCTAGGGCACCTCCCGTTCCTGTAGATCCTAAGCGGCTCAGGTTATATTCATCGAAACAATGCGTCGGTGAGCGCTTTGTGGGAGTTGCAAATCTTATTAAGAGAGCTCCCGGGTTTCAAGCACTTTTTGAGCACGGGGATTTGCATGAAGTATGTAACTTCTCTGAGCATACCGGTTATGGTCTTGAGTTGATTAGAGAGTTCTACATGCGAGCAGGACATTTGGTCGAGACTGATGGAGGTCCTTACGTCTTTTCTACATCAGTTCGGGGTGTTGAGATGAGTATTACTCCTTGTTAAGGATTTTATAAGTTGGCGAATTTCGTGAAGTAATTGGAGTCTTGAAAGGAGTCAGGAGCACACTTGGACAAAGAAGATGCAAACAGACATCCAAGACTCAGCAGAGAAGCTCAGCACCTCAGGTATGGTTTAAAGATAATTTATGGTAATTTTATACTAAGATTTAGTAGTTAGAAGACTTGGATTAATCTTAATTTGACAAAATTTCAAATCTGGAAAAACTGTGTTCAAGGTCCGGACCTAAGGGTCAAGTCCGGATCCCGAGAGCTTGTCTCTTGCGCAACATTAAATCAGATCCGGAGTCGGAGCTCAAGTCCGGATCCCGTAGCTTGTGTTTTGAAAAGTCTTAATTGAAGATCGGACTTGAGTGCGAAATCCGGATCCAGTAGCCTGACAATTGTTGTTACGCAAGTAAGGACCGGACTCCAGGGATCAAGACCGGACTCTGTGAATTTCAAAAGAAATTAACAGAAGAGAGAATCGGTTGAGGGGGTCAAGTCCGGACTTCTAAGACCGGTCTCCACATGTAAGGTCCGGTCTCTGGTGACGAAAAATTTTCAAATTAGGCTGATTTCAATCCTACTCTATCTCTAAGTCTTCTAACACTATAAATAGACCATGGGGGGTTCATTAATTAATATGCTCAGAATTATTAGATTATAGATCCTCTAAAAACCCTAGAAACTCGTTTTAGAGTTTTATGATTCAATTCTTAAAGCGAGTTTTGTTTTGTTGATCGTCGAGTTGATTCTAGGTTTTCTATTTGAATACTCCTTCATGAATCAACTTGATGATTGACTAAAAGGGTTCCCCCATTGTCTATGGTGCGTTAATTGTTAAGATCACCATAAGTTTTCTTCTACAACTCCGGACGGAGGGTGGCGCGGGGATCGTGTGAGAGACCGAGGATTCGGTGGACGCTTTGAAGATTCGGGGCGTTGGCGCGGCAAGGAGTTGCGGCGTGGTCGGTTGGAGGAGTTCAATCGATCGAGGACCGGCGATGGAGATCCACGTCAAAGATTCGGTAAAATTGGGTAGGGTTGTGGGTAAATCACCTTGTACTCAATTTGCTTCTTAGTGGATAGTTCGTGTGATCGGTCCTGTGGGTTTTTCTCTCCGGTTTGGAGTTTTCCCACGTAAAATCTTGGTGTGTTGATTTTATTTTTTCTCATTTACTTTAAAATCACATCGAGAGTTTTAATTGGCCATTGTACACCTATTCACCCCCTTCTAGGTGTTAATTATCTTTTAGATCCTTGAGACCTATAACCTACAATTGGTATCAGAGACAATGGCCGAGGGAGGTAACATTAATCGTCCACCTCTTTTTGATGGCACTAACTATGCTTATTGGAAAGTCCACATGAGGGCGTTTCTTATAGCCATCAACGAGAAAGTTTGGCAAGCGGTGGAATTTGGTTGGAAAAACCCCACCGAAGTAGTCGATAATGTCACCGTCCCCAAACCGAGAACGAAGTGGACTAAAGACGAAAACGAACTTTCTTCGTTCAATGGGAAGGGTATTAATGCTTTGTTTAATGCTTTAAATCAAACCGAATTCTCTAGGGTTTCGGCGTGTGAAACCGCCAAGGAAATTTGGGATACTCTCAAAACCACCCACGAGGGAACAAGTCTAGTTAAAATTCAAAAATTACGAATGTTCACTACTCGCTTTGATTCGATTCTAATGGAAGAAAACAAAAATTTTACCGAGTACTACACTAGATTACAAGACATAGTCAACACTTGTTCTAACTTGGGTGAGAAAATTTCCGAACCTAAGATTATTCGCAAAATATTAAGGACTCTTCCCGAACGCTTTCGTCCGAAAGTCGCTGCTATTGAAACGGTGAAACATCCGGATGAAATGAAAGTAGATGAGTTAGTTGGTGCTCTTCAAACTTATGAGATGACTTTTCCTTCTAACTCGCTCTCTTCCAAGTTGTCTTCTAAGTCCAGGGATGGCGCTCAAATCGACGAAAGGAGACAACGCGGACTCATCTTCTTCCGAGACGGACTCGGATGTGACATTGGAGGACTTCGAAAAGCAACTCGCACTTCTAACTAGAAAGTTCCGACGAAACTTTAAGAAGAAATTTCCTTCAAAGCCCTCTACTTCAAAATTCAACAAATCGAAAGGGAGTACTTCTTCTTCTTCTAAGTCTAAGAATTCTGAAAACTTTTCCAAAGAATCCTCCAAAGATAAGAAAAGCGGAGAAATTCAATGCTATAAGTGTCGGGGCTTTGGACGTATAGCATCAGATTGTCCGACTAAGAGTTCTAACAAGAAAAAGGCTATGCAAGCCATCACTTGGGATGACCCTTCCGATGAGGAGTCAACCTCAAGCGATGAGGAAATAAATGCCACTGCTTTAATGGCACATGACTCTACTTTTATGTGTTTATCTTCTATTGACTCTATCTCCGTGTCTTCTTTGCATGAACAATTTACGCCGGAGAACTCGACGGACGAAGAATCGGACGGAGATGATATGATTGACGCTTATCGTCAATTGGTCGTGGAGTCGAAAAAGATGGTCAAGCACAACAAGAAGCTACAACGAAGAATCATCGATCTAGAAGGAGAAAATTCCAAATTGAACACCTCAACGAAAACCTTGGAGCAAGAAAAGGACGGATTGTCGAGAGCCTACAATTCTATTGTAGAGAAGGTCGCCTTTCTTGAGTACGAAAGAGAAACGAGCGAAGAAAACTTGAAGTTTCTCAACAAGCAATTTTCGGAGGCAAAGGAGGCGAACATGGAGTTCACGAAAATGATTATTCAACTTCGATCCGACATGAAAAGGTTCTCCTCTGGTTCTAGCAAACTCGACAAGATGCTAGGGGTTGGTCAAACTTCTAAGCTTGGACTTGGATATGAAAGGATTTATGTGGACCAAGTCTATAAGCAAGTGAGCAAGATCTCGACCAAATCAACTCCCAAGGCTCAAAGTATTTTCGTTCCTTCTACAAAATCTTTTCTTACTAACAAAGTTTGTCACTTATGTGGAGTTCTAGGTCATGTAAAAAGGTTTTGCACACAAAAGAAGAAGAACTTCACAAAACCATTGAACCAACGAAAATCGACAAAGCCATCAAAATTTGATCCAAATTTGAAGATAAGTCAAGTATGGAAACTGAAATTGGATGATCCGAAGGTCAAGAGAGGCGACCTTCTCTACAATAGAACTTTTGACTTGATCTCAATTTGTGCATGATTTATTTTAACATTGTTCAATTCACTTCATTTCTTCTATGTCATTCTATTTGAACCTCAACATCTTCTTGAAATTGTCTTCTACACTTATTAAATTAGTACATCTCTCTTGAACTATCAAAAATTGTATTGAATTTGATTGATTATTTCCATGGTGAAAATAAATGATTTTCCTATTTTCTGAAATCACAATAATATTGTCTCATTGTGGGTTGCACTATTTGAGGGGGAGTATTCCTAATATTAAAAGATGTGGAAAGAGTTACATCCCATTGGGAGTATGAAAACTATCACCTATAAAAGATGTGGAAAGAGTTACATCCTTTCAAAGGAGTGTGAAAACTATCACTACATGTGAGAAAGAGCTACCACCCCGGTCGTCCCGTAAGTGTGTGAAGCTACCACATGAATATAAGTGTACATCTCTAAGAAAAAGATCGAAATCAAGTTTTTAATTGAGATGTTCGGTGAGTGTTCCATTTTCGAATGATATAAGGTGGAAATTATAATAAAGATACTCAAAGAGCCACTCCTTAATTTCAATATGTGTATAACTCAATTGGACAACATTCTTGTGTTTATTTCAGTCTATGGGATCTACTTTAGACTTATTTTATGCGAATTTGGAATTTAAATTTGATGCTATTATTGTTTAGATCTCGATAGATGTGCTTAATTTCACGGTATAGTTCTTAATTTTTGGGTGATGTTCGGTTCAACATTTATGACATTTTTGAATTTTATTGAATAAGAGTTTTGTTAATATATTTCATGAAAATTTGGTTTAAGGTCAATAGGAAGCTGCATTATTTCATATTTTTAAAAATTTTCATATGCTGTCTTCTGAGTCCGGACTCGGCTCACAAGTCCGGACTGCACGCACGCTCTGCACGAACTTGAGCATGGCATCCGGACCTGGCCAGCCAAGTCCGGACCCGGCTGGAGCGGCAACTTTATAAACCGCACGATCAGCTCTTTTCTCCCACACTTCATCCTGAGTTTTTTCTTTGGTGTTTCTCTCTCTAAAACCCTTAGAGATCATCTTAGCCTATTTGCACTCATTTGCTTCGCTTTTTAGGTAAGATCTTCGGCTTAATCTCCATTTTGCTCTTTTAACCCTAAAATGTTGGATTTCGGGATTTCTTGAATTTGATCTTTGTTTTTCTATTTTTAACTGGATTTGTTGCTTCATTTTTACTTAATCATGTTTGGCTAACACTTCTATGAGTTTTATTCAACGTTCTATCATCAGATCTAAGACTACATTGCATCTAGACCTAGGTTTTCACTGTTTTTCACTATTCACAGCAAGTAATTTCGAAAATTGATGGATTTGCATTATTTTTCTTGCATATTGACAGTATTAAACATGTTGTAAACGGCCCTAGGATACTCTAGATTAAATCTCACAATTTTTGACCAATTTTTCTTAATTTACGATTTCTTTTTGTTCAATATGTTGATTTTTCATGTGTTGAACAGCGGCTTTTCTTTCTAAAAGATGTATCCGTGGTTCTTGGTGCTTGTGTTCCTCATGGCACGCGGTGGTCCGGGTGCTAAGCGTCATCGCTCCTCGGCTCAACAACAACAAATGGATGCACCACAAGAGGACGCGAGTAGTGAATACAATCCTGGTGAGGATTCCGACCAAGGGTCTCACGAGGAGGATTGGGAAGCTATTGCGACGAAAATTCGTTCGAAAAAGAAGGAACATGAAAAAGGGAAAGGAAAGGCCCAAGGTAAATCAAAAGAGAAAGGCAAAGGAAAGGGTAAAGAAAAGGTTGTGGAAGCGGAACACACTGAGTCACCACAGACTTACGCTCGTGGACGTCAAGGTTCTGGAGGTATTTCAATTCACGAACTTCGCGATGCCCCTGTTCGAGAAGTTCTAGTTGATGATCGCCGATGCTCCATCTATTCCTCGAAGACATGTATTGGAGAGCGTATGGTCGGCGTGGCTAATTTGTTTGAAAAAGTTCCGGATTTCCAAGTGTCATTTGAGAATGGTGATTTGCATGAGATTTGTGCTTTTACAGAGCACACTGGATATGGACTGGAGCTTATTAGAGAATTCTATATGAGAGCAGAAAATTTACTGGAGTCTGATGATGGACCTCATATGTTCTCTACTTCAGTTCGGGGAGTTGCGATGTCAATTACGCCTGCTACCATTGCTTCTGTTCTTGACATGGAGGCACGAACAGATAGAGTTGATTATCTACACTCTGGCTTTGATTCTGTTGGGGATTGGACGCTGATGCTTAGGTTTCTTTGTGTCCCCGACGCGAGAACAATGGTAATGCAATACTTTCAAAGGATTTGAGGCTGGAGTACAGGTTTCTAAACTTTGTGGTTTGCTATAATGTAATGCCTTTAGCAAACACAAAGGTTATTAGATGGGATCGGGTTTTATATCTTTATTTACTTGGTCATCCGGAGATAGTTGAAGAGAGGAACATCAACTTAAATGTACCATTTCTTGTTTGGAAAAGAATGGTGCGAGAGATCAAGACTTCAAGCAAAAAGGACAGACTTCCATATCCACTGTTGATCATGAGAATTCTAAGGCCTCATGATGTAAATATTGATTGTTCTTCCTATGAGCACTCTTTAGGACCAATCGGTGAGACCACTATGGTCAAGTCACGTGCTCAACTCAATCCGGATGCTCCAGCTCAAGCTCCACCTCCTGCACCTCCTTCTCCACCTCATGAGGATCCAGACATTGCATCTCTATCGACTGTATATAGTGAGCAGCAGCGGTTGTCAGGGGAGTTAGAGCGACAAGGCGCTGTTCAAGCTGAACTCCAGCGAGATGTTGCAAAATTGAAGAAGCAATCTGGACGCATCACTCGATACTTAAGGCTTCTTTGCGAGAAGATGGGGTGTGGTAGTTCTGAGATGCCTCCTCCCGATACGGATTCCGAGTAGAGTTTTTCGATGACCTCTTATGTCATTTTGGCACTTTCAGACAAAAAGGGGGAGATTGGTAGTTTGACTAGGAATTGGACTGGATGATGATAGGGGGAGATGACGATGAAAGTTGGATTGGATGATAATGATGATGATGTATAACTTTGACTATGCTTACGTTTTCATGCTTTTCTATGCTTTCTTACGTTTTCATGCTTTTCTATGCTTTCTTAGGATGATTGTAACTATGACTAGGATTCTGACTTAGGTTGTAACCATGATTTACGCTTTGATGCTTAATGAATTTCTTGAGGCTTGAATGTGTGTGTTGAGTGTTTTCTTTGCAGGAACGTTCAAGACTTCATGACTCCAATGTCTAAGTCATAGAGTCTGTAATAGGATTTAACGTGTAATTTTGATTTTTATTGGATCGGTTATACAAGGGATTATCGTTTAGTGATTGCGATAATTTTCGTCTTTTTGATTTTGAGGTTTGTATGGGCTTAGAGTATGTTTTGTCACGAAATCGCCAAAGGGGGAGATTGTTAAGGATTTTATAAGTTGGCGAATTTCGTGAAGTAATTGGAGTCTTGAAAGGAGTCAGGAGCACACTTGGACAAAGAGGATGCAAACAGACATCCAAGACTCAGCAGGGAAGCTCAGCACCTCAGGTATGGTTTAAAGATAATTTATGGTGATTTTATACTAAGATTTAGTAGTTAGAAGACTTGGATTAATCCTAATTTGACAAAATTTCAAATCTGAAAAAACTGTGTTCAAGGTCCGGACCTAAGGGTCAAGTCCGGATCCCGAGAGCTTGTCTCTTGCGTAACATGAAATTAGATCCGGAGTCGAAGCTCAAGTCCGAATCCCGTAGCTTGTGTTTTGAAAAGTCTTAATTGAAGACCAGGACTTGAGTGCGAAATCCCGGATCCGATGCTTTGACAATTGTTGTTATGCAAGTAAGGACCGGACTCTAAGGATCAAGACCGGACTCTGTGAATTTCAAAAGAAATTAACGGAATAGAGAACCGGTTGAGGGGGTCAAGTCCGGATGTAACATACTGGACTTGCGCAAATTGCGGAGTTCGAGTATTAGACTTGAGTTCGGAGCCTTCCCACTTTTCTGGAGGGTCGTTCACTGTGTTCCAACCTATGGCACGTGTACCGAGGCTAGCGGTTGAATCCCAAGCACTAAAGTCCAAAAAGTTCGATTTTAGGTTGCTCTCGGTTTGCATTTTCAGGTACTTGTACCGGTACAGGGTTGGTTGCTGTACCGGTACAACCTTGATGGCTATACCGGTATAGATGAGTGTGAAGACCGAAATTTTGACTATGCCATTTGACTCTCTGTTGACGATGTTTATGTGTGTAATTTAATTACATAAGCACTGGTCAAGTTTCAGGAGAAAATGAGCTAAAACGGAAAAGTTACGCGACCCGGAAGTCTGACTTAAAGTGAATAGTAACTTTAGTTTTCCGGATAAGCCGGGAATAGAAGTTAGGTTCGGGTACGTGTTGGATTCCAAATATAGGCTTCCAATAGCTCGTTTCGAACGGCTCAGATATACTGGAACCGTTGGCACTGACGGAATCGAATTCCGATGCACGGTTGTCGAGAAAAAGGGTCCCGAACGATTTTACATATATAAAGTATATATGTTAATAAGTTGGTTTATTACGAGAGAAGATGGAGAGATGGGTTCGTCGCAAAACGGAGATCAAATCGAGTGAAACAGAATGCTAGTTTCGATGTCCTCGACGTGCTGAACGCGATGGCGCGATCCGTTTGTAAATCCGTCGAACGGATCGCCGGAAATTGCAAGATGATCGCACAGAGGTCGAAATCGCAAAACGGCAAATCGCGAAAAAGGCTAATATTTTATGTGCCGAATCGCGAGATTTCGAATGTTGGGGGTCCTATGAGTATGATTCATCCATTGGCAGGGGCTGGATGATGATTAGTGGACTACGGAGGACTAAAGTGCAAAAGTGCAATTTGTATATAGGTATGATTTAGGGTTTCATCTAGGAAACCCTAACCCTAGAAGTCTCCTCATCTCCCCTAGCCACCCTAGCCGCCTCAGCTCTCCCTTGCCCACACCGTGCGCGTGCCCCGACCTCCGGCAAGTCACTCCGGCCGCCGGAAAACCGATCCGAACCATCCCTTCCCATCCCCACGGCCATCACACCTTGATCTATCAAGATCCGTGGGCTTGGAGACCTCCTGACCCGAGCTTCGTGATCCCCCGACCAAGAGAAGTCGGAGGCTCGCCTCCCCGGCCGGATCCGCCGTCCAGGAGCGCCGGCGCCGCAGTTGGAGCTCCCTGCGGCCAACCTAGACCACCTAACCCGAGCCCGAGTGCCCTCGGGTTCAGCGCGCCACCGCCGCCTCCCCTGGGTCCCGCCGCCTTGCCTTCGGCCCCGGCGACCCCCACGACCCTCCAGGCGCACCTCCCCGGCGATCCCCGACCGCCGCCGTCGGCGCCGGCCGAGCCACCCCGCGACCATCTAGGTGGTGCGGACCGAGCCCTAGCACCCTCGGCCGCCGCGCCTTCCCTCGGCCCCGGAGGGGGAGCCCCGGCCTCCACGTGGTCCCCGCATCCGATCGGTCCCCGCCACGACGATCCCCGACCGCCGGAGCGCCGCCGGAGAGATCTACAACCCGAGAGCACTCTCGGTTAAGTGCACCGCCGCCGCGTCACCGGCCGCCCTCCGCCGCCGGCCGACGACTCTCTCGACCCTCCGGACACAGCACACCCTCCCCGGCCGGCGCGCGACCCCGGCCGTCCGCCGCCGCCGCCATTCGCGTAGAGCGCCGCGGCCGCCGCTCCTGGGACGACCGAGCCGTAGAGGCTCGGGATGACCATGGCCGCCGCCGCCTCCCGCCGGCCGGCGTGAGCACCATCTCCGCTGGCCGGCCGTGCCGTCTACCGCCGGCGGTCCCGCCGCCGGAGCTCCACGATGGCCGGACCCGACCGTTGTTCTTCTCGGGTTGTGCAGCTAGGGCATCAAGGCCCGCCGTCGTCGCCGCCTCCCGCCGCCTGCTGACGCAAGCCCCGGCATTCTCTGACCTCCCGCACCCTCCGGCGGCGTGCCGTGTCCGCCGCCGCGGCCGTGCCCCATTCTAGCTCCGGTAAGCTTAGAATAGGGCTGTCTTCTTGTTCTGAGAGTTCCGAGGCTCCCCGATCCCAACGGAAGGGAGCACGATGATTAGGACACATCGCTGATCATCGTGCTCACCTTATTTTCTGTCGGGGAGACCCCGATCTACTGTTTCGGCTTAGTCGGTCCTTTTTGGACCTTTTTGGCTGCTGTCTCGGCTTGCACGCGCTGTTTCGGAGACCCGAGGCTGTTCCGATGCCTCCAGAGGGGAGCATGGTGATCGTCGTCGGTGCGCGATCACGCTCACCTTAGTTAGGGTCAACAAGTCCCCGGTTTGTGAGAAAAAGCATGTTTTCCGAGCGGTGCGCGTAGTTCTTGAACTTCGGGTTGCTCCCGCGCACCACTCGGTGTCCGGAATCGCTCCGAAGGGTGAGCACGGTCTCCGCACGTCGAAACCTATCGAGTGTCTCGGTTGGTCTGATTGACCTCCGGTTTGCGTAGTCGGGCCATAAAAGCCCTAAAATCACATGAAATAATGTGATTTTGGATTATCCGGAGGGCTTTTATGCAATTGTGCTTATTGTGGCTGCTGTGGACAGCAAGTGTGAGTTTTTGGGTAACCTTTGGACTGATTGTCCAAGGTCCCAAGCCCTCGTGGAGACCGGAAATTGATTTCCGGCGCGTTTCTCGGCGAAATCCGCCGACGGAACGCGGATTTGGTTCGGAATTATTCCGATGGTACTTTGTGAACTATTGTGTAGTCGCTGAGCCTTGTGGGCTGGTCACTCTCATCATTTCGAGGGTTTAGGAATGACGGGTGAGCGACGGTAGGTTCCGGTGTCGAAATAGACACTTCCGGGAACCCGTAATCGTACAATTATCCGACGATAATTGTATTATAGTGTTACTTTATGTTTCTTTGCCAAAACATCCGAATAAGAGTGTTTGGGGCAGCGGGTGACTCTTGGTATGAGTCGATGCGTTTCGGGACGATTCGTGAGTCCCGACGGAGTCCCGTGAGGTTTACGGGACTTGCTCGAGGCAATTGGTTTTGGGAAACCGATTCCCGTGGGTTTAATTATGGAGTTATTTGTTCGGTGTTTAGTATTTGTGGGTTAGACACTAACCTGGTGGACCTCCTTAGGTCCGGTCGATACTTCTTCCTCAGACGAGAGTCAGACGCCGTGTTTGTACAGGTGGGTACTTCGATCCGACGTCCGTACAGTGGTACACGCTGGTGACGTTCCTTCCACCCTTACTCTTTATATCATTTATCCTAGATATATCTTGTAGCTGTTTGTTACAGTATTACTCTACTCAGTATTTTCATGTTTAGTATCATGTGTGGGAGTAGAGTAGATTACTTCTTGTCAGCCTATGACATCGTGACTGTTCGGTCGGTTACTTGATGTACTCGGTGACCTAGATGACCTGGTTGGTCGGTTCTCGTGTTTCCTTCGTAGTACTTGCATACGGTTGAGAGGATGTTGAGTTGTTCCATCCTAGTTGACCTGAGTGGTCAGTTCTTGTGTTTCCTTCAGTAGTACTTGCATACAGTTGAGAGGATGTTGAGTTGTTCCATCCTAGTTGACCTGGTTGGTCAGTTTCTTTCTCTACTCGGGACCTGGTTGGTCAATTTCTTTCTTTACTCAGGACCTGGTTGGTCAATTTCTTTCTCTACTCAGGACCTGGTTGGTCAGTTACTTTGCATACTTTGCGACCTGGTTGGTCAGTTCTCGTGTTTCCTTCAGTAGTACTTGCTTACAGTTGAGAGGATGTTTATTTGTTCCATCCTAGTTGACCGGTTGGTCGGTTCTTTCTCTACTCGGGACCTGGTTGGTCGGGTTACTTTGCATACTTTGGGACCTGGTTGGTCGGTCACTTTACGTACTTTAGACCTATTTGGTCGGTCACACTCGCACTTGGTACCCTGGTTGGTTTTTCGTTACTTGACGACCCACGTGGTCGATGGGCCACAGGGCGGGATTGTCGGCTAGTTCTTTGATGGATGATCTTTGAGCATATCTACATTGATCGCCCGATACGTACTCATCGCATTTCACGAACACCAGCGGTCTGATCCACTGCAAGTGAGGGTGTTCTTTTCCCGAAAAGTGGTTCGACAGCGGATCGACCCGTGAGCCTTAAATGTGGTTATATGCTTGGGAGAGTAGTAGGGGCATTGGCTTGAGGTCCGCGGTGCCGACCAAGAGAGCTGGCTTGAGGTCTGCGGTGCTGACCAAGAGAGCATTGGTTCAGATTGGGTACTTTTGAGCTTTTATACCTGTTGACGAATACTTACAGTAGCTGTTGTTTCATATCTATATATATCTCTCTCCATTTACTTGTTTATCATAGCTACTGTACTACTATTATCTCCTCTTGTGTCTATCTCTGCGAGGTATCCACTGGGAGGGGGCGACATGTTTACATGTTCTCACCCCTCGCCTTCTTTTTCAGGTGACATTGCAGGAGTTAGTGGGACAGCTGGTGAGGAGCGAGTCTAGTTCGCGACATAGCTCCGTCCCTTTGTCGGTTATTCCTTTATCCTTCCTGTTTACTTTGTTTATGACTTAGACTTATAACTGGTTCATGTTCTCTACTTATAAATATCGTTTGGTTTTGGAATATAATATTGGTTTTTGGAATTTCAATATAAAATGGTTTTCTACCCCTCGTGGTAGCGTTTTAAAAAGAAAGGGTTTCCTTGTGGGAAACAGTTTTAAAAGGTTTTATCGTGGATTGTGGTAAATTAGTATTTCAAAACCAATTTCCGAGTAGGAAACCTTTCAACTGATAGATGTGGGATTATGAATGAAGAATTGTGGATAACCTGTGGTGAATGGTGTTTGGATGTGTATGTTGATTGTATTTACTATCTATACACGTGGTTGTGGTTGTGTGAATGTAAAAATACTCTTTGTACTTGTGCGATGCCGTGCAAATACAGGGGAGACTCTGTCCGTGTGAACAGTGGTCTATATGTATTTGTGGCAGGTCTGACATGCCTTTGGAGGTCAAGGTTTTAAAAAAAAAAAAATTTCCGCTGTTTTTATACTCTAAAATGACCCAGGGCGTGACAATGAGGTTTTGTACTGGTATGGGATGGCTGATGGACACCAACCCGAGCCTCGGGTTTGGTACATTTCGCAAGGTCTGTCCGTCTGACTGGCGATTCGACGATTTAAAGCTGTTTAGCATTTTGTTGCTTCTATTAGTGTACCCCCTCACCCTAGAGCTCCATTTGAGCACCCCCACTACAGCAAAGAGGTAAGAGGAGCTTCTCTCTCTACTCCTTTGCATTTCTAGGGTTTTGGTTGGGTTTTTCTTAGGATTAAACCCTCTCTTTTGCTCTTTTGCTTGGTAGAGCCTTCCTCACTATTGTTGGAGCTTGGAGCTTGCTTTTTGGAGCTTGGTGGAGGATCAAACTTCAAGCCTAGAGCATTTTGAGCTTGGATTGGAGCTTCTTAGAGGTATGTGGATGTATTCCTTCCTCTAGATTCGGTTTTGTGGCTTTTTGTGAGATGAAACCCTAGATTTTGGACTTAAGGTTAGATTTTGGGGATTTTCGATTTTAGGCCTTTGAGACCTAATTGATGGATTTAGAACTTTGGTTTAGGTTGGATTGCAAGGACTCTAACTCCCATTTGGAGATCGAGTGAGCTTCCTTTGCATTTGGTGAGTTTTCTCCAACCTTTTGTCGAAATTCTTAATGTGTGAACTCATAGTTCATTTTCTTAGCTTGTAACTCCTAGGGTTTGCTTTTTAGGACTCAAGGAGTGACAATCGAAGCTTCGTTAGCGGTTTGGGGCAACGCTACTCGCACTTGGTGGGTTTGGCTTCATGAGCATAGGAGCAAATGGCTCCTAAGTGCTTTTTCGGTTTGGTTTAATTCTTTTAAAAGCATTTTCATGCTAGATAGAATTATTATGAATTTTGGAACACTTAAAATGCATGCTTTATGTATGATAAAATTTTCACTTTATATAGTAGAGCTTTCTGGGTTAAACAGCATACATGTGAGGGTGGGCTTTGTGGGCACCTGGGAGTGTGCCATTCATGTTTATATAGCTTAGATAATGTATTAATGAGCATTGAACTCTTGTTGGAACTTGGAAAGATTAAGTGTCATCAAGCGGCACTTAACTTAGAAAACTGTGAAACTGCAACATAGAGATTTTGACATAGGCCACTGACATCTATCATATTCCATGTTAGAGACATGATGACATAGAGATAGGCCTTGGACTCAGTGACTTTACTTTCCATGTTAGAGGCATGATGATTTGAGACTTGTAACGGTTCTTGTGACTATGCCATTGTGCTCATTCGCACATGCTTGTGAGGGTCGCTCCCTACAAGCCGGCACTCCGGAGTTGGCCAACGCGATACTTTCGCCGTGCGGGACTGGGCGCCAAAGTGGATTGCCGTAGGACAGTCGCATTCCTAGGGTGGGGATGTTGACTACTACGGGGCCATTAGGCTCGGCATTTGGCTAGGCAGCCTTCGGGTGGGCATCGGCCAGACCGCCTTCGGGTTGGGTCTTGTTGGACATTAAACTTAAAGTAACTTAATGGACATGGTGGACTATGACTAGAATAGTAAACTTTAACTCTTTACTATCAACCTGTGAACATTGTACTAGTTATAGTGCTTTCTATTCATGCTTAGAATAGCTTAATTACTTATGCAATTTCATGCTAAGTAGAGAGATCATGTTTAGTAGTTTACATGTTTATTTACATGTCGTTTACTTTACTTATGCACTTAGTTTACTTGTTTAGTTTTGGGCCTAGTGGTGCATGCAATCGAAGTCGATAATTGCCACTGGGAACTATTAATTAATAGTTCTCACGCCTCTTGTTCTAATGTGTTTTGAGCCTTCGGCACCGGCGGAGGCTCGGGATCGCGGCAAGGGAGTCGCCTAGTTAGCTAGCTTCTTTTGCCACTACTTTAGGTGGTTTTTCCTCTCTTTTGTGTTTTGTGAGAGAGTGATTTTTGTATCCATTTATAGAGACCACCATATACTCTGTTAGTTTTATACGGGATCTTTGGTTGTACTCTTCTTATAGTTCTTAGTGGAATTCTGGTACTTTTATTTGTATACTTCTTTTATGCTTCCTAGTTTAGATTCTAGTTGTTATACTGCTCTGATACTTCTAGATTTTTTCTTACTTGTTGGTTATTTATCGTTTTTGCTAGACGCCTTGTATGTTTTAGATGTACGGCGGAGTGCAGGCACGCGCGGGCTTCATTGGTCCGGGCGTGACAGGACTTCCAAGACCGGTCTCCACATGTAAGGTCCGGTCTCTGGTGACGAAAAATTTCCAAATTAGGCTGATTTCAATCCTACTCTATCTCTAAGTCTTCTAACACTATAAATAGACCATGGGGGGTTCATTAATTAATACTAGTTTTTGACCCGTGCGATGCACACTTTAATAATATAAAATAATAAAAGTTATTATGTAATGAAAATAAAAAAATATTCAAATTAATATTATATTTTTTAACAAATAAAAAAATATACTATTAATCTTAATAATAATAATATTGATATCCTAAAAAGTTGATAGCTATTTGACCCGTGCGATGCACTACTAATATAATAGTATAGAATAATAAAAATTATTTTGTGTTTATAAAAGAAAAATATTCTATTTAATAGTACATTTTTTTTAGCAAATAAAAAAAATAATTTATATTATATTTTTTTATTAATATTATAGATAATCTTTGACAATATCTATAATATTAGAAAATAAATCATCATTAATAATGTAGATTTTATTATAGCATCATCGCACGAGTAATATTATATTACCCCTAAAATCATCATTAATAAGATTTGATTACAAATTAGAAAATAAATCATATTTGGATTTCTTTTTTGATTAATATTATATTACCCCTAAAAACAACAAATTTAAAATTACATACTATTCATTTTTTTTATAATAATCTTTGACAATTATTAATTTCGGTAGTTAGATATTTGATTTAATTATATTTATATCCTAATTTTTAGCTTCAATTAGATTAATAATTCAAATATCCTAATTATCTATTATAATTATATCTACGCTTTAAATTTGAATTTATTTACATTAAATTTAATAACTTTTGAATTAAATTGCATTATATTTAATTGTCATCAATTAAATTTAATAATATATTATTAATTTTATTTCCTAATTAATTATATTTATACCCTAATTTTTAGCATCAATTAGATTAATAATTCAAATATGCTTTCTATATGCTTTCTATAGTAGATATTTGATTTAATTATATTTATACCCTAATTTTTAGTATCAATTAAATTAATACTTCAAATATTCTTTCTATATACTTTCTATATGCTTTGTATAGTAAATTTTGATACAAAGTTAAATTTAGCATCAATTATAATGAAAAATCACCAATATAGAAAGCATATTATTTTCTAATTATCTATTATTCAATTAATAATCTTTGACAAATATTATTATTATATTTTTTATAATAATCTTTGACAATTATTAATTTCGGTTGTTAGATATTTGATTTAATTATATTTATACCCTAATTCTTAGCATCATTTAGATTATTAATTCAAATTTCCTAATTATCTATTATAATTATCTATATGCTTTAAATTTGAATTAATTTGCATTAAATTTAATAACTTTTGAATTAAATTGCATTATATTTAATTGACATCAATTAAATTTAATAATATTTTATTAATTTTATTTCCTAATTAATTATAATGTAGATTTTATAATATAGAAAACATATAGAAAATGCATTATTTCCTAATTAATTTTTTCTAAAAAATCTAATATAAATAATATAAGTTTGTTTCCAAATTAGGCTTATTTTAAATATTTATATTTAAGCTTGACACGTGGCAAGCATATAGGAAGCCACATGTCAAGCATACACCTAGGGATCACCTATGGTTCTACTTTAGTAATATATAATTGATGCTCAGAATTATTAGATTATAGATCCTCTAAATACCCTAGAAACTCGTTTTAGAGCTTTATGATTCAATTCTTAAAGCGAGTTTTGTATTGTTGATCGTCGAGTTGATTCTAGGTTTTCTATTTGAATACTCCTTCATGAATCAACTTGATGATTGACTAAAAGGGTTCCCCCATTGTCTATGGTGCGTTAATTGTTAAGATCACCATAAGTTTTCTTCTACAACTCCGGATGGAGGGTGGCGCGGGGACCGCGTGAGAGACCGAGGATTCGGTGGACGCTTTGAGGATTCGGGGCGTTGGCGCGCCAAGGAGTTGCGGCGTGGTCGGTTGGAGGAGTTCAATCGATCGAGGACCGGCGAAGGAGATCCACGTCAAAGATTCGGTAAAATTGGGTAGGGTTGTTGGTAAATCACTGTCACGCCCCGGGTTGCATATTCACCGGGCACGCCGACAAATCCGCCGTATACAGAAGAATTTCTTCTGTATACGAAGCGTAGCTGTACCTGTATAAACATACAATGCTACAAACAGTAGCATAGAGCTAAAATAACTATAAACAAACAGGTAGGAACACAACAACTTTATATACATACAATCGTAGATACAAAAGTAACACTACTCGCTTCAGCGAGTTCAACTGTATGTACAAAAGCGTCCAAACAAAAAACTATCACTACCTGCAGGAGAAGTCCTCTAGCTCAGCACAGAACTCGAAGGGTAGGCTCTAGCTTGCCACGCCCTTCCCGCGATCCGACTCTGACGGAGCAGCAGCCGCAACAGAAGGCCCTGCAACAACGGTGGAAGAAAGAGGGCGTGAGAACTACTATAAAACAAGTAGTCCTCAGTGGGTACCGCCTAAACACATCGGTCACCCACTAAGTGTACGGGGGTAAGCAAGAAGGTAAAAGAAGTGGAAACACTCGACTAATAATCCCTATACTATCCCGCTCTAAACCACTCTCTCGTAGAACTAGTAAAAGCCGACCCAATCTTACGAGGACCGTGAAAGCACCCGTCCCGCGTCGAGGCAACACTACAACTACCCCGGGGGTAGCTAGCGGAGAGCAACCCACAACGAGGCGCGGCGACACCAACGCAAAAGCACTAAGCCGGACTCGGAGCGGCACTCGTGGGCGCGAACCAACCGAGTATGCAAGCGTATCTCCTGTCGAGCTCAATCGGCTCTCACAGCATAGTCAAGTACACAGTGGTCCAAGAACTAACACACCACGTGCCCCTTGGCACAAACCGAAACCACACAAGACACGGGTCCCCCGTCAAACCCCGACGGTGCCCGACAACCAGCACGACAAGACTCTGCTGAAAAGTAAGCTCGGCATCCCCAGCGCGAGCGTAAAAACAACTACACTACCCGAGTATCCATCGCACCCCCGCGGCGATGATACGGCACAGAACGGCTCCTAGAGCTAAATCTGGTAGTGTAGGCTAATGACGATCCAAAACGTGGTTTTCTCCTAAGTCAAGTCCAAGTCCACATGTATAATTAAAAGTATACTAAACATGCTTCCAAAATTCAGAATTAACGTCCTACTAATCATGAATTCGAGCAATTCACAATTTAGTCAAAAACCGGAACTTATACATGTTGACTACTTGAATTAGGCGTGATCCGATGAAAACCCACCTCTCAAGCGATCTCCTGGCAGCGAAGGGAGTGATCCAGGTCAAGGTGAGCCTTCGCTGATCCGCCGAGGTCCGAAGTCTCCCGCTGCGAAGAGGCAAAAGCACGATTTCACGAAATCTGTGAAAACAACTGAGAAAAGCTTAAAGTTAACTAAGCTAACCTTATCCAAATTCAGCGATTCACGGCTCAAATCTTCGTCTCGCAGTCAAGAATCCAACGGTCCAAGATTCGCTGGATTTCGCCACTCCTGCGCGGAGTACGAGCTGAAATACGAAACGTCGACGCTGAAATCCTGCAGATTCGGCATTTCGATTCTCACGCAAACAATGCTCAGTAATTAAGGGTTCCGACAGGGCAAACCTTGTCCAAATCCAGCAAGTAAGGTGTCGTTGGAATCGTCGCGATCGCGGATCCAATGCCCCAAATTTCGTCGCGTTTCGACCCTCCTACACGAGAGATATAGTCAAAACTCCGCGGGTCGACGGTCTTGTCGGCGGCGACGACGGTAAATCCGAAAATCATGGAATTTAGAAGCAACGGAGGGAAACTCGAGGGGCTACTCACCTCGGGAAAAACCCTAGGCTCGTCGGCGAGTCGAGGGCGGTGGTCCGCGCGCACGGGTGGCTCCCTCGCGGCGTCACGTCGCCGGAAATCCGCTCGAACCGTTCCGCGGCACGTCGTCGACGAAGCTCTCACCACCAAGCTCCCTCTTCTCTTCTTGGTTCAAGGAGGAGAAGGAGAAGAGTAGAAGCGACGACGACAAGGAAGAAGAAGGAGCTGCTCCCCTCTCTCTCCTCTCAGTCCTAAAGGCAAGGGGGAGGCATAGGTGATGTGACAAGGTGGCCAAAAAGTCAAACTGCACCATACTGCACGTTGTACCGGTACAAAATCCCATTTGTACCGGTACAAACGGGCAACCCGAGAGCCCAACAGCGTAGGGCCATACCGGTATAGCCCTGGTGGTTATACCGGTATAGCAACCAATCTTGTACCGGTACAAAATCAGATTTGTATGCATACGGCTCACGAAAAACACGCTATTTGCGGATTTTTCGCGACACACGTTGCTCTCAAGTTCCCGCAGGTCCGTGTGGCGTCCATTTGGCGCCAACGCGACTCGGACTTGTCCCGACACTCGTCAGAGCTTTCGACAAGCCTCAGGTGCAATTTTTCAGGTCTCTACATCCTCCCCCACTACGAAAAGTTTCGTCCGCGAAACTCAAACGTACCTCAGTTCTGCTCGTCGAACAGGTAGGGATAGGCCTCCTTCATCGCTGTCTCGGGCTCCCAAGTCGCCTCCCGCTCCTCGTGATTACTCCACTGCACTTTGACATACGATATGACCCGATTGCGCAATTCTTTCGCCTCGCGAGCAAGAATCCGCAACGGTCGCTCCTCGTATCGAAGGTCCTCGCCAAGCTCAAGCGGAGTG
Source organism: Aechmea fasciata (assembly GCA_025177825.1). Lineage (NCBI taxonomy): Eukaryota > Viridiplantae > Streptophyta > Magnoliopsida > Poales > Bromeliaceae > Aechmea > Aechmea fasciata. The sequence continues at coordinate 13,128,892 of CM045932.1, forward strand.
AAGTCAATCACGTGAGAGGGATCGAATACATACTTCCTCAATGCCGAGACGTGGAATACATCGTGGGTGCCGACTAGTCGCGAGGGTAGAGCAATCCTGTAAGCAACTGGCCCAACTCGCTCCAAAACCTCGAAAGGGCCAATGTAGCGTGGACTGAGCTTTCCACGCACTCCAAATCTGCGTATCCCTTTGGACGGCGAGACTTTAAGAAAAACATGATCGCCAATCTGAAACTCCAAGTCTCGCCTCCTGGTATCGGCGTAGCTCCTCTGTCGGCTCTGGGCTGTCAAAAGGTGGCGTCGAACTACCTTCACCTTTTCCTCAGCCTCTAGCAGAATCTCAGGCCCCAGCGTCTTCCTTTCACCCACGTCGCTCCCAAAACAACGGGGATCGGCATGCGTCCATACAACGCCTCAAACGGAGCCATCCGGATGCTCGCTTGATAGCCGTTGTTGTACGCAAACTCAACTAATCTCAAATGCTGATGCCATCCTCCTCCAAAATCCATGACGCATGCTCTCAGCATGTCCTCTAGCGTCTGAATGGTCCTCTCTGACTGACCATCCGTCTGTGGGTGAAACGCTGTGCTGAAGTGAAGCTGTGTACCCAAGGCTGTCTGTAAGCTCCTCCAGAAGTGTGATACAAACCTCGGGTCCCTGTCTGATACAATCGACACTGGCACGCCATGCAGCCTGACAATCTCATCCAGGTATAGGCTGCGAGTCTCTCTCTGGACCGGGTGGTACGGGCGGTAGGAAGTGGGCAGACTTGGTCAATCTGTCCACTATCACCCAAATGGCATCGAAACCACCCTACGCTCTAGGTAATCCCATGACAAAGTCCATCGTGATCTGCTCCCATTTCCACCGGCACCGGGCACTCGAAGCTTGCCGGCGAGCACCGATGCTCGGCCTTCACCTGTTGGCAAGTCAAACACTGAGCCACATATCTGCCAATGTCTCTTTTCATTCCATTCCACCAAAACTGTGCTTTCAAGTCCTTATACATTTTAGTTCCACCAGGATGTACTGTATAAGGAGAACAGTGAGCCTCTTTCAAAAAGTCTGCTCGGATCTCTGAATCCACGGGTACACACAGTCGGTCCCTGTACCTCAGTACTCCCGAATCGTCCATCCGTGAAACCCTCACTGTCTCTCCACCGCTCTCTAATCCTCAACAAGTGTGGGTCTCCACTCTGTTTCTCTCGGATCCTATCCAACAGAGTAGGCTGCAAAACCATAGACATTAGTATTGCAGTAGACCCAGGGGACACAACCTCTAAACTCAACCGCTGTAGCTCCTCAAGTAACGGCCTCGCTGCGTGATCATCAAACACGAGCCACCCGCATCGCTTCCCCGCTCAACGCATCCGCCACCACATTCGCCTTGCCGGGATGATACTGGATACTAATATCATAGTCCTTCAGTAGCTCCAACCACCGGCGTTGTCTGAGGTTCAACTCCTTTTGGGTGAACAGATACTTGAGACTTTTGTGATCAGTAAAAATCTCACAGTGCTCGCCATACAAGTAGTGCCGCCACAACTTCAAAGCAAAAACCACTGCGGCAAGCTCCAAGTCATGCGTAGGGTAATTCTTCTCGTAATCCTTTAATTGTCGCGAAGCATAAGCAATTACCCTACCATCGCATCAACACACACCCTAGTCCACCGTGTGATGCGTCATCGTAGATCACATATCCTTCCCCCATAACCGGAAGGGCAAGGATAGGAGGCGACATCAACCGTCGCAACTCATCGAAGCTCCTCGACAGTCCTCACTCCCGGGTGAACTTAATTCCTTTACGAGTCAATCGAGTGAGGGGTGTGGAAAGCTTCGCAAAGCCTTCCACAAACCGACGGTAATAACCAGCAATCCAATGAAGCTCCGCACCTCAGTCGCCGTCGTCGGCCTAGGCCAATCCCGAATAGCCTCAATCTTCTTCGGGTCCACTACCACTCCATCTGCAGAAATCACATGGCCCAAGAAAGTAACCTCCCGTAACCAGAACTCGCACTTCTTTAACTTGGCATACAACTCCTTCTCTCGCAGGAGCTGTAGCACTATCCTCAAGTGCTCCTCGTGCTCGGCGTCGCTACGGGAGTATATCAGAATGTCGTCGATGAAGACTACTACAAATCTGGCCAAGTACGGCTTAAACACCCTGTTCATCAGATCCATGAACGCGGCAGGGACATTCGTCAATCCAAATGGCATCACTGTAAACTCGTAATGCCCGTACCGAGTCCTAAAAGCCGTCTTGGAAACATCCTCGGCCCTCACCCTCAGGTGGTGGTAACCTGACTGGAGATCAATCTTCGAGAAGACACAAGATCCTTGCAGCTGATCAAACAGATCATCGATGCGCGGCAACGGATACTTGTTCTTGATGGTCACTTTATTCAGCTCCCGGTAATCAACACATAACCTGAGTGAACCATCCTTCTTCTTTACAAATAACACCGGCGCTCCCCCAGGCGATACACTGGGTCTCACGTACTCCTTATCCATCAAATCCCGAAGTCGCGCCTTTAACTCTCTCGGCTCTGCAGTGCCATCCTGTAAGGTACCTTCGAGATTGGTGCGGTTCCGGGACTACATCAATCACAAACTCGATCTCCTCTCCGCGGCATAGTCGTCGTCTCAGGGGGAAATACATCCGGAAACTCGCGAACCACAGGAATGTCCTCGAGTCTCGGTGCCGCCGTAGGTACCTCTGCAACTGTCGCTAGAAATGCAACACACCCTCTACTCATCAGCTGTCGAGCTCTCGCTGAAGAAATCCACGCGGCAAACATCGTGCTCCTGCAGCCTCTGAAAGTGAACTCCTCCTGGCCTGGCTCGCGGAACGTCACCGTCCTCTCTCCGCAGTCGATCGTCGCGTAGTACCGCGTCAGCCAATCCATGCCAACCACTATGTCGAAGTCGTGCAACTGCCCCAACACTAACAAGTCTGCGGGCAAAATCTACGAATCTAGCTACACTGGACACGACCTACAACACTCTACAACCCGTACTACATGGTCGGGAACCTGGATCTCCCGGGTCTGAGGCAACAACCCTAACTCTAGACCATGTAATAATGCAAAAGCTCGACTAATAAAGGAATGCGATGAGCCGGTATCAAATAAAGTGCGTGCTCTAGTACCAGAAAGTAAAGTGATACCTGCCACCACACGGTCGGCTGCTGAAGAGTCCTCCACCTGGGTTGCATATACTCTGCCGCTGGGAGCTCGCCGCTGCTCGCTCTGTCGCGGCACAGACGCCCGATCCTCACGACGGTGGCTCGACGGTGTCCCGTACGACTGCTGGGATCCGGTCTGGGCTGATGCTGTCGATGGTGCCGACGATGCTGATCTCGGGCAAGCTGCCCTAAAATGTCCTGGCTGTCCGCATCCGAAACACCGGCCCTCTCGTTGCTCACACAGTCGCGCCGCGTGCGGTCCTCCGCAGATCACGCACTGCTGACGGGTATCCCTGGCACGCTGACGCCCCGAGGACCCACGACCCTGAAAACGTGATCGTGGAGGCCTCGGCGGACGCCTACTGCTCGACTGTCCACCGTCATCAGGAGCGGGGCGCTTCCTGTCCTGACTCGGTCCCGGCCCCTGAGTCCTCTCTCGAAGTGTCGTCTCACTCCTCTCCTCAAACAAAGCCTGCTCGATAGACGCATCCAGGGTCCTCGACCTCCGCGCCCTAACGAACTGTACGAGATCCGGCCTCAAGCCCGCTCGAATAGATATACCCGGTGTGCCTCATCTCTCGTCGTCACAGACGGCACACGGTTCGGAGCCGCGAAAACTCCCGAACGTACTCGAACCGTGCGATCCCCATGCTGGATCTTCTTCAAATCTTCTTCTATCCCCTGCTTCACACTGTCTGGAAAATATGTGCGGCACAGCATCCCGCAAAACTCATCCCAACTCGTCTGCGAAGCCACAACTCCCTGGTCGCGCCTCATCCTCGTCCACCAGTCCCGTGCGTCTCCAACTAAACAATGGACCCCCAAATGAACCTGGTCTCGATCCTCCAGGACGAACATGTCCTCAAATATCCTTTCCATCGCGCGGATCCAACTCTCCAATACCCAAGGCTCGGCGCACACCCCGTCAAACATCGGTGGGTCGAGGCGGCGGAAACGAAACAAGAGCTCGGCCACCCGCTCGCTCCGCTCGCCGTATCCGATCCTCTCTAGCCAAGCACTGGCGGTGCCGGAGGTATCTCTCTGGTGGGGGTACGGCAGCGAATCGGTGTAGTAGGGGATGGCGGAGTAGGCTGGGCTGGTGCCCCCGACGATGTACTCGATGATGCCACTAGCCTCTCGCACATCTGCTGTAAAAACAGGCCCTGCTGCCTCGTCGCCTCTGTCAGTGCGGCTATCTGGGCGCTCAACTCTGACTGGGCACTCGTCTCAGGTCGAGTGCTCGGCTCCACCACAGGAGGTACACCCGTCTCAGGTCGGGTGCCCTGATCCATCTGCTCTGGTATCTGGGGTGGTAGTGGTGGTAGTGGTGGTGGGGCGCGGCCCCGAAGCGGCGGTCGTCCTCTGCGAGGCGGCATAGCTGCACACATAGAAACAAGGTCAGATACAAAAACACTCGACCCAATCATCGAAAGTCTCGAAGGCGGTCCATGTTTCTCCTCGAAATTATGTCGTCTGCAGCCAACATAATTTCTCTGGACCGAAACAGACACTCCTTCAGTCACTCACTCCACTCTAGGATGAGTTAGAACAATCAATCAATGACTTTCGCGTTAAATCACGCCTCTCACGTCAAGCCTTCCTAAGGTTAACCAGCTTAGGTTTTCTAAGTCCCAACGACCTAATACTAAGCTCTGATACCAACTTAATCTGTCACGCCCCGGGTTGCATATTCACCGGGCACGCCGACAAATCCGCCGTATACAGAAGAATTTCTTCTGTATACGAAGCGTAGCTGTACCTGTATAAACATACAATGCTACAAACAGTAGCATAGAGCTAAAATAACTATAAACAAACAGGTAGGAACACAACAACTTTATATACATACAATCGTAGATACAAAAGTAACACTACTCGCTTCAGCGAGTTCAACTGTATGTACAAAAGCGTCCAAACCAAAAACTATCACTACCTGCAGGAGAAGTCCTCTAGCTCAGCACAGAACTCGAAGGGTAGGCTCTAGCTTGCCACGCCCTTCCCGCGATCCGACTACGACGGAGCGGCGGCGCAACGAAGGCCGCAACAACGGTGGAAGAAAGAGGGCGTGAGAACTACTATAAAACAAGTAGTCCTCAGTGGGTACCACCCTAAACACATCGGTCACCCACTAAGTCTACAGGGTAAGCAAGAAGGTAAAAGAAGCTGGAAACACTCGACAGCTAACAATCCCTATACTATCCTGCTCTAAACCACTCTCTGTAGAACTAGTAAAAGCTGACCCAATCTTACGAGGGACTGTGAAAGCACCCGTCCCGCCTGTCGAGGCAACACTACAACTACCCCAGGGGTAGCTAGCGGAGAGCAACCCACAACGAGGGCGCGGCGACACCAACGCAAAAGCACTAAGCCGGACTCGGAGCGGCACTCGTGGGCGCGAACCAACCGAGTATGCAAGCGTATCTCTGTCGAGCTCAATCGGCTCTCACGGGCATAGTCAAGTACACAGGGTCCAAGAACTAACACACCACGTGTCCCATGGCACAAACTGAAACCACACAGTACACTGGGTCCCCCGTCAAACCCCCGACGGTGCCCGACAACCAGCACGACTAGACTCTGCTGAAAAGTAAGCTCGGCATCCCCAGCGCGAGCGTAAAAACAACTACACTACCCGAGTATCCATCACACCCCCGCGGCGATGATACGGCACAGAACGGCTCCTAGAGCTAAATCTGGTAGTGTAGGCTAATGACGATCCAAAACGTGGTTTTCTCCTAAGTCAAGTCCAAGTCCACATGTATAATTAAAAGTATACTAAACATGCTTCCAAAATTCAGATTTAACGCACTACTAATCATGAATTCGAGCAATTCACAATTTAGTCAAAAACCGGAACTTATACATGTTGACTACTTGAATTAGGCGTGATCCGATGAAAACCCACCTCTCAAGCGATCTCCTGGCAGCGAAGGGAGTGATCCAGGTCAAGGTAATCCTTCGCTGATCCGCCGAGGTCCGAAGTCTCCCGCTGCGAAGAGGCAAAAGCACGATTTCACGAAATCTGCCGGAAAACAGCGGCTGAGAAAAGCTTAAAATTAACTAAGCTAACCTTATCCAAATTCAGCGATTCACGGCTCAAATCTTCGTCTCGCAGTCAAGAATCCAACGGTCCAAGATTCGCTGGATTTCGCCACTCCTGCGCGGAGTACGAGCTGAAATACGAAACGTCGACGCTGAAATCCCGATTTCGCATTATGCGCGCAAACGGCTCAGTAATTAAGGGTTCCGACAGGGCAAACCTTGTCCAAATCCAGCAAGTAAGGTGTCGTTGGAATCGTCTCGCAGTCGCGGATCCAATGCCCCAAATTTCGTCGCGTTTCGACCCTCCTACACAGAGATATAGTCAAAACTCCGCGGGTCGACGGTGCTGTCAGCAGCAGCAGCAGTAAATCCGAAAATCATGGAATTTAGAAGCAACGGAGGGAAACTCGAGGGGCTACTCACCTCAGGAAAAACCCTAGGCTCGTCGCTGAGTCGAGGGCGGCGGTCCCGCGCGCACGGCTGGCTCCCTCGCAGCGTCACGTCGCCGGAAATCCGCTCGAACCGTTCCGCGGCACGTCGTCGACGAAGCTCTCACCACCAAGCTCCCCCTCTTCTCTTGCCGGTTCAAGGAGGGCGACGGAGAAGAGTAGAAGCGACGCCAAGGGAGAAGAAGGAGCTGCTCCCCTCTCTCACCTCTCAGTCCTAAAGGCAAGGGGGAGGCATGGGTGATGTGACAAGGTGGCCAAAAAGTCAAACTGCACCATACTGCACGTTGTACCGGTACAAAATCCCATTTGTACTGGTACAAACGGCAACCCGAGAGCCCAATCAGCGGGGCCATACCCTGTATAGCCCCGGTGGTTATACCGGTATAGCAACCAATCTTGTACCGGTACAAAATCGATTTGTACCGGTATACTCACGTAAAACCTCGCTATTTGCGTATTTTTCGCGACACACGCTGCTCTCAAGTTCCCGCAGGGTCCGTGTGGCGTCCATTTGGCGCCAACGCGACTCGGACTTGTCCCGACACTCGTCAGGGCTGTCGACAAGCCTCAGATGCAATTTTCCAGGTCTCTACATCCTCCCCCACTACGAAAAGTTTCGTCGCGAAACTCAACCGTACCTCGGCTACGCTCGTCGAACGGTAGGGATAGGCCTCCTCATCGCCGTCTCTGGCTCCCAAAGTCGCCTCCCGCTCCTCGTGATTACTCCACTGCACTTTGACATACGATATGACCCGATTGCGCAATTCTTTCGACTCGCGACCAAGAATTCGCAACGGTCGCTCTCGTATCGAAGGTCCTCGCCAAGCTCAAGCGGAGTGAAGTCAATCACGTGAGAGGGATCGAATACATACTTCCTCAATGCCGGGACGTGGAATACATCGTGGGTGCCGACTAGTCGCGGGGGTAGAGCAATCCTGTAAGCAATTGGCCCAACTCGCTCCAAAACCTCGAAAGGGCCAATGTAGCGTGGACTGAGCTTTCCACGCACTCCAAATCTGCGTATCCCTTTGGACGGCGAGACTTTAAGAAAAACATGATCGCCAATCTGAAACTCCAAGTCTCGCCTCCTGGTATCGGCGTAGCTCCTCTGTCGGCTCTGGGCTGTCAAAAGGTGGCGTCGAACTACCTTCACCTTTTCCTCAACCTCTAGCAGAATCTCAGGCCCCAGCGTCTTCCTTTCACCCACGTCGCTCCAAAACAAAGGGGATCGGCATCTGCGTCCATACAACGCCTCAAACGGAGCCATCTGGATGCTCGCTTGATAGCTGTTGTTGTACGCAAACTCAACTAATCTCAAATGCTGATGCCATCCTCCTCCAAAATCCATGACGCATGCTCTCGCATGTCCTCTAGCGTCCGAATGGTCCTCTCCGACCGACCATCCGTCTCGTGGGTGAAACGCTCGTGTCAAGTGAAGCCGTGTACCCAAGGCCGTCTCGTAAGCTCCTCCGTAAGTGTGATACAAACCTCGGGTCCCTGTCTCGATACAATCGACACCGGCACGCCATGCACGACAATCTCATCTAGGTATAGCTGCGCGAGTCTCTCTCTGGACCAGGTGGTCTGAACTGGTAGGAAGTGGGCAGACTTGGTCAATCTGTCCACTATCACCCGAATGGCATCGAAACCACCCTGCGCTCTAGGTAATCCCACGACAAAGTCCATCGTGATCTGCTCCCATTTCCACTGGGGCACTGGCAGACTCTGAAGCTTGCCAGCAGGCACCTGATGCTCGGCCTTCACCTGTTGGCAAGTCAAACACTGAGCCACATATCTGCCAATGTCTCTTTTCATTCCATTCCACCAGGAGACCAGAGATAGAAGTACCCCAGTTGACAGAGCTTAGGGGTATAGCAAGGGAGAACAAATTGTAATCAAATTTGTAATATCTAGATTGTAATAGGAAGTGTAAAGTCTTCAAGTTAAATGTAAAATTCTAAATTGAGATGAATGGATGTAATAGCAAGTAGCTGTTTTATATTTTTGATACTTCCTTATGCAATCTGATTGTAATATCTGTTCCTGTTTGGAACCTTCTTGTAATTGTATTGATTGCGACGCCTTGAACGTACAGGGGAAACTCGTCTCGGATTCGGCGGTCTGTCAGCGCCCGAATCCGACCGAATTGGCGGGCGCGGGGCGTGACAGATAAAATGGTATCAGAGCATAAAGTAGTGAATGGGGCAATGGCTTAGTTGAACCTAGGAGACCTTAGGTTAGTAAAACCTTAGAGGTTAAGGCTCGTGAGAGACGAGGACTTGTGGTCCGTGGCGAAAGTAGTATGGATTTGGTCGTGTTGCGTAACCTCTAAGAAGGATATTAGAGGTAGATTTGAGGTGCTGTTCGTCTTCGACTGAGGGTGTTCATGTTGGCGCGCGACAACATGAAGCCTAAGGACGAGAATGGACGCCCTATTTGACTTTCGCCTGATTGGCTTTTGAGCCGGTGTTAGTGGTTTCGTGTTCGACCCAAGTTGGTCGAGGACTAATCGAGTTGTCGTGTTTCAGGAAACGATGGCACCGCGTAGGCGATCTTCGTCCAGATCGGCGCGCGGGAGGGGACAAGTGGTGTCCCCGAGCAAGTCGAGGCGAGCGGAGACTCGAGCTTCGTGATCGCCTGGCCTCACTCGTGGGAGTGGTGAGGCAACAAGCCGATTTGGTGCAGCGGCAGCAGGTGGCTGCCATGCGCCAGGAGGAGCAAATGAAGCGCCTCCAAGAGACGTTGGATCAGCTGGTGGCTGCACCGGCTGCGGCTCGTCATGGACGGCCGAAGGTCGCGGCGGAAGCGTTTCCGCCGGGGTCGGGTGACCCGACCGTTGTTGGTTCAGAGGTTGTGGCGGAGCAGGAGCGGGCTTTAGCGGCCCTAATGGCTTTCAGAAAGCTCGATCCGCCTACCTTTGACGGAGAGGACGCCGATCCATGGATCGTGGAGATGTGGATTGACGCTATGGAAACCCTCTTTGAGGAGATGTACGCCTTAGAGCGAGACAAGGTGCCGCTAGCTGTGCATTACTTGAAGCAGTCAGCGAAGGTGTGGTGGAAAGGCGTTAGGCGGGACCGATCGCCTAATCTCCCTCCTATGGCATGGGAAGAGTTTCGGGGAATGGTGTTCTCGGCTTATTTCCCCGATAGCGAGAAAAGGAAGCTTAAAGACAGGTTCTGGAAGCTACGGCAAGGAGACCGCTCGGTTAGACAATACGAGCGAGAATTTTCTCGCCTCGTGCATTGTGTCCCGGGTGTGGTGCGGGATGACAAGGCTAAGGCCGATAGCTTTGTGCGTGGACTTCAGCCAGATCTTTTTGAGGCCGTGCATGTACTTCGGCTGCAGACCTTTGCTGAAGTCCTGGATCGAGCCTTATGGATAGAGCAAGGCAACGCGTTCCTCCGGGAGGAGCGCAAGGCATATCACAAGGACAAGGGGAAAGGACGATCGACGGGTGGATCCGCTGGTCAGTCAAGTTCCCGAAAGACCTCGGCAAGTTCGCACTCGCGATCTCGAGCTCCGGGGACATACCGCATTCGGTCCTCGGCGGAGTGTGTTATATGTGGGGGCTCTCATTTCCCACAGCAGTGTGAGCGGCGTGAGGGCGGGTGCTTCAAGTGTGGGCTACCAGGCCATGTGCGGGACGAGTGTCCGCAAGGAGAGCGGCCGTTGAGGATGATCCCACCGGAGGGTTCGCGGCGAGTACCAGGTGGCCGTGGGCGCGACCCGAGTGGTGGAACCTGCCGATACTGACGAGGGCAGGTATGGGTTTATTAAGCAATCATTAAGTTTTTGCATGATTGTAAGTTGGTGCATTGCATGCCATGATCATTGGTTAGTTGCTACTAGTTGTGCATTTCATAGTAGGAACCAGTGGGCGGGTAAATAGATACCCGGGCATGCTTATGTGGTAAGAGTAGTGCCTGCTGGAGCAGGTAGAGAATACGATGGCACTAGCAAGACTGCTAGTAGTGCTCCCCAGACGAGGAGTAAGACTCGTGTTAGAGCCAAGTTGGCCGTGGGCCAAGTGATACCTCTATGTGAGGTTAGGAAAGTCGCTTAGAAGACGAAGCGCGGGGATGACCGTGCTGAAGCTGAAACTTAGAATAAACGCTCGAGTGGCGTATAGAGTGCGCGAGTATAAATACTCGTGAAGTGCGGTTTCGTTTCAGCCGAGAGAGTGAATTGGCAGTAGCACTTTAGCTTGGCTAAGTGTGAAGCGGGCCATGGATCACTCGTGGAGGCTGGTGGCTCGCACTAGGTGCATAGGAGCCAATAGAGTGTGTAGCTCTGTAGAGCATGTCGTATAGGACGACGTTTGCGGGTAGTGCTTGTGACGACCCGTGCCTGGACCATTTGTGGACTGTGGAGCCTGGGCCCATTGGGCAGGCGCAGTCGGCTGCTAGTGGCAGCGGCCCGATACCTATAGGTAGGGCAAGAGAGTTTTGGTCAGGACGGTAGTCTAAGCTTAGACCCGAGGACGTGAAAATGCCACGTGTTTGAATCTTAGGATCTTGATAGCTCCTAGTTGGAGTGTGTGCGAGTTCCCAAGAGAGAATTTCGCCCGAGAATGCTGATTGGGTCTACGCTAGTAACAAGGAAACGTTAAGCGTAGTCGAGGCAGGCTTAGGTGATAGACCGACGTTGTGTTGGTGGCTATTGGTCCACCCATAGAGATCGAGGATAGTGACTTGGCCACTAACTCTATTGAAGAGTTTGGCTTAAGTTCACAAGCGGCGTGTTCATGTGGGTTGATTGCGGCAAAGGAGCCGAATATGTCGTGGCAATTGAAGTTGAGATAAGTGGTCTCTAGGAGACAATCGAATAGTGGAAGCCACATGAGAGTCGAAGTGCACATTCTATGATGTGCGTGGCAAGTGTGAAGGAGAATAGTCTCACATTCTTTGTAGTGGACCTTTGGAAAGTTCTGATAGGAGAAAGGCCACTCCGAAGCTGAAAAATGCATTAGAACCCCCCCATATTACTCGATAAATTGGATTGGGGTGCGAATCAATGAAGATGAGTAAGTTTCGCGGACGAAACTAATTTTAAGGGGTGGAGAATGTAGCAACCCGAACTTTAACCAAATTGGCTAAAGTGCGCGAACGAGTAATTGGACAAGTTCCAATAACCATTCCAAAATGCTTAGAAGGGTTAAAAGATGATCTAAAAGAGTTAGAAAGGTTTTGGCGTTGTTCGGCGCGAATTAGAGTCGAAACGACATGAAAAGCACAAGTCTGGGCAGCCTGTACCGGTACAAGCAAAGTTGCTGTACCGGTATAGCAACTTTGACCGAGAGGAGAAGAGCTCTCGGGTTTGTGGAATTTTTGGTGTTTATACCGGTACAAGACAAACTGTACCGGTACAAATGCTACGAAACCGAGAGGCAGCTCTCGGGTTTGCCTCTGGAGCATCCCATACCGGTACAGAAGCCCGTTGTACCGGTACATATGGGGTCTGGCGGCAGTTTTGGACTGCTTCGAAATAAAATGTTTGGAGGGGTTTAGTTGCTATTGTTGCAACAAAATATAACCCAAAACCCTTCCCCCTTCACAGCAACCTCCCTCTCTCTCTCCCTCTCTCGTGTCCCTCTCTCTCTGTTCGACAGCAAGGAGAAGAAGAGAAGGGGAAAGAAAGAAAGAAAGAAAAGAGAGAAGAAGAAGAAAAAGAAGAAGATGAAGAAGAAGAAGATGATGATGATGGCCATCCTCTTCTTCTCCTTTGTGCAAGAGCAAACTTTTGAGAGGTAAGCTCTCTCTCCCTCTCATGGTAGATCCTTAGATAATGGGTTTCTAAACCCTAGATGTAGAGTTTTGATCTTCTTGCAAGCTTTAGAACCTAGTAGAGACTTGGAAACTCATGAAAATCATGTGTTCTTCAAGGTGCTCTAATGGTGGATTTCTAGGGTTTGCTTTAAGCACCCTATGGATGGCTCTAATGCTCTTAGATGAGTACCTAGAGGTTAGACAAGCTCTCTATTGCTTGTTCTAGGGATCAAATCGGTGGGATTTGCAAAAGTGCAAAACCTAAGGTTAAAAAGGGGTTTTTAGAAATAGATGAGTTTGATCTCATTTGACCCCATAGAAACCTAATTGGGGGTGCAACGAACGCGTTGGCGCGCTCGGTTCGGTGATCTGGCGAGCGAGTACAAAGATATTAATTATTTAATATATTTAAACCAGATGTCCGCAGCACGCAAGATAGGAGCCCAAAATTCATGAAAACGGAACTGGGGCAACTTGAAGGCGTGGGGCAACGGCACAAGGTCTCAGATTGGGATTCGAAGATCGTTCGGGTGGTCGTGCAAGAGTTCGAGCCAAACCGGGTCAAGAGTGCCACGGGCGGCCGATTGCGAGTGTCGACGAGCAATCGGAGAGCATAATAAGGTGGGTTGTGTTTACCGAAGCGACTAGGTCGCCTATATATGTCTAAGAGTAAAGGTTTCAACTTGATGCATGTGATCCATGTATAGAAATTGCATGTTAAAGAATATAGTGTAAAATGCATAAGTAGAGATGCATGCTAAAGAACCTAGTGTGAAATGCTAAGAATGAGCATGATATAGAAATGCTAGGAAATGAATAAGCATGAGGTAAATAATGAGGCAAAGAATGCTAAGTAAAGAATGTTACGAGAACATAGGCTTAGCATAATAGAAACATGCATGTAAATGAACCGGTAGACATAAGAGAGCAAAGTATAAGAATGCTAAATGAAAAGTGTGAGTCATGGACTAATACACATATAGATCGAGTGGCATCCAACCTAGTGTAATGAACATAGGTTATAGTAAACCTAGAGTCAATGGACCTAGGAGTGTGGGGATTAACCTAGTGTAATGAACATAGGTTATAGTAAACCTAGAGTCATATGGATCTAGGTGAATGACGCTGTACCTAGTGTCAAGGACATAGGTTGGACAAGGATGTTAATGGACCTAGTGTTAGTAAACATAGGTCGAAATGAATGACATTGAACCTAGAGTTAGGTAACCTAGGTTATGTGACAGGAAATGAGCCCTAGTGTCAAGTGGACCTAGGAGGTAAAGACAATGGACCTAGAGGGTCGTCTCTTGAGGGCCTAGCTAACCCTCAAGTTAAGTGGAACGGATTCGTGGAATCCCGAGATTTGGACACCTAAGTTGGTGTCGGGCGTGTGCGACGATTTCGCCGTCCAGGGCTATACTACCGTCGTGGCGTTGTGCGACGATTTCGCCGGTGGGTGGGCCGAATGTGTTCGATACCGGTTAAGCCGGGTGAGGATCAGATCGCCATGAGTTGACACCCTGTGTTTGGGGCACCATTGCTGGGTAAGTACGATACGGCCGCACCAGGAGGCGGAGGAGTGACTCAAACCATTGTTGGGTGAGGTGCGATTAGTTCGCCGCCGATGGTTAAGTCATGACTTGGGTCCTCGCCGGGTAAGTCCGCCGTGATCGCCACCGAATGGTTATGTCAAGTGGACACTGGGTTCGCGTGTGCGACGATTTCGCCGCGGTGAGGCCGAGTCACAGAGGCGACAGTTTGATTGGGAGTAGTTGCGAGACGTCCAACACCTCGGGCTAGGCAATGGCGGATTATCCGCAATGGATTGACTCAAGACCGAGTCGGGTGGCTTAGTGAGCTGAGGTAGAGTGACCTTAGAAATAAATTGCTAAGTAGCATAAGTGCCAAAGGTAAAGAACGTAAAGACTAGCTAAAGTTGTAAATAGCTAATGAATAGTGCTAGTAATAGCTAAGCTGGTAAATAGCTAAGTGTGAATGGAATGGCTAAAGTAAAGAATAGCAATAAAGTAAAGAAAAGCTAAGAGCTAAAGAGTAATTTTGCATATTGCATATTGTGAGGCAGGTTTTTATGTTAGTTGCAAGTTATATATCTATATATGTTTTTGGACTAACATATCTGCAGCGCCTCCTTGGACCTATTGGTCGAGCTGTTCTCTTGGGTGACCGTACCCACGAGAACTATGGACAATAGTTCTCACCCCCGTGTTGTGGATTTCGGGGTACAGGTATACACGTGCGCGGCGCAAGGCGCGGCGAGGCAAGGCGTAGCTCGGTAGATAGCGCCCTACCTGGAGACCGAGAGATAGAAGTACCCCAGTTGACAGAGCTTAGGGGTATAGCAAGGGAGAACAAATTGTAATCAAATTTGTAATATCTAGATTGTAATAGGAAGTGTAAAGTCTTCAAGTTAAATGTAAAATTCTAAATTGAGATGAATGGATGTAATAGCAAGTAGCTGTTTTATGTTTATGATACTTCCTTATGCAATCTGATTGTAATATCTGTTCCTGTTTGGAACCTTCTTGTAATTGTATTGATTGCGACGCCTTGAACGTACAGGAGAAACTCTGTCCGTTCGGCGGTCTGTCGGCGCGCCCGAATCCGACCGAATTGGCGGGCTCGGGGCGTGACAAAGCATGTTAGAGATTGAGTGGTGAGAGGATTCCTTGAGGGAATTTAGTAATTGAACTATATTTATAGAACCACACATGATCACCATCATGGCACTTGTTGAGACAAGTAGATAGAACTTAGCGTTCTTGCTTAATGATTTAGTAGATAAGATTCATAGCTTTATGATATTGCCGTTGAAAGGCATTAACCTTGAGGTTAACCATATACTTATATGCATGAGGTTTAACATGATATCGCCTTATACTTGTTGTAGACAAGATAGTAGGTAATGTAACATAATACATGACATGAGTATTATGAGTTGAGTTTACTTTCTAATCCTAGTAATATGACTAGCGTTGGCAATTGAGAACTTGTATTCGATCTATGGATCGATGGACTATTCCATGTTCTAGACATGAGGAAGGTAATGTTAAGCCCTTGGGGCATTCTTATGTGAGCTATTGGCATGTAATATAAGTGTTTTATTAAACTAATTGCAATGTGATATTTGTACACTCTATCGTGGGAAAAGACATGTGTATTCTAGTATTATGATACTTGTGAATAATTCATAATTCTCTTGCTTATGGTATTGATAAGTATCTATTCGATAATTAGTGGAATTGTATGTCATAAACTCCTTGGAAATCTTGTTTAAAGTAATGAATTATCCCAAGTAGGATAGTGTCATTTGAGTTGTATATGTTGTGAGCGCCTTGTGAGACAAACCACCCAAGTAGTTGTAAATGAGTTGTGACATATTGAGTTATTTTTCCGACCCTCGAGTCGATGAGAGAGATTCCAAGTTTAGACTTGATGATTGAGTATCCCAAATAGGGACCCTATGCTATGATTACGCTCGTTGCCCCTATGCTCATTCGCACTTACTTGTGAGGGTAGCTCCCTACAAGCCGGCACTCCGAAGTGGGCCTTTGCGATTCGTTCGCCTCGCTTGTGAGGGTAGTTCCCTACAAGCCGGCACTTCGGGAGTGGGCCTTCGCGATGCACTCGCCGTGCGGGACTGAGCGCCGAAAGTGGATTGCCGTGTTCTCGTGTCTCCTTTCTTGTGGGGAAAGTCGACGACCTCCACGGGGCCACCTAGGCATGGCACGAGCCGGGATGTTACCTTGGGTACATTCCTTATGGATTGGGTTTTGAGACTTCTCTAGAACACTTATTCTTGTGGACTAGTGTGTATGCTTGATAGAGAACACTTATTCTTGTGGACTAGTGTGTATGCTTGATAGAGAACACTTATTCTTGTGGACTAGTGTGTATGCTTGATAGAGAACAATGGTATACATAATTTACTTTATGTAGTAATGTGGGCATTATGGTTGTACTTGTAATTAAAGGTTAGCTTACTTTAATTGTGCATGTTAACTGTTTGGACATATGTTTGTGCCATTAAAAGTAGAATATCATGATTATGATAGTTAAACTCGTAGTAGAAGCATGAACTTGATTACCTCAGTTTTGTACTCGCTTCTTATTTATAACTTCTTGCTTTCTTTTAGCATGCTTATTTTAGCCTAGTGGAGCATTTCACTGAGATCAGTAATTGCCCACTGGGAACTATTTTTAATAGTTCTCACGCCCTCTGTTTGTTGTTAATTTTCAGAGCCATCCGCATCGGGAGTGGCTAGGGATCGAGGCAAGGGTTTTGCGGCTAGCTAGAGCCCTACGGAGTTTCTATAGTGGACCCGATGTTATCTTTTCTTTTTGTACTTTAGAAAAGATGTTTTATGTATCTGTTTTGTAATTTGTATCAGATTCTGGATTTAGCTCTACTCTGTATCACTTTTGTGTATCTTTTATGTTAGAACTTAGTGGTTTTATATTACTCGCTCTGATGGCCTTGTTAGGATTTCTCTCTTTCCTCCTTTGTTTTTATAGACGCCTTGTGTGCATTGTGTTTGTTTGGTGTACACGGCGGGTCTGTGCACGTGTCGGCGGGCTTCCGCTGGGCCCGGGGCGTGACATGTCCGGATCCCGTAAGCTTGTTAACTGCGGGTTCTTAATTCATGTCCGGACCATCTGTCAATGTCCGGACCCAGTGAGCTTCACATTGCATAACTTTTGATTAAGTCCGGACATCCTGTCTATGTCCGGTCTCAGTGCCATGAGATACAATGTTACGCAAGGTAAGACCGGACATCCTCAGGCATTGTCCGGACCTAGCTCATTGCGAAAATATTGACGACAGTGTGGTCCGGTCTAGTGGCTGAGACCGGACAGAGGCAAGACCGGACATCATTCTAAGACCGGACATTGGACTCGAAAAATTTCCAAAAAAGGCTGAATTGAATCCTACTCTATTTCAAAGTCTTCTAACTCTATATATAGACCATGGGAGGTCCAAGGATGATATGCTTTCAGATCTTAGATCAATTCTAAACCCTAGAAACTCTCTTTAAGCTTGATAACCTAATTCTAAGAGAGAGTTTTTGATTTAGTTGATCGTTAAGTTGATTCGAGTTTCTTTCTTCTATTATTTCTTCATGAGTCAACTCGATGATTAACTAGAAGGGATTTCCCATAGTCTATGGTATTACAAAGTTGAAATCATCATAAACCATCTTTGTTCTCTCTCCGGACGGAGAGTTTGCGCGGGGATCGCGTGTGGAGGCCGAGGATTCGGTGGACACTTTGTGGATTCGAAGTGTTGGCGCGGCAAGGAGTTGCGGCATGATTGTTTGGAGGACTCTAAGCGATTGAGGACCGGCGAAGGAGATTCACATCGAAGATTCGGTAAAATCGGGTTGGGTAATTGGTATATCACCTTGTACTTGATTTGTTTCTTAGTGGATTCTTTTCGCGTGATCGGTCCCGTGGGTTTTTTTACTCCTTTTGGAGTTTTCCCACGTAAAAATCTTGGTGTGTTGATTTTATTTTCCGCATTTACTTTTCAATCGCATCGAGATTTTTAATTAGCCATTGTACACCTATTCACCCCCCTCTAGGTGTTGATTATCTTTTAGATCCTAGGGTTACATAACTTACACGGTCCCCGAGAGCACCCCTGGCTGGCCGAGCTCTCTGCCAGCGCTTTTTTGCATACGGGAATCGGTCCCTCCCTTGAGGACCGGTCCCTTGGAGACCGATCCCTCCGTTTGAGACCGGTCCCCGAGAGCTTGCTCTCCGTGGGACGCGCGTACGGGAACCGGTCTCCAATTTGGAGACCGATCCCCACACGGACCTCCTTGCTTACGGGGGCCGGTCTCCCTCGCCAGGGACCGGTCCCCGAGAGCAACATTGGTGCGCAGAGGGTTTTCCATGGCACCGAGCTTACGGGAACCGGTCCCCATTACCAGAGACCGGTCCTCGAGAGCCAAATCTGCAAAAGTGCAGATTTTTGCACTTTGCTCTCGTAGACTCCAATTCAGATGCACTTTTTGGGTTTTTGACTACTTCGACTTTTCCGAAGCATACCCACTCGACAATTAGTTGATTACGGGACGAAGTACAAATCTCGGATTTCGAGAATTCACTTCCTTACATCTTCCCCTCCTTAAAAGGAGTTTCGACCTCGAAACTTATCAAATTTTCAACTTAACTTAAACTTTTACCTTATTCCTCAAACAAGTGAGGATGGTGCTCTTTCATCAGCTCCTCCAGTTCCCAGGTAGTCTCGCGATCATCACGATTGCTCCACCGCACCTTCACATAGGGAATTTCTCGATTTCGTAACTTTCGTACTTCTCGGGCGATAATCCCCACCGGAAACTCTTCGTAACTTAAGTTCTCTTGAAGTTTCGGCGGTTCATACAGCATCGCGTGCTCCAGATCATGGATGTATTTGCGAAGATTGGAGACGTGGAAGACATTATGCACATCGGCGAGCTTCGGTGGCAAGGCAAGCCGATAGGTCACCGTGCCCACTCGCTCCAATACCTCGTAAGGCTGGATATATCGGGGACTTAACTTCCCCCGCACTCCAAATCGCTTCACACCCCTCATCAGTGAAACCTTCAAGAACACGCGGTCGCCCACGGCGAACTATATGTCTCGACGGCGCTTATACGCATAGCTTTTCGCCTTGATCGCGCGTGAGCAATCTCTTGCGAGCAAGACGGACCTTATCTTCCGCTTCTCATAGCACATCGGGGCCGAACTCTGCACTTTCGCCTACATCACTCCAATGTATAGGAGATCGGCACTTCCGCCCATAAAGAGCCTCAAACGGTGCCATCTCTACACTAGCATGATAACTATTGTTGTAGGCGAACTCGGCCATTAGTAAGTGGTTACACCAACTCCCTTTGTAGTCGATGACACACTATCGCAACATATCCTCCAGAGTTTGAATAGTCCTTTCTGTTTGCCCTTCTGTCTGAGGATAGAATGCGGTGCTGAAATCAAACCATGTGCCAAGGGCTTCCTGCAGGCTCTTCCAGAAATGTGAACAAAACCGGGAGTCGCGATCCGAAACGATCGATTTCGGTACCGTGTAACCTCACAATCTCGTCAAGGTACACAGCACTAACTTGTCTCCGGCCCAAGTGGTGTGGATCGGCAAGAAATGTGCCGACTTAGTCAATCGTTCCACAATCACCCATATTGCGTCGTGGCCGCCCGTCGAGAGAGGCAAGCCGACCACGAAGCCCATAGATATGTCCTCCCATTTCCAAACGGGAATTGGTAGGCTTTGAGGCTTTCCCGCTGGAAATCGACGCTCGGTCTTTACTTGTTGGCATACTAGGCACTTCGCCACAAAGCGTCCAATATCACTTTTCATTCCCGGCCACAAATAATGCATTTTTAATCCTTGATACATCTTGGTGCCTCCCGGGTGATCAACATATGGAGACCGGTGTGCTTCTCATAAAATTTGCTCATGAAGCTCTCCGTTTTTGGGCACACATCTTTGGTTTCGAAACTGAAGTGCACCATCGGCATCTACACTGAATTCGCCGCCTCGTCCCTCCTCGATGTTACGCCGCACCTTTTGGAGTTCTGGGTCCGCGAGTTGCAGATCTTTAATCCTCTCCAACAAGGTCGGTTGGACAACGAGTGCCATCAACTGGGCCGAAACCTTGGGAGCAACCACTTCAAGGTCCATTCGCTCCATGTCCAGCCGTAGGGGCATTTGATTCGTAAACCACATAGCGAGGTTCTCCGCTGACTTTCCTCTCAGTGCGTCCGCGACCACATTCGCTTTCACGAGGTTGCAAAGGATATCGACATCTTAATCCTTTAGTAATTCTAACCACCGTCGCTGCCGCATGTTGAGCTCCTTCTGTGTAAACAGATACTTTAGGCTCTTGTGGTGGGTATAGATCTCACAGTGGGCACCATATAGATAGTGCCACCATAGTTTCAAAGCAAAGATCACTGTTGGTAACTCTAGATCGTGGATGGGGTAATTCTTTTCATAGCTTTTCAAATGACGAGACACATAAGTAATTACCTTCCCGTTCTGCATCAGGACACACCCCAATCCTAGATAGGAAGCATCACTGTAGACCACAAAGTCTTCGCCCTGCACCGGTAGAGCGAGCACCGGAGTCGAAGTTAATTTTTCCTTCAACTCTTTGAAACTCCGGTCGCACTCATCGCTCAAGATAAACTTGGTGCCCTTCTGAGTCAGACGGGTAAGCGGAATGACTATCTTTGAAAAGCCTTCCACGAACCGCCTATAGTAGCCCGCCAAGCCCACGAAGCTTCTAACCTCCGTGACATTCGTTGGACGCGGCCAATCCTTGATCGCTTCGACTTTCTTCGGGTTTACTTTACGGCTTCATACTGGATGTTAGTACTTTACTTGTTTCCTATTCTAGAATCTAGTTGTTATTATTGCTCTGATACTTCTAGATGCCTCTACTTTGCTGTTTTATTTATCGTTATTTGTAGACGCCTTGTATGTTTTAGACGTACGTCCGGGCACGCGCCGGTCGGAAGCTTCGCTGGGTCCCGGGGCGTGACACAATGTGAGTACAAAAACCAAGTCGTGTATATGAAATTAGTATAAGTAAAGAATGCAAGTAAATAGAGATAGCGACATATGAGCATTGCTTTCTTGAAGTCAAGGAATGGATTTAATTCGGAATCCTTAAAGTTAAGGATTGGATCATACTTGCATGTTAGTCCTTGCTCAGAGGGCGGTAGCTAGGGCTTGCAAATGAGCGAGCCGGCTCGCGTTCGACTTGATATTTGGCTCACTCGAGCTCGACTCGAAATTAAATGAGCCGAGCTTGAACAAAATAAAAGGCTCGAAATTCATTTCAAGCCGAGCTTGAGTATTACTCGCTCGAATTAGGCTCGTAAAGCTTGAAAAGCTCGAATATATATATATATATATATATATATATATATATATATATATATATATATATATATATATATATATATATATATATATATGAACTAGGACTCAATAGAGTATGTCTCCCAGACTCTATATGTAGTCGCTATGCTATCAATAGCACTGAGCACTCGGTGCTACCAAGTTTTCCGCCGTTAGATCCACCCCTTTGATGATTTTCACCCGTTAGATCATACTATTCAACCAACCCCACTTAACCCTGGGGGCCCCACTTCATCCTAACCGCACATCTCTCAATCCAAGGGCTAAAAATTTGGTAGCACCAATGGCTTTGTGCTATTAATAGCATAGTAGCCTAGTTCTATATATATATATATATATATATATATATATATATATATATATATATATATATATATATATATAGAGAGAGAGAGAGAGAGAGAGTAGAGCTAGAATACTTCTAAAAGCACCAAGTGGGTGGTGCTTTAGAGTTTTTAGTCCTTAGATGGAGAGATGTGAAGTTGAGATGATGGTGGTAGGTGGTGGTAGGTGGAATAGTATTTGATCCAAGTGATATTAGTAATTAAGGAATGGATCCAAGGGTTAAAAACTTAGAAGCACCAAGTGGGTGGTGCTTCTAAAAGTATCCCGGCTCAACTATATATATATATATATATATATATATATATATATAATTGAACTCCTATGCTTTTAAAAGTACCAAGTCATTGGTACTTGTAAGTTTTTACCCCTTGGATTAATAGATATGCGGTTAGGATGATGTGAGCCCTCTTGGGTTAAGTGGGTGGTTGGTTCAATAGTATAATCTAACGGATGAAAATGATCAAAGTCGTAGGTCTAACGGTAAAAATCAAAAGACTGAATACTGGTGCTTTTAAGGCGCCACTATAGTTTATTCTTATATATATATATATATATATATATATATATATATATATATATATATATATATATATATAGAGTTGGACTGGGCCACTATCAGTAGCAAAATCCCATTGTTGCTACCAGTTTTTTAGCCATTGGATCAACTCTTTTCATCATTTCTAACCATTGGATTAAATACTATAACCCAGTGGGGACCACTCAACCCTAGGGGATCACTCAACTATAACCGACTAATATCATACTAACCATACAATTTTTCATCCAAGGGTTAAAAACTTGGTAGAAAAAAAGCGTTTTACTCTAATAGTATTCTAGCCTAATTCTATATATATATATGGTCTTTACTATACTATTATGAGTACGATCGCCTAGTACTCATAAGTTGTTTTCGATGATAGAGCTTCCGAATTGACGATCCACACCGTTAAACGTTATTTACAGCATTTAAAACTTCTAGAAATCAAATTTTATAATTTTTCGACATCATCTACCTTACGATCAAGAGGTCACAAATTTGACAATCTTCAACGCCCGTATGGGATACTTGCTAGTTTAATGGTGTAAAAGAATCGGAATTTGTTGAATTTTTTATAGCAAATTCTATTCACTACATAGATAAAGATCAATAACTCCGATCTTGAATTGAAAGATCCGATCATCTTTTTTTAGGACGTCATTCGATTTTGACTGTTCATTTTATACCCGTTTGATGGACTTTATTATGATTTCAAAAATTTATAAAATTTATTTTCTAGAAGTTTCAAATACTCTAGATAATATTTAATGGAGAGGATTGTCGATTCAGAAGCTCCGTCATCGAAAACAACTTATGAGTAGTAGGGCTCCAATACTCATAATAGTATAGTAGCCATGGCCTATATATATATATATATATATATATATATATATATATATATATATATATATATATATATATATATATATATATATATATATATATATATATATATATATAAATATAATATATTTTAATCATATATAGTGAGTGAATAATCTAAGTTTAGTTAAAATTGGGCCAATGTTGTTGGCCCATAAAAACAAACCTAATAGACAAATAAAAGAGCAAAATTTTACTAAATTTATATATTTTTTCTTTCTTTCTTTCTTTCATAGAGCTCTAAATTTTCAATATATTTCTCTCTTTCTCTTTCTCTCGTATCTCACCCTAAGTGGCCACGCAGAAGCCCTCAAGTTACCAAGTAACAAGATATGCTCGCTTGTTGCCTACTTTACTTTGCTATTAATTGTATGCTTGAGAAAATATACATAATATTTTTATAAGTAAAAAATTATTATTTATATATAATTTTAATTTTAGTTTATATGATTGGATAGTTTAATCTAATATTTTTCTATATAATTTATTTTTTTAACCGCATAAATAAAAATGAATAATATGGAGATTGAAGGCGGAAGAGAAGATATGTGAGGCTGAAAAAATTTGATATTCAATTCATAAATTATTTTTCTTCGTATTATAATACTATATTTCATATAATTAATTTGTATTTTGAACTATTAGACATATTTTTGTATCAAATTAGACATCCAAAATTACCCTCATTCAATTTGCCGACGATACCTTCTTCTTCTGTAGGGTCAAGAAAAGATGTTTGAGAAACCTAAAATTCATTTGGCAACTCTTTGAATGGGTGTCTAGATTGAGAATTAATAGAGAGAAGTCGGAACTCTACTATACCGGCCAGACGCAGGGAAAGGCCAACTGGATGGCGCACTTACTCGGATGTAGAGTCGGCAGTCTACCCACCAAATACCTTGGTTTGCCTCTGTCATTCAAACCCCTTTCCAAGGAGGATCGGAGGGCATCATCCGTAGAATCCAAAGTAAAATCGACGGGTGCAAGGATTGTAACGAATCGAACTTTAGCCAAATCGGTTGAAGCACGCGAAAGAAATAATTGGACAAGTTCCAATTACCTTTCCAAGCGTTTTGGAAGGGTTAAAAGAGGGTTTAAAAGAGTTATAAAGGTTTCGGCGTTGTTCGGCACGAAGTAGAGTCGAAACAACGCGAAAAACAAAGTCTGGGCAGTTTATACAGGTACAAGCACCATTTTGTACCAGGTATAACTTTTACCGAGAGGGCGCTCTCGGGTTTGAGATTTTGGTGTCCGTACATGCACAAAGTAGATTTATACCGGTATAGCCACCTTTACCGAGAGGAGAAGGGCTCTCGGGTTTGAGAAATTTTGGGTCTGTACCGGTACAAACCAGATTTTGTACCGGTATAAATCCTGCGAAAGGCCGAGGGCAGCTCTCGGGTTTGCCTCTGGAGCAATTTATACTGGTACAGAATGGGCTTGTACCGGTACAAACAGGTCTGGCAGCAGTTTGGACTGCTTCGCAAATAAAGTGTTTTGTGGGCCTAAATGTAATTGTTACAACATGTTATTAGCCCTAACCCCTCTCCCTCACAGCACACACTCTCTTTTCATCCCTCTCACTCTCTTTTGCTCACTTTCTCTCTCTAGAAGTGCTCTAGGGTTTGGAGGAGAAGGAGAAGGAGAGGAAGAAGAAGGTGACATTGGAGCTTTTGGAGGACTTTGAAGCTCTCCTACACCAAGGGCTTGGAGAGGCTTTGCACTAGAGGTAAGTTCTCACAAGTAAACTTCTAGGGTTTGATTTTCTCCTAAGTTTTGGAGCTTTCTAGCTTTTTGCTAGTATTAGAGGACTTGTATGGCTATGAACACCATGAAACCTCATGAGAGCTTCAAGTGCTCTCATGGTGGTTGGCTAGGGTTTGTAGTAAACCCCAAATAGATAGTTCTAATGGCTTAGGAATGGTTCTAAAGAGCTTCTCATGGGTCTACAAGCTTTCTTTTGCTTGTGGTTGAGATCAATCCCATGGGAATGCCAAAATGGCATTGTTAGGGTTTGGAAATTGGGGCTTTTGCCCTAGGGTGTTTTCAAGGTAAATTGACCTTGTGAAAACCTAATTGGGGGTATCCCCGACGCGTGGGGCAACTTCGTTTATTTTTACGAAAAGCCGATCATAGAGTTGCTATGTAAAATGGCCTGATTGGGTCAACTTTTAACGTAACAGGTTTCAACCTAGGCACCGGTTGGCCGTGAGATTTCTTGGGCAACTCCACAAAAATATTCTAAGGTGGGTGGTGCATTCCAAAGACATCGAACTTCTCTTTATGTCTAAGTGTCATATTTGAGCATACTTTAAATTGAGCATAATGCATAGTAGGGTTATTTATGAGCTTTTATCGTATTTTGTGAGTTCAAAATGCATGAGAATGAGTGTATGATATTGTAGTGACAAAGAACAAGAACCCTATGTATGCATGATAAAACCTAAGGCAAGAACTTAGAGTACTTGACAAACGAACGTGACATTGGACATGTATTAGAGAAGGTGACAAAAATGAGTCTAGAATACTTAGACAACATGTGTGACATCAAAGAGCAAGAACAAGAACTTGTAGTGTACCTAACACTAGTAGAGTCATGAGATTGACATTTAACAATAACCTTAGAGTTGAGGGTCATATGAACATAAGTTCTCCTTGAAGGCAAGGAACAGATTGAGATTTAGAATCCTTAAAGTTAAGGATTGATCGTACTCACCATATAGTCCTTGCTCGGGGGCGGTAGCTCCCCCTCGAGCGGTGCGCTCCGGAGTAGGTCACCACTGGAATGAGTTTTCCAGAGGACGGTCCCAACGGGTCGATATTGAGCCTCCCCGGTTACTTTGGGATTTTGAGTTTGGTTGAGTCTTGTTGAGGGCGAACCCACGGGTTAGCCAAGAGATTGGGTATTGGACTTATGATCTTGCATGTTTAATTTGAGCATATTATCGTTTACTTTCAAGCGTATTAGTTGCATTCGTTAGTTGGTTATTATCTTACCTTTCTTTCTATTACGCTTGAATTAGACCTAGTGGGAAAGTCGGCGTGGTTGGTTGCCGAACCCACTGGGAACTTTGTTGTAGTTCTCACCCCACTATTTCCACAGGGCCGGGACCTAGCGAGCCGGCCGAGGACCGCGGTAAGGGCATCGAGCCCTAGGTAGAGACCGCCCGAGTTACTTTCATTTTGGCTATGTTGCTTACCCTCGTGTAAGCCTTTTGTGTATGCTTCCGCATGTGTAAAATTTATACTCTATCTGTACTTGTTGAGCCTTGGGCGGATAGGGGAAGCTCTGTCCGTTCGGCGTCTGTTGGCGCGCTCGAACCGGCCAAATGGATCGGTCTCGGGGCGTGACAAGGATAGCTGCTTTCGAGGGGGGTAGACTTATCCTTGTAAACGCAGTACTCTCTAATCTACCCCTTTACTATTTCTCGGTCTTCGCGACTCCTAATTGGGTAATCAAGCGCATCGAGGCAATACCGAGAGATTTCTTCTGGACTGGACAAATAACCACGCATGGAATAACATGTTTGGTTTCATGGCAGAGTGTTTGCCGGAACAAGAAGAAGAGTGGACTAGGCATCCGCGACATTAGTACGATGAATCAAGCCCTACTTGTTAAGTGGTGGTGGAAATTCCAGACCGCCCCCCAGTTACAGTGGACAAAATTAGTTCACGACTTATTCTATCGTAGAAGAAGACCGCTGAAGGAGGACGATCATTTAGGCCACCTTCCTACTGGTGGAAGGGAGTACTAAATCTAAAAGATATTTATAAATGGGGAGCATTTTATAAGTTGGGTAACGGACGAAATATCGACTTTTGGGAGAACCGCTGGAGTGGGAAAACAACGCTACGTTCGTCGTTCCCCGAGTTGTTTAATTTATCTCCTCGAAAAAAACCTGAAAATCAGTGACGGTTTGAGTAGCAACGGTTGGTGCTGGGAAACGATTTTGAGTGGTGACATCATTGTTAATCCTAGTGCGTACCCTGGCATTACAACACTTATGAACAGGATTTCCAATGCCCCTATTAATCAGGGGCAAGACAGTGTACACTAGCGTTGGAGCACTGACAGACGTTTTATGGTGAAGTCAGCTTATTCAGCTCTGCCTGACGGAGGCATGAGGGATGCATGTACGAGTAGGATTTGGTCGCTACGCCTACCCCTAAAAGTGGAAGTGTTTTGTTGGCATCTCCTTAAGAAGAGGCTACTTACAGCTGACAATTTGGTTAAGAGGGGATGGACTGGCAACACGAAATGCATGCTCTGCGGATTGGAAGAGGACGACAACTTATTCACACAAAGGCATAATTACCGTATTCCTTATGGTATCGACCCAGGAGGATATCCAATTGGGAGATCTAGGTGAGGAAGTGCCTCAAGTCTGGGATAGATGGATAGGAAGAACGAGAACACAACCGACCGCAACCGGTTTTATAGGAATTATAGCCTGCTGGTGGGTCTCTTGGGACTCTAGGAATAGAGCGATCTTCGGAACGACACAGAGCGACCCATCAGTCGATATATATAAGATTAAGGAGTCGACAGACCTGTGGAGGAAACTTAGTCCAGTAGAGTGACCGTACTTCTTCTTTTTTCTTTTTTTTTCGCCTTCCGTCGAGGCCTTGCTGCCTCACCCATGTAGCTTAATTCACGATCGAATGAACGGTTGTTAGCTGTGCTACCTTTTCAAAAAAAAAAAAAAAAAAAAAAAAAAAAAAAAAAATTATAGATAATATTCTATACAAATTAAATTATTGATCGTATGGTGTTGAGAATTTCAAGCGGCTCGTTTAGGGCTCGAACTCGCTCGACTCGAAATTAGGCTCGCTCGAGCTCGGCTCGAGTTAACTTCAATCCAAGCTTGAGCTTAAATTTAGGCTCGAAATTAATTTCAAGCCGAATTTGAGCCGAGGTAAGCTCGCTCGAGCTCGGCTCGTTTCCAACCCTAGCGGTAGCTCTTCCTGACGATGAGCTCCGGAGCGCTCATCACCGGGTCGTAGGAGTTTCTCCCCGGAGGACGGTCCCGTCGGGTCGTAGGAGTTTCTCCCGATCGGGATTGAGAGTTGGTGCTTTTGTTGAAGGCGAAACCTACGGGCTAACCATGAGATTGGGCAATGAAAATATAATCTTGCATTCATCATGAGCATTCTATCGAGCATAGCATTATTTATTGTTCAGGCATATTAGCTGCATTTGTTAGTTAGTTACTATCCATTCTTTCTTCTATTATGCCTGATTTATACCTAGTGGGAAAGTCGGCGAGATCGGGCTTGAACCCACTGGGAACTTTGTTGTAGTTCTCACCCCACTATTTCTACAGAGCCGGGACCGAGCGAGCCGGCAGACGATCGCGGTAAGGGCATCGCACCCTAGACAGAGACCGCTTGAGAGACTTTATATTTTGTAGTTGCATACGCTCTTATTATCATCTTTTGTACTTGATGATTATGGATGTCTAAAGAGATTATTGATGTTAAATGTAAAAGTCATATTTTGAAGAAATTGTGATGTAAAAGAAATGATGCAAGGATATAAAAGAATCTAAAGTAGAACACATGTATGTGATTTAAAGTTAATCATATTACTTGTTTACTTGTTTAGTTAGTACTTTCACTTTGGCTATTGCTTGCCCTTGTATAAGCCATTATGTATGTTTCCACAAGTGCAACTTTTACACTCTATTGGTACTTGTTGTTGAGTCTTGGGCTGACAAGAGAGGCTCTGTCCGTTTAGCGTCTGTTCGACCGTCGAACCGGCCAAATAGGACCTAGTTCAGGGCGTGACAGTAAGTCTACCATCCAGCAACGAGGTGTTAAGATTGATTTGCACTATTTGGATTATTGTGCTTGTAGCATATGGCTTCCCCGTAAAGCGTGCCGAGTTCCGTCAAAATGAGCGGGACCCGGAGTGGAGCGAATAAGTGTGGGTTCTAAGTGCTTTGGAACCCGTGCGTAGCGAAAACGGGGTCTTGGAAAAGCTAAACTGCAAGTCGGAAGAAATTCCCAGACTTGGATCAGCCAAGACCGGACATCCAGGGAATGTCCGGATGCCACAGGGTGCCCCAGCTGCACAGTGAAGAAAAGTGGCTAAGTCCTAGAATTCTACCCTACTGGGTCCGGACATTGGCTCGAGACCGGACAACCCAAGATCGGACATTGGGGTCAGGACCGGTCTCAGCCTGCGAAAAGTCTGAAGATTAGCTAGGTCTTGGAAGCGAGCGTACGGGATCCGGACAATGGTCCAAGACCGGACCTGAAGGTCAAGACCGGACATTGGCTGCGCAATGTGCAGAAAATTGGCTAAGTCCCGAAAGGAGGGCTCACTGGGACCGGACATCAACCCGAGACCGGTCTCCAAGCCCGTAGACTGCCCAGTTTTGGCAGGATGTAATATTTAGAGTTTGGAGGGCCTATGTGCTATTGTTACAACACAATATAGGTGTGGCCCTTCTCCCTCACAGCACACTTTATCTCTCACTCTCTTTTCTCTCACTTTCTCTCTCTAGAAAAACCCTAGAGCTTGGAGAACTTGGAGAAGAAGAAGAAGAAGAAGAAGGAGAAGGATTTGGAGGCTTCTTGGAGGTCTTGAAGCTCTCCTACAAGGTGTAGTTGGAAGAGCTTTGCACAAGAGGTAGGTTTATGCAAATTTAACTCTAGGGTTTTGGTTTTAACCTAAGATTTGAGGTTTTCTAGCTTGTTGCTAGTGTTTGAGAGCTAATTATACCATGAGCTCTATGGAAAACTCATGGGAGCTTCATGAGCTGTCATGGTGGTTGGCTAGGGTTTGATGTAGATGCCCTAGAGATGGTTCTAGTGGCTTAGGAATGGTTCTAAAGAGCTCCCTAGGTGATCCTAAGCTATTATTTGCTTGTGGATGAGATCAATCTAGGAGCTATGTCAATGTGACATTGTTAGGGTTTGGAAATTGGGGCTTTTGCCCTAGGGTGTTTTCAAAGCAAATTGACTTTGTGAAAACCTAATTGGGGGTATTCCCAACGCGTGGGACAACTCCGTTCGTTTAACCGAAAAGCCGATATGGGAGCTACTGTGTAAACTGGCCCGATTCGGGCTCTGTTTAAACTGTAGGTCACAACCTAGGCCTCGGTTGGTCGCGAAACTCGTAGGGCAACTCTACAAAATTATTTTAAGGTGGGGGGTGCATTCCGGAATCATCGAATTCCCTTCTATGTCTATTTCACCTTTTTGAGCATTGTATATGTATAGTAATTCATGCATGGTAGGGTAGTTGGAATATATGCAAGATGGTTGAACCTCTTTACTTTGTTACTAGTGTAGTTGAACTTAGTAAATGAAATGGAACCATAGAGGCATGAGAACTTGAACCCTACTTGTATGAATATGGAAATGGACATGATCTTAGTCAACAAAGGTGATATTGAACATAGAGACGAGATTGGCATTGAGATAACCATAGTTAAGCATTGTTTAACCTTAGTGGCATTATGGCAAGAATGATATAGGTGATATGGTAATAACCTATCCATGGAATTGGCATTGAGAACAGTGGCTATGAATCCTCAATGTGAGGATTACATCGATACTCTTGACAAGTCTTGGCTTGAGGGAGATCGCTCCCCCTCGAGCGGTGAGTTCCGGAACAGTCACCTAGGGGATCGTGGCCCCGACGGACGGTCCCTCGGGTATATAGGCTGGGTTTAGAGCCTCCCCGTTCAGAGAGGGATTTTAGGTCTTGAGTTTGTTGGGGTTAACTATATTAACCGGCAAGATTGGGTAAAGAGCCAAAGTAATGAGAGGTAAAGCAAAGAGCATGCATGCATAGTCATTCTCAGATTTCAGTTAATTATCTATTCACGACCATTCTTTTGCGAGCATAGTAATAGCATATATAGTGTGGTTACTATTTCATTTCGTTGAATTACTTATGCCTAATTTAGACCTAGTGGGTAAGTCGGCGGGGTCGGTTCGAGCCAACTGGGAACTTCGTTATAGTTCTCACACCACTAACCCTACAGGTCCTAGCGCGAGTGGGGCGGCGGAGGACCAGGGCAAAGGGTTAGCGCCATAGCTAGTGGCCACCGGAGTACGTCATGGGCATTCCATTTTGAGTATACTTGTATCAACTGTATTTTGTTGGTCTTAGTAGTTAAGTTGTAATCAATCACATATTTTGGTGGAATGGCAAATGTAAAAGGAATATGATGTAATAGTTGGTTATGTGTATTTGGTTAAAATGTAATCAAATAGCATGTGTATTGTATCTTATAGCTTAGAGCTTTTACTTCCGCTGTGTTTGTTGCTTGCCCTCGTGCAAGTCTCGTATAATTGCAATTCTTTTTTGATTGTCTAATTATACTAGTTGTTAGAGCCTTGGGGGGGCAAGGGAGGCCCTGTCCGTTCGGCGTCTGTTGACGTGGCCCGAACCCGACCGAATAGGCGGGTAGCGGGGCGTGACTGTGCTTTATTTATGACAAGCCACCAGCGGTACAGCAGATTCTTAAATTGTCACGCCCCGCTACCCGCCACTTTGGTCGAGTTCGGGCCACGTTAATAGACGCCGAACGGACAGGACCAACCCTGCCCGCCAAAGGCTCTAGCAACAAGTATGAAAAGACAATCAAAAGGGAATTGCAATTATATAAGGCTTACTCGAGGGCAAGCAACAACAGCGGAAGTGAAAGCTCTAAACTATAACACAAACCATGCATGCTATTTAATTACATTTTAACCAAATACACATAACTAGAAGCTATTACATTCTTTTCCTTTAATCATCATCTCTTTTACATTTAACCATTCCGCCAAATATACATGATTGTTTACAACTTATAAATCTAAATCAACAAAAGAAAATTGATACATGTATACCAAAAAGGAATGCCTAATGTAACTCCGGTGGCCACTAGTTATGGGCCTTGCCCCCATTGCGCCCGCTTCGTGCAAGGATCTGTAGGGTTAGTGGTGTGAGAACTACAACAAAATTTCCAGTGGGCTCGGCAACCGACCCCGCTGACTTACCCACTAGGTCTATTCAGGCATAAGTATTTCAAAGAAAGAGAATAATAGCCAACTACATGCTAATACTATGCCTACAAGAAAGAGGTCAGTATATATATAATCAAAGCACTATTTGATATGCATGCATGCTCTTTACTCTGCTTTGACTTGTTTCTTTATCCAATCTTACCGGTTAACTAGTTCTTAATAATAATAATAATAATTATTAATTATTAAATAAATAATAAATATTATTAATTATTAATTATTCTTATTAATTAATTATGAATAATAAATTAATAATAATATTGATTATCCAATTATTAATAAAAATTAATATTAATATTTATTAGTAAATAATAATAATTATTATTAATTAATTATAAATAATAAATTAATAATAATATCCATTATCTAATTATTAATAATAATTAATAGTTATTAATAATTAATAATAAATAATAATAATAATAGTAATTAATTATTAATAATTAATTATAAATAATAAATTAATAATAATATTGATTATCTAATTATTAATTATTAATAATTATTAATAAATAATAATTATTATTAATATTAATTAATTATAAATAATGAATTAATAATAATTATTATCTACTTATTAATAATTAATTATAAATAGTAAATTAATTAATTATTTAATTATTAAAGCAATAAATAATGATTTAAATATATTAATTAAATTAATTAATAATTAACTACTATTAAAATAAAATTTAGATTTTAATTAACCTTGTTCTTTTCAAGGACACACCCAATATGCTAAGCAGAAAGGTCGCGCCAGAATGCAGAAAGTAGCCTCGTACGCGACCCCCCGTAAGTTGGGGCGCTCACACAACTTGTTCCAAACCCGAAATTACTCACAGTTTCCTGAACCAAACATACCGTTTGGGAACAAGAGAGGAATAAGCCATTATTCCCCCTTATTTCCGAACCAAACGCTACCATAAATTATATTCAACTAAGTTAAAATTATACGGTAATTGGAGCACTACAACAAAATTACCCTTTAGCAGCAATTATCCTATAGATTAGCAGCGATTTTAATCGCCGCTAATATAAAATCACCGCTAATCTCTTTACCGACAATTGTAATAATTGCCACTATAAATGGGATCGGTAAAAATTTAGCGGCAATTATATTGGTAAAGAGCAAAACAATTCCCGCTAAAAATTAGTCTATACCGGCAATTAAAATCGCCACTAAAAGCAAAATACATTTACCTATAAAATACCTAACATTAATCATAAATTATCAATAAATATAAAAGGCATTTAATCATCATTAAAAAATCTTATATTTAATTAATCACTACAAAAGCTTCAAAAAATAATACCCAAATAATATAAACTAAGAACCCGACATTTCATCAAAAATTAAATAATTTGAATATAAAAATTTATTACATTCTCAAAAGTATTATGAATACAAATAAATGTCAAAATCAATTTTTATCACAAAACAAATGTCAATCAAATATTAGACAACTAAAGAAAATTCAAACTAAAAGAAGACTAAACTACAATTAAAAAAATTTATAAGCGGAAGGAAAGTTCCATGTGCTCCAATAAAGAAGCTTAAACTACACTTCAAGAAGACTCGTCCTTAAAGAGCGAAGATTCCAATAGAAAAGATCCATGAGCTTAAAGAGAATAATCTGCAAGAGAAATATATAAGAATAAATGGTTAAAATATTATTAAGAAATATGCTAAATATATTTAGAATTTACAAGATATTTAATTACCATGTCACTAAATTGAGATGTATGAAAAAGAACTAGAGCATCCCAAGAGAATAACTTTAAACAAAAATAGTTGAAGCAGACACAAGCATGAAGCATCAATACTATTTGCTCCAATATAGTGGTCTGCCGAGTGCCGATCCTTTAATCTATTAATTATACAAAAGCTTCTGGTCTATTTGTATGTATTTCCTACTGAATAATATCTAATGGCAGAAAATAGGTACAATATACAAGCAAGCTAATGTTACTACTAAGACTAAATTGGATAATCGGCATTAGATAACTGTTATGAGTCCATGGAGTTAAAACCCCTTGTCTGTAAGACCATGCACAAGGAAATAAAATAGGGTTCCGTCCAAAATCAAGTAGCTAGTGGTCCCTGCATCAAGACGATAATCAAATATCAAGCTAGTAGTTGGACAAAAGATGAGATGATATAGAATTGTGTCTAACCGAGTAACCGTGTAAGCAGCTTCAGCAAATGGATGGTATAGTGCAGCTTCTTGAATAAGTTCTTTCGGTGCCTCCATGAGTTAGTTCACTTAGCATGCTAGGTGAGTGTCTATGACTTTGTAATAGAGCAAGTCCTGAACAAGATAATAATTGAAATGCTTGAGCACAAAATAAAGCCAAATGTAAAGCATGTAAATGTTTGAGCGTTTTATAGTTCAACCATGCGCAAACAAGTCAATCCCAGAAGATGCTTCACGGAACAGGTGGACATCATTTCATGCATGTCATAATAATAAATAATGATGTTTCTCATGCATCTCATACTAATAAATAATGATGTTTAATGTATAAAATTCAAGTACTCAAGCACAAATGAGCACTTCCTTTCTGTGTCATTTCATACATTTACACTATCTCCGGTCTACATTCAGCACCCTCTTAAGCAGAAATCAAAAGCAGGAATAGAAGGAAGAAATAATACAGATGTGTAAAACCTTTCAAGAACCATAACATGCACCACAACTCATATCGGTGGAGATATGAATAATAAGAAACAAATCTATTAATATAGAGCACATAAAAGTTGAATTCTACTTGTGAAAATCCTACTATCCTAATAATACCTTAAGTCTTTGTTTACTGTCTTTGTCCCAGAAGTTGAAAGCTCCATCCGATCCTGCAGTGGCAAACGTGCCTTGCACCTGCACAAATAAAGGAACAACAGAAGCATAAGTTAATCTGAAAAGTCTCTTACACTTAAAAACTAAGATTAGTATCTTACAGGATGAAAGTTCAATAAGTTCACAGAGTAAATCTCAGTGCCTTCTCTGTGGCATTTGAATGTAAAGTTTTTACTCTGTTGTGCATCATCCAAATGGTGGACGCCGACTCTTCCTTCTATAGAGCCCACCTTGACAAGAAAAAGATGAAAGGTAAAGTGATATGTACTTCAAGAGGTAAATAAACTGCAAAAGTAAACACCGTGCAAAATTAGTTTGCGTTAATTGAAACAACAGGTAAGTTTCAACTATATAAACAGATTACTGTTTTGGTCTAGCTTTTCTTTTCATTTTGTAACAATAGCACTCAAATTAAGTAGACTTTTCTCTGTTAAGGTAGAAAAATTTTGAGGGCCGCAGTCAAAATTAGGTTCAAACTCTTCAGTACATTCTGAGGATGTAGTTACAGTGGGAATCAAATTTTAGGGACTAAAATGTTACAATTGGAAATTTGAGGATGAAATTGAAATTCAGATCAAACTTTAAGGAATATCTTTGTTATTAAAGCTTCTTTACATTGTCATTTCTATGATAATTGAGCTTGAGTAGTTTTCATTGTGTCTCTTACGTCTACAGAGAAGCAGTTTTTCTATAAAATCTATATCCAATCATTCAGTTGTCTTTCAAAATTCAAGGCACGAACTTAAAAAATATAACAAATCATTAACTGTAACATAAACCAAGAAAGTGAATTTGGAAGTTTTAGAAATCGTAGATCAGCAAGTACATCTTAATCATATCATTCAACGAAATTTCAGATCCCAATGAATCTCAGTTAATGCCCTTGATTTTAAGTTAACCAAGAAAGGGAGTTATTTAAGTTAACCCTCAGCTCCTCAACACAGGTGACATCTAGTAATTACCAACAAATCTTAGCAAGAGAAGTTGAAAATGGATTAAAAAGCTGAAATTTCAGCACAAGAATATATAAGTTGGAAGACTCGAGTTACCAAAAATTCATCTTTTACTAACCTCCAAATCAGCTCCAACAATGATCCAACCAGCTGTGAGTGAAGTTAAGCTCTCTACTAACCTTCCAAAAGTTCAGCTACAGAGGAAAACCCAAGGTAATTCCATCAAAACTCAAGAATTCTCTAGAATTCAGCAGTTTTGCAGGTACCCACATTAATTGATTTTAGTCCAAAGTTCTGCCCTTGAAAGGAAAAAGAAAACAATAATAATATATCTTATTGAACTACAGATCAAACAATAGTTGCGGAAATCTAGTAAACATGCAAGGGTATAGACTGAATCAGTACAAGCTATTTACAACACTAAGTGAATATTAAGAATTTAGTATATCGCTTAGGCACCAAATTGTTCAACGAACACCTATTTCCTGCATATCCAGGTTCCAGAAACTATAGAGATGAGCTCTTATAAGCAACATTTAGTAAGGTATTACCGCATCATCCCTAGCACAAGTGGCAAAGGGCTTGGTAGTTGGTACCCAAGGTCCTAAGTTTGAAGCCTAATTGCTTCACATTTCTTGCTAAGTTTATTTCTAAAAAGAAATAAACTAGTTAGGCATCTCTAGTATGCAATAAATTAGAATAAATGCAGATATTTTTGTTAATAGGGATTATTTAGAGTAGGGAGGATAGTGTACAGTAGGAAAATTATGTACATAGCTTATTTATCTACCTTGACTGTTTTACGAAAACATGTGCTGATCCTATGGAAGAAGTTTAATTTTAGTGTACCCTATATGGAAACTTGTACAATACATTTGTCCTAGTTTTATATTGTACTCTGTTTTTTTTTTTTTAATTTACGAAAGTACGCGTTAAATGGGTTTTCTCTAGGAGATAGAAAACAAATTTAACTCATCATGTTTTCAAATTATCGTCCAAACAACATCAATAATTTATAAATTTTAAACAGATTCCAAACATCATTAATTTTAAACAAATTTGTTATACACTTTTTTAACGAAGGTCCCCTATGGCATGGCGTAAGAGGAAGTCACAATCAAAATAAAGTAGAGGGGCTGATTCAAAAAGGCCAATTTATCCTCAGGGACAAAATATTTTTCAATCCTATTTTTGTACTAGAGAAAGAAAGTTTCTTAGGATAGTTTTCTTGCATGGATATAGACAGCAAATTGCAAAGCTTAGAAGTACAACCGAATCCTAATTAGCTCCACGTTTCTTTAAGAACAAATTAATGACCTAAGGAGTAATGCACAGCCAGAATAAATCGTATTATTGACATCAAAGAATACACATTTGTCCAATTCTACAAGATAGTTAATCTTCTATTCTAGAGATCATCATCACTGGTCAACAGCTTATATTATGACGATCTTATTTAAGCAGAAATGATTAGAAATTCAAAGGAAAATATATGTATACTGATCAAATTTTAAAGTGTAATTTCACTCCTGACCTCTCGACGGAAGTAGCAGGTTAAGATGATGGCAAAAAGCATTCCTCAATGGTTCCAGATAATTCTTGTTAAGAGTCTGAAAGATTTGCAAGTCATGATCATGAAAAAGTAATATGAACTTAAAGTTCATGCTCACTCCTTGACTTTCTCAAAGGAGAATGAACCTTTATGTGCTGCAAAAGTCATGCATAAATTTTGTGTTTGTATCTATGATCAGCATGGTCAAGCCTCTTCAGCTGTCCTCGTTGGAAAGCATAATTAAGTTAAAATCCTAAAACTTCTTGTTCAAAACGATTAGCAGATAATAAATCTATGTCATTACCCGAGAAAAATAACTCGTCATTTATCATATTGTATAATTGGATACCAAGTAATTTGACTAAAATAACTCTAATCAAAACAAGTGAAAGCCAAGAGAGAGAAAAAAATAAAAATTCAGGACCTATATCAAAAATTGATACATAAGCGGGCGGAACTTTATACCTACATTTACCGAACAATCAAAACCTTTGAACTGGATTCTACGGCTAAATCAAACTTCCGGATTTTAGATTTAATAATCTCCACTGTAAGAGAAATTATACAATGCAATATTTTAATTTTCGAGTTTCTACTATAACTATGATTCAGATGAAAAATAGAAACTTGTGTCTCTTTAATTTTCAAGCTTTTACTTAGAAGTGACCAGAGTAATCAGAGAACTAGTATAATTTGCAGAAAATTTAAATTTGTGTGCATAATTATCATACAATATGGTATGATCAACTCAAAATAACAAATCATTTTACTTAGAAAGACCAGAGAAAACCTTTGTGACGATGCACATTGTATTTGTGATAAAGTATTTGGAGTCTTTGAACACTAAAATCAAGAAAATTGCTGCAACAAACAGGAAGAAAAGGATTAGGAGAAGTTTCTTTACATTCCAACCCATAAAAAGGAAAATATGTTAAATATTTATTGGCTAAAGAGATCTAAAACCTGTGAATAAACCTGAGAATCCGCACAACTCGTCATTGATGGAGATTTTTAGAGTAGAAGGAATTAGACACGACTATGGATTTGAAGGTAAATAGATATTAGAGCAATGGTAGATCTCAATTCTTCCAATGGATCTATGAGATTGAGAGCTCTTACCAATGGATCTCGGTACCGCCGAGTGCTCGAATCGGATCGCTAGGTCGAGGATCGTCCTAGCGGGGCCGAGAAGATCGGGGCGATAGCGAAGGCAATTTGGGGATGGAATCGAAGCTTGGAGAGGAAGCGGAGGATGAGGGAGAGCTCGAGCTCAAGCTCGGGAAGGGGAGGAGAGGGACAGAAGGCGTTAGGGTAGGGTGCTTGTGTGAGGTCGACGCAGGGGAGGGGCGTTCGTCTGAGGTCAATTGGGTTGGGTAATGGTCAGGGTTAGGGTTACGGTAGGATCAATTGGGTTGGGTAATCGGAAGAGGGAATCGAGCAAAACCAAATCGAATCGAAATGGAAACTAGGGTTCGGAGAATTACCCTAGGAACACTTTGGATCGATGACCACCACGAGAGCACTCTCACCCTCCCACCGATCTCCTCCGCGCGTTCTACGCGAGAAGGGATTCGCAGGGTGGACAAGGGCACGGGCGCGAAGGCGGAGACGGAGAGGGAGGCGGCGGCGGCGGAGGAGGAGCGAATGGATCGGAGATCGAAACTGGGGATGAATAATGATGGGTTGGCCATGAACGTCCTCGGCCCACACTCAGTGTTAGGGCACTCCTTCCTGAGGAGCAAAGAAGGAAGAGGATCTGGAGGGAGGTGGAGGGGGAAGAAAGAGACATGTGGGGCTAGGGTTTAGAGCTTGAGGGAGCGGCGCCATTGGAGGGAGGTAGAGGAGAAGGCGATGATGGTAGAGAAGGAGGAAGTCGACGCAACAAAGGAGACGGGTGGGATCGGGTTGATCGGGTTAATTTGGTTTATGATTTAAAATAGGGATAATTGCCTATATACCCTTATATCGTCTGAAAATATTGATTTCTACTCTTTTTTTTTTAAAAAATCATAATCGTTCGTTATTGCAAAATACATGATTATCTCTGTTAAGTTAATTTGGGTTAAACGTGAGTTAAATATCTACCACAATTAAAAAAAAATAAAATACCAATTTTACTCTTAACTTAAGGGCAAATAAGAAAGATTGGTGACGGTAGAGGGGTATATTGGAAAAGACCAAAAGTCGAAATACTTTTTGTGCCCCTGACTTTAAGGGCAAATAAGAAAAACAGTGATGGTAGAAGGGTATATTTGAAAAGGGCAAAATAGTAATTTTACAAAGATAACAGAGTTGCTTAACAGATTTTAACTCTAATGGTATATTAGAAATAGGTTGAAACGTAGGAGGGGTATTTTCAATATTAGCCTTCTAAGAGGAGTAAATCGGAAAATCGAAAACTTTTCAGGGGTATATAAGCAATTGCCCCTTTAAAATAACTATCGCTAAAGTATTATTAAATATTAATCAATAGCGGTCAGTTCACAATCATCGCTAATAAATTGCCACAAAATGCATGTTTTGTTGTAGTGTTCGAACATCATTAATTGTGCTGAAATTCAAAAAATTAACAAAAGATTAAATCTTGAAATCCAAAATATTAAACAGAATTAAAGAACAAAATAGACCATACATACCCTATTTGCAATGTGGTGAGAGGAAATAAACAACGATGATTATCATCTTTTCCCATCACACTAATCCTAATCCTGTGATCACATAAAACCCCAAAAAAACCCTAAAGACTTTTAAAAAATGCCTTTTTTCTTAAAAGTAATCAAAATTAAATCAAATTAAATCAAAATCAATACCAAATTCGAGAGTGCAAGTATGAAACCGGTGGTTTGCAATCGCCATCGAGAATTGCCGTTAGAATTGGTGGGATCGGGGTTGGGATCGGGATCGGGATCGTCGAAGAGGAGTGGAGCGGTCGAAGAATGGCACTCTAGATGTTGCGAACGATCTCGAAGAGGGCCTGCTCGTGGAGAGAGCGGATGGCAAAGGAGTTGGCGGTAGAGCGGAGGTGAGCGACACAGGTGAGGTGAGGAGTAGAGAAACAGGCGCTTGTGCCGATTTGATTAAAATTAAAAAAACAGTTGGTCCCATAACTCTCAAATTAAGGAGATATGATAAAGAGGGAAAAGTAATAGTCATGAAAAGAAAAAGCGTTTTACATAAAATTAAAAAATAATAAATTGTACATAGAATTAAAAAGTGGATTCTCAAATTAAGGAGGTATAGCTGCATCGGATTCAGTCATGTAGATTCATATATAGGTATAGATAGATATGATAGAGATGGAAGTAACAGATGTGGAATGAAGAAGCGTTTCACATAGAATTAAAAAAAAAAAAAAACCAGAAAGTTTCACATAAAATTAAAAAATAGTTGATCCTCAAATTAAAGTGGTATAGCCACATCAGATTCAGTCATGAGAATACATCAGATTCAGTCTTATATGTGCAATAGGGGATATATGATTCCTTATAGTAAGTCGTATAACTAAGTTTATTATTAACTATGAATTTTATAGGGGCAATTGCTTATATACCCATGAAAAGTTTCCGATTTTCCGATTTATCCCTCTTAGAAGGCTAATATTGAAAATACCCCTCCTACGTTCCAACCTATTTCTAATATACCCTTTAGAGTTAAAATCATAAGTAACTCGTTATCTCCGTAAAATTACTATTTTTCCCTTTTCAAATATACCCTTCTATTATTACTGTCTTACTTATTTGCCCTTAAAGTCAGGGGCACAAAGAGTATTTCGACTTTTGGTCTTTTCCAATATACCCCTCTACCGTCACCAACATTTCTTATTTGCCCTTAAGTTAAGGGCAAAATTGGTATTTTAATTTTTTTTAACTGTGGTAGATATTTAACTCATGTTTAACCTAGATTAACTTAACAGGAGATAACTGCGGGGGTATTTTGCAATAACGGTGGAACGTATGAGGGGCATTTTAGAAAGAAAAAAAAAAGTAGGGGTAGATCGGATATTTTCAGACGCATGAGGGGTATATAGGTAATTATCCCAATTTTTTATATATATAAAAATATATAGTAAGTAAATATCTATGTGATTATACTTACTATTTACTTTATTTATATTATTATTTATTCATATATAGGCGTACTATCAATAACATATATCTTTCCTCTTTAATTAATATTCCGGTTTATATTGCAATATTTCTAAAGGAGAATATAGTTAATTAATATTCCAGTTTTGTATTGCAATATTTATGAAGGAGAATGTAGTTTTTATATATTGTTGGTCCAGGAACAATATTTATATTAACTATATATAGTTGCTAAATAAAATGCAAAACCCTGAAAAGGAAATCTCGTCTTGCAATATATATAAGATGAATATAATAATTAACTATTCGTTTTGGAAGGGTGTGCAAAGCATGAGGAGTATCTATCTCGATCAAATTCACTTCGAATACGTATTCTTATCTATTAGAAAATGATTACTTAGAAATTGCAAATTAACTCAATTAATTTAAGCAGGAATTCGCACTTCAGTGTACGAGTCTGCAAATCCCAATCCATCAGCAGAACTCATGTAGAGCAATAACATTATTAAAAAATTAAAAAAAAAAAACTGAGAGAAAAAAATTAGACGGCAATCACATTGGCACAGGATGTTATGTCAGTTTCTTTGTTTGAAATTAAAAATGGAAAAGACAATTTCACTAACAAAATTAACACATGAAGGCACGGGAGATGACAGTTTCTGAATCCAAATCAGTATTTCTCATGGCGTACGTTCTTGAATTCCATAAAGAAAGAGATGATACAACTTGCAGAAAATAAGGAAGAAGGAGTAAAATGTGCCGGGTCCATCAAAGTGCAGCACGTGATGTTGGTCGGGATCACTTGTCCACACCGTCCTCAATCTTGTTCTTGCTATCGCACTCCTCGCCATCCATGTAGCGCTTCCAATACCAATGCTGCTTCCACACCCGGTTGGTCATCTCGTCAATGGGCACGTTCTTGGTCTCGGGTAGTAGGAACATGGCAAACAGCGCCATGATGAGGATCCAGCCCGCGAAAAAGAAGAAGATCCCGGCGCGCATGTGGCACATCATGGAGAGGAAGGACTGGGCGATGATGAAGGTGAAGAGCATGTTCGAGCTGACCGCAAAGAAGAACCCGGCCGTCCTCGTCTCGAGGGGAAGGTCTCGCTAGGGATCAACCATCCGAGAGGGCCCCATGACCAAGCGAAGCTCATCACGTAGAGGCATACCATCACCACCACTATGATGGCCAAGTGTGGCGAGAGGTTGTTGTTGGTCTTCAAGTACAGCTGCAGGATGACTCCAATCGCAGT
This sequence comes from Aechmea fasciata, assembly GCA_025177825.1. Taxonomy (NCBI): domain Eukaryota; kingdom Viridiplantae; phylum Streptophyta; class Magnoliopsida; order Poales; family Bromeliaceae; genus Aechmea; species Aechmea fasciata. The sequence continues at coordinate 13,171,771 of CM045932.1, forward strand.
CTGCCATTGTTCGAAAGCTCAACAGATCAAGCAGTGAATATCACCCATGAAAATTTTAATCTCTCGCTAGCTCAAGTTACAATATATATTGTTTCTTTTTCAAATTTTTGAAATTTCTTCAGAAATTTGTTTACTGAATTCAATTAGATTTAATTGTTTATATTAAATCATGTTTGAGTTTATCATATGACTAGGCCTTGTTAGGTATCGTTTTATTTTCTACTTTCTCAAATAAAATTTCTGCACACAAAAGTATTAGAGTTGAGAGTAAATTATCCCCCGTATATACTTGTATCCAAGATATTTTTCAGACAATAAAAAGTAAAAATATAAAAATAGGTTTTTTTTTTTTTACTTGCAATTTTTTTATAAAATTGTCATCTATTCATCACTGGGCCTAGATCAACTTCAACTATATAAAATTAATATTTTTATATTAAAAAAAACAGCAGTACGTGATGTGTTGGTTAGTTACTTTATTTTAATAATTAAAAAAGAGTGACAATGGATGACGGGCTAGTGAGTGTAGTATTTCTAATTAACCTGAGTGATGAACATCTGAATGCAGGCTTCGAGCAAGAGCATCCTCCTCCCAACCTTGTCAACGAGCACGATGGAGACAATGGTGGAGAGCACGTTGACCATCCCAGTGATGACGGCAGAGAGCAGGGACCCGTCGCTCTTGAATCCCATGGTCTGGAAGAGCAGGTGCGTAGAACATGATGGCGTTGATCCCCGTGAACCTGCCGGAAGACACATGACAATGGCGATGACCAGCTGTGGCCGGCTCGACCGCTTCATCAGGTTCTTGAACGGGCTCTTCACCTTCCGTGCCATCTCGCACGCATACACGATCTCGTCGTACTCGGCGTCGACATTGTTGGTGCCCCTGATCTTCTTGAGCATAGCAAGCCCCTCGTCGAGTTTCTTGCGCTCGATGAGGCTCGTGGGGTCTCGGTGATCGGGAGCGAGCCGAAGAAACGGGATAAGCGCCGGACGCCCGCAAGTCCGAGCGAGAGCCTCCACCCCCATGGGTGCAGGTTGGTGGTAAAGTAGTTCACCAAGTTGGCAATGAGGATCCCGATCGTGACGTCGAGCTGGAAGAGGATGTTGAGGGCGCCGCGGATTTGAACCGGTGCGATTTCAGACAAGAATAAGGGGACGGCCTGGTTGCCAAAGCCGACGCCGACGCCGAGAAGGATGCGGCCGATGATGAGCATGGCGAGGTCGCGGGCGGCAACGTTGAGGATGACGCCGATGAGGAAGAAGACGGAGGCGGCCTGCATGGTGAGCTTGCGGCCGAACTTGGTGCAGCTCTTGGAAGCGAAGAAGCTAGAGACGAGGGCAGCCAGGTAGAGCGAGGATGTGAAGAGCTGGAGGTCCTGGTTGTCGTACTTGCAGTAGTTGTCCTCCTTTACTTGGTGCTTCTTCACGTACACTGCCGGAAAGAATTCCTCCAGGAAGTCGTCCATGGATGTCACCCCTCCTGCAATCCCAAAAATCAAATTAAATCCCACGAATAATATATTTCTTTTAGACTAGTTCACTGTCAAGAAATTTTTATAATTTTTTTTTTGCACACGGCAGTGGAATAGATTAATTTTTAAAATTTTTATTCAATATATCCTGGATTCGATTTCGAGCTTAAATATATAGAAGTATCGATTATGAAAACCATAGAAAGCTCAACTAATAAAAAAGAAGAGAAACATCGAGATGGATTCTGAAAACCCTAGATGGTTCAACAAAGGAAAAATAAAAAAAACAGCAATAATATGTTCTTGATGATTCAGAAAATCATGGATATTTCAACTAGAATTTACAAAGAAAAGCACCAAGATGATGTTCCTTAGGATTAAGAAAATCCTAGATAGTTAGACACACACACACAAAAAAAGAAAAACCTAGATAGTTAGACACCCACACAAAAAAAAGAAAATCCTAGATAGTTAGACACACACAAAAAAAAGAAGAAAGGAAGAAGATGAAAAACATCGATGATTTTACACGAGATTAGATGTCGTAGCCGAACATGAGACCTCCGGTGGCGGCGATGATTCGCGATCACGACATAGACCGTGATCTTCCCCTCGAACTCCTTCGGAGGCCCATTCTTCTTGGACACAACGATGGCGGGCATATTGTCTTCCTTTTATGATCCAAAATATCTAGTATCACCCTTCCCCTTCACCGATCTCACTCCTAATTAATATATATATATATATATAAATATATTATATATATTTTATATATTAATAAGAAGTAGAGACGAGGTTGGAGAGAAAAGGAGATAAAAAAAAAAGAGAAAAAGGGAGAGAACGATCCCCTGATAGGGAAGGGCTTTGGAATGAAGAGTATGTGTGCATGCATATATAGAGGGGGATAACCTAAAGGGTAGATGAGAAAGAGATGGACATAATGGGGTGGTGCGTTGGAATTTCTATAAAAAGTGGGGGCAACGGATAGATATATCAGTTAAGATTTAGAGGCTGTAATTTGCTATTTATTGGTAAAGAATCGTGCTTAGCTGTTTTCCATATGTATGGAGAGGAATAGGAGGACAGAGAACGAGAGAGAGAGAGAGAGGAAGTCGCCTACTGGCCTTAAATGGTGGCTATTTACGTGGATAAATCTTGTGCGAGATTCTTTAGGCGGCTCCAAATAACTTATCTATTATAACACGAGTAACTTATCTTTCAAATCAATAAAAGATAATTAAAAATATGATAAATTGCAATATATAAGGCACTAAACTTTGAACAAGTTTTGCTATTCTCTAGGGTCATGTTTGACTCGGATGAAGCAGGGATATTAAAAAATTATCCCTATTATTTCGTGAAATAGAGTATTCTTTTAGTTTGAATAATATTATTCACAAATTTTGTTATTTTTTATTATTCAGAGTATAATTTGGGATAAACTCTTCACAGTTTTGGTAGAATATCTCACTACAACAAAACATGCATTTTGTGGCAAATTATTAGCGATGATAATTGTGAAATCACCGCTATTGATTAATATTTAATAATACTTTAGCGATAGTTATTTTAAATCATAAACCAAATTAACCCGATCACAGTATCCTAACCCCATCCCACCCCTTTCCTTTATTGCGTCGACCTCCTCCCTCTCTACCATCATTGCCTTCTCCTCCATCTCCCTCCAAAGGCGCCGCTCCCTCAAGCTCTAAACCCTAGCCCCACATGTCTCTTTCTTCCCCCTCCACCTCCCTCATGATCCTCTTCCTTCTTTGCTCCTCAGGAAGGAGTGCCCTAACACTGAGTGTGGGGCGAGGACGTTCATGGCCAACCCATTATTCATCCCCAGTTTCGATCTCCGATACATTCGCTCCTCCTCCGCCGCCGCCGCCTCCCTCTCCGCCTCCGCCTCCACCTCGCGCCCGTGCCCTTGTCCACCCTGCGAATCCCTTCTCCCGTAGAACGCGCGGAGGAGATCGGTGGGAGGGTGAGAGTGCTCTCGTGGTGGTCATCGATCCAAGTGTTCCTAGGGTAATTCTCCGAACCCTAGTTTCCATTTCGATTCGATTTGGTTTTGCTCGATTCCCTCTTCCAATTACCCAACCCAATTGATCCTATCTTAAATATACCTCACCCCTCCCCTGCGTCGACCTCACACAAGCACCCTACCCTAACGCCTTCTGTCCCTCTCCTCCCCTTCCCGAGCTCGAGCTCGAGCTCTCCCTCGTCCTCCGCTTCCTCTCCAAGCTTCGATTCCATCCCCAAATTGCCTTCGCTATCGCCCTGATCTTCTCGGCCCCGCTAGGACGATCCTCGACCTAGCGATCCGATTCGAGCACTCGGCGGTACCGCTTCTCGATTCGGTGCTCTGATCCATTGGTAAGAGCTCTCAATCTCAAATTCTACAATAGGAATGGAAGAATCGAGATCTACCATTGCTCTAATATCTATTTACCTTCAAATCCATAGCTGTGTCTAATTCCTTCTACTCTAAAAATCTCTATCAATGACGAGTCGTGCGGATTCTCAGGTTTATTCACAGGTTTTAGATCTCTTTAGCCAATAAATATTTAACATATTTTCCTTTTTATGGGTTGGAATGTAAAGAAACTTCTCCTAATCCTTTTCTTCCTATTTGTTGCAGCAATTTTCTTGATTTTAGTTAGCATTTTAGTGTTCAAAGACTCCAAATACTTTATCACAAATACAATGTGCATCGTCACAAAGGTTTTCTCTGGTCTTTCTAAGTAAAATGATTTGTTATTTTGAGTTGATCATACCATATTGTATGATAATTATGCACAAAAATTTAAATTTTCTGCAAATTATACTAGTTCTCTGATTACTTTGGTCACTTCTAAGTAAAAGCTTGAAAATTAAAGAGACACAAGTTTTTATTTTTCATCTGAATCATAGTTATAGTAGAAACTCGAAAATTAAAATATTGCATTGTATAATTTCTCTTGCAGTGGAGATTATTAAATCTAAAATCCGGAAGTTTGATTTAGCCGTAGAATCCAGTACAAAGGTTTTGATTGTTGGGTAAATGTAGGTATAAAGATCCGCCCGCTTATGTATCAATTTTTGATATAGGTCCTGAATTTTTATTTTTTCTCTCTCTTGGCTTTCACTTGGTTTGATTAGAGTTATTTTAGTCAAATTACTTGGTATCCAATTATACAATATGATAAATGACGAGTTATTTTTCTCGGGTAATGACATAGATTTATTATCTGCTAATCGTTTTGAACAAGAAGTTTTAGGATTTTAACTTAATTATGCTTTTCAACGAGGACAGCTGAAGAGGCTTGACCATGCTGATCATAGATACAAACACAAAATTTATGCATGACTTTTGCAGCACATAAAGGTTCATTCTCCTTTGAGAAAGTCAAGGAGTGAGCATGAACTTTAAGTTCATATTACTTTTTCATGATCATGACTTGCAAATCTTTCAGACTCTTAACAAGAATTATCTGGAACCATTGAGGAATGCTTTTTGCCATCATCTTAACCTGCTACTCCGTCGAGAGGTCAGGAGTGAAATTACACTTTAAAATTTGTTCAGTATACATATATTTTCGTTTGAATTTCTAATCATTTCTGCTTAAATAAGATCGTTATAATATAAGCTGTTGACCAGTGATGATGATCTCTAGAATAGAAGATTAACTATCTTGTAGAATTGCACAAATGTGTATTCTTTGATGTCAATAATACGATTTATTCAGGCTGTGCATTACTCCTTAGGTCATTAATTTGTTCTTAAAGAAACGTGGAGCTAATTAGGATTCGGTTGTACTTCTAAGCTTTGCAATTTGCTGTCTATATCCATGCAAGAAAACTATCCTAAGAAACTTTCTTTCTCTAGTACAAAAATAGGATTGAAAAATATTTTGTCCCTGAGGATAAATTGGCCTTTTTGAATCAGCCCCTCTACTTTATTTTGATTGTGACTTCCTCTTACGCCATGCCATAGGGGACCTTCGTTAAAAAAGTGTATAACAAATTTGTTTAAAATTAATGATGTTTGGAATCCTGTTTAAAATTTATAAATTATTGATGTTGTTTGGACGATAATTTGAAAACATGATGAGTTAAATTTGTTTTCTATCTCCTAGAGAAAACCCATTTAACGCGTACTTTCGTAAATTTAAAAAAAAAAAACAGAGTACAATATAAAACTAGGACAAATGTATTGTACAAGTTTCCATATAGGGTACACTAAAATTAAACTTCTTCCATAGGATCAGCACATGTTTTCGTAAAACAGTCAAGGTAGATAAATAAGCTATGTACATAATTTTCCTACTGTACACTATCCTCCCTACTCTAAATAATCCCTATTAACAAAAATATCTGCATTTATTCTAATTTATTACATACTAGAGATGCCTAACTAGTTTATTTCTTTTTAGAAATAAACTTAGCAAGAAATGTGAAGCAATTAGGCTTCAAACTTAGGACCTTGGGTACCAACTACCAAGCCCTTTGCCACTTGTGCTAGGGATGATGCGGTAATACCTTACTAAATGTTGCTTATAAGAGCTCATCTCTATAGTTTCTGGAACCTGGATATGCAGGAAATAGGTGTTCGTTGAACAATTTGGTGCCTAAGCGATATACTAAATTCTTAATATTCACTTAGTGTTGTAAATAGCTTGTACTGATTCAGTCTATACCCTTGCATGTTTACTAGATTTCCGCAACTATTGTTTGATTTGTAGTTCAATAAGATATATTATTATTGTTTTCTTTTTCCTTTCAAGGGCAGAACTTTGGACTAAAATCAATTAATGTGGGTACCTGCAAAACTGCTGAATTCTAGAGAATTCTTGAGTTTTGATGGAATTACCTTGGGTTTTCCTCTGTAGCTGAACTTTTGGAAGGTTAGTAGAGAGCTTAACTTCACTCACAGCTGGTTGGATCGTTGTTGGAGCTGATTTGGAGGTTAGTAAAAGATGAATTTTTGGTAACTCGAGTCTTCCAACTTATATATTCTTGTGCTGAAATTTCAGCTTTTTAATCCATTTTCAACTTCTCTTGCTAAGATTTGTTGGTAATTACTAGATGTCACCTGTGTTGAGGAGCTGAGGGTTAACTTAAATAACTCCCTTTCTTGGTTAACTTAAAATCAAGGGCATTAACTGAGATTCATTGGGATCTGAAATTTCGTTGAATGATATGATTAAGATGTACTTGCTGATCTACGATTTCTAAAACTTCCAAATTCACTTTCTTGGTTTATGTTACAGTTAATGATTTGTTATATTTTTTAAGCTCGTGCCTTGAATTTTGAAAGACAACTGAATGATTGGATATAGATTTTATAGAAAAACTGCTTCTCTGTAGACGTAAGAGACACAATGAAAACTACTCAAGCTCAATTATCATAGAAATGACAATGTAAAGAAGCTTTAATAACAAAGATATTCCTTAAAGTTTGATCTGAATTTCAATTTCATCCTCAAATTTCCAATTGTAACATTTTAGTCCCTAAAATTTGATTCCCACTGTAACTACATCCTCAGAATGTACTGAAGAGTTTGAACCTAATTTTGACTGCGGCCCTCAAAATTTTTCTACCTTAACAGAGAAAAGTCTACTTAATTTGAGTGCTATTGTTACAAAATGAAAAGAAAAGCTAGACCAAAACAGTAATCTGTTTATATAGTTGAAACTTACCTGTTGTTTCAATTAACGCAAACTAATTTTGCACGGTGTTTACTTTTGCAGTTTATTTACCTCTTGAAGTACATATCACTTTACCTTTCATCTTTTTCTTGTCAAGGTGGGCTCTATAGAAGGAAGAGTCGGCGTCCACCATTTGGATGATGCACAACAGAGTAAAAACTTTACATTCAAATGCCACAGAGAAGGCACTGAGATTTACTCTGTGAACTTATTGAACTTTCATCCTGTAAGATACTAATCTTAGTTTTTAAGTGTAAGAGACTTTTCAGATTAACTTATGCTTCTGTTGTTCCTTTATTTGTGCAGGTGCAAGGCACGTTTGCCACTGCAGGATCGGATGGAGCTTTCAACTTCTGGGACAAAGACAGTAAACAAAGACTTAAGGTATTATTAGGACAGTAGGATTTTCACAGTAGAATTCAACTTTTATGTGCTCTATATTAATAGATTTGTTTCTTATTATTCATATCTCCACCGATATGAGTTGTGGTGCATGTTATGGTTCTTGAAAGGTTTTACACATCTGTATTATTTCTTCCTTCTATTCCTGCTTTTGAATTCTGCTTAAGAGGGTGCTGAATGTAGACCGGAGATAGTGTAAATGTATGAAATGACACAGAAAGGAAGTGCTCATTTGTGCTTGAGTACTTGAATTTTATACATTAAACATCATTATTTATTAGTATGAGATGCATGAGAAACATCATTATTTATTATTATGACATGCATGAAATGATATCCACCTGTTCCGTGAAGCATCTTCTGGGATTGACTTGTTTGCGCATGGTTGAACTATAAAACGCTCAAACATTTACATGCTTTACATTTGGCTTTATTTTGTGCTCAAGCATTTCAATTATTATCTTGTTCAGGACTTGCTCTATTACAAAGTCATAGACACTCACCTAGCATGCTAAGTGAACTAACTCATGGAGGCACCGAAAGAACTTATTCAAGAAGCGGCACTATACCATCCATTTGCTGAAGCTGCTTACACGGTTACTCGGTTAGACACAATTCTATATCATCTCATCTTTTGTCCAACTACTAGCTTGATATTTGATTATCGTCTTGATGCAGGGACCACTAGCTACTTGATTTTGGACGGAACCCTATTTTATTTCCTTGTGCATGGTCTTACAGACAAGGGGTTTTAACTCCATGGACTCATAACAGGTATCTAATGCCGATTATCCAATTTAGTCTTAGTAGTAACATTAGCTTGCTTGTATATTGTACCTATTTTCTGCCATTAGATATTATTCAGTAGGAAATACATACAAATAGACCAGAAGCTTTTGTATAATTAATAGATTAAAGGATCGGCACTCGGCAGACCACTATATTGGAGCAAATAGTATTGATGCTTCATGCTTGTGTCTGCTTCAACTATTTCTCTTGGGATGCTCTAGTTCTTTTTCATACATCTCAATTTAGTGACATGGTAATTAAATATCTTGTAAATTCTAAATATATTTAGCATATTTCTTAATAATATTTTAACCATTTATTCTTATATATTTCTCTTGCAGATTATTCTCTTTAAGCTCATGGATCTTTTCTATTGGAATCTTCGCTCTTTAAGGACGAGTCTTCTTGAAGTGTAGTTTAAGCTTCTTTATTGGAGTACATGGAACTTTCCTTCCGCTTATAAATTTTTTTAATTGTAGTTTAGTCTTCTTTTAGTTTGAATTTTCTTTAGTTGTCTAATATTTGATTGACATTTGTTTTGTGATAAAAATTGATTTTGACATTTATTTGTATTCATAATACTTTTGAGAATGTAATAAATTTTTATATTCAAATTATTTAATTTTTGATGAAATGTCGGGTTCTTAGTTTATATTATTTGGGCATTATTTTTTGAAGCTTTTGTAGTGATTAATTAAATATATGATTTTTTAATGATGATTAAATGCCTTTTATATTTATTGATAATTTATGATTAATGTTAGGTATTTTATAGGTAAATGTATTTTGCTTTTAGTGGCGATTTTAATTGCCGGTATAGACTAATTTTTAGCGGGAATTGTTTTGCTCTTTACCGGTCGCCAATATAATTGCCGCTATATTTTTACCGATCCCATTTATAGTGGCAATTATTACAATTGTCGGTAAAGAGATTAGCGGTGATTTTATATTAGCGGCGATTAAAATCGCCGCTAATCTATAGGATAATTGCTGCTAAAGGGTAATTTTGTTGTAGTGCTCCAATTACCGTATAATTTTAACTTAGTTGAATATAATTTATGGTAGCGTTTGGTTCGGAAATAAGGGGGGGAATAATGGCTTATTCCTCTCTTGTTCCCAAACGGTATGTTTGGTTCCCGAGAACAGTAATTTTCGGGTTTCTGGAACAAGTTGTGTGACGCCCCAACTTCCCAGGGGGTCACCCATCCTAGGACTACTCCCGTCCTAGCACGCTTAACTCTCTTAACCTCTTGGGTCTTGCTACCACCCAAAATGCTTAAGCCGGGTTAAGAGTTTAGCCCTATTATATCTCATATATAGGACTATCTGGGGTCTCACAATCTCCCCTCCTTTAAGCCCTGACGTCCTCGTCAGGCTCAGACTCACAAGTACCAGGCGATGTGAGACTCGTCTCGCTAGCCCGTCATCCAGACCCTGGCTCAGCCGAGACTCATCTCACACTTCCGGCAGGTAATTGGCTCTGATACCATCTGTGACGCCCCAACTTCCCAGGGGGTCACCCATCCTAGGACTACTCCCGTCCTAGCACGCTTAACTCTCTTAACCTCTTGGGTCTTGCTACCACCCAAAATGCTTAAGCCGGGTTAAGAGTTTAGCCCTATTATATCTCATATATAGGACTATCTGGGTCTCACAATCTCCCTCCTTTAAGCCCGACGTACTCGTCGTGCCTCGACTCACAAGTACTGCGATGTAAGACTCGTCTCGCTAGCCGTCATCGGCACTCGGCTCAGCCGAGACTCATCTCACACTTCGGGCTGGTAATTGGCTCTGATACTACCTGTGACGCCCCAACTTCCCAGGGGGTCACCCATCCTAGGACTACTCCCCTAGCACGCTTAACTCTCTTAACCTCTTGGGCCACCACCCAAAATGCTTAACCCGCTTAAGCATTTTGGGTGTGCAAGCGCCCAAGAGGTTAAGAGAGTTAAGCGTGCTAGGACGGAGTAGTCTATGACGGGTGACCCCCGGGAAGTGCGTCACGTATGGTATCGCAGCCACCACGAGTGTGAGATGAGTCTCGCCGAGCCGTGGCTGATGACGGCTAGCGAGACGAGTCTCACATCGCCCTTTTTTTTTTTTTTTTTTTTTTTTTTTTTAACCCCGACCCCCAAGGACATGTCGACCACACAAACACAGGAGATCACCGTTCACACGGACAGAGTCTCCCGTATTTGCACGCATCGCACAAGTACAGAGTGTTCTTACAAACATACAACCACAACAAAGTGTAAATGTAAAGAGATTAACTTACAAGTTGGTATAAGGAATTTGCTAACATTCGCCCGTTTCTGAAACAGTTTGTTCCTTGAAAAGAACAAGGTTAATTAAAATCTAAATTTTATTTTAATAGTAGTAAATTATTAATTAATCTAATTAATATATTTAAATCATTATTTATTGCTTTAATAATTAAATAATTAATTAATTTACTATTTATAATTAATTATTAATAATTAAATAATAATTATAATTATTTTATTATTTATTATTAATTAATATTAATAATAATTATTATTTATTAATAATTATTAATAATTAATAATTAGATAATCAATATTATTATTGATTTATTATTTATAATTAATTATTAATAATTAATTACTATTATTATTATTTATTAATAATTATTAATTATTATTAGTAATTAGATAATGGATATTATTATTAATTTATTATTTATAATTAATTAATAATAATTATTATTATTTACTAATAAATATTAATATTAATTTTTATTAATAATTGGATAATCAATATTATTATTAATTTATTATTCATAATTAATTAATAAGAATAATTAATAATATTTATTATTTATTTAATAATTAATAATAATAATAATTATTATTATTAAGAACTAGTGGAATACTATTAATAGCACCAATGACTTGGTGGTAGTAAGTTTTCTACCCTTGGATTAAAAGATGTCTAGGATGATGTGGGCCCCCTAGGGTTGAGTGGGTGGTTGGTTGAATAGTATAATCTAACGGGTAAAATTAATCAAAGGGGTTAATCCAAGGGTAGAAAACTTACTTACTAGCACCAAGTTATTAATTATTATTAATTAGATAATCGATATTATTAATTTATTATTAATTTCTTATTCATAATTAATTAAGAAGAATAATTAATAATAATTATTATTTGTTTAATAATTAATAATAATAATAATAATAATTATTATTATTAATTAAATAATAAATATTATTAATTTATTATTTATAATTAATTAAAAATAATAATTATTATTTATAATTAATTATAAATAATTAATTTCTTATTTATTTTTTAGTTTAATTAATTACATAATTTAATTTTAACTTCAAATTATTACTCTTTTTCTTTTTATTCCAATCTCACTATCCAAACATTATTTACCTTATTTTTAGGAACAACCTAATTTTCATTCAAACGTAAAATTGATCTAGTTACCGCTTATACCCGAACTTGTACCTATCTTAGAATTAGCGATTCTTACTTATATCCGAACCAAACGTAGCATTATGATAACGGGAGAAAAGAAGAGATAATAATACTAAATTAGTCTCCATACCGTGACATGGCTTCTTGCTGGTAGTTAAAAGCCCCAAGTGCCAAAATCATCTATTGCTTGCATATTTTTTTCTATGCTACTCAGAGAGTGCATGTTCAGAGAGTGCATGTTCTTAAAGAAATACTCAATGTGAAGTTGGTATTATATATAAAAATTTTGGGTAAATTGTATTGTTACCTCCTGAACTTTTGGAGAAGTTTCACTTTATCCCTCGAACTTCTAAAATGGACATCTAACCTCCTAAACTCTAATATTTCATTCAAGTTACCCCATTCCGTCAATTTTCCGTCAAGCTCCGTTAACTAAAAACTGACGGAAGGGATAAAACGAATGAAATATTAGAGTTTAGGGTGTTAAATGTCTATTTTAAGAGTTTGGGGGGTTAAGTGAAACTCGCCAAAAGTTCAGGTGGTAGCAATGCAATTTAACCCTAAAACTCTTGACTTTAAATTATTTTATTATAATATGTTACTTATTTATTGGCTACTATCCCTCGAGTTAGTGATCATTCTTGATTTTGAATTTATATATATTTTTTATCCTAAAATAAATCACACAATAATTTATTCTATATTTTATTGTAATAAAATAAAGATAGGAAAAGGGGTCAAATGCATATAGGTCCTGAAACATAGTCAATTGCGGAAATATCCCTACAAAAGCGAAACTAGGTGAGATGTCCCGCAAAAGTCCAAAAGTATGCGAGATATGTCCCCCGCGCCTTTTGCGGGGACATATACGAAAAAATATTTTTGCAGATATGTCCCTGCAAAAGGCGCGGCAGGGACATATCTGCATACTTTTGGACTTTTGCAGGGACATCTCACCTAGTTTCGCTTTTGCAGGGATATTCCCGCAATTGACTATGTTTGCAGGGACCTGTATGTAAATAACCCTAAAAGGGGGGGTGAAAAAAATGAATTAGAGTGGCTTAAAGATAAAAAAAGAGCGATACTAATTACATACAATGCTCGAACACTACTATTCTAGTGTACTCGCTAATAGCCAAAGTGAAATGCTAAACTAAAACATACAAGTACTATGATTAATTTCAATCACATACATGCATAATTCTTACAACTTGAATTCTTTAAAAGTCTTTACATTCAATGCATCATTTCTTTCTTACATCACATTTACCTCAAAATGAAACTTGATTACAATTAAAGTTAAACAACTATAATCATCAAATACAAAAGATGATATAAAGGGAAATGCGACTATAGCAAAATAAAATAACTCGGGCGGTCTCTACCTAGGGCTCGATGCCCTTACCGCGGTCCTCGGCCGGCTCACTAAGATAATAACCAACTAACAAATGCAACTAATACGCTTGAAAGTAATGATAATATGCTCAAAATAAAACATGCAAGATCATTAGTCCAATACCCAATCTCTTGGCTAACCCGTGGGTTCGCCCTCAACAAGACTCAACCAAACTCAAAATCCCAAAGTAACCGGGGAGGCTCAATATCGACCCGTTGGTACCGTCCTCCGGAAAACTCATTCCAGTGGTGGCCTACTCCGGAGCACATCGCCCGAGGGGGAGCTACCGCGCCTCGAGCAAGGACTATATGGTGAGTACGATCAATCCTTAACTTTAAGGATTCCAATTCACAATCCATTCCTTGACTTCAAGGAGACTATGCTCATATGACCCTTAGCTCTAAGGTTGTTGTCACAATGTCAATCTCTCAATCATACTAATGTCAAGAAATCTACTTATTCATATTCTTGTTCTTTGTTCTTTGTTCTTTGTTCTTTGATGCCACACAAATTGTCTAAGTATTCTAGACTCATCATTGTCACAATCTCTAAGTACATGTCCAATGTCACGTTCATTTGTCAAGTACACTAAGTTCTTGCCTTAGGTTTTATCATGCATACATAGGGTTCTTGTTCTTTGTCACTACAATATCATATACTCATTCTCATGCATTTTGAACTCACAAAATACGATAAAAGTTCATAAATAACCCTACTATGCATTATGATCAATTTAAAGTATGCTCAAATATGACACTTAGACATAAAGAGAAGTTCGATGTCTTTGGAATGCACCACCCACCTCTAAATATTCAAGATGGGTTGTCCGACAAGTTTCGTGCCCAACCGAACTCTAGTCTATCACCTGCGCGTTAAACAGAGCCTTAATCAGGCTAGTTTACATGGTAGCTCATATATCGGCTTTTCGTTTAAATAAACGGAGTTGTCCCATGCGTCGAGGATACTGCCAATTAGGTTTCTACAAGGTCAATTGGACCCTAGAACCTCTATAGTCAAAAGCCCCAAATTTGGATGCTCTACCAAACCCTATGTGAAACCATAGGTTTTGATCTCTTAAACAAGCAAAAGAGAGCTTATGGATCTTCTAGGAACTCATCTAAGACCATTTAAACTCTTTTCTAGGGCATGCATTGATGCCCTAAGGTTCTACCATGAGAGCACATGAAGAAACTAGGGTTTTCATGTATTCTATGTGCATTAGGATGTTTCTACACTTGTAGAGACTCCTAAATCCGAAAATCTAAAGAGAAATTCCAAACCCTAGGTTTAGGTTTGCATGAACTCACCTTTGCCCAAAGCTAACCCAAGGTCCACATTGTAGGAGAGGTTCTAGAACCACCAAAGCCACCAAAAATGCTCCTCCTAGCTCCTTCTCCTTCTTCTCCAAGCTCTAGGAGGTGAGTTCTAGAGAGAGAGAGAGAGCAATGTGAGGGAGAGGGTGTTTGGTGAAGTGGCTGTGAAGAGAGGGGTGTTTGGGAGTGTATTGTATTGTAACAATTGCACTTAGGCCCTCAATCTCCTTTATTTGCGAAGCAGTCCAAAAGCTACTGCCAGACCTGTTTGTACCAGTACAAGGCACATTTTGTACCGGTATAAACTGCTCCAGAGGCAAACCCGAGAGCTGTCTCTCGGTTTCGTAGCACTTGTATGTTAAGGATTTTATAAGTTGGCGGATTTCGTGAAGTTATTGGAGTCTTGAAGAAGTAAAGAGCACAAAGATGAAGTTTGAAGACTCAAGGCTCGACGGAGAAGCTCGATACCTCAGGTATGTCTTAAAGAGTATTTATGGTGATTTAAACTAAGATAATAGTGGTTAGAAGACTTGAAATACTTTTAATTTGACAAATCTTCAAAACTATGGTTTATGAGGTCAATGTCCGGACCTTGGTCAATGTCCGGATCCCGTGGGCTTGACATTGCATAACTCTTATGTAAGTCCGGCCATCCTGGCATTGTCCGGTCTCAGTACAATGAGTTTCAATGTTACGCAAGGTAAGACCGGACATCCTCAGGCATTGTCCGGACTCAGTACTCTGCGAAAATATTGACGGAAGGGTGGACCGGTCAAGGAGCTAAGACCGGACAGCCTCAAGACCGGACATTCCTATTCAGACCGGACATTGGACACGAAAAATTTCCATAAAAGGTCCGATTTCAATCCTAATCTATTTCAAAAAGGGTCGATTTCAATCCTATTCTATTTCTAAGTCTTCTAACACTATATATAGACCATGGGGGGTTCATTATTGATATGCTTAGAATTCTTAGATTATAGATCCTCTTAAAACCCTAGAAACTCCTTTTAAGCTTTATGATTCAATTCTAAAAGCGAGTTTCGTTTTTGTTGATCGTCGAGTTGATTCTAGGTTTTTCTTTGAATGTTCCTTTATGAATCAACTTGATGATTGACTAAAAGGGTTCCCCCATAGTCTATGGTACTTTAACGTTAAGATCACCACAAATCATCGTTACTATCTCTCCGGACGGAGAATTTGCGCGGGGATCGCGTGTGAAGGCCGAGGACTCGGTGGACCCTTTGAGGAGTCAAGGCGTTGGCGCGGCAAGGAGTTGCGGCGTGATCGGTTGAAGGATTTCAAGCGATCGAGGACCAGTGAAGGAGATCCACGTTGAAGATTCGGTAAAATTGGGTAAAGTCGTGGGTAAATCGCCTTGTACTCAATTGTTTCTTAGTGGATAGTTCGTGTGATCGGTCCCGTGGGTTTTTCACTCCGGTTTGGAGTTTTCCCACGTAAAATCTTGGTGTGTTGATTTTATTTTCCGCATTTACTTTAAAATCGCATCGAGATTTTTAATTAGCCATTGTACACCTATTCACCCCCCTCTAGGTGTTGATTACCTTTTAGATCCTAGGGTTTCATAACTTTCAAGTGGTATCAGAGCGGGTATAGGTTGCATACAATGGCCGAGGGCGGTAATATTAATCGACCTCTTTTCTTCGATGGCACTAACTATGCTTATTGGAAAGTCCGCATGAGGGCGTTTCTAATTGCCATCGATGAAAGAGTTTGGCAAGCGGTGGAATTTGGTTGGACACACCCCACCGAGGTTGTCGATACTATCACCGTCCCCAAGCCTAGAACCAAGTGGAGTAAGGATGAAAATGAACGTTCTTCATTCAACGGGAAGGGGATTAATGCCTTATTTAATGCCTTAAACCAAACCGAGTTTTCTCGGGTTTCGGCGTGTGAAACCGCCAAGGAAATATGGGATACTCTTAAAACCACCCACGAGGGAATTAGTCTTGTTAAAGTTCAAAAGTTACAAATGTTGACTAGTCGTTTTGATTCTATTCATATGGAAGAAAATGAGACTTTTACCGAATATTATACTCGTCTTCAAGACATAGTCAACACTTGTTCCAACTTGGGTGAGAAAATTCCCGAAACCAAAATTATTCGTAAGATTCTAAGGACTCTTCCCGAGCGCTTTCGTCCGAAAGTCGCGGCAATTGAAACCGTTAAACATCCCGATGAGATGAAAGTAGATGAATTAGTAGGTGCTCTTCAAACTTATGAGATGACTTTTCCCGCTAACTCATCTTCTTCCAAGTTGTCTTCAAAGTCTACAGGGATGGCGCTAAAATCGACTAAAGGAGGCAACTCGGACTCTACTTCCTCCGACACGGACTCAGACACGACGTTAGAGGATTTTGAGAGACAACTAGCTCTTCTAACAAGGAAGTTCCGACGGAACTTTAGGAAGAAGTTTCCTTCAAAGTCCTCTTCTTCCAAATTCAACAAATCGAAAGGGAGTTCTTCTTCTTCTTCTTCTAAGTTCAAAAATTCTGAAAATTTGTCTAAAGAATCTTCCAAAGATAAGAAAAGTGGAGAAGGACAAATCCAATGCTATAAGTGTCGGGGATTTGGACATATAGCATCGGATTGTCCGACTAAGAATTCTAATAAGAAAAAGGCTATGCAAGCCATCACTTGGGATGACCCTTCCGATGAGGAGTCAACCTCAAGCGATGAGGAAATAAATGCCACTGCTTTATTGGCACATGATTCTACTTTTATGTGTTTGTCCTCTATTGACTCAATCTCCGTGTCTTCTATGCATGAACAATCTACACCGGAGAGCTCGACGGACGAAGAATCGGATGGAGATGATATGATCGCCGCTTATCATCAATTGGTCGTTGAGTCAAAGAAGATGGCCAAGCACAACAAGAAGCTTCGACGAAGAATCATTGATCTAGAAGGAGAAAATGCTAAACTAATCACATCGACAAGAAGCATGGAGCAAGAGAAGGACGGATTGTCGAGGGCCTACAATTCCATTGTAGAGAAGGTTGCTATGCTTGAGAACGAAAGAGAGACGAGCGAAGAAAACTTGAAGTTTCTCAACAAGCAACTTTCGGAGGCAAATGAGGCAAATTTGGAGTTCACAAAGACTATCATTCAACTTAGATCCGATATGAACAAGTTCTCCTCCGGTTCTACCAAACTCGACAAGATGCTAGGACTTGGTCAAACATCTAAGCTTGGACTTGGATATGAAAGGACATATTTTGACCAAGTTTCTAAGCAAGTGGGCGTGAACTCGACTAAGTCAATGCCTAAGGTTCAAGGTAAATTCGGTTCTTCTAGAAAATCTTTTGCTGATAAAGTTTGTCACTTGTGTGGAGTTCTAGGTCATGTGAAGAGAGCTTGCACACAAAAGAAGAACTCCACAACTCCCTTGAACCAACGGACATTATCAAAGCCAACAAAGGAAGATCCGAAAGTGAAGGCTAATCAAATGTGGAAGAAAAAGAAGGATGATCCAAAACTAAGGACTAAACAAGCTTGGAGGCCGAAAGTGAATGGTCGAAAGAACAAGAAAATTCGAAAGAACAAGAAAATTCAAATTGTCGACAAGCTTCACAAGACGCTTACAAACCAACAAACACATCCCAAAATTCGTAAGGTTTGGGTGCGCAAAGGTGAAATCTTTCCTTACTAAGCAACTATCGGATACCTACCTCCTCCCTCACTATCTTTTACGAGAACTTTAGTGCCATACATACTTCTAAAACCTTGTTCCATACTCTGGAATTTGTCATATTGAACTAAGATATCATTTATTAAGAGAATTGGTCGAATCAATCCTCCTTTCTAGATACATTCTATGGGCCATTATGTACATACTGTCAATTTTGCATCACTCATTATTTTGCATGGATGTTTTGACTTAATCTAAATTTTTGCATGATTTATTTTAACATTCTTCAATTCATTTGAATTCTTCTATGTCATTGTATTTTGAACCTCAACATCATCTAGAAATTGCTTCTATATACTTGCTAAATTAGTACATCACTCTTGAACTTTCTAAAGTGTATTGAGATTATTTGATTGTTTGCATTATTAGAAAAATAATTTCACCATTTTATGAAATCACAATACTATTTTCTCATTGAGGGTTGCACTATTTGAGGGGGAGTAATCTTAAAGTTGAAAGATGTGGAAAGAGTTACATCCCTTTGGGAGTGTGAAAACTACCACCAATAAAAGATGTGGAAAGAGTTACATCCCTTCAAGGGAGTGTGAAAACTACCACCACATGTAGGAAAGAGCTACCACCCCTTGGCCGTCCTGGTAAGTATGTTAAGCTACCACATGAATATAAGTGTACATCTATAAGAAAAGAAAAGAAATCAAGTTTTTTTTGAGGTGTTTGGTGGATGTTTTATTATTGAATGACATAAGGTGGAAGTTATGATAAAGATGCTCAAAGAGCCACTCCTTAATTTAGATGTGTGCATAACTCAATTAGACAATATTCTTGTGTTTATTTCATTTAATGTGATCTTTTTGATCTTAATCGATGCATACTTGTCAAGTAAAATCGGCGCATTTAATGATTAGATCTTGATTGATGTGCTTGTTTAGCGTTATATATTATTAAATGCTGGTTGCTGTACGATTCAACATGTATGACATCTTTGAATTCTATTGACTAGAGGTTTGTTACTATATATTTCATGTCAAACCTCCGTTGGAAACAAATTTTTCCAAAAATTTTAATATCTTTGCGAAATTGCCTTCAGAGACCTGGGTCTTCATCGCCATGTCCTGGACATCACACAAGCAACCGCACAGGACATTGTGGCATCCGGACATTGGAAGCTATGTCCGGTCTTGGCTAAGAACTTTGTTGCTTTTTGAAATTAACTGTATTTTGCAACACTTATATGCATGATTGTCAGTATTAAACTTAATGTGCATGGCCCTAGGAAGCTCTAGAGATCATTTTTTTTTTAAAAAAGGTTTTCTTAATTATTGATATGTTTATGTTCAATATGTTTAAACTTATATGTGAACAGCGGATTTTAATCTCGACATCATGTATTTTTGTTATTTTGGCGTTTTCGGACAAAAAAAAGGGGGAGATGAATACGATGATAGGGGGAGATGAGATTATAGATTGCGATTTATGTGATGCTTACTTTGCTTACTTACTTGCCTGTATCTATGATTAGAACTTGACTCGACTTAGGATACTTACTTGCGTATCTATGATTAGAACTTGACTCGACTTAGGACATTTATGCACTTGACTCGACTTAGGACATTTATGCTTAATGAAAATCTTGAGGCTTGAATGTGTGTTGAGTTTTCTTTGCAGGGACGTTCAAGACTTCAAGACTCCACTGTCTAAGTCATAGAGTCTGTAGTAGGTTGAGTTTGAACTTGTAATTTTGTTTTTATTGGATCGGTCATGCAGGGGATTATCGTTTTGGTGATTGCGATAATTCTCATCTTTTTGTTTTTGAGGTTTGTACGGGCTTATAGATTGTTTTGTCACGAAATCGCCAAAGGGGGAGATTGTTAAGGATTTTATAAGTTGGCGGATTTCGTGAAGTTATTGGAGTCTTGAAGAAGTAAAGAGCACAAAGATGAAGTTTGAAGACTCAAGGCTTGACGGAGAAGATCGATACCTGTATGTCTTAAAGAGTACTTAGGGAGATTTAAACTAAGATGAAAGTGGTTAGAAGACTTGAAATACATTTAATTTGACAAATCTTCAAAACTAAGGTTTATGAGGTCAATGTCCGGACCTTGGTCAATGTCCTGATCCCGTGGGCTTGACATTGCATAACTCTTATGTAAGTCCGGACATCCCGGCATTGTCCTGGTCCTCAAGACAATGAGTTTCAATGTTACGCAAGGTAAGACCGGACATCCTCGCATTGTCCCTGACTCAATACTGCGAAAATATTGACGGAAGGGTGGACCGGCCCAAGGAGCTAAGACCGGACAAAGATCAAGACCGGACATTCCTATTAAGAGGACATTGGACACGAAAATTTCCATAAAAGGCTGATTTCAATCCTAATCTATTTCAAAAAAAGGCTGATTTCAATCCTAATCTATTTCTAAGTCTTCTAACACTATATATAGACCATGGGGGGTTCATTATTGATATGCTTAGAATTCTTAGATTATAGATCCTCTTAAAACCCTAGAAACTCCTTTTAAGCTTTATGATTCAATTCTAAAAGCGAGTTTCGTTTTTGTTGATCGTCGAGTTGATTCTAGGTTTTTCTTTGAATGTTCCTTTATGAATCAACTTGATGATTGACTAAAGGGGTTCCCCCATAGTCTATGGTACTTTAACGTTAAGATCACCACAAATCATCGTTACTATCTCTCCGGACGGAGAATTTGCGCGGGGATCGCGTGTGAAGGCCGAGGACTCGGTGGACGCTTTGAGGAGTCAAGGCGTTGGCGCGGCAAGGAGTTGCGGCGTGATCGGTAGAGGGATTTCAAGCGATCGAGGACCAGCGAAGGAGATCCACGTTGAAGATTCGGTAAAATGGGGTAAAGTCGTGGGTAAATCGCTTTGTACTCAATTGTTTCTTAGTGGATAGTTCGTGTGATCGGTCCCGTGGGTTTTTCACTCCGGTTTGGAGTTTTCCCACGTAAAATCTTGGTGTGTTGATTTTATTTTCCGCATTTACTTTAAAATCGCATCGAGATTTTTAATTAGCCATTGTACACCTATTCACCCCCCTCTAGGTGTTGATTACCTTTTAGATCCTAGGATTTCATAACTTTCATTGTACCGGTACAAAATCGGGTCTGTACCGGTACAAGCCCTAAAGACCCCAAACCCGAGAGCTCCCTTCTCTAGAAAGTTGCTATACCTAAGACAAAGAACCATGCTTGTACCGGTACAGTTGCTCCAGACTTGTGCTTTCCACGTCGTTTCGACTCTAATTCGCGCCGAACAACGCCAAAACCTTTTTAACTCTTCTAAACCCTCTTTTAACCCTTCTAAGGTATTTGGAATGGTAATTGAAACTTGTCCAATTATTCGTTCGCGCACTTTAGCCAATTTGGTTAAAGTTCGGTTCGTTACACTCGGTGTGTTGATTTTAATTTCCGCATTTACGTTAAAAGTGCATTGAGATTTTTAATTAGCCATTGTACACCTATTCACCCCCCACTAGGTGTTGATTACCTTTTAGATCATTGGGATCCATATAGACCTTGTGAAAACCTAATTGGGGGTATCCTCGACGTGTGGGACAACTCCGTTCGTTGAAACGAAAAGCCTACATATGAGCTACTATATAAATTGGCCTGATTTGGGCTCTGTTTAACGCGCATGTCACAACATAGGCCTCGGTTAGTCACGAGACGCGAACCTCAACTCATCTTGAATGTTTAGAGGTGGGTGGTGCATGCCAGTGGACCTCGAACTTCTTTCTATGTCTAAGTGTCATAATTGAGCATGTTCCTATGTATTGAGCATATTGCATAAGTAGGGTTAATCATGAGCTTTTATTGCATTTTATGAGTTTAAATGCATGTGATATAATTGTATGATGATTGAGAATCAAGAACCCTAAATATATGCATGTTAAAGAATGAGAACCTAGAGGACTTAGAAGACAAATATGGCATTGGACAAGATTGTAGAGTGACATTGACGAGTCTAAAACACTTAGACAACAAGGGTGGCATCTATGATAAAGAACAAGAACAAGTAGTGTATATGACACTAGTAGAGTAGAGATCGATTACAAACAGATTGACATTATGACAATTACAACCTTAGAGTTAAGGGTCATTTGAACATCGTTCTCCTTGAAGTCAAGGAATGGTTTGAGATTAGATCCTTAGAGATAAGGATTGATCGTACTCACCATATAGTCCTGGCTCGGGGGTGGTAGCTCCCCCTCGAGCGGTGTGCTCCGGAGTTTGTCACCACTGGGATGGAGTAGTCCCAGAGGACGGTCCTATCGGGTTGTAGCGAGTATCTCCCCGATAATAGGGATTTGAGTTGGTGAGTTTGTTGAGGGCGAAACCTAAGGGTTAGCCAGGAGATTGGGTATTGGACTTATGATCTAGCATTATCTTGAGCATTTTATCGAGCATATTATCGTTTACTTTTAGGCATATTAGCTGCATTTGTTAGTTGGTTACTTTCTTTCCTTTTCTCCTATTATGCCTGAATTAGACCTAGTGGGAAAGTCGGCGTGGTTGGTTGCCGAACCCACTGGGAACTTTGTTGTAGTTTTTACCCCACTATTTCCACAGAGCCGGGACCGAGCGAGCCGGCCGAGGACCGCGGTAAGGGCATCACGTCCTAGGTAGAGACCGCATGATATGGTTTTGCTTTTCTTATAGTTGCATACCCTCTTACATCATCTTTTGTATTTGATGATTTTAGATACCAACTTTAAATGTATTAAAGGTTTATTTTGGAGTAAATGTGATGTAAAAAGAAATGACGCAAAAATTATAAAGAACGGTAATCTTATGAGAAGTATGCATGCATATGATTTCAATTAATCATTGTACTTGTATGTTTAATTTAGTACTTTCACTTTAGCTACTGCTTGCCCTCGTGCAAGCCATTATGTATGCTTCCGCATGTATAAAATTTATACTCTATCTGTACTATTGTTGAGCCTTGGGCGGATAGGGGAAGCTCTGTCCGTTCGGCGTCTGTTTGACGCGCTCTAACCGGCCAAATGGATCGGGCTCGGGGCGTGACAGTGAGGCATAACATGTATTTCAATACTTGATATTTGCATATATCTGTGGATGTTTTGGACTAACATGTTGCAGTGCCTCCTCGGACCTATTGGTCGAGCTTTTCCCTTGGGTGGCCGTACCCACTGAGAACTATGGACAATAGTTCTCATCCCCGTGTTGTTTTTGGGGGTACAGGTACACACGTGAGCGGCGCGGCGGCGCGAGAAAAGGGCGTAGCTCCGTAGATAGCGCCCTACCCCAGAGGCCAGAGGTAGCAGTACCCCGAGGTGGTCTAGCTTAGGGGTTTTAAAGACAAAGAACGAATTTGTAATAAAAGTTGTAATAACTAGACTGTAATTTGGAAGTTGGAAAAAAAATAAAGGAAAATTGTGATGTAAAATGTATGTCGAATGAATGTTGTAATAGCTTAGTTGTTTTATGTTGTTGATACTTCCTTATACAATCTTGATTGAAATATGTTCCTGGTTGGAATCTCGTACTTTGTATTGATTGTGACGCCAAGAACGTACAGGGGAAACTCTGTCTGTCGGCGGTGCATTGGTGTGCCCGAACTCGACCAAATAGGCGGGCGCGGGGTGTGACAAGTATACAAAGAGAGAAACATCTATCTATTACATTCTTTAAACCATTCATCATTTACATCAAGTTTACATTTTCAATTTGCAAAATGAATATATATAACCTCTCGCAAAACCTCACACCTATACATCATCTACACTTGACCGGTGTCTCTAATGCAAAGGTGGCTACTACCTCTGCCTAGGGCGCTATACCCTTGCCACGATCCTCGCCCGGGGCGCTCGCGCTAGGCCCTGCAACAGTGGTGGGGTGAGAACTACGAATAGTTCCCAGTGGGTTTGGCCGCCGACTCCACCGATCTCCCCACTAGGTCCATACGGGCATAAGCAGATATACAGATAGATAGATATGGAAAGCAATAAATCATGCTGTTCAATATTTTCTACTATGCTCAATCAATATAAGTATGCATGCTCAGCATAGTGTAAAAGGAACTATCATGTTACTATGTCCAATAGGAACTAGTACTCGAAAACCTCAAGAAGCTTCTCCAAACTCGAGGGAGAAGACGAGGAGGGTGGAACTCCACTTCTTCAAGCTTCTTCCACCAAATCTCCACCTTTGGAGCAAAACCCTAGGAGAGAGAGGTTTAGAGAGAGAAAGAGAAGGTTTCTCTTTTGGTTTAAGTGGTGGAGAATGGGAGAAAAGGCTCAATCCCTCATATATATAGGAAACTTTACCACCAAGTAAACCCTTCTCTTGTATACATAGGAGACTTCACCTCCAAGTAAGCCCTTCTCTTGTATATATAGGAAACTTCACCTCCAAGTAAGCCCTTCTCTTGTATACATAGGAAACTTCACCCCCAAGCAAGCCCTCACATAACACTATTACAACTTTAGTTTAGCAATCAGATTTTATTTTTTATATTCCAGGTGTCAGAATGACATGAAACTTTAAATCTAGCCTTATAGAAATAATTCTGACATATTCTCTAATTTTTTTTCATAATTTTTCGACATTGTGAATTTTCTGCTAAAATATTAGGCCCGTTTCTTACAGAAAATTCTAAATCCTTAATTTGTTTCAACACAAGTCACTTCCGACTTTTATTTTACTCATCTAAGTCTAATAAATACACTTACTCTTATATTAAAATACAGTACAGTACATTTACTTGTAAATACTATGAACTCCTAGAGAGAAATTATATCATGTGTATCATGTATGTGAACTCTTGGGCTATGAGGAAGCTAAAGAATAAGAAAGAAAAACTTGGTGTAGTTGAGCCTTGAGGTAAGGATTGCTGAAATTCCTGATTTATGTTGTGTTAGCTACTCTAAAAAGAGGCTAGGCTGTAAACTATGTTGCTAAAGCTTCTAGATGCCATGAAAAATAAACCTAGAGCAAGTTAGTTGTTGTGTGAAGCATGAAACCTGAAGTTGAGTAGCTGTTTCTTGATTAGAGTTGTGATAATTACTCTATAAAGGATTTCTTAGCTTCTAGAGTTATGTTGCCATGAAAAAGCTTAGGGGAAACCATGTTGGCAGCATGTACACTTGGATTGCTGTCTTTATAATAATATTTTGTGACACCCCAATAGTCTCACACCCAATAGTCCCACATCGGATGGGAATGGGGTTGTCATTGGGTTTATAAGAGACTTAGACACTAGTAATAATAACTGGGCTTAAGCATTTTGGGTCGGTGGTTGGGCCCAACGAGTTATTGTTGATAGTGGGCTGAGTCGTTATATTTGGTATCAGAGCCGGTTCACCAGCCAAAAATATGTGGCGAGTCTCGACTGAGCCAGGGTCTGAAAGACAAGGCGATAGGCTTATGCCGGAGTTTCAATTACAAGGTGGCCGGCTATGCCAGGGTCTGGATGACAAGGCTAGCGAGACGAGTCTCACATCGCCTGGTGATCTTGGGCTGTGTATGTGATTGGACTGACGAGGGCATCAGGGCCTTAACGGGGGGGGTCTGTGACACCCCAATAGTCCTACACCCAATAGTCCCACATCGGATGGGAATGGGGTTGTCATTGGGTTTATAAGAGACTTAGACACTAGTCATAATAACTGGGCTTAAGTATTTTGGGCCGGTGGTTGGGCCCAACGAGTTATTTTTGCTAGTGGGCTGGGTCGTTATACGTTTAGGTTGATTACTCTACAAAGAGGTTGTGAGCAATGGAATTTCTAGATTCCAAAGCTTGTAAATGCTATGTGAACCGAGAAATGGACAGCATATATACATGAATTGTTGCTTAGACATGAAACTTAGAAATAAAGCTATATATTGAGTATCATGTGAACTTGGGTTAAATATGAAAGTTGTTGGAATATAAACATAGCTTGAGTTTGATCTCTTGTTATTCCCTAAATTAGTTGGGTTTGAGGTTTTTGGGTTATTGGAGCTTGCATTACTCCATGTATGTTTTATGAAATTTGTATAGTAACAGGTTATATAGAGCTTAAGCTTAGAAATGCTATTTTGTAGGATTGGGAGCTTAGCTTGAGATTGAACACTTGGGAATCTAATTGAAGGTAAAACCGACGCGTTGGGAAGCTCAGATCGGTGTTCCGATGAGCCTACGGCAAGCTAGTGAGGAAAAACCTCATTTTGGCTTCGTTTGTCGCGAGCAAGGGTTGTGATCGTTCATAAATTGCGGGAAGTGGTTTTCTCGCATCTCGGCATCCTTTAAAGGTGGGTGGTGCTTTCCGAAGTCATCGAATGACCTATTATGTTTATGTCACCTTTCTTGAGTATATATGTATATATTAGTTGATATTCATGCGTTATAGGGTTGAGCTTGATATGTGGTTGGATATGGTTTACGTGTATGCTTTGAAATCAAAATCCATGTGGACAATAGCTAGTAAACGTAGAACCCTATAGATGTATGAACTTGTGTTGAACTATAAGATAGTGACAAAGTGACATTGTTAGTAAATGGCATGAATAGCACCGAATATTGTGAATGTCAAACAAGGATAATGAACTTGTAAAATGTGTGGCATTAGAACTAGATGAATTGATTAGCATCTAGAGTTGGACATGTAAACCTAGCATAAAGAGCTAGTTAAAGTGTGGCATTGTCATTGTATCCTCAAAGTGAGGATTGGATTATACTCACATTAGTCTAATGCTCGAGGTAAGGTCGCTCCTCCTTGGGCGATGAGCTTCGGAGTGGTCATCAATTGGGTTGATCGCATAAGCCTTCCCAACAGACAGTGCCATCGTGCGAATGTGAAAGTCTCCCCGACAAGAAGAGATTAGTTGGTTAGTTGTAGTTAATTATGGGGTTAACTGGATTGATTGGGTAATGGTATATGATAGCATGCATGCATAAACTCCTTGAGTCTTATATTGTTCTTTCCAGCTTTGTACAGGCATTTAGTAGTTACATGATATAGTTGGTTACTATCTGTTCTCTTTCTTTGCCTACATATGCCTGAGTAAACCTAGTGGGTGGGTGAGTCGGCGAGGTCGACAGCCGAACCCACTGAAAACTTTTCGTATTCTTAACCCCCCTACCCATGCAAGTTTTAGCAAGTGCGGTGGTTGAGGATCGTGACATGGACAAAGGTTTCGATAGATAGTGACATCCATTAAGTATAGTTGTACCTTGTATATTTCATCTATTTATAGTTAATGAAAGAAAATGTAAATTATTTGTTTGAGAGATGGCAAATGTATATATGTTGGAAGAATGAATGTATGTAATCGCAATGTAAGCTTTATATTTGATTTAAAGTAATCAAGATACAATGTATAAATGCTTTAGTTAGCTACTTTCACTTGCTTGTGTTGCTTACCCTCGTGTAAGCCATGTATATTGAAATGTTACCCTGGGATTATTGGATTTTGTATTGGCAAGTTTCGTGAATTGAGTCGAAGTCTTGAAGAATCGGAGCTGATCGAAGAATCCAAGACTTCGAAGAAAGTGGAATTAGCTCACGGCGTGAATGACGATGTCCAGGTAAGTTTTTAATTCATGATATGGTGATTTAGACTTAGTTGTAGGCATTAGAATCATAAAATCAAAGTTTAATGGATTAGAAATTGTATCAGAACTTTGCAAATTTCAAAAATTGAAAAAATCAGAAAAATTGCAAAGTGTACCTAAGACAACCATCATCGCTATTCCGTATAACCATCAAGCATGTCACCTCAAGCACGTAGCTTCGCAGTAATTATCTTTCGTCATTGTGTAACCTATGATGACAAAAGTGTACCCCAGACACAATGTAAAATATGGAAATTTTTCTACTCCGACTTTAATTGATTCTAAAGTCTATAAATAAGATATTGTGGTTCTCTAACTTCGTGTGCTTCATGAAAATACATGTTTGAGAAACCCTAGAGGCTCGGATTTCATCTAAAACCTATTTTCCACATATTAGCCTCTTTTAGGTCAAATCGAGATATTGCGCATGGATATCTATATGTCGATTTGATCTTCTCTTCGCTTGGAGTTTTCTTCTTTGCTTTTCTATGATACTGCTAAGCGAAGGATCACCATACTCATGATACTCTTCATGATGGCGTCGTGGATTCGACGTGTTTGAAGGCGATTCGTGGATTCAGATCGTTGGCTTGTGGATTCGAGTGGCGTCGTGGATTCGGCGTGATAGAAGTTTCGTGGATTCGATGGGGGCGTTCGTGGACTCGAACGCGAGGGCATGGACAACCCGAGGATTGCGCGGAGATCCATAGGAGGTTAAGAGAGGTTATGTCCGTGGAGTCGGTATCACCTTGTAATCTTTTCTCTTAGTGAATTGTTTTTCGCGTGTTGGTCCCGTGGATTTTTTACTCCAAGTTGGAGTTTTCCCACGTAAATCTCGGTGTGCTTTTTATTTTCCGCATTTATTTTTATTGCATCGAGATTTGTGGTTTTTAGCCGAAACACCAATTCACCCCCCTCTAGGTGTTGGATACAATCTAGATAGATCTTGAAGCAACCCCTAAACTTACAATTGGTATTAAAGCGGGATCTAGATAAATTGCTATCTAATGGTCGAAGAGTTAGTAAGTGTGTTGCGAACTTATGAGATGACTTTTCCTACTAACCAATCTTCTTCCAAGTTTTTTCTAAAAGTACAGGGGTTGCGTTGAAAACATCAAAGGAAAATGACGTGGACTCGGATTCCTGCGAGGAGGAATCAAACGACGAGGATTTAGCGGAAGCGTATCATCAACTCCTTGTCGAATCCAAAAAGATGGCTAAGCATAACATTTGAAGATTACGAATAAAGATCTCGAGGAGGAAAGGGAATCAAATTTGAAAGATCATTCAATCCTCCAAGAGAAACTTGATAAAGCGGAGTCAACGATCAACTCCTACAAAGACAAGGTTGGATTTTTGGAGCATCAATTTGAGGAATTGCACAAATCCAGCATTGACCGAGCAAGTTTATCAACTCAAATCCGATATTCAAAAGTTTTCTTCGGGATCGAAGTAATTGGATAACTTGCTCGGATTCGGTCAAACAAGCAATCTTGGCCTCGAATACGAACGGACCTATGTTGAGAAGAATTCAAAGCCAACTTCTAGTGTCTCAACTGTCACGCCCCGAGCCCCGCCTATTCGGTCGGGTTCGGGCGCGCCGACAGGCCGCCGAACGGACAGAGTTTCCCCTGTACGCGGACAGAGTCTCCTACGTACGTTCTAGGCGTCGCAATCAATACAATTACAAGGGTTCCAACCAGGAATAGTATTCAAGATACAATGATTGCATAAGGAAGTATCAAACATAAATAGCTAAGTTATTACAAGCATTCACCAGTTTACATTTAAAATTTACATATTACATTTAAGCTTCCAAATACAATCTGATTTATTACAATTATATTACAAGTTTGATACATTTGTTCTTTTCATCTCTATACCCCTAGGATATGCTGACGGGGCATCGTTTATCTCTGGTCTCCGGTAGGGCGCTATCTACTCGCCTACGCCTTGCCTCGAGCCGTTGCTACTGCGCCACTCACGTGTGTACCTGTACCCCCAAAACCGCAACACGGGGGTTAGAACTATTGTCCATAGTTCTCGTGGGTATGGTCACCCAAGAGAAATGTTCGACCAACAGGTCCGAAGGAGGCAGCTGCAAGTTAGTTTAATGAACAGATAGATATATATTTTGATTATGCAACTAATAAAACCATGCATTGCCTCACAAGTGCAATAATGCAACTATCATAAGTAGATCACTCGATTCTACTTCTACCTGGCTAACTAGTTCACATTCCACTAGCTTCTAAGGTTCTATCTACCTTACTCAAGCTAGCCACCCGCCTCTCGAGTCAATCAATCGCGCTAATCCGCGCTCCGTCCGCCAAGGTGAAGGAACTCTCAACTTACACCTCAGCCTTCAATCCACAATCACATCGCCCAACGGGTCGCCCAGAGCTGCGTACACCCGTGGTCAGGGATCTTTCCGGTGGGAAGGGGAACCATGCCACACTCGACCCGCGGCCCAAGACCCCCGATAGGGAGGGGACATGCCACACACAACCCTAGCGATCTCTGATTCTGCCAGCGGGAAGGGGAACCTGCCGCACTCGACCCACGGCCTCGAATCAGCCTGAAGCTCAACCTCGAAGTTCTTCCTGTGGGAGGGGAACATGCCACGCACCCACGGACACGAACTGTCGAGTTCACAAGTCCTGGGATTCCGGAATCTACTTTCCAAGTCACTAGGGTAGTCTAAAACCCTACAACATCGACCTATCTAGGTCTAGTGTACTTTCCACCCTAGGTCCAATAGACTCTAGATTAAATACCCTTATTACGTAACCTAGGTTTATCTCAACTCTAGGTTCATTCTGTTCAACCTATGTTCATGACACTAGGTTAATGCCACTCGATCTATCCTAGGTCCACGACACTAGGTTCAATGTCATTCTTATTCATCCTAGGTTCTCGACCCTAGGTTCATATTCGACCTATGTTAATTACACTAGGTTCGATGCCACTCGATCTTTCCTAGGTTCACGACACTAGGTTCAACACAACCTATGTTATATAACACTAGATTAATGCCACTCGATCTAGTTGACACCTAATTGTCCACATCGAGTTCCATAAACATTCACGCTATCAACATGCATATTATACTTAGCCTCTTTCTCATTATGTCACTATGCTCTCTTCTAGCATGTAGGTTAACATGTCATATGCAACTAACATCTAGCATATAGTCCAAAAGAGGTTCTTCAAGTATTTTGTTTATATACTATATCATGCTCTAGTACATATCCATATGAAACTATCCACTAGCATGTATTCTCAAGGTTTCTTGTACAAGTATCAACTAGCATGCATTCTAATGAATTAACATGCACTATTCTAATCATACTAGCATGTATATACATTCATTCATGGTAGCTATTACATAGTAACTCATGCATCACTCTAAGCATACACCTATGCATTATACTACCATCACATGTATTTATGCATCAACATAAATACATATACTTCTTCGACATGCGGGCGACCTAGTCGCTTCGGTAAGCACAACCCACCTTTTATCGCGTTCCGATTGCTCGTCGACACTTGCAATCGGCAGCCCGCAGCACCCGATATCCGGCTTTGCTCGGACTTTGCGCGGCCACCCGAACGGTCACCGATCCTTGATCTGAGACTTCGTGGCGTTACCCCACGCCTTCACGATGTCCCGGTTCCGATTTCACGATTTATGGGCTTCTATTTTGCGTGCTGCGGCTATCTGGTAAAAATATATTAAAATATTAATATCTTTGCAACCGCTCGTCGGATCACCGAACCGAGCGCGCCAGCGTGTTCGTTAGGTCCCTAATTAGGTTTCTAGAGGGTCAATTGAGATCAAACTCAACTATTTTACAAAACCCTCTTTTTGGAGCCCTAGGTTCGCATCTATGCAATCCCACCATTTTGATCCCTATAACAAGCAAAAGAGAGCTTGTTCAACATCTATGAGCTCATCTAAGAGTAGTAGAACCATCCCTAGGGTGTTTAACCCAAACCCTAGAAATCTACCATTAGAGCTCTATGAAGAAAACATGGTTTTCATGAGTTCTTCTTGCTACGGGTTTCTACACTTGTAGAGAGCTCAAAATCCTAGATCTAGGGTTTAGAAACCCATTCTCCAAAGATCTACCATGAGAGGAGGCTAAAGCTTACCTCTACAAGTTGCTCTCTTGCACAAGGGAGAAGAAGAAGAAGTCCATGGTGATCATCATCATCATCTTCTTCATCATCTTCATTTTCTTCTTCTTTCTTCCCTTTCTTCTCTTTCTTTCCTTCTCTTCCTTTCTTTCTTTTGCTGTCGACAGAGAGAGGGAGAGAGAGAGAGATCTGAGGGAGTGAGAGGGAGAAGAGAGTGTTTATTACCTCTCTAATCACTTAACCCCCTGCACAATATGCTATAAAGCCCCTCAACTTTACTCCCTGTGCACTGCCCAGACTGGGCATTTCGCAGGCTCTAAGACCGGTCTTAGGTCCTGGAGACCGGTCTTGGGAAGTCCGGTCTCTCTCTTGTAAGACCGGTTCCCGAAAGGGAACATTTCAGGACTTAGCCAATTTTCTGGCTCTGCGCAAGCCAAGACCGGTCTTGGTCGGGAAGACCGTCTTCCGCATCCCGAATTTCGGACTTTCCGGACTTAGCCAATTTTCAGCTTTTTCAGCTTTTCGTCGTTTCTTCTCCGTTTCAACTCACTTTTGGCCTGTTTGAGCTCCGATTCGTTTCAAATCGAACCGAGACTCTCCAAACATGATTTAGATCATGTCCACATCATTATCCCATCCGCGCAAGCGTCGGATTTAGCTCACGGCCCAACATAGCCTTTCGGGTTTCGTTTCTGTGCCTACTCGCACCGAAACACCCGAATGCTACCGAACTTCACCGAACTTCACCGAAACCATTCAAATGGCTTTCCAACCAATTGAACATCGTAACTTCATGATTTTAGAAGTCCGGTACCCTACATCAACAAATTCAAAAAAAAAGGTGTGTCATCTTTATAGCATCAAAGGACACATCAAAAAGAGTTGCCCGAATAAGGATAAGAAGGATCATTCGGCAATATCAAAACGTCAACCGGCAACCTCCACTACTCGACTTCCCCTACGGAATCAAATAGGAAATCAATTGAGTCGAGTGCTTCTTTCCAACCGGTCTTCTATTGCACAACTTAATGTTTGACCAAACCCTCTTGCGAACCGGATTTCTAAACCAAACCAACAAACGAATCGGACCTTTAAGCCACAACACCAACTTCAAACGAACCAACAAGCAAACCGGAATTCTAAGCTTCAACGGCGATTTCAAATCTGAACTCATAGCTTTAGATACTACTGTAGCAAAAGCTAAGTGGATTAGAAAGTTTCTTTATAACTTGCCACTGATGGAGCAAACTTTAGCACCTATATATATTCATTGTGATTGTAGATCTGTAATAAATAAGTGTGCCCAAGAGAATGTGGAGACTAAGATGTAACACCCCAATAGTCCCACATCGGATGGGATACTTGTCACGCCCCGGATTACACGTTCACCGGGCATGCCGACAAATCCGCCGTATACAAAGAATTTCTCATGTATACGAAGCGTAGGCAACTATAAAACATACAAATACTACAACCGGTAGTATAGAGCATCTTGAAACTAAACAGGAAGAACAGAAACAAGTTCCATATACATACAAAATGTCAGGTACAACAATACTCGCTCCAACGAGTTAAAATAACTGTATGTACAAGGACTGCAAAAATAAAAGTACCACTACCTGCAGCACGGGTTTCTCTATCTCGGTGACTCGTAGTGTAGGGCTCTGACTCGCAACACCCTTGCCACGATCAGCCTCGGAAGATGCAGCAGCCGGAACCGATGTCTCTGCAAAAGAATAGTAACAATTGGCGTGAGAATTACTGTAAAAATAAGTAGTCCTCAGTGGGTACCGCCCTCAATACCGTCGGTCCACCCACTAAGTCTACAGGAGGAAGCAAAGATAGTAGGAAAAGCTGAAAAGAAACTACAGCTAAAAGCCACTACATCCTGCTTTACTCTAACCAACTGTAGTACATGTCCATCCTGATTCAATCTCACTCGGACTGTAGGCATACCTGTTCTCGGGACTGTGAACACACCCGTCCTGCCTGTCTATGCCAACGCTACCTCCACGACTAAGCAATCCATGGATAGCAAGTAATCAGCGACATCAACGCAAAAACACTAAGCCTAACTCCGGAGTGGCACTCGTGGGCGTGACCCAACCGAGTATGCAAGCATATCTCAGTCGAGCTCAATCAGGCTCTCACAGGCTAAAGTCAAGTAACAGGGTCCAGTTGGTCTACCCATCAACAAGTCACGTGCCCTTGGCACAATCTGACACCAAAACGGCGATCCGGGTCCGCCGTCAATCCCGACGCACCCACGGTCCGGCAGCGTAACGGATATGTTAACTACAGGGTACTCGCCTCGGGCTAACGGCGATGCAATCTAACAACGGCTCCTAGAGCTAAATCAGGTAGTTCAAGCATGTGACGGGTTCAAATCGCAAGTTTTCTCCTAAGTCATTGTCACTCCCCCGCCCCAAAACCGCTACCGATTTGGTCTGGTTCGGGCGCGCCGAGCGGACACCGGATGGACAGCACCTCCCTTGTCCGCCCAAGGCTCAACAATAGATTGTGTACAAGAATTTACCCAGGAAAAACTAAATTCTAAAAGTACACAAACGACGAAGGGCACAAACAGTGCCAACAAACTAGAGCAAGTAATCCACAAGTAGATATAAGTGAAATAAAGAGAGATACATCTAGCTATTACATCACATTGTTCTTTATATTTAAATCTTTACTTTTTCCAAAAGGAATACATGTTCATCAAGTACATAGCTCTCCAAATCCTCACCTACAAGAATCTCTCTCAAATACATAGGTGTGCTAATGCAAAAAGGAAAGCTCCTACTCTACCAGACCCTCACTGGACGGGCGCGATGCCCTTGCCACGGTCCTCATCCGGCGAACTTGTACCTCGTACTAGAAATAGAGTGGGGTGAGAACTATCTTCCATAGTTCCCAGTGGGCTAGGCCGCCGACTGCGCCGATCTCCCCACTAGGTCCAAGTGGACACAAGCAACAACAACTAGATATGTAGATAGATATTTGAAAACTGTAACTGCATAATAGGAAAACTATGCTACAATACCCATAATCATGTAAAATGAATGCATCATATAGTAAAGGTTTACTATCATGCTAACAAGTTCTTTCTATGTTCAATAACCAAGTGTTCAACGTCATTGTTATTTATCCATTTACCCAATCTGTTGCGAAACCCTTGGGTTTGCCTACGCCTCACATATAAATCCTTTTTTGGGTAGCAGGCTCCATGTGCACTCAAACTCGGGATTGTCTGTGGACCTCCACGTGGTCCCGATCGTGCGACACTCCAGATTACTCGACGACATGAATAGCTATACCATCCCAAATACAGACCGTGAGCT
Organism: Aechmea fasciata; assembly: GCA_025177825.1. Classification (NCBI taxonomy): domain Eukaryota; kingdom Viridiplantae; phylum Streptophyta; class Magnoliopsida; order Poales; family Bromeliaceae; genus Aechmea; species Aechmea fasciata. The sequence continues at coordinate 13,207,020 of CM045932.1, forward strand.
TGATCTATCCTCTCCACGTGAGGATACCCTACGAACTAGGGTCAACTTTTCTCTCGGAACTCATCTATTCCGACCAACATATATATGTGCTTAGCTTTACTAAGTTCTTGTTCTCGAGTCATTTTCTAGGAATTTCACTTATCCCTAAATCCATAGACCTCTGGTGTCAAATACACTACTTTAATGTCACTCGTCATGTTCTTTAACATTATATGCCACTCGATCTATGTCACTAAATAATCATCGAGTTCACCTCTCTCTTTTAGCACTATAGGATCCGATGCCTTGACCCATTCCTCACCTATCTATTCACCTAGCATTCCATGTACACTAGGTTTACATTTAGAAGCATAAGGAAGGATTCATACAGGCAATCCCACAATGCAACATGCAAGAGATGAAAATCGTGTATTTCTAAGACATAGAAAGGAGTTCAATAATTTCGGTACGACACCCCCTAACTTTCGAAGATGTTCTAGGATGTGGAGGTCCTAAGAAGACTCCTCGGCACTTGCTTCGATGCTTTTTCGGCCACTTAGGTCCAAACGAAACCCCGACGAACTTGTTTTGTCTCTCGCTTTTAGCCCGTTCGACGAAATGCAATTCCGTCTCCGCCAACGCGTTTAGACACCTAACAATTTGGTTTATACACCATCAATTGAGATTAAACCTCAACATTTGACAAAACCCAAAATTGGAGCCCTAGGTTTGCTCTCTAGCAAATCTACCCAATTAAAACCCTAGAACTAGGGATTGATCTATTTAGAAGCATGCTGAGGGCCTATTTGACCCATTTCTAAAGCATAAAACCCAAACCCTAGAGTTCTATAAGCTAGGGGTCAAGGAGCTTACCCTATGCAAGCTCCAATGGGGTGAAGAGGGAAAGAGGAAAATGGTGGAGTTGGTCTTTGTAAAGTTATGGGGTAGCCCCAAGGATCTATCTAGATCGTATCTAATCACCTAGAGGGGGGTGAATAGGTGTAAAGGCCAAAAATCACAAATCTCGATGCTTTAAAAAGTAAATGCGGAAAATAAAAAGCACACCGAGATTTACGTGGGAAAACTCCAAACTCGAAGTAAAAAACCCACGGGACCAACACGCGAATAAACAATCAATAAGAGAAGAGAATACAAGGTGATACCGAACTCCACGGACTCGACTTCTCTAACTCTCCTATGGATCTCCGCGCAATCCTCCTTCGGGTTGTCCACGCCCTCACGTTCGAATCCACGAACGCACGTACTTCGAATCCACGAAGTTTCTAACACGTCGAATCCACGACGCCACTCGAATCCACCAGCCAACGATCCGAATCCACGAACCGCCTTCAAACGCGCCGAATCCACAAAGCCTCACGCCGAATCCACGACGCCATTCATGAGTATCATGAATATGGTGATCCTTCGCTTAGGAGTATCGTAGAAAACCGAAGAAGAAAACTCCAAGCGAAGACGAAGATCAAATCGACATATAGATATAGAATTTCAATATCTCGATTTGATCTAAAGAGCTATTTTGTAGAAAATAGATTTTAGATCAATTTCTAGCCTCTAGGGTTTATCAAACATGTATATTAATGAAGCACACGGAGTTAGAGAACCCTAACATCTTATTTATAGACTTTAGAATCAATTAGATTCGGATTAGAGAAAAATCAGATTTTTATCATCTTGTCTTAGATACAAAATTGAGCGGTTCTAGGTAATGCAACGACGGAAGATTATTTTTCGAAGCCCCATTACCGGTAATGGGTTTGATGTATCTTAGGTATAGCCACTATGGTTGTCTTGATACGAGACTCAAGTCTGGTCAGTACACTTTGTAAATTTTTCAATTTCCGAAAATTGCAAAGTTCCAACATAATTACTAATCCGTTAAACAATGATTTATGATTCTAATGCCTATAACTAAGTATGAATCACCATATTATGATTTAAAAACTTTACCTGGACGTCGTGATTCACATTGTGAGCTCATTCCATTTTCTTCGAAGTCTTTGATTCTTCGACGTTCTTTGATCCGCTCCGATCCTTCAAGACTCGACTCAATTCACGAAACTTGCCAATACAAAATCCTTAACAATCTCCCCCTTTGGCAATTTCGTGACAAAACATAAAAGCTCACTAAAATTATATCCTAAAAGAAAAACGAAGTTCAATGTCATCACCAAAACATTAAACTTCTCGCGTGTAATCCAAATACAATATGAAATCTAAAAATACATCAAAACTCATAAAACAGACTCTATGACTTAGACGCAACTAGGAGTCTTGAAGTCTTGATTTCCTGCAAAACAAAATTTTCAACAAATTTTCAAAGTTAATGTAATACCTCTTCTCTGTTCTTTTCTCCAACTTCCTTTTGTTCATGTTCAAAAAACTCCTTCTCTCTCCTTAATCTCATCATGTCTCCCCCTTCGTGTCTGCATCTAATACTACCAACTCCCTCTGTACCTGTACTCCATTCTCCCCCTTTTTGTCAAAAATTGCCAAAAAGAAACAGAAATAGAATGAAAAACAAACTAAATAGAGAGTAGTCAAACCATATTTACAGACCTAGATGCATAAGAAAACAAAGTAAAGAGAAAAATATCAAGTAATCAGCATAAAGAAACTAGACATAATCCTAAGATAAGAAGTAAAGATAAGCAGTAAAGCCCGAGGCAGAAATCACTCAGTAGCCTCATCGTCGTCATCATCCCCTCCTGCATGAGATCCAGAATCTCCAGCCTCAGGCGCACTAGCAGATGGTGGAATAAACGGCTGCCTCGATACAGATCTCTGATATGTCGAGCGAACAGTCGGAGTAGGAAAGATGTCATCGTGTGTACATCCCATCTTCTCTAGTATTCTCTTTATTCCTTGCTCAATCCTTTTATATCCTTTCTTCAGTGAGCTCACTTCACAATGAAGTGACTCGAGAGTGACTACTCCTCCAGAGCTAGAAGATCCAGCACGCTCTGCATGCTCTGCTCGTCGTGGAGGTGGAGGTGGAGAAGGTGCAGCTGTACTCGATGCAGCATGCGGTGGAGTTCCCTTCGTCTGCTAAAATGTCTTCAAAGTATTCACAGACTTTGCCCAAGTAACCGCATCAATCCAGCCAAGTCCATAATCATATTTCTACTTTGATGTCTACCCGTTTTTAGTAGAATCAGAGTAATAAGCGAAGGAAACGGTAGTAGCTCGCGACGTACTGAAGACTGTATCACATGTACCATCCTCTGCCAGATCAGAAATGATATGTTTATGTTCAATCCATAACTCTGCTCCGGGTGACCAAGAAAATACAATAATACCAATCTCTCCCATCGAAGCCTCTTGGTCCCAATAGTTGGCTGGACGTTGTAGCACAGAATCAAAGAAAGCAAGTGATATTCAGAGCGCAAGTCCTTTGATTCCACAATCGCCCGATTCATGCGAACGCCCGGCTTGCAGATTGCTTCAATCACAGTCTCCCAATGTGTCGAAGACTGGAATGTCCCTGTGGTGTGATGAAGCCCAGTCGTATCTACCTCCATGCCAAGAAGCCCTCCAATATCGTGAGGAGTAACCGTCAGTCGCTGTCTACGTACTGACGTCTCAAAAACGTAAGTCCCTGTCTCCTCATCCTCCGCCAAAACTACACCTCGCATGTAGAACTCCCGAGTGAGTTCCACACAGAAGGGAGAGCGAGCCGCTACATGTCCAACAGGCTCAATAGGTGCTCTCAACATCAGATGCCCAAACTCAGGAACCTGCTCCGTCAATTCCTTGAAGTTGACATGTCGCTCCGCTATGCAAGTCCTGCCAGAATAGGCACGAGCCCTCTCAGGAGGAACCTCAGCTATCCTCTTAGCTCGTCGCTCCTGACCACGTGAACCACCTCCCCGAGATGATTCGCCAGCAATGCCCTTCCCCTTGTCAGGACGGGAAATGGGCTCTACTTCAGCTTCCTCAGCTGAGCTCTCCTGGTAATTAGGGTCTGAACCCTCAGACTCTCTAGCAGTACGGGTCCTTTTAGAAGGCCCTCGACGTCCTCTACCGCGACCGCGACCACCTCCCGTGGCCATAAGCACCAACAGCATCAATATCAGGGAGAAAGCCATTTTCCTACACATAAATAGTAGTCGAAAAAGAACAAACTCTGAAAAATTCTCTACAAATAGTGAAAAATTCACCAATAATCTCAAAATAAATAATAATGCAATTCCAAACTTAATTCATGCAAAAAATTTCATCAAGATCTGCATTTTAACAAAAATACCGAAATTCCAACAAAAAAGAATCTTAGAACTTAGATCTGCGAAAAAGAACGAATTTAAACTAGTTATAAGTGTTCTAGATGCAAGATAATATCATTAGACAGTGATCTATAGCAAAAAATTGCATCAAAAACGAGTAAGAACAGAGATCAAACATGTTTTTCGGAATAAGCTGAAAAATGAACTAAAACCCGGATTCCCACTTTAAATCCGAGCTAAAATGCAGTTGATCTTGAGGAAAATGTTAAGGATTTTATAGGTTAGCGGATTTCGTGATCTTGTCGGAGTCTTGAAGAGATCAAGAGTATCAAGATGAAGTTGAATGATCCAGGACTCGTCAGAGAAGCTCGGCACCTCAGGTATGTTTTAATGAACATTTATGGTGATTTACTATAAGAGTATAGTAGTTAGAAGACTTTAAAAAGCTTTAATCTGATAAATTTATGAAAAATTGATTTTAGTGGTCAATGTCAGGACATTCCCCATTGTCCAGGATCCCGTAAGCATGTTTGCTGCGGGTTAACAATGTATGTCCGGACATCTTGCTATTGTCCGGATCCCGTGGGCTTTACTTTGCATATCCTGTATTAATGTCCGGACATCCTGCCTATGTCGGTCTCGATGAGTTTTTCATGTTACGCAAAGTAAGACTGGAGATTCACATGCATTGTGCGGACAGAGCCCATTGCGAAAATATTGACGGAAGGGAGGACGGGACATTCATTGTTCAGACCAGGACATTGGACACGAAATATTTCCAAATTAGGCTGATTTCAATCCTAATCTATCTCTAAGTCTTCTAACACTATAAATAGACTATGGGGGGTTCATTATCATATATGCTCAGAATTATTAGACTATAGATCCTCTTAAAACCCTAGAAACTCGTTTTAGAGCTTTATGATTCGATTCTTAAAGCGAGTTTTGTTTTGTTGATCGTCGAGTTGATTCTAGGTTTTTCTCTTTGAATACTCCTTCATGAATCAACTTGAGGATTGACTAAAAGGGTTCCCCCATAGTCTATGGTGCTTTAATTGTTAAGATCACCATAAGTTTTTCTTCTTCAACTCCGGACGGAGGGTGGCGCGAGGATCGCGTGAGAAAGCAGGGACTCGGTGGACGCTTTGAGGATTCGGGGCGTTGACGCGGCAAGGAGTTGCGGCGTGGTCGGTTGAAGGAGTTCAATCGATTGAGGACCGGCAAAGGAGATCCACGTCGAAGATTCGGTAAAATCGGGTAGGGTCGTGGGTGAATCGCCTTATACTTGATTTGTTTCTTAGTGGATTTTTGCGTGATCGGTCCCGTGGGTTTTTCACTCTTTTGGAGTTTTCCCACGTAAAAATCTTGGTGTGTTGATTTTATTTTCCGCATTTACGTTAAAATCGCATCGAGATTTTTAATTAGCCATTGTGCACCTATTCACCCCCCTTTAGGTGTTAATTACCTTTTAGATCCTAGGGTTCCATAACCTACAAGTGGTATCAGAGCGGGTATAGGTTGTAAAACAATGGCCGAGGGCGGTAATATAAATCGACCTCCTTTCTTCGATGGCACTTACTATGCTTATTGGAAAGTCCGCATGAGGGCGTTTCTAATAGCCATCGACGAAAGGGTGTGGCAATCGGTGGAATTTGGATGGAAACACCCTACCGAGGTTGTTGATACTATTACTGTCCCCAAGCCTAGAACTAAATGGACTAAGGACGAAAATGAACTTTCATCTTGTAACGGGAAGGGAATTAATGCTTCGTTTAACTCTTTAAATCAAACCGACTTCTCTCGAATTTCGGCATGTGAAACCGCCAAAGAAATTTGGGATACTCTTAAAACCACTCACGAGGGAACAAGTCTTGTCAAGGTTCAAAAGTTACAAATGTTAACTAGTCGTTTTGATTCTATTCATATGGAAGAGAATGAAAACTTTAACGATTACTACACTCGTCTTCAAGACATAGTCAACACTTGTTCCAATTTGGGTGAGAAGATCCCCGAAACCAAGATCATTCGTAAGATTTTAAGAACTCTTCCCGAGCGTTTCCGTGCGAAAGTCGCGGCTATTGAAACCGTGAAACACCCGGATGAGATGAAAGTAGATGAGTTGGTAGGTGCTCTTCAAACTTATGAGATGACTTTCCCTTCTAACTCTTCTTCTTCCAAGTTGTCTTCTAAGTCCACAGGGATGGCGCTCAAATCTACCAAAGGAGGCAACATGAACTCATCCTCTTCCGAGACGGACTCGGATGTGACTTTGGAGGACTTCGAGAAGCAACTTGCGCTAACGAGGAAGTTAAACGGAACTTCAAGGAGAGATTTCCCTCGAAGTCTTCTTCTTCTTCTTCCAAATTCAACAAATCGAAAGGGAGTACTTCTTCTTCTAAGTCTAAAAACAATGAAAATTTTTCAAAAGAATCTTCTATTGATAAGAAGAGTGGGGAAGGACAAATCCAATGCTATAAGTGTCGGGGTTTTGGACATATAGCATCGGATTGTCCGACTAAGAGCTCTAACAAGAAGAAGGCTATGCAAGCCGTCACTTGGGATGACCCTTCCGATGAAGAGTCCACATCAAGCGATGAGGAAATAAATGTCACGGCACTTATCGCACAAGATTCTTCTTTTTTGTGTTTATCTTCTATTGACTCAATCTCCGTATCTTCTATGCATGAACAATCTACGCCGGAGCACACGACGGATGAAGAATCGGACGGGGATGATATGATTGATGCATATCGTCAATTAGTTGTGGAGTCAAAGAAGATGGCCAAGCATAACAAGAAGCTTCAACGAAGAATCATTGATCTAGAAGGAGAAAATGCTAAGTTAATCGCATCGACAAAAAACTTGGAGCAAGAGAAGGACGGATTGTCGAGAGCCTACAATTCCATTGTAGAGAAGGTTGCTATGCTTGAGAACGAAAGAGAGACACGCGAAGAAAACTCTAAGTATCTCAACAAGCAATTCTTGGAAGCAAAGGAGGCGAACTTGGAATTCACAAAGACGATTATACAACTTAGATCGGATTTGAACAAGTTCTCCTCTAGAACGACGAAACTTGATAAGATGCTTGGACTTGGTCAAACCTCCAAACTTGGACTAGGATATGAGAGAACATATGTTGACCAAGTCACGAAGCAAGTGGGCGTGAACTCGACTAAGTCAATGCCTAAGGGTCAAGGTAAATTCGTTTCTTCTATCAAATCTTTTGCTAACAAAGTTTGTCATTATTGTGGAGTTCTAGGACATGTGAAGAGGTTTTGCACACAAAAGAAGAAGAACCCCACAACTCCTTTGAATCAAAGGAAAACATGGAAGCAAAAGAAGATTGATCTGAAATTGAAGACCAAACAAACTTGGAGGAAAGTGGATGATCCGAAGGTCAAGAGAATTCAAATCGTCGACAAGCATCTCAAGACGCATTCAAGTCGACCCACGCACCTCAAAACACGTAAGGTTTGGGTGCGCAAAGGTGAAATCTTTCCTTATCTTTACTAGTTGCACTTAGCTTCTTTAATGCATCAAATGAATCATCCGAATCGTATGATACATCCATTCCTTAACCACTTCGTCGGAAATTGTCCTATGAGTGTAACGACAAGAGACTCCGAAGTTGACTAATTTTCTGTTGGAGGTGTGCTACTCAATTACTATGGATGAAAAGAATGACAACCTTCACAATTTATCGAGAACACTTGTGCCATAAATGTTTCTAAAACCCTATTCTACATTCGATCTAAACATATTGAACTAAGATATCATTTCTTAAGAGAATTGGTCGAATCAATTATACTTCAACTCGAATATATTCATCTAGACACATTCTATGAGCCAATATTTAAAATGGACAATTATGCATCATTCTTTTGCATTGCTTGCTAGATTTTATGGACGTGTTGTGTTTATGTCTTGTTTTTGGAACAGTTTAACATTCTTTGACTGGACCTCATTACTTGCATGAGTTGTTTTAACACTATCTCATCCAATTTAAATCTTCTATGTCATCTGAACCTCAACATCTCTTAGAAATTGCCTTTATATATGAGTTTAATTAAGTACCTCTCTCTTGAACTATCAAAAGTAGATTGAATTTAATTGATTATTTGCATGATGAGTGACATGTATTCTTTTTTTTTTTTCTTTCCTGAAATCACAATAATATGTTCTCATTGGGGGTTGCACTAGTTGAGGGGGAGTAGTTTCAATGTTAAAAGAAGTGGAAAGAGTTACATCCCTCTTGGGAGTGTGAAAACTACCACCAATTCAAGATGTGGAAAGAGTTACATCCTTTCAAAGGAGTGTGAAAACTACCATCACATGTAGGAAAGAGCTACCACCACGTTTGTCCGGTACGTGTGTGAAGCTACCACATGAATATAAGTTTATATCTCTAAAAGAAGATCATAAGTTTGAATAGAAGTATGTGGTGGATTTCCTATTTGAATTGAATGATATAAGGTGGCCATTAAAAGATGCTCGAAGAGTCACTCCTTGAATTCGATGTGTGCATAACTCAATTGGACTATATTCTTGTGCTTATTTCAGTTTATGGGACATACGTTAATCTTTATCTATGTGGATTTGAAATTTAATTCAGTGCAACTATTGTTTAGATCTCGACAGATGTGCCTAAATTCACAATATATGAAGTTTAAATTTTTGATTGATGAATGGTTCAACATTTATGACATTTTTGAATTTTCTTGGATTAGATTTTGTTAATTTATTTCATGTACTTAATGTTGGAAACTGATCTCTTATTTGAAAACTTTGAAAATTCATTATTTTTGTAAAATTGCTTGCTGGGACCGGTCTCGGTTGGATGTCCGGACCGCACGCTCGCAGGATGAGCAACCTTGCGTGGCATCCGGACATTGCTGGGCAATGTCCGGTCTCAGCTGGAGCGGACTGCTTATAAGCCAGCACGACCGAACTTTGTTCAAAACTCACTTTTTCAAAACTTTGGTTGCACTTTCTCTCTCTAGAAACCCCAGAGTGCTTCATTTGGTCATTTTGCATCAACTTCTTTCAATCTTCTTCGGATTTTAGGTATGATTTGCACATTTTTCTCTTTTTGTGCTTATTTTTCCTAAAAACTAGGTTATTTTTGGTTTTTATGGTGTTTGATCTTGTTTTTGCTGTTTTTAATCAGATTTGTTGCTTCAATCTTGCTTAAACTTGCTTACATTTCATTTCTACATACTTTATTTCATGTTTTATCGTCAGATCTGTGCACATTTGGATCAAACCCTAGGTTTTCATGATTTTACTGTTCACAGAGGGATTTTTCGAAATTTTCTCTGTCTTTTGTTCATTTTACATGCATATTGTCTTCATTAAATCTGTTTCTTATGGCTCTAGGATGCTCTAGATTAATTTTCCAATTTATGGCCAATTTTTCTTCAATTATGATATATTATGATCAATGTGTCTTTCTTCGCATGTATGAACAGCAACTTTTTAAAATCATGTACTCCTCGCTACTAGTTCTTGTCTTCTTGATGGCAAGAGGAGGCCACAGTGCTAAACGTAGACGCTCCTCCGCTCAACAACGGGAAGAACCTCGTGGGAAGTCGGTAGTGAATACAATCCTGCGGACGACTCGAGATCGTGAGTCCCGGGAAGGGAATGGGAAAGCTGACAGGCTCTTTCGACGCAAGGTGAGCACGTGAAAGGAAAAGGAAAGTCTACAGGCAAAGGGAAAGAAAAGGCGACGGAACCGGAAAAAGGGAAGTCTAAAGAAAAAGGAAAAGGCAAGAAAAAAGTTCAGAAGCAACGATCTTCTGGACGATGTAAAAGGACAGAAGGTATTACCACTGGTGAGCCTCGATCCGCAGCTGAATCGCCTACTAGGGCACCTCAAGTTGATGTTGACCCTAAGCGCCTACGATTATATTCATCAAAGCAATGTGTCGGAGAGCGACTTGTTGGAGTAGCAAACTTGATTAAGAGAGCTCCTGGATTTCAAGCTCTATTTGAAAATGGGAATCTACATGAGATTTGCGAATTTACTGAGCGGACAGGATATGGACTTGAACTTGTCAGGGAATTCTACATGCGAGCAGGCCATTTAGTTGAGACAGATGAGGGTCCATTTGTTTTTACTACGTTAGTTCGCGGAGTTGAGATGTCGATCACTCCCGATACTATTGCGTCAGTACTCGAGATGGCAGCTCGGACTGATGGCGTGGATTATTTGAACGCTGGTTTTGATTCAGTTGGTGATTGGAGAAGAGTCTTGAATGCACTTTGTGTCCCAGGTGCTGAGAATAATGGGAATGCTATTCTGTCAAAGGATTTGAGATTAGAATATCGATACTTGAACTTTATAGTGTGCTACAATATTATGCCCCTGGCAAACACCAAGGTGATTAGATGGGATAGGGTGTTGTATATGTATCTTTTGGGACATCCTGATCTTGTTCGAGAGAAGAACATCAACCTGAATGTTCATTTTCTCATATGGAAGAGAATGGCACGAGAGATTAAAACAGCTAGTCAGAAGGATCGTCTACCATTTCCTTTACTGATTATGAGGATTCTTCGGCTACATGAGGTCAATGTGACATGTTCATCTTATGAGTATTCTCTGGGTCCGATCAGCGACACCACTATGGTTAAATCTCATGTTCAGCTCCACGGTCACTCTCCACAACGTCTTTGAGGCCACTGCTCCGCCTTCCCCACATCTGCGGGTTACGTCGAAGCCTCTATATCTTCTGTATATCGTGAGCAACAGCGCTTATCTGGAGAGCTCGTAGAAATCAGGACGGATGTTGCTAAGCTTAACAAGAAGTATGGTCGTATCTCTCGCTTCTTGAGGCTTCTTTGTGAGAAGATGGGTTGTGGAAGCTCCGAGATGCCACCTCCTGGTAGCGACTCCGAGTGACTTGCAGTGGGTCCTCTTCTTGTCGTTTTGGCGTTTTGTGACAAAAAAGGGGGAGATGATGTGGATGAGGGTGGATGAAATTTGATAAAATGTGATGATGATGTATTTTGAAAACTTTGATGATGCTGTTTTGTTTAGATAGCTTAGTTAGTTAGTTAGCTTGACTTAGTTTGCTTAGTTTTACTTGACGTTGCTCATGCTTTGAACTCTTGTACTTATGACTTTTTGCTTTTCATGTTGAATGAAAATCTTGATGATTGAATGTGGGTGTTGAGATTTCTTTTGGCAGGAACGTTCAAGACTTCAAGACTCCAGTGTCTAAGTCATAGAGTTTGTAATAGGTTGAGTTTAAACTTGTAATTTTTATTGAATCGGTCATGCAGAGGATTATCGTTTGGTGATTGCGATAATTCTCGTTTTTCTTGTTTTGAGGTATGTACGGGCTTGTATTATGTTTTGTCACGAAATCGCCAAAGGGGGAGATTGTTAAGGATTTTATAGGTTGGCGGATTTCGTGATCATGTCGGAGTCTTGAAGAGATCAAGAGTATCAAGATGAAGTTGAATGATCCAGGACTCGTCAGAGAAGCTCGGCACCTCAGGTATGTTTTAATGAACATTTATGGTGATTTACTATAAGAGTATAGTAGTTAGAAGACTTTAAAAAGCTTTAATCCGATAAATTTATGAAAAATTGATTTTAGTGGTCAATGTCCTGGACATTCCCCATTGTCCTGGATCCCGTAAGCATGTTTGTCGGGTTAACAATGTATGTCCTGGACATCTTGCTATTGTCCGATCCCGTGGGCTTTACTTTGCATATCCCGTATTAATGTCCAGGACATCCCGCCTATGTCCGGTCTCGATGTCGAGTTTTTCATGTTACGCAAAGTAAGACCGGACATTCACAAGCATTGTCCGGACATAGCCCATTGCGAAAATATTGACGGAAGGGAGGACCGGACATTCATTGTTAAGACCGGACATTGGACACGAAATATTTTCAAATTAGGCTGATTTCAATCCTAATCTATCGCTAAGTCTTCTAACACTATAAATAGACCATGGGGGGTTCATTATCATATATGCTTAGAATTATTAGACTAGATCCTCTTAAAACCTTAGAAAACTCGTTTTAGAGCTTTATGATTCGATTCTTAAAGCGAGTTTTGTTTTGTTGATCGTCGAGTTGATTCTAGGTTTTTCTCTTTTCATAATCCTTCATGAATCAACTTGAGGATTGACTAAAAGGGTTCCCCATAGTCTATGGTGCTTTAATTGTTAGATCACCATAAGTTTTTCTTCTTCAACTCCGGACGGAGGGTGGCGCGGGGATCGCGTGAGAAACCGAGGACTCGGTGGACGCTTTGAGGATTCGGGGCGTTGACGCGGCAAGGAGTTGCGGCGTGGTCGGTTGAAGGAGTTCAATCGATTGAGGACCGGCAAAGGAGATCCACGTCGAAGATTCGGTAAAATCGGGTAGGGTCGTGGGTGAATCGCCTTGTACTTGATTTGTTTCTTAGTGGATTTTTGCGTGATCGGTCCCGTGGGTTTTTCACTCCTTTTGGAGTTTTCCCACGTAAAAATCTTGGTGTGTTGATTTTATTTTCCGCATTTACGTTAAAATCGCATCGAGATTTTTAATTAGCCATTGTGCACCTATTCACCCCCCCTCTAGGTGTTAATTACCTTTTAGATCCTAGGGTTCCATAACCTACAGAAAAATGTGTAGATCTGAAGGAGAAGGCCTCTAGGAGCTTTTAGAGAGAGAGAGAGAGCTCGGTTTGAATGAGTAGAGAGAGAGAACAATAGCTGGTAACCGGTGTTATATCGTGCGGCTACAGTATTTTGTACCGATACAAGATGAATTTGTACCGGTACAGAACAACAGTAATTCGAAAAATAATTTTCTAGAAATTTAACAACATTGACACCAATTTGTCGCAATTCGTTCAAAATAGAGATTTAACTAATAAAGCACCGGAGGTGGCTCTTTGAGCATCTTTTTCAAACTATCACCATATATCACCGAAAATTCTAAAATATTCATACATATATTTTTTTTCAATCTTTTTCGGTTATACACATAATTTTTTATGTGGTAGCTTCACACACGTACTGGACGACCGGGGTGGTAGCTCTTTTCTACATGTAGTGGTAGTTTTCACACTCCTTTCGGATGTAACTCTTTCCACATCTTTTTAATCATAGGAGTTTCTCCTCCTTTTTTTTAAAAAAAAATATCCAAAATTCTTCCTAAATTAGACAATCTCACAATTAAAAATAATTTTGACGAATTTTAGTCGATTAGCAAATATCCATCAATTATAATCAACATTCACAGCCAAGATGAATTAATTACTAAGAGATTAAAATTAATTTCAAAATTTTGATGATTGTATGTAAGAAGAAATCACATATTAAATTATCGTCAAGATAATAAAAAGTGGAGTAAAATCGATAATTATTATGAATTTAGTTCAATTTGAATTGACTTTTAAATAAGGCTCTTTGAACAACCTTTGATCTCTCCAAAATAATGATTTTCAATCGTCTCTTTTCTTTCAAGTTTTCAATTAAATTTAAAAACTCCCCAAATACCTTTTCTCAAAAATGATTTACAAAAACAAACCTCGTCTAAACATGTAATGCAATGAAAGAAAAATATGCAATATGCACCAATCAAAGCATTATATAAATAAAAATAAACTAAGACGAGGAGCAAGGAAAGATATCATCTTTTCGGATCCAAACTTGTCGAATCTTCGGTTGCCGTTGCTTGTCGACGTTATGTTTGAGTTGCTTTGATTTTGGATCAACCGTTAGTCGTTTTGATGCTTGAATCTTCGATTGATATTGGCGTTGAGGCATTGACATCCGATTCACACGAGGTACTCGACCCAATTGATTTCCAATTTGATTAGTGGGGAAGCGAGTAGTAGGGAGTGCCGATTTATTCTTCTTTGGACAACTCTTCTTGATGTGTCCTTTGATGCCGCACTTATGACACATCTTTTCCTTCAAAGTTGTTGAGACTCTAGTTGTTGACATTTGATCCTTCTCAACATAGGTTCGTTCGTATCCGAGGCCCAACTTGTTCGCTTGACCTAACCCAAGCATACTATCCAACTTCGTCGACCCCGAAGAGAATTGTTGAATGTCCGACTTGAGTTGATGAACTTGCTTTGTTAACTCTTGATTGGATGTATAAGTTTCCTTAAATTGTCGCTCCAAAAATCCAATCTTATCCATATAAGATTTGATCGTTAAATCCGCTTCTTCTAGCTTCTTTTGGAGGTCCGAATTGTTGTTCAAAATCGATTCCCCTTCCTTCTCAAAAGCTTCATTCAAAATCTTCATGTTGTTGTTATCCTCTTCGAGCTCCAACAAACGACTCCTCAACTTCTTATTGAATTTCGCCATTTTCCACGAGTCAACAAGAAGTTGATTGTATGCTTCCGCTATATCCTCGTCGTTTGCTTCCTCCTCGCTTTCGCCATTATCGCTCGATGACCCATGCGAAGAAAGAGAAAGATTTGAATTAGATACAATTGAAGATAAACAAGCAACGTTAGAAGAAGGCAACAAAGAGTTAGAAATTAACGCAATATGATCCTTTTCTTCATCACTTGACGATGATTCGCCCGAAGTAGAATCATCCCAAGTTTTCGCTTGCAAAGCCTTTTGTTTATAGGTTTTCTTTGAAGGACAATCCGGTGCTATATGATCATAGCCTTTGCATTTATAGCATTGGATCTCCCCTTCAAATTCATTCTTTTTTTTTTGAAGACTTTGTAAGATTTTTATCTTTAGATTTAGAATTAGAAAAAGGTTTAGAAAAGGATTTTCGCTTCGAAGATGAAGCATTGTTCTTTTGGAAGTTCCGTCGGAATTTCTTCGTGAGGAGCGCCAATTGATGTTCAAAATCCGCAAGCGAAATATCTCCGTCGGAATCCGTGTCGTCGTCTTCTTCCTTTGTTGATTTGAGTGCAATTCCTGTGCTTTTAGAAAAAGACTTGGAATAAGATTGATTAGTAGGAAAAGTCATCTCATACGTTTGTAAAGCGCCTACTAACTCTTCGACTTTCATCTCGTCCGGATGCTTAACGGTTT
The DNA here is from genome assembly GCA_025177825.1 of Aechmea fasciata. Classification (NCBI taxonomy): domain Eukaryota; kingdom Viridiplantae; phylum Streptophyta; class Magnoliopsida; order Poales; family Bromeliaceae; genus Aechmea; species Aechmea fasciata. Next base: position 13,222,256 of record CM045932.1, read on the forward strand.
CGATCGCGGCAACTTTTGCCCTAAATCGCTCCGGAAGAGTTCGAAGAATTTTTCTAACCACTTTCGACTCCGGGATTTTCTCTCCCAAGTTAGCGCATGTGTTCACAACGTCTTGTAGACGCGTATAGTACTCAGTAAAGGTCTCGTTTTCATCCATGAAAATCGAATCAAATTTGCTTGTAAGCATTTGTAATTTTTGGACCTTTACTAAGCTAGTTCCTTCGTGCGTAACTTGTAGAGTATCCCAAATCTCTTTAACGGTTTCACACGCCGAAACCTGAGTAAACTCCGTTTGCGACAAAGCATTAAATAAAGCGTTTATGCCCTTGCCGTTAAACGAAGATGACTCTCTTTCATCTTTCGTCCATTTATTTCGTGGTTTCGGACGTAGCATTATCGACCACTTCGTAGGATGTTTCCAACCGAATTCAATCGCCTGCCATACCCGCTCATCGATCGCAATTAGAAAAGCTCTCATGCGAACTTTCCAATAGGCATAATTCGTGCCGTCGAAGAGCGGCGGTCGATTGATGTTACCGCCTTCGGTCATTAAATACAATATATCTAGATCCCGCTCTGATACCAATTGTAAGTTTATGGGGTAGCCCCAAGGATCTATCTAGATTGTACACCTAGAGGGGGGTGAATAGGTGTACCGGCCAAAAACCACAAATCTCGATGCTTTAAAAAATAAATGCGAAAAATAAAAAGCACACCGAGATTTACGTGGGAAAACTCCAAACTCGGAGTAAAAAACCCACGGGACCAACACGCGAATAAACAATCAATAAGAGAAAAGAATACAAGGTGATACCGAACTCCACGGACTCGACCTCTCTAACTCTCCTATGGATCTCCGCGCAATCCTCCTTCGAGTTGTCCACGCTCTCACGTTCGAATCCACGAACACACGCACTTCGAATCCGCGAAGCCTCTAACACGTCGAATCCACGACGCCACTCGAATCCACGAGCCAACGATCCGAATCCACGAACCGCCTTCAAACGCGCCGAATCCACGACGCCTTGCGCCGAATCCACGACGCCGTTCATGAGAGTATCATGAATATGGTGATCCTTCGCTTAGGAGTATTGTAGAAAACTGAAGAAGAAAACTCCAAGCGAAGACGAAGATCAAATCGACATATAGATATAGAATTTCAATCTCTCGATTTGACCTAAAAGAGGCTATTTTGTAGAAAATAGGTTTTAGATCAATTCCTAGCCTCTAGGGTTTCTCAAACATGTATATTAATGAAACACACGGAGTTAGAGAACCCTAACATCTTATTTATAGACTTTAGAATCAATTAGATTCGGATTCGAGAAAAATCAGGTTTTTACCATCTTGTATCAAAGACAAAATTGAATCGTTACTTTAATGCAACGACGGAAGATTATTTTTCGAAGCCCCATTACCGGTAATGGGTTTGATGGCTGTACCGGTATAGCCACTATGGTTGTACCGGTACAGACTCAGGTACAGGTCAGGTACACTTTATAAATTTTTCAATTTCCGAAAATTACAAAGTTCCGATATAATTTCTAATCCGTTAAATAATGATTTATGATTTTAATGCCTATAACTAAGTATGAATCACCATATTATGATTTTAAAAACTTTACTTGGACGTCGTGATTCACATTGTGAGCTCATTCCACTTTCTTCGAAGTTTTTGATTCTTCGACGATCTTCGATCCGCTCCGATCCTTCAAGACTCCGACTCAATTCACGAAACTTGCCAATACAAAATCCTTAACAGTCTTCTCCTTGCTCTCCTCCTCCTTCTTCTTCTCTTCCTTCTCTTCTTCTTCTTCTCTTCTTCTCTCCCTCCTTTCTTCTCCTTCTCTTTTTTTTTTTGCATAAAAGCCCCTCACTAATGCTATTTTGCATAAAAGCCCCTCCCCTCTCCATTTTCTCAACCCAGCCTACCTGGGCACTTTTCGTGCTTGGGGACCGGTCTCTCTACCCGAGGACCGGTCCCCGAGAGCACCCATGGCTGGCCGATCTCTCTGCCAGCGCTTTTTTGCGTACGGGAACCGATCCCTCCCTTGAGGACCGGTCCCTCGGAGATCGATCCCTCCGTTTGAGACCGGTCCCCGAGAGCTTGCTCTCCGTGGGACGCGTACGGGAACCGGTCTCCAATTTGGAGACCGGTCCCCACAGGGACCTTCTTGCTTACGGGGACCGGTCTCCCTCGCCAAGGACCGGTCCCCGAGAGCAACATTTGTGCGCAAAGGGTTTTCCCTGCGCACCGAGCTTACGAGAACCGGACCCTCTTACTAGAGACCGATCCTCGAGAGCCAAATCTGCAAAAGTGCAGATTTTTGCACTTTGCTCTAGTGGACGCCAATTCAGATGCATTTTTTGGGTTTTTGACTACTTCGACTTTTCCGAAGCATACCCACTAGACAATTAGTCGATTCTGTATGAAGTACAACTCTCGAATTTCGAGAATTCACTTCCTTACATCCTCCCCTCTTTAAAAGGAGTTTCGTCCTCGAAACTTATCAAATTTTCAACTTAACTTAAACTTTTACCTTATTCCTCAAACAAGTGAGGATGGTGCTCTTTCATTAGCTCCTCGAGTTCCCAGGTGGTCTCGCGATCATCATGATTGCTCCACCGCACCTTCACATAGGGAATTTCTCGATTTCGTAACTTTCGCACTTCTCGGGCGATAATCCCCACCTGAAACTCTTTATAACTTAAGTCCTCTTGAAGTTCCGGCGGTTCATTCAGCATCGCGTGCTCCGGATCATGAATGTACTTGTGAAGATTGGAGACGTGGAAGACATTATGCACATCGGCGAGCTTCGGCAAGGCAAGCCGATAGGTCACCGTGCCCACTCGCTCCAATACCTCGTAAGGCTCGATATATCGGGCACTTAACTTCCCCCCCACTCCAAATCGCTTCACACCCCTCATCAGTGAAACCTTCAGGAACACGCGGTCGCCCACAGCGAACTATATATCTCGACGGCGCTTATCTGCATAGCTTTTCTGCCTTGACGGCGCCATGAGCAATCTCTTGCGAGCAAGATGGACCTTATCTTTCGCTTGTCGTAGCACATCGAGGCCGAACTCTGCACTTTCGCCTACATCACTCCAATGTATAGGAGATCGGCACTTCTACTCATAAAGAGTCTCAAACGGTGCCATCTCTACACTAGCATGATAACTATTGTTGTAGGCAAACTCGGCCATTGACAGGTGGTTACACCAACTCCCTTTGTAGTAGATGACAAACGCTCGGAACATATCCTCCAGAGTTTGAATGCTCCTTTCTGTTTGCCCATCTGTCTGAGGATGGAATGCGGTGCTGAAATCAAGCCATGTGCCAAGGACTTCCTGCAGGCTTTGCCAAAAATGTGAAGTAAACCGGGGGTCGCGATCCGAAACGATCGATTTCGGTACCCCGTGTAATCTCACAATCTCGTCAAGGTACACATGCGCTAACTTATCTCCTGTCCAAGTGGTGTGGATCGGTAAGAAATGTGCCGACTTGGTCAATCGATCCACAGTCATCCATATTGCATCGTGGCCGCATGTCGAGCGAGGCAAGCCAACCACGAAGCCCATAGATATGTCCTTCAATTTCCAAACGGGAATTGGTAGTCTTTGAAGCTTTCCCGCTAGAAATCGACGCTCGGCCTTTACTTGTTGGCATACTAGACACTTCGCCATAAAGTGTCCAATATCACTTTTCATTCTCGGCCACCAATAATGCATTTTTAATCCTTGATACATCTTGGTGCCGCCCGGGTGATCAGCATATGGAGACCGGTGTGCTTCTCGTAAAATTTGCTCACGAAGCTCTCCGTTTTTGGGCACACATCTTCGGTTTCGAAACCGAAGTGCACCATGGGCATCTACACTGAATTCGCCGCCTCGTCCCTCCCAAATGTTACGCCGCACCTTTTGGAGTTTTGGGTCTGGAGTTCTGGTTCGTCGACGGGGTACTATCCCGGTGGTGTCTACACTCCGGAGTACACCACTTGTGGAGGAGCTACCTCCCACAAGTCAAGTGTGAGTATCGATCCATTTTCCAACTTGGGAAACCATAATCTCTAGTTTCAATGCCAATGTCATAATAGGTTTCTACCTATTTGTTCATGTCACTCTCTATGTTTTACAATATCAACTCGATGGCAATCTTGTCTCTATGTTCAATGTCACCTTTGTTTACTAAGATCACAGTCCATTCTCATATTCACACATGTATAGGGTTCTAGTCTTCATTTCTATGTTCCATTTCAATCACTAAGTCCATCTACATTATAGCAATGCATAAAGGAACAACCATACTTGTAATTACTCACTACCCTATCATGCATGAATATACTATAATATAATATGCTCAATAAGGTGAAATAGACATAGAAGGGAATCCAACGATTTCGGAATGCCCCCACCTCTAAAAATTATGGTGGAGTTGTGGTTCGAATTTCGTAGCTACCCGATCCCTAGATTGCGACCTGCACGTTAAACAGAGCCTAAATCAGGCTAATTTACACGGTAGCTCATATGTGGGCTTTTCGTTTAAACGAACGGAGTTGTCCCACGCGTCGAGAATACCCCCAATTAGGTTTTCACAAGGTCAATTAGCCTTGGAAACACCCTAGGGCAAAAGCTCCAATTTCCAAACCCTAACAATGTCATTTTGTTGTTGCTCCTAGATTGATCTCAACCCTAAGCAAAAAATAGCTTAGAATCAACTAGGAAGCACTCTAGTATCATCCTAAAGCCATTTGAACCATTCATTTGGCCTCTAGTACAATCCCTAGTTAACCACCATGAGAGCACTTGAAGCTTTCATGTGTTTCCATGGTGTTCTTTGCTCTAGTATGATTCTATTACTAGCAAGAAGCTAGAAACCTCAAAAACTCAAGAGAAAACTCAAACCCTAGAGCTCTACAAGTGAGAACCCACCTTTTGTGCCAAGCTCAACCAAAGCCTTGTTGTAGGGGTGCCCCAATGCCTACCAAGGTCTTCTCTCGAGCTTCCTCTTCTTCTCCTTGATCTCCTCTAAGCCCTAGTGCTATTCTAGAGAGAGAAAGAGAGAAAAGAGAGTGAGAGTGGAGAGGAAATGAGTGTGCTGTGAATAGAGAAGGGCCCAAGCATATATCATGTCGCCACAATTGCATTTAGACCCTCAAAACTGCAAATTTTGCAATCTGCCAGACTGGGCACTCCGTGGGCTTGAAGACCGGTCTTGCCCTCCAAGTCCGGATCCCGAGAGCAGGTGTTTTGGGACTTGTCGTTTTTCGGCAATTTTCGCAGACCAAGACCGGTCTCAGTCGTGGGGACCGGTCTCTGGGGTCCGGTCTTCACCTCAAATCCAGATCCCAAGAGCAGGATTTTCAGGACTTAGCCGATTTTTCTCCTCGCTCGGCCATCGCGCGTGCGGTCCGACCGTCGTGAGGTCCGGTCCCAGTAAGCTCCAAGTCTGAAACTTTTCCAGACTTGCAGTTTCGCTTTCTCGGGTTCCGTTTTCACCTCACATGGGTTCTAATACCCATAGCACCCATCCATAATCACTCTACTTCGGGTTCCGCTCATTTTGACAGAACTCGGCACGCTTTACGGGGAAGCGATATGCTACACCTACTTTGCTATTAATTGTATGCTTGAGAAAATATACATAATATTTTTATAAGTAAAAATTATTATTTATATATAATTTTAATTTTAGTTTATATGATTGGATAGTTTAATCTAATATTTTTCTATATAATTTATTTTTTTAAAAGCATAAATAAAAATGAATAATATGGAGATTGAAGGCGGAAGAGAAGATATGTGAGGCTGAAAAAATTTGATATTCAATTCATAAATTATTTTCCTTCATATTATAATACTATATTTCATATAATTAATTTGTATTTTGAACTATTAGACATATTTTTGTATCAAATTAGACATCAAGAATTACCCTCATTCAATTTGCCGACGGTACCTTCTTCTGTAGGGTCAAGAAAAGATGCTTGAGAAACCTAAAATTCATTTGGCAACTCTTTGAATGGGCGTATGGATTGAGAATTAATAGAGAGAAGTCGGAAATCTACTATACCGGCCAAACGCAGGGAAAGGCCAATTAGATGGCGCACTTACTCGGATGTAGAGTCGGTAGTCTACCCACCAAGTACCTTGGCTTGCCTCTGTCGATCAAACCCCCTTCCAAGGAGGACTGGAGGGGCATCATCCGTAGAATCCAAAGTAAAATCGACGGGTGCAAGGAAAGCTGCTTTCGAGGGGGGCAGACTTATCCTTGTAAACGCAGTTGTAGCATATGGCTTCCCCGTAAAACGTGTCGAGTTCCGTCGAAACGAGCGGGACCCGTAGCAGAGCGAGCAAATGTGGGTTCTAAGTGCTTCGGAACCTGTGCGTGGCGAAATGGGGTCTTGGGGAAGCTAAACTGCAAGTCTGGTGGAATTCCCAGACTTGGAGCAGCCAAGACCGGACATCCAAGGGATGTCCGGATGCCACGGAGTGCCCCAGCCGCGCAGTGGAGAAATTGGCTAAGTCCTGAAAAACCAGCGTACGGGATCCGGACAATGGTCTAAGACCAGACAATCCAAGACCGAACATCCAGCCAAGACCGGACATTGGCTGCGCAACATGCGGAAAAATGGCTAAGTCCCGAAAGGAGGGCTTACTGAGACCGGACATCCAGCCAAGACCGAACATTGGACCCAAAAACTGCCCAGTTCTGGCAGGATGTAATAATTAGAGTGTGGAGGGCTTATGTGTTATTGTTACAACACCATATAGCTTAGGCCCTTCCCCTTTCACAGCACACTCACCCTTTCTCTCGTTTCTCTCACTTCTTCTCTCTAGAAGTGCCCTAGAGCTTGGAGAACTGGGAGTAGAGATGGAAGAAGAAGCGTGTGGAGGGCTTTGGTGGACTTGAGAGCTCTCCTACAAGGTGTAGTTGGAAGAGCTCGCTACAAGAGGTAGGTTTTTGCAAGTATAACACTAGGGTTTTGGTTTTAACCTAGGTTTTTTGGGTTTTCTAGCTTGTTGCTAGTGTTAGAGAGCTAAATATACCATGAACTCCATGGAAAACTCATGAGAGCTTCATGAGCTCTAATGGTGGCTTAGTAGGATTTGTAGTAAATGCCTTAGAGATGGTTCTAATGGCTTTAGAATAGTTCTAGAGAGCTTCTCATGGGTTCATAAGCTTTATTTTGCTTGTGGGTGAGATCAATCCCATGAGAATGCCAAAATGGCATTGTTAGGGTTTGGAAATTTGGGCTTTTGCCCTAGGGTGTTTCCAAGGCTAAATGACCTTGTGAAAACCTAATTGGAGGTATTCCCGACGCGTTGGACAACTCCGTTCGTTTATACGAAAAGCCGATGTAGGGGCTACTGTGTAAATCGGCCTGATTTAGAATCTGTTTAACGCGCAGGTCGCAAACTATGGATCGGATAGCCGTGAAATTCGAACCACAACTCCACCATAATTTTTAGAGGTGGGGGGTGCATTCCGGAATCATCGAATTCCCTTCTATGTCTATTTCACCTTTTGAGCATATTATATTGTAATATATTCATGCATGATAGGGTAGGGAGTAAAGATGTGTATGGTTGTTCCTTTATGCATTGTTATAATGTAAATGAACTTAGTAATGGAAATGGAACCATAGAAACGAGAACTAGCACCCTATACATGTGTGAATGTGAGAATAACTATGATCTTAGTACACAAAGGTGACATTGAACATAGAGACAAGATTGCCATCGAGACGACATAGAAAACCATAGAGAATGACTTGAACAACTAGGTAGAAACCTATTATGACATTGACATTGGAACTAGAGTTTATGGTTTCCCAAGTTGGAAAATTGATCGATACTCACACTTGACTTGTGGGAGGTAGCTCCTCCACAAGTGGTGTACTCCGGAGTGTAGACACCGCGGGGAAAGTACCCCGTCGACGAGCCCTCGGGTGATCGCGCCTTGAGCCTTCCCCGGTAGACGGGTAATGAAACGTGAGTTTTGGGGTTAACTTGGTTAACCGGTAAGATTGGGTAAAGAAACAAGTAAAGTAAAGAGCATGCATGCATCGTTAATTACAGTCAATTATCTATCCACTAATCTTTCTTTTGCAGGCATGGTATTTTAGCATATAGTATGGTTACCACTTTCTTTTCTTTGCAATACTTATGCCTAAATGGACCTAGTGGGTAAGTCGGCGGGGTCGGTTGCCGAGCCCACTGGAAACTTCGTTGTAGTTCTCACACCACTAACCCTACAGGTCCTAGCACGAGTGCGGCGGCGGAGGACCGGGGAAAGGGGTTAGCGCCATAGCTAGCGACCACTAGAGTATATATTTTGTTTAGGCATTCCTTTGTTATACATGTATCAACTTTACTTTGTTGATCTATAATTGTAAGTTGTGAACAATCATGTAACTTTTGTGGAATGTTTAAATGTAAAGAATGATATGATGATTAAAGAGCAAATGGATGTAATAGTTTAGTTATATGCATTTGGATAAAATGTAATCAAATAACGTGTATGATGTGTACTGTAGCTTAGTGCTTCTTCTTCTTCCGCTGTGATTGTTTGTTGCTTGCCCTCGTGCAAGCCTTGTATAATAGCAAATATCCGTTGATTGCCTTATTATACTCGTAGTTGGAGCCTTGCGCGGGCAGGAGAGGCCCTGTCCGTTCGGCGTCTGTTGACGTGGCCCGAACCCGACCAAATAGGCGGGTAGCGGGTCGTGACAGATAAAGATTCTGAGACCCCAGATAGTCCTATATATAAGATATAATAGGGCTAAACTCTTAACCCGGCTTAAGCATTTTGGGAGGTGGCAAGGCCCAAGAGGTTAAGAGAGTTAAGCGTGCTAGGACGGGAGTAGTCCTAGGATGGGTGACCCATGGGAAGTTGGGCGTCACGGATGGTATCGAGCCAATTACCGGTGGAAGTGTGAGATGAGTCTTGGGTGAGCCGAGTGCGGATGACGGGCTAGCGAGACGAGTCTGACATCGCCTGGTACTTGTGAGTCTGAGCCTAACGAGGACGTCAGGGCTTAAAGGAGGGGAGATTCTGAGACCCCAGATAGTCCTATATATAAGATATAATAGGGCTAAACTCTTAACCCGGCTTAAGCATTTTGGGGGGTGGCAAGGCCCAAGAGGTTAAGAGAGTTAAGCGTGCTAGGACGGGAGTAGTCCTAGGATAGGTGACCCCCTGGGAAGTTGGGGCGTCACAACAGTACTCTCTAATCTACCTCTTTACTATCTCTCGGTCTTCACGACTCCTAATTGGGTAATCAAGCGCATCGAGGCAATACAGAGAGATTTCTTCTGGATTGGACAAATAACCACGCATGGAATAACATGTTTAGTTTCATGGCAGAGTGTGTTTGTCGGAGCAAGAAGGAGGGTGGACTAGGCATCCGCGACAATAGTACGATGAATCAAGCCCTACTTGTTAAGTGGTGGTGGAAATTTCAAACCGCCCCCCAGTTACAGCGGACTAAATTAGTTCACGACTTATTCTATTGTAGAAGAAGACCGCTGAAGGAGGACGATCGTTTAGGCCACCTTCCTACTGGTGGAAGGGAGTACTAAATCTAAAAGATATTTATAAATGGGGAGCATTTTATAAGCTGGGTAACGGACGAAATATCAACTTTTGGGAGAACCGCTGGAGTGGGGAAACAACGCTACGTTCGTCGTTCCCCGAGTTGTTTAATTTATCTCCTCGAAAAAAACCTGAAAATCAGTGACGGTTTGAGTAGCAACGGTTGGTGCTGGGAAACGATTTTGAGTTGTGACATCATTGTTAATCCTAGTGCGTACCCTGGCATTACAACACTTATGAACAGGATTTCCAATGCCCCTATTAATCAGGGGCAGGACAGTGTACACTAGCGTTGGAGCACTGACGGACGTTTTACGGTGAAGTCAGCTTATTCAGCTTTGCGTGACGGAGGCACGAGGGATGCATGTATGAGTAGGATTTGGTCGCTACGCCTACCCCTAAAAGTGAAAGTGTTTTGTTGGCTTCTGCTTAAGAAGAGGCCACTTACAGCTGACAATTTGGTTAAGAGGGGATAGACCGGCAACACGAAATGCATGCTCTGCGGATTGGAAGAGAAAACGGTTGACAACTTATTCACACAGTGCATAATTGCCAGATTCCTTATGGTATCGACCCAGGAGGATATCCAATTGGGAGATCTAGGTGAAGAAGTGCGTCAAGTCTGGGATAGATGGATAGGAAGAACGAGAACACAACCGACCGCAACCGATCTTATAGGAATTATAGCCTGCTGGTGGGTCTTGTCACGCCCCGAGCCCGCCAATTCGGTCGGATTCGGGCGCGCCGACAGACCGCCGAACGGACAGAGTTTCCCCTGTACGTTCAAGGCGTCGCAATCAATACAATTACAAGGAGGTTCCAAACAAGAACAGATATCACAATCAGATTGCATAAGGAAGTATCATAAACATAAAACAGCTACTAGCTATTACAACCATTCAACCCAGATTACAATTTTACATTAACTTTAAACTTCCTATTACAATCTAGTAAATTATACATTTTTATTACAACTTGCTTTCCTTTCCCCGCTATACCCCTAGGCTCTGTCAACTGGGGTACTTCTATCTCTGGTCTCCTGGTAGGGCGCTATCTATGGAGCTACGCCCTTGCCTCGTTCCGCTGCGCTTTCTTTTAACATAACCCCACCCCCAACACGGGGGTGAGAACTATTGTCCATAGTTCTCAGTGGGTACGGTCACCCAAGAGAACAGCTCGACCAATAGATCCAAGGAGGCACTGCAAATATGTTAGTCCAGAAACATCCACAGATATATAATTTGCAACTAACATAAAAACCTGCCTCACAATATGCAATATGCAAATCATTACCCTTTAGCTCTTAGCTTTTCTTTACTTTACTGCTATTCTTTACTTTAGCATTTCCATTCATACTTAGCTATTTACAAGCTTAGCTATTACTAGCACTATCCATTAGCTATTTACAAGTTTAGCTAGTCTTTACATTCTTTACCTGTTGGCACATATGGTACTTAGCAATTCATTTCTAAGGTCACTCTACCTCAGCTCACTAAGCCACCCGACTCGGTCTTGAGTCAATCCATTGAGGATAATCCGCCCGCTGTCTAGCCCGAGGTGTTGGACGTCTCGCAACTACCCCGGTGTCAACGACCGCCGCCTCTCGTGTGTGACCTCGTCGCGGCGAAATCGTCGCACACGCGAACCCAAATGTCACTTGACATAACCATTACGGTGGCGATCACGGCGGACTTACCCAGCGAGGACCCAAGTCATGACTTAACCATCTGGAGGCGAACTAATCGCACCTCACCCAACAATGGTTTGAGTCACTCTTTCGCCTCCCGGCGCGCCCGTATCGTACTTACCCAGCCATGGTTTCCAGTCAATCCCGGCGGTCTGATCCTCAATCCGGCTCAACCGGTATAGAACTCAGCTCGGCTCCCTCACCCGGCGGCGAAATCGTCGCACAAACGCCACGTCGGTGGTATAGCCCTGGACGGCGAAATCGTCGCACACGCCCGACACCCACTTGGTGTCCATTTCTCGGGATTCCACGAATCCGTTCCACCTAGCTTGAGGGTTAGCTAGGCCCTCAAGAGATGACCCTCTAGGTCCATTGTCTTTACCTCCTAGGTCTACTTGACACTAGGGTTCATTCATCATCACATAACCTAGGTTGACTTAACTCTAGGTTCTATGTCCTTCCATCTCGACCTATGTTTACTAACACTATGTCCACGATCCTCTTTAACCAACCTATGTCCTTGACACTAGGTTCACTGTTCTTTACCTAGATCCATTTGACTCTAGGTTTACTATATCCTACGTTCTTTACACTAGGTTAGATGTCATTCTCCTAGGTCCACATGACTCTAGGTTTACTATAACCTATGTTCATTAACAACACTAGGTTAGATGCCAGTCGATCTATATGTGAATTTAGTTCATGACTCACATTCTTTACTTAGCATTCATTTACTTAGCATTCTTATACTTGGCATTCTTACTTAGCATTCATGCACTTAGCATTCTTTACTTCATTATTTATCTCATGCATACTTGTTCTCTAGCATTTCTATATCATGCTCATCTTGTGTTTACCTATCATTATTCATCATGCTATCTCATTCATCTACTTAGCATTTTATACTAGGTTCTTTAACATGCATTTCCTATACATGGATCACATGCATCAACATGAAATTATGTTATTCTTAGACATACAGGCGACCTAGTCGCTTCGGTAAACACAACCCACCTCAATTCGCACTCCGATTGCTCGTCGACACTTGCAATCGGACGCCCGCGGCACTCTCGACCCGATTTGGCTCGGACTCTTGCACGACCAACCAAACGACCACCAAATCTCGATCCGAGACTTTGTGCCGTCGCCCCACGCCTTCAAGTTGCCCCAGTTCCGTTTTCATGAATTTTGGGCTCCTATCTTGCGTGCTGCGGACATCTGGTATGAATATATTAAATAGTCAATATCTTTGTACTCGCTCGTCGGATCACCGAACCGAGCGCGCCAACGCGTTCGTTGCACCCCAATTAGGTTTCTATGGGGTCAAATGAGATCAAACTCATCTATTTCTAAAAACCCCCTTTTAACCCTAGGTTTAGCTTTTGTGCAAAACCTACCGTTTTGATCTCTAGAACAAGCAAAAGAGAGCTTGTTCAACCTCTAGGAACTCATCTAAGAGTACTAGAGCCATCCATAGGGTGCTTAGAGCAAACCCTAGAAATCCACCATTAGAGCACCTTGAAGAACACATGATTTTCATGAGTTCCCAAGTCTCTACAAGGTTCTAAAGCTTGCAAGAAGATCAAAACTCTAGATCTAGGGTTTAGAAACCTTCTACTAGAAGATCTACCATGAAAGGAGCAAAGGCTTACCTCTACAAGAAGCCCTCTTGCACGAAGGGGAGGAAGAAGATGGCCATTGGAGTCTCCACCATCATCTTCTTCATCATCTCCTTCCTTTTCTTCTTCTTCTCCTTTTTTCTTTCTTTCTTTCTTTCCTTCTTCTCTCTTCTTTCTCGAACGTAGAGAGAGAGGAGAGAGTTCTGAGGGAGAGAGGGAGAGAAAGGGTTTTAATCCTCTCTATACACTTAACCCCTTGCCAAATTGCATTCTAGCCCCTCAACTTTACAATATTTGAAACAGCCCAAACTGAGCATTTTCGGGCTGCTGAGACCGGACATTCATCAATGTCCGGACCTTGCCCCAATGTCCGGACCTGGCCTGCGCAGGGCCCTTTTGCCCATTTTCCACACGGGTCCTGGACAACCACCAATGTCCGACCTTAGATGTCCGTACATTGGATCAATGTCCCGACCTCAGTGGTCCCTCCCCCACCACTCAAAGGACTTAGCCAAATTTTCAGCTGTTTCCGTTTCTTCTCCGTTCCAACTCACTTTTGGCCCGTTTGACCTCCGATTCGTTTCAAATTGAACCGAGACTCTCCAAACATGATTTAGATCATGTCCACATCATCATTTCACCCACGCAAGTGACGGATTTGGCTCACGGCCCAAAGTAGCCTTTCGGGTTCCGTTTCCTCTCCGTTCCAACTCACTTTTGGACTTGTGGATCTCCGATTCACTTGAAATCGCACCGAGACTTCCCACACATGATTTGGATCATGTCCACATCATTATCTCATCCGCGCAAGCGTCGGATTTAGCTCGTGGCCCAAGATAGCCTTTCGGGCTTCGTTCTCACACCTAGTGCACCGAAAACACCCGAAAGCTTCCAAACTTCACCGGAACCATTTCTATGGCCTTCTAAGCCAACATACCTCGTAACTTCAAGACTTTAAAAGTTCGATATGTGACAGGTCTCTTGGGACTCTAGGAATAGAGCGATCTTCGGAACGGCACAGAGCGACAGTCGGTATATTTAAGATTAAGCAGTCGACAGACCTGTGGAGGAAACTTAGTCCAATAGAGTGACCGTACTTTTTCTTTTTTCTTTTTTTTTCGCCTTCCGTCGAGGCCTTGCTGCCTCACCCATGTAGCTTAATTCACTTACTGAATGAATGAAGCGGTTAGCGTGCTACCTTTTTCTCAAAAAAAAAAATTATAGATAATATTCTATACAAATTAAATTATTGATCGTATGATGTTGAGAATTTCAAGCGGCTCGTTTAGGGCTCGAACTCACTCGACTCGAAATTAGGCTCGCTCGAGTTAATTTCAATCCAAGCTTGAGCTTAAATTTAGGCTCGAAATTAATTCCAATCCGAATTTGATCGGAGGTAAGCTCTCTCGAGCTCGGCTCGTTTCCACCCCCTAGCGGTAGCTCTCCTCGGGCGATGAGCTCGGAGCGATCATCACCGGGTCGTAGGAGTTTCTCCCCGATCGGGATTGAGAGTTGGTGATTGTGTTGAGGGCGAAACCTCCGGACTAGCCATGAGATTGGGCAATGAAAATATAATCTTGCATTCATCATGAGCATTCTATCGAGCATAGCATTATTTATTGTTCAAGCATATTAGCTGCATTTGTTAGTTAGTTACTATCCATTCTTTCTTCTATTATGCCTGATTTAGACCTAGTAGGAAAGTCGGCGAGATCGGGCTTGAACCCACTGGGAACTTTGTTGTAGTTCTCACCCCACTATTTTCACAGAGCCGGGACCGAGCGAGCCGGCAGACGATCGCGGTAAGGGCATCGCACCCTAGACAGAGACCGCTTGAGAGACTTTATATTTTGTAGTTGCATACCCTCTTATTATCATCTTTTGTACTTGATGATTATAGATGTCTAAAGAGATTATTGATGTTAAATGTAAAAGTCATATTTTGAAGAAATTGTGATGTAAAAGAAATGATGCAAGGATATAAAAGAATCTAAAGTAGAACACATGTATGTGATTTAAAGTTAATCATATTACTTGTTTACTTGTTTAGTTAGTACTTTCACTTTGGCTATTGCTTGCCCTTGTATAAGCCATTATGTATGTTTCCACAAGTGCAACTTTTACACTCTATTGGTACTTGTTGTTGAGCCTTGGGCGGGCAAGGGAGGCTCTGTTCGTTTAGCGTCTGTTCGACGGTCAAACCGGCCAAATAGGACCTGGTTCAGGGCTTGACAGTAAGTGTACCATCCAGCAATGAGGCGTTAAGATTGATTCGCACTATTTGGATTACTGTGCTTTATTTGCGACAAGCCACCAGCGGTACAGCAGGTTCTAGTTCTTGCACCAACGAGTTTTCTTGCACTGGTTACAGAGTCATTGCACCATTTAATTAAATAAATCATTACACTAATTAGGTAACTTCCAGACGATTAAGTATACAACAAAATTCGCGCGCATTAATAGTGCAACATCGGGTAAACGAGCTAAACTAAGCTCATAAGGTTGTAATTTTATCGTAGTTATCGTTTTATGGTTTCAAGGTAATGGTGCAACGAGTCCAAATCTTGTTTGAACTAGTTTATTAATGGTACATTATTATCTAGTAGTGCAACGTTTGTTGAAAATGATTGTAAGGGTTACTGCGGCGGTATTATTAGTTCCACATCTTGAGTAATAGTGTAATAAAGCTCAATTCGGTGAAGCAAAAGAATGAAATATAGAGTAGTTTTTACAACCTGTCGTAACAATGTAATGAAAGAGTGCAACTATGTTTTTAATAGTGCAATTCGCTAATAACAGTGCAACGACTTTTCGGGAAATGCATCTGAAGAATGCATTATTTAAACTAAACGAAAAATGGTTTGTATATTCGCCTTATCTTCCCGAGGCAGCTTGGATATACATGTCGGTGTCTCTTCGCCTCTGCGAAGAGGTAAAGTAAACATACACTTCCGCAAGCATTATATGCACCCCAGCACAGGAAAGACAATATTCCACGCTATTCGCCACACCAAGTGTTTGCTGTTCGATCCTTTCCCCCAACGCGTGAGGCTTCTTTAAACCATTGCACTATTAAGTCAACCGCATTGCTCCCTTACAATCTTAGTTGTAGTCTTTTACCCTATGTTGCACTATTAATCGCTGTAATCATTGCACTATTAATCCTGTTGTATTTAATGATAACGATGACGTGTACGTTATATTCGATTAAGCCACGGACGACGCCTGCGGGTGCGGAGACAATTTGTTTTGTTTAAATATGGATTGTTCATATGCATTCCCCGTTTACGGTAACACTACCTTTGGTGATGGAGGTGGAGTCGACAACGGCGTTCGCCGCAAGGGGAAGCGCAGCGACGGAGTACGAGATGGAGCCTCCTCCTACTAATCCGTGGCGCTTCCTCCTGCGAGGAACGCCGTTCGTCGCCTTCGCCTCCTTGACCAATCGTAGCGTCGCATTAACCTCGTCGCCTTTACGAATAGATGAGTCACCACAGCAGCCACAAGCAGAGTTCGAGGAGGAGGCGGCTCGCTCGGAAGGGTACTATCCAGCAATGAGGCATTAAGATTGACTACGAGGAGGAAGCGGCTTGCTCGGAAGAATAGGAACCAGCAAAGATGCGCTAACAGCGGCTGTCATTATCTAGAATACTTTATTTGCCTTGAACCCGGCAGGTCGTGGTAAATAAAGCACTCTAGATAGTGCAATTCAATCTTAACCCCTCGCTGTGGTGGCTGAGATACGGCATCCGCCGACGACGACACGACATCGAGGGTTTAAGATTGATTTGCACTATCTAGAGTGCTTTATTTACCACGAGCTGTCGGTTCATGGCAAATAAAGTACTCTAGATAATGAGAGTCGATGTTAGCGCCTCTTTGCTGGTTCCTATCCTTCCGAGCGAGCCGCCTCCTCGTAGTCTCCTTCTACACTCTCCCCAGGCCGCCTATACCTGTTTGCGTCGGCTACGTGCGCGTAGAATTACAGACAAGCTTATATGATTCCATACTTTTGTTATATAATTATTTGTACAAGTTGGTTCTGTATCTATGTAATAGAATGTTGTATTTTATGCAAGTCCTCTTTGTATGTTACAAAGTATTATAAAATCTTGTAATTTGCATCAAAAGAAATGTGTTATATTTGGTTTAATTTTGTAGTTACCTAAATTGGAGTTAAATCCTAATTGGGATTGGATTTAATTTGGCATATATGGATTATAATTAGGAGTGTAATTCTAGTTGAACTCGAATTAGACTCTAGTTAGGAGACATGTATTATAAATACATGCTACGGCCAAATTAATCTCGCCGCGACCAAATTAAGAGCCATGCACAAATTAATTAAGCCTTTTGGTGCGTACGGATGCGTGGAGAGAACCGAAGCAAGTGTTAATTTGGTGAATTAAACTGAGATAAAAAAACTAGACGGCAATCACATTAGCACAGGATGTTATGTCAGTTTCTTTGTTTGAAATTAAAAATGGAAAAGACAATTTCACTAACAGAATTAACACATGAAGGCACAGGAGATGACAGTTTCTCAATCCAAATCAGTATTCCTCAGGCGTACGTTCTTGAATTCCATAAAGAAAGAGATGATACAACTTGCAGAAAATAAGGAAGAAAGAGTAAAATGTGCCGGGTCCATCAAAGTGCAGCGCGTGATGTTGGTCGGGATCACTTGTCCACACCGTCCTCAATCTTGTTCTTGCTATCGCACTCCTCGCCATCCATGTAGCGCTTCCAGTACCAGTGCTGCTTCCACACCCGGTTGGTCATCTCGTCAATGGGCACGTTCTTGGTCTCGGGTAGTAGGAACATGGCAAACAGCGCCATAATGAGGATCCGGCCGCGAAGAAGAAGAAGATCCGGCGCGCATGTGGCACATCATGGAGAGGAAGGACTGGGCGATGATAAAGGTGAAGAGCATGTTCGAGCTGACCGCAAAGAAGAACCCAGCCGTCCTCGTCTCGAGGGGGAAGGTCTCGCTAGGGATCAACCATCCGAGAGGGCCCCATGACCAAGCGAAGCTCATCACGTAGAGGCATACCATCACTACCACTATGATGGCCAAGTGTGGCGAGAGGTTGTTGTTGGTCTTCAAGTGCGGTAGGATGACTCCAATCGCGATCTGCCATTGTTCGAAAGCTCAACGATCAAGCGGTGAATATCACCCATGAAAATTTTGATCTCTCGCTAGCTCAAGTTACAATATATATTGTTTCTTTTTCAAATTTTTGAAATTTCTTCAGAAATTTGTTTACTGAATTCAATTAGATTTAATTGTTTATATTAAATCATGTTTGAGTTTATCATATGACTAGGCCTTGTTGGGTATCGTTTTATTTTCTACTTTCTCAAATAAAATTTCTGCACACAAAAGTATTAGAGTTGAGAGTAAATTATCCCCCGTATATACTTGTATCCAATATATTTTTCAGACAATAAAAAGTAAAAATATAAAAATAGATTTTTTTTTTTACTTGCAATTTTTTTATAAAATTGTCATCTATTCATCACTGGGCCTAGATCAACTTCAACTATATAAAATTAATATTTTTATATTAAAAAAATAGTAGTACGTGATGTGTTGGTTAGTTACTTTATTTTAATAATTAAAAAAAAAGAGACAATGGATGACGGGCTAGTGAGTGTAGTATTTCTAATTAACCTGAGTGATGAACATCTGAATGCAGGCTTCGAGCAAGAGCATCCTCCTCCCAACCTTGTCGACGAGGACGATGGAGACAATGGTGGAGAGCACGTTGACCATCCCAGTGATGACGGCGGAGAGCGAGGACCCGTCGCTCTTGAATCCCGTAGTGCGGAAGAGCACCGGTGCGTAGAACATGATGGCGTTGATCCGCGTGAACTGCTGGAAGACCTGCATGACAATGGCGATGACCAGCTGTGGCCGGCTCGACCGCTTCATCAGGTTCTTGAACGGGCTCTTCACCCTGCCGTCTCGCACGCATACACGATCTCGTCGTACTCGCGTCGACATTGTTGGTGCCCCCGATCTTCTTGAGCATAGCAAGCCCTCGTCGAGTTTCTTGCGCTCGATGAGGCTCGTGGGGGTCTCGGTGATCGGGAGCGAGCCGAAGAAACGGGATAAGCGCCGGACGCCCGCAAGTCCGAGCGAGAGCCTCCACCCCGTGGGTGCGAGGTTGGTGGTAAAGTAGTTCACCAAGTTGGCAATGAGGATCCCGATCGTGACGTCGAGCCGGGAAGAGGATGTTGAGGGCGCCGCGGATTTGAACCGGTGCGATTTCAGACAAGAATAAGGGGACGGCTTGGTTGCCAAAGCCGACGCCGACGCCGAGAAGGATGCGGCCGATGATGAGCATGGCGAGGTCGCGGGCGGCAACGTTGAGGATGACACCGATGAGGAAGAAGACGGAGGCGGCCTGCATGGTGAGCTTGCGGCCGAACTTGGTGCAGCTCTTGGAAGCGAAGAAGCTGGAGACGAGGGCAGCCAGGTAGAGCGAGGATGTGAAGAGCTGCAGGTCCTGGTTGTCGTACTTGCAGTAGTTGTCCTCCTTTACTTGGTGCTTCTTCACATACACTGCCGGAAAGAATTCCTCCAGGAAGTCGTCCATAGATGTCACCCCTCCTGCAGTCCCAAAAATCAAATTAAATCCCACAAATAATATATTTCTTTTAGACTAGTACACCATCAAGAAATTTTTACAATTTTTTTTTTTTTTTTTTTTTTTTTTTTTTTTTTGCTACGAGCGGTGGAGCAGTTAATTTTAAAATTTTTATTCAATATATCCTGGATTCGATTTCGAGCTTAAATATATAGAAGGATCGATTACGAAAACCATAGAAAGCTCAACTAATAAAAAAGAAGAGAAACATCGAGATGAATTCTGAAAACCCTAGATGGTTCAACAAAGGAAAATAAAAAAACAGCAATAATATGTTCTTGATGATTCAAAAAATCATGGATATTTCAACTAGAATTTACAAAGAAAAGCACCAAGATGAAGTTCCTTAGGAAAAAAAAAATCCTAGATAGTAAGACAAACACACAAAAAAAAAAAAGCCTAGATAGTTAGACACACAAAAAAAAGAAGAAGAAAGGAAGAAGATGAAAAACATCGATGATTTTACGAGATTAGATGTCGTGGCCAAGAACATGAGACCTCACGGTGGCGGCGATGATTCCGCAGATCACGACATAGACCGTGATCTTCCTCGAACTCCTTCGGAGGCCCATTCTTCTTTGGACACAACGATGGCGCATATTGTCTTCCTTTTATGATCCAAAATATCTAGTATCACCCTTCCCCTTCACCAATCTCACTCCTAATTAATATATATATATATATATATATTAATATATATAAATATATTATATATATTATATATATTAATAAGAAGTAGACGAGAGGTAGGAGAGAAAAGGAGATAAAAAAAAGAAAAAGGAGAGAACGATCACGATAGGGAAGGGTTTTGGAATGAAGAGTATGTGTGTATGCATATATAGAGGGACAACCTAAAGGGTAGATGAGAAAGAGATGGACATAATGGGGTGGTGCGCTGGAATTTCTATAAAAAGTGAGGGCAACGGATAGATATATCAGTTAGGATTTAGAGGCTGTAATTTGCTATTTATTGGTAAAGAATCGTGCTTAGCTGTTTTCCATATGTGTGGAGAGGAATACGAGGAAAGAGAAGGAGAGAAAGAGAGAGAGAGAGAGAGAGAGAGAGAGAGAGAGAGAGAGAGGAAGTCGCCTACTGGCCTTAAATGGTGGCTATTTACGTGCATATATCTTGTGCTAGATTCTTTAGGCGGGTCCAAATAGCTTATCTATTATAACACGAGTAACTTATCTTTCAAATCAATAAAAAATAATTAAAAATATGATAAATTGTAATATATAAGGCACTAAACTTTGAATAAGTTTTGCTATTCTCTAGGGTCATGTTTGACTCGGATAAAACAGGGATAATAAAAAATTATCCCTATTATTTCGTGAAATAGAGTATTCTTTTAGTTTGAATAATATTATTCACGTCAAATTTTGTTATTTTCTATTATTCGAGTATAATTTGGGATAAGCTCTTCATAGTTTTGGTAGAATATCTCACTACAACAAAATATGTATTTTGTGACAAATTATTAGCGGTAATTGTGAAATGACCGCTATTGATTAATATTTAATAATACTTTAGCGATAGTTATTTTAAATCATAAACCAAATTAACCCGATCACAGTATCCTAACCCCATCCCACCCCTTTCCTTTATTGCGTCGACCTCCTCCCTCTCTACCATCATTGCCTTCTCCTCCATCTCCCTCCAAAGGCGCCGCTCCCTCAAGCTCTAAACCCTAGCCCCACATGTCTCTTTCTTCCCCCTCCACCTCCCTCCTGATCCTCTTCCTTCTTTGCTCCTCAGGAAGGAGTGCCCTAACACTGAGTGTGGGGCGAGGACGTTCATGGCCAACCCATTATTCATCCCCAGTTTCGATCTCCGATCCATTCGCTCCTCCTCCGCCGCCGCCGCCTCCCTCTCCGCCTCCGCCTCCACCTCGCGCCCGTGCCCTTGTCCACCCTGCGAATCCCTTCTCGCGTAGAACGCGCGGAGGAGATCGGTGGGAGGGTGAGAGTGCTCTCGTGGTGGTCATCGATCCAAGTGTTCCTAGGGTAATTCTCCGAACCCTAGTTTCCATTTCGATTCGATTTGGTTTTGCTCGATTCCCTCTTCCAATTACCCAACCCAATTGATCCTATCTTAAATATACCCCACCCCTCCCCTGCGTCGACCTCACACAAGCACCCTACCCTAACGCCTTCTGTCCCTCTCCTCCTTCCCGAGCTCGAGCTCGAGCTCTCCCTCGTCCTCCGCTTCCTCTCCAAGCTTCGATTCCGTCCCCAAATTGCCTTCGCTATCGCCCTGATCTTCGGCCCCGCTAGGACGATCCTCGACCTAGCAATCCGATTCGAGCACTCGGCGGTACCGCTTCTCGATTCGTTGCTCTGATCCATTGGTAAGAGCTCTCAATCTCAAATTCTACAATAGGAATGGAAGAATCGAGATCTACCATTGCTCTAATATCTATTTACCTTCAAATCCATAGCTGTGTCTAATTCCTTCTACTCTAAAAATCTCTATCAATGACGAGTCGTGCGGATTCTCAGGTTTATTCACAGGTTTTAGATCTCTTTAGCCAATAAATATTTAACATATTTTCCTTTTTATGGGTTGGAATGTAAAGAAACTTCTCCTAATCCTTTTCTTCCTGTTTGTTGCAGCAATTTTCTTGATTTTAGTTAGCATTTTAGTGTTCAAAGACTCCAAATACTATATCACAAATACAATGTGCATCATCACAAAGGTTTTCTCTGGTCTTTCTAAGTAAAATGATTTGTTATTTTGAGTTGATCATACCATATTGTATGATAATTATGCACAAAATTTTAAATTTTCTGCAAATTATACTAGTTCTCTGATTACTTTGGTCACTTCTAAGTAAAAGCTTGAAAATTAAAGAGACACAAGTTTCTATTTTTCATCTGAATCATAGTTATAGTAGAAACTCGAAAATTAAAATATTGCATTGTATAATTTCTCTTGCAGTGGAGATTATTAAATCTAAAATCCGGAAGTTTGATTTAGCCGTAGAATCTAGTTCAAAGGTTTTGATTGTTGGGCAAATGTAGGTATAAAGATCCGCCTGCTTATGTATCAATTTTTGATATAGGTCCTGAATTTTTATTTTTTTCTCTCTCTTGGCTTTCACTTGTTTTGATTAGAGTTATTTTAGTCAAATTACTTGGTATCCAATTATACAATATGATAAATGACGAGTTATTTTTCTCGGGTAATGACATAGATTTATTATCTGCTAATCGTTTTGAACAAGAAGTTTTAGGATTTTAACTTAATTATGCTTTTCAACGAGGACAGCTGAAGAGGCTTGACCATGCTGATCATAGATACAAACACAAAATTTATGCATGACTTTTGCAGCACATAAAGGTTCATTCTCCTTTGCGAAAGGAGTGAGCATGAACTTTAAGTTCATATTACTTTTTCATGATTATGACTTGCAAATAGCTCAGACTCTTCACAAGAATTATCCGGAACCATTGAGGAATGCTTTTTGCCATCATCTTAACCTGCTACTCCGTCGAGAGGTCGAGTGAAATTACACTTTAAAATTTGATCAGTATACATATATTTTCCTTTGAATTTCTAATAATTTCTTCTTAAATAAGATCGTCATAATATAAGCTGTTGACCAGTGATGATGATCTCTAGAATAGAAGATTAACTATCCTGTAGAATTGCACAAATGTGTATTCTTTGATGTCAATAATACGATTTATTCAGGCTGTGCATTACTCCGTAGGTCATTAATTTGTTCTTAAAGAAACGTGGAGCTAATTAGGATTCGGTTGTACTTCTAAGCTTTGCAATTTGCTGTCTATATCCATGCAAGAAAACTATCCTAAGAAACTTTCTTTCTCTAGTACAAAAATAGGATTGAAAAATATTTTGCCCGAGGATAAATTGGCCTTTTTGAATCAGCCCCCTCTACTTTATTTTGATTGTGACTTCCTCTTACGCCATGCCATAGGGGACCTTCATTAAAAAAGTGTATAACAAATTTGTTTAAAATTAATGATGTTTGGAATCCTGTTTAAAATTTATAAATTATTGATGTTGTTTGGATGATAATTTGAAAACATGATGAGTTAAATTTGTTTTCTATCTCCTAGAGAAAACCCATTTAACGCGTACTTTCATAAATTAAAAAAAAGAGTACAATATAAAACTATGACAAATGTATTGTACAAGTTTCCATATAGGGTACACTAAAATTGAACTTCTTCCATAGGATCAGCACATGTTTTCGTAAAACAGTCAAGGTAGATAAATAAGCTATGTACATAATTTTCCTACTGTACACTATCCTCCCTACTCTAAATAATCCCTATTAACAAAAATATCTGCATTTATTCTAATTTATTACATACTAGAGATGCCTAACTAGTTTATTTCTTTTTAGAAATAAACTTAGCAAGAAATGTGAAGCAATTAGGCTTCGAACTTAGGACCTTGGGTACCAACTACCAAGCCCTTTGCCACTTGTGCTAGGGATGATGCGGTAATACCTTACTAAATGTTGCTTATAAGAGCTCATCTCTATAGTTTCTGGAACCTGGATATGCAGGAAATAGGTGTTTGTTGAACAATTTGGTGCCTAAGCGATATACTAAATTCTTAATATTCACTTAGTGTTGTAAATAGCTTGTACCGATTCAGTCTATACCCTTGCATGTTTACTAGATTTCCGCAACTATTGTTTGATCTGTAGTTCAATAAGATATATTATTATTGTTTTCTTTTTCCTTTCAAGGGCAGAACTTTGGACTAAAATCAATTAATGTGGGTACCTGCAAAATTGCTGAATTCTAGAGAATTCTTGAGTTTTGATGGAATTACCTTGGGTTTTCCTCTGTAGCTGAACTTTTGGAAGGTTAGTAGAGAGCTTAACTTCACTCACAGCTGATTGGATCATTGTTGGAGCTGATTTGGAGGTTAGTAAAAGATGAATTTTTGGTAACTCGAGTCTTCCAACTTACATATTCTTGTGCTGAAATTTCAGCTTTTTAATCCATTTTCAACTTCTCTTGCTAAGATTTGTTGGTAATTACTAGATGTCACCTGTGTTGAGGAGCTGAGGGTTAACTTAAATAACTCCCTTTCTTGGTTAACTTAAAATCAAGGGCATTAACTGAGATTCATTGGGATCTGAAATTTTGTTGAATGATATGATTAAGATGTACTTGCTGATCTACGATTTCTAAAACTTCCAAATTCACTTTCTTGGTTTATGTTACAGTTAATGATTTGTTATATTTTCTAAGCTCGTGCCTTGAATTTTGAAAGACAACTGAATGATTGGATATAGATTTTATAGAAAAACTGCTTCTCCGTAGACGTAAGAGACACAATGAAAACTACTCAAGCTCAATTATCATAGAAATGACAATGTAAAGAAGCTTTAATAACAAAGATATTCCTTAAAGTTTGATCTGAATTTCAATTTCATCCTCAAATTTCCAATTGTAACATTTTAGTCCCTAAAATTTGATTCCCACTGTAACTACATCCTCAGAATGTACTGAAAAGTTTGAACCTAATTTTTACTGCGGCCCTCAAAATTTTTCTACCTTAACACAGAAAAGTCTACTTAATTTGAGTGCTATTGTTACAAAATGAAAAGAAAAGCTAGACCAAAACAGTAATCTGTTTATATAGTTGAAACTTACCTGTTGTTTCAATTAACGCAAACTAATTTTGCATGGTGTTTACTTTTGCAGTTTATTTACCTCTTGAAGTACATATCACTTTACCTTTTGTCACGCCCCGCCACCCGCCTATTTGGTCGGGTTCG
Organism: Aechmea fasciata; assembly: GCA_025177825.1. NCBI lineage: Eukaryota > Viridiplantae > Streptophyta > Magnoliopsida > Poales > Bromeliaceae > Aechmea > Aechmea fasciata. The sequence goes on from CM045932.1 coordinate 13,247,578, forward strand.
GGCCACGTCAACAAACGCCGAACGGACAGGGTCTCCCCTGCCCGCCCAAGGCTCTAACAACAAGTATAATTTGACAAATCAAAGAGAATTGCAATTATACAAGGCTTACACGAAGGCAAACAACAACACAGCGGAAAAGTAAGCTCTAAGCTAGAATATAAACCATATATGAACTTGATTACATTTTGAACCAAATACAAGTAAACTAGTCTATTACATTCTTTTACCTCTCATACATCATTTCTTTTTACATTTGCATTCCACCAAAATACTTGAATTGTTTACAACTTGACATTTATAGTTCAACAAAGTAAAGTTGATACAAGTATAACAAAAAGGAATGACTAATGCAATACTCCGGTGGCCACTAGCTATGGCGCTAAACCCTTGCCCGGGTCCTCCGCCGCCCCGCTCGTGCTAGGACCTGTAGGGTTAGTGGTGTGAGAACTACAACGAAGTTCGCAGTGGGCTCGGCAACCGACCCCGCCGACTTACCCACTAGGTCTATCCAGGCATAAGTATTTCAACGAAAATGAAATAGTAACCAAACTATATAAGCTAATACTATGCCTGCAAGAAAGAATCAGATAGATAGATAATCGAATTTAAATATGTTGCATGCATGCTCTTTACCATACTTTACTTTACTTTACTTGGCTCATTACCCAATCTTGCCGGTTAACATAGTTAACCCCAACAAACTCAAGACCCAAAATCCCTCACTGAACGGGGAGGCTCTAAGCCTGCAAGACCCGAGGGACCGTCCGTCGGGGCCACGATCCCCTAGGTGACTGTTCCGGAACTCACCGCTTGAGGAGGAGCGACCTCCCTCAAGCCAAGACTTGTCAAGAGTATCGATCTAATCCTCACATTGAGGATTCATAGCCACTAGTTACCATGCCATTGTCAATGATAGGTTTTCTACCTAATCATGTATATCATTCTTGCCATAATGCCACTAAGTTAAACTATGTTTAACTAAGGTCATATCAATGCCAATCTCATCCCTATGTCAAGTTCAACCTAGAAGCTCTTTAGAACCATCCTTGACCCATTAGAACCATCCATTTGGGGTTTACAACAAACCCTAAGAAATCACCATGAGAGCACTTGAGCTCTCATGGAGCTTTCATGGTGTTCATAGCCCTAGCATGCCTCTAACACTAGCAACAAGCTAGAAAACCTCCAAACTTAGAGAAAACCAAAACCCTAAGCTTAAACTTGCAAGAACCTACCTCTTGTAGCAAGCTCAACCAAGGTCTTGTTGTAGGAGAGCTCCAAGATCCTCCAAGAAGCCTCCAACAAGCTCCAAAGCCCTCTCCTCCAACTTCTTCTCCTTCTTCTTCTTGCCCTAGAGCCTCTCTAGAGAGAGAAAGTGAGAGAAAAGAGAGAGAGAAGTGAGTGTGCTGTGAAAAGGGGGTGTTGGGGGAGCTTATTGTGTTGTAACAATATCCAAAAAGCCCCTCAACTTTTTTTATTTCGCACGCTCACGAATCGTCACGACCATCCCATACCTAGATGGGGGAGATCTCAGACTTGATGGGGTGCTACAGTTGGCAAAAATCCGAGAGCAAACTTCCCTAAGCTTTCAAGAAGATCCGTACTCAGCACAGTGTGACTTGTACCCAGATGTGGGCCATAAACCGCCAAATCCGAGAGCTCTTCTTCTCTGTGGCGGCTATACGCATGCATACACCGTGGTCAGACTTACGGAAGCTCTGTGCTTGTGTTTTTCGCGCTGTTTCGACTCTACTTCGCGCCGAACGACGCCAAAACCTTTTTAACTCTTTTAGATTATCTTCTAACCTTTCCAAGAGATTTGAAATAGCAATTGGAACATGTCCAACTACTTTATTCTCGCACTTTAGTCAATTTTGCCAAAGTCCGATCTTATTGTCAAATTTTTGATATGCTACATTCTCCGCACCTTAAAATTAGTTTCGTCCGCGAAACTTAACGCATACCTTAGCCTGTCGACTCGAACAAGTGAGGGTACTCCTTCCTCATTGCGTCCTCAAGCTCCTAAGTGGCTTCACGCACTGCATGATTGCTCTACTGGACCTTGACGTAGGAAATCTTGCGATTTCTAAGCTTCTTTTCACCTTTACCAAGAATACAAACCGGGTACTCTTCATAGGTCATATTCTCGTTTAACTCCACCGGTTCATACTCCAATACGTGAGCCGGGTGGCGGATATGCTTGCGAAGATTTGAAACATGAAACACATTGTGCACTCCCGCAAGTCTTGGCGGTAATGCCAGCTTGTAAGCAACCGCACCAACCCGTTCCAATATCTCAAAAGGTCCGATATATCGGGGACTTAACTTCCCCCGAACTCCAAACCTTTTTATGCCGCGCATAGGTGACACTTTCAAAAATACGCGGTCTTCAACCGCAAACTCTAGATTCTTTCTCCGCTTATCGGCATAACTCTTTTGCCGAGATTGCGCCGTCGTGAGTCTTTGTCGGGCTAGGCGGACTTTCTCCTCCGCCTCCCGCACAACATCGGGGCCAAGAGCCGCTTCTCGCCCACGTCGCTCCAATGAATTGGAGAACGACACTTCTTATCATAAAGGGCTTCAAATGGGCGCCATCGCAATACTCTCCTGATAGCTATTGTTGTATGCGAACTCCGCCATTGGTAGAAAATCGTGCCATCCGCCCTTATAGTCGAGTACACACGCCCGAAGCATATCCTCAAGTATCTGAATAGTCCTCTCCGATTGACCGTCACTTTGAGGATGAAATGCCGTGCTAAAATTGAGCCGTGTACCCAAAGCATCTTGCAAGCTCTTCAAAAACGAGAGGTGAACCTCGGGTCCCGATCCGATACAATTGACACCGAACCCCGTGTAACCTCACAACCTCGTCGAGATATACTTGAGCTAGCTTGTCTCCGACCAAGTAGTGTGGATCGGCAAAAAGTGAGCCGATTTTGTCAACCGGTTCACAACTACCCAAATCGCGTCGTGCCCGCCTTGTGACCTAGGCAAACCCGTCACAAAGTCCATAGCAATGTCTTCCAACTTCCACACGGGTATTGGTAGACTTTGCAATTTTCGAAAGCGACGCTCCGCTTTTACTTGTTGGCACGTGAGATATTGTGCCACAAACTCTCCAATGTCCCTTTTCATACCCGGCCACCAATAATGGAGTTTCAAGTCTTGATACATTTTGGTGCCGCCCGGGTGAATGCTATAGGGTGATTGGTGTGCTTATTGCATAATCGCCCTCCGAAGATCATCGTCCTTGGGCACACACCAACGGTTTCGATACCGTAGTGCTCCGTCGGTCCCAACGCCAAAATCCTCGGCGCTACCGCTCTCTACTTCGCCCCGCACCTTTTGGAGATATGGATCGGAAACTTGCAATTCCTTTATCTTCTCCAATAAGGTGGGTTGCACGATCAACATAGAATCGTTGTCGCACTCCCGGCGCCACCACTTCAAGTCCTAACCGCTGCATCTCCTTGTGCAATGCAGGTTGGGGTGTAATTGCCGTCGCCAAATTTTTCGCCGACTTTCTACTCAAAGCATCGGCCACGACATTTGCTTTCCCGGGGTGATATAGAATAGTAACATCATAGTCTTTAAGCAATTCTAACCCCCGCCGTTGTCGCATATTCAACTCTTTCTGGGTGAACAAATATTTGAGACTCTTATGATCCGTGTAAAGCTCACAATGTTCCCCGTACAAGTAATGCCTCCAAAGCTTTAGCGCGGAAACGACCGCCGCTAACTCCAAGTCGTGAATCGGGTAGTTCTTCTCATAGGTCTTTAACTGGGGCGAAGCATAAGCTATAACCAGGCCATTTTGCATAAGAACGCACCCGAGACCAACATAAGATCATCGTACACGACATACTTCTCCCGGCGTCGGCAAAGCAAGCACCGGAGTCGTCGTTAATCTTTTCTTAAGCTCCTCAAAGCTTCGCTCACATTCGGGGCTCCAAACATACTTTACCCCTTTGTGCGTAAGGCGCGTTAGTGGAGTTGTTATCTTGGCGAACCCCTCCACGAATCGCCGCAGTAGCCCGCAAGCCCCAAAAAGCTCGAATTTCCGTTGCACTTGTCGGCGAGGCCAATCCTTAATTGCCTCAACTTTCTTTGGGTCCACCGAGACGCCGCCTCCGTATATAACGTGACCCAAGAAAGTAACCTCCGATAGCCAAAACTCACATTCCTTCAGTTTGGCATAAAGCTTCTCTTTTCGAAGCGTCTCCAACACGATCCTTAAGTGCTCTCGTGTTCTTCCTCGGTCCGAGAAGATACCAATACGTCGTCAATGAATACCACGACGCACCGGTCCAATAGCGGACGGAAGACTCTATTCATTAAGTCCATAAATGCCGCCGGGGCATTAGTAAGCCCGAAAGGCATAATCGTAAACTCATAATGGCCATACCGCGTACGGTACGCCGTTTTGTGCACATCCTTGGGCCGTATCTTCAATTGATGATACCTCAATTGAAGGTCAATCTTCGAATAAACCCTTGACCCTTGCAACTGATCGAATAAATCGTCAATCCTCGGCAACGGGTACTTGTTCTTGATTGTGACCTTGTTCAACACGCGATAGTCAACGCAAAGTCGAAGTGTGCCGTCCTTCTTTTTCACAAACAGCACCGGAGCTCCCCACGGAGACACGCTCGGCTGCACAAAACCTTTATCGAGCAAGTCTTGCAGCTGGGCTTTAAGTTCCTTAAGCTCCACCGGTGCCATTCTATACGGAGCCTTCGAGATTGGCGCCGCCCCGGGGATTAAGTCAATGACGAACTCAACTTCCCTGTCCGGGGGCAATCCCGGTAACTCACGAAACACATCCGGGTACTCGCATACCACCCGAATGCTACTCAATTCCGGGTGCTCCCTTTGGGTATCCACAATGGTCGTTAAATAAGCCTTGCAACAACCCTTGATCATTCTCTTCGCCCTCACCGACGATATGGTCGCCGCGAAACGTGCACCCTTACACGTTTGGTAGACCATTTCTTCTTGACCAGGTTCACGAAAGGTGATAACCTTCCTCTCACAATCAATAATGGCGTAGTACTTAGAGAGCCAGTTGATCCCTAAGATCACGTCGAATCCCGACAACCGCTCGACCACTAGGAGATCGATTGGCATAATCCGATCTCCAATTTGTACTGGGCAATTTTCGCACTCCTCGTCCACAACAAAAGAGTGCTCGATAGAGTTGACCCACCAATGGTCATCATGACGCCCTATTTCTAACCCATGAGCCTTGGCGAACGATGCACTTATGAATGAATCGAGATGCACCGTATCAAATAATGCTTTAGCTCGAGTGCCTTGGATCGAATAATACCCGCCACCACATCGTCCGGAATCGTGCCGGAGTCGATCGCTCCTCCACCCGAGTGGCAAAACCCACCCACTAGGTGCTCGAGGTGCCTCCGCCGACGAGGTGCCGACGATCGTCCAGCCAGACATAGCGGGTGGCGATCCCGCCAACCGTCGCGTGAGTGTCATCGAAGGCTGCTGAGGGTGCAGGTGATGCACTGCCCGGACACTCGCGACCAATGTGGCCCGCCTGGCCACACCGAAAACATCGCCCCTCCCGCTGAGGGCAGGTAATAACTCGGTGGTTTCCGCCGCAGATAATACACGGGTAGGCGGTCTGACTGGGTCCGCTCCGATCGCCACGCCACCGTGTTCGCCGAGGTCGAGGGCCGCTTAGAACTCGATCGCCCCGCGGAACCACCCGATGCTCGTTTCTTGGACTTTTCTCGTCCTTGTCCTCTCAAAAGCCTCGCGCTCCTCTCGCGCAATAGCGTTGCCGCGCTCCACCCAAAGTGCGCGGTCCAAAACCTCTCCATAGGTCTTCAGCCGGAAAGCATCAACTGTCTTGAAAATATCCGGCCTCAATCCACGCCCAAACGCTTTTGCCCGGTCCCCGGCGCCGTGGACCAAGCTCCGCACGCAATGGGTCACGTGCGTGAATTCCCTCTCGGATTCGCGCACTGTGCGACTCCCCTGCCTTAGCTTGCGGAAGTCCTCCTCGATCTTTCTTTTATCGCTTTCGGGGAAATACTCCATCAATAGCATCTCCCGAAACGTCTCTCAAGCCATGGTAGTATCGTTCAAAGAACGATCCTCGTTCACTTGCCTCCACCAAAGGCGCGCCGACCCCTCGAAACAATGGGCCGCCAAATGTACCTTGTCCCGCTCGAGGGTATAGAAGTCCTCGAACAAGGATTGCATGGCGATCAACCACGTCTCGACCATCCACGGTCCTTGTCTTCCCCGTTGAAGGTTGGTGGTTTTAACCGCTGAAAGCCGTCAACACCGCTATCGCCCGTTCGCTCCGCCTCGGGGGTGTTGTGATCTCGAAGCCGACGAACCCGGTCGGTGGTACTACCGCCATCCGGTACCGCCGCCGCCACCGGAGGTGGTGCCGCAGCTCAACAGTGCGGCGTCGGGTCCCGAGGCACAGCGCCGCCGCCGCCGCCTCGCCGGGCCACCAAGTCGTGGAGCTTACTAAGCTGCTCCGCCTGCTGATTCATAGCCCCGGCCAATGCAGCTACTTGGGCTTGCAACTCGCGTACATCGCCCGATCCCGATTGCTCGGGCACCTCAGGAGGTGGTGCCGCAGTGGATCGCGTCTTACGAGGGCGTCCTCGTGGTGCCATCACGTCCTGAAACGTAGCACCCACATTAGTACTCGATACACGTGACACTTACACGTTCCAAATAACTACCCAATTAAGCGAAAGCAACAAGTAAAAACGAATTTCAACTCTTGCGGTCGTGTGGTCGGCCGCCCCACGCGATTCCCTTAAGTAGAAACAAATTAATACTTGAATTCATCTCTAATTTCCTCTAGAGACGTTTTACTGTTAACCCAATTGACTAGCTTTCGCGTTTACTAAATCCACGTTAAACGCTTCCTAAGTCCCTAAGGTCTCCAATCCTAAGGTTCCTAAGTCCATCTTAGACCTTTGCTTACTTCCGTTTACGCCCTGATACCACTTTATCTGTCACGCCCCGCCACCCGCCTATTTGGTCGGGTTCGGACCACGTCAACAGACGCCGAACGGACAGGGCCTCCCCTGCCCGCCCAAGGCTCTAACAACAAGTATAATTTGACAAATCAAAGAGAATTGCAATTATACAAGGCTTACACGAAGGCAAGCACCAACACAGCGGAAAAGTAAGCTCTAAGCTAGAATATAAACCATACATGAACTTAATTACATTTTGAACCAAATACAAGTAAACTAGTCTATTACATTCTTTTACCTCTCATACATCATTTCTTTTTACATTTGCATTCCACCAAAATACTTGAATTGTTTACAACTTGACATCTATAGTTCAACAAAGTAAAGTTGATACAAGTATAACAAAAATGAATGACTAATGTAATACTTGGCCACTAGCTATGGCGCTAACCCCTTGCCCCGGTCCTCCGCCGCCCCGCTCGTGCTAGGACCTGTAGGGTTAGTGGTGTGAGAAGTACAACGAAGTTCCCAGTGGGCTCGACAACCGACCCCGCTGACTTACCCACTAGGTCTATCCAGGCATAAGTATTTCAACGAAAATGAAATAGTAACCAAACTATATAAGCTAATACTATGCCTGCAAGAAAGAGTCAGATAGATAGATAATCGAATTTAAATATGTTGCATGCATGCTCTTTACCATACTTTACTTTACTTTACTTGGCTCATTACCCAATCCTGCCGGTTAACATAGTTAACCCTAACAAACTCGAGACCCAAAATCCCTCACTGAACGGGGAGGCTCTAAGCCTGCAAGACCCGAGGGACCGCCCGTCGGGGCCACGATCCCCGAGGTGACTGTTCCGGAACTCACCGCTTGAGGAGGAGCGACCTCCCTCAAGCCAAGACTTGTCAAGAGTATCGATCTAATCCTCACATTGAGGATTCATAGCCACTAGTTACCATGCCATTGCCAATGATAGGTTTTCTACCTAATCATGTATATCATTTTTGCCATACTGCCACTAAGTTAAACTATGTTTAACTAAGGTCATATCAATGCCAATCTCATCCCTATGTCAAGTTCACCTTTGTTGACTAAGTTCCAGGTCCTTTGTCACATTCATACAAGTAGGGTCCCTATTCACATGTCTCTATAGTTCCATATCATTTACTAAGTTCCATAACATATATAACGAAGTAATGAAGTTCAACCATTGCATAAATAATTTCTACCCTACCATGCATGAATTTCTATACATATAATATGCTCAACAAAGGAAAATAGACATAGAAGGTAATTCGATGATTCCGGCATGCACCCCCCACCTTAGAATAATTTTGTGAGGATGCCCAAGAAGTTTCACGATCAACCGAAGCCTAGGTTGAAACCTGTTACGTTAAAAGTGAGCCTAATCAGGTCATTTTACATAGTAACCCCTATATCGGATTTTCGTTTAATTAAACGGAGTTGTCCCACGCGTCGGGAATACCCCCACTTAGGTTTCTACAAGGTCAATTTGACCCTAGAACCCCTATGCTCAAAAGCCCCAATTTTGGGTGCTCCAACAATGCCCTATACCAAACCTAGGGTTTTGATCTCATTCACAAGCAAAAGATAGCTTTAGATCAACCTAGAAGCTCTTTAGAACCATCCTTGACCCATTAGAATCCTCTATTTGGGGTTTACAACAAACCCTAAGAAACCACCATGAGAGCACTTGAGCTCTCATGGAGCTTTCATGGTGCTCTATGCTCTATCAAGCCTCTAACACTAGCAACAAGCTAGAAAAACCTCCAAACTTAGAGAAAACCAAAACCCTAAGCTTAAACTTGCAAGAACCTACCTCTTGTAGCAAGCTCAACCAAGGTCTTGTTGTAGGAGAGCTCCAAGATCCTCCAAGAAGCCTCCAACAAGCTCCAAAGCCCTCTCCTCCAACTTCTTCTCCTTCTTCTTCTTGCCCTAGAGCCTCTCTAGAGAGAGAAAGTGAGAGAAAAGAGAGAGAGAAGTGAGTGTGCTGTGAAAAGGGGGTGTTGGGGGAGCTTATTGTGTTGTAACAATAGCCAAAAAGCCCCTCAACTTCTTTTATTTCGCGCAGTTCACGAACTGCTGTCAGACCATCCCATACCGGTATGGGGGAGATCTGTACCGGTATGGGGTGCTACAGTGGCAAAAATCCGAGAGCAGCTTCCCTCGGTTTCGCAGCATCTGTACCGGTACAGGGTGACTTGTACCGGTATGGGCCATAAAAACTGCCAAACCCGAGAGCTCTTCTCTTCTCGGGTGTGGTGGCTATACCGGTACAGACACCAGGGCTGTACCGGTATGGAAGCTCCAGACTTGTGTTTTTCGTGCTGTTTCGACTCTACTTCGTGCCGAACAACGCCAAAACCTTTTTAACTCTTTTAGATTATCTTCTAACCTTTCCAAGAGATTTGGAATGGCAATTGGAACATGTCCAACTACTTTATTCTCGCACTTTAGTCAATTTTGCCAAAGTCCGATCTTATTACCGAATTTTTCGATATGCTACACCTTTCATCTTTTTCTTGTCAAGGTGGGCTCTATAGAAGGAAGAGTCGGCGTCCACCATTTGGATGATGCACAACAGAGTAAAAACTTTACATTCAAATGCCACACAGAAGGCACTGAGATTTACTCTGTGAACTTATTGAACTTTCATCCTGTAAGATACTAATCTTAGTTTTTAAGTGTAAGAGACTTTTCAGATTAACTTATGCTTCTGTTGTTCCTTTATTTGTGCAGGTCCAAGGCACGTTTGCCACTGCAGGATCGGATGGAGCTTTCAACTTCTGGGACAAAGACAGTAAACAAAGACTTAAGGTATTATTAGGACAGTAGGATTTTCACAGTAGAATTCAACTTTTATGTGCTCTATATTAATAGATTTGTTTCTTATTATTCATATCTCCTCCGATATGAGTTGTGGTGCATGTTATGGTTCTTGAAAGGTTTTACACATCTGTATTATTTCTTCCTTCTATTCCTGCTTTTGAATTCTGCTTAAGAGGGTGCTGAATGTAGACCGGAGATAGTGTAAATGTATGAAATGACACAGAAAGGAAGTGCTCATTTGTGCTTGAGTACTTGAATTTTATACATTAAACATCATTATTTATTAGTATGAGATGCATGAGAAACATCATTATTTATTATTATGACATGCATGAAATGATATCCACCTGTTCCGTGAAGCATCTTCTGGGATTGACTTGTTTGCGCATGGTTGAACTATAAAACGCTCAAACATTTACATGCTTTACATTTGGCTTTATTTTGTGCTCAAGCATTTCAATTATTATCTTGTTCAGGACTTGCTCTATTACAAAGTCATAGACACTCACCTAGCATGCTAAGTGAACTAACTCATGGAGGCACCGAAAGAACTTATTCAAGAAGCTGCACTATACCATCCATTTGCTGAAGCTGCTTACACGGCTACTCGGTTAGACACAATTTTATATCATCTCATCTTTTGTCCAACTACTGGCTTTATATTTGATTATCGTCTTGATGCAGGGACCACTAGCTACTTGATTTTGGACGGAACCCTATTTTATTTCCTTGTGAATGGTCTTATAGACAAGGGGTTTTAACTCCATGGACTCATAACAGGTATCTAATGCCGATTATCCAATTTAGTCTTAGTAGTAACATTAGCTTGCTTGTATATTGTACCTATTTTCTGCCATTAGATATTATTCAGTAGGAAATACATACAAATAGACCAGAAGCTTTTGTATAATTAATAGATTAAAGGATCGGCACTCGGCAGACCACTATATTGGAGCAAATAGTATTGATGCTTCATGCTTGTGTCTGCTTCAACTATTTTTGTTTGAAGTTATTCTCTTGGGATTCTCTTGGGAGCAAATAGTTCTTTTTCATACATCTCAATTTAGTGACATGGTAATTAAATATCTTGTAAATTCTAAATATATTTAGCATATTTCTTAATAATATTTTAACCATTTATTCTTATATATTTCTCTTGCAGATTATACTTTTTAAGCTCATGGATTTTTTCTATTGGAATCTTCGCTCTTTAAGGACGAGTCTTCTTGAAGTGTAGTTATACTTCTTTATTGGAGCACATGGAACTTTCCTTCCGCTTATAAATTTTTTTAATTGTAGTTTAGTCTTCTTTTAGTTTGAATTTTCTTAAGTTGTCTAATATTTGATTGACATTTGTTTTGTGATAAAAATTGATTTTGACATTTATTTGTACTCATAATACTTTTGAGAATGTAATAAATTTTTAGATGCAAATTATTTAATTTTTGATGAAATGTCGGGTTCTTAGTATATATTATTTGTGCATTATTTTTTGAAGCTTTTGTAGTGATTAATTAAATATATGATTTTTTTAATGATGATTAAATGCCTTTTATATTTATTGACAATTTATGATTAATGTTTGATATTTTATAGGTAAATGTATTTTGCTTTTAGTGGCGATTTTAATTGCCGGTATGGAGTAATCTTTAGCGGCTATTGTTTTGTTTCTTTACCTGGCAATATAATTGCCGCTAAATTTTTACCGACCCCATTTATGGTGGCAATTATTACAATTGCCGGTAAAAGAGATTAACGGCGATTTTATATTAGCGGCTTAATCGCCGCTAATCTATAGAATAATTGCCGCTAAAGGATAATTTTGGTGTAGTGGGATTCCATTACCGTATAATTTTAACTTAGTTGAATATAATCTATGGTAGCGTATAATTTTAACTTAGTTGAATATAATCTATGGTAGCGTTTGGTTCGGAAATAAGGGGGGAATAATGGCTTATTTCCTTCTTGTTCCCAAACGGTATGTTTGGTTATCGAGAATAGTAATTTCTTTTTTTTGGAACGATATACTGTTCCGCCGTTCTGGAACAAGTTTGTTCTTTGATAAGAACAAGGTTAATTAAAATCTAAATTTTATTTTAATAGTAGTAAATTATTAATTAATGTAATTAATATATTTAAATCATTATTTATTACTTTAATAATTAAATAATTAATTAATTTACTATTTATAATTAATTATTAATAAGAACTAGGCTTATGCTATTAATAGCACCAAGTCATTGGTGCTACCAAGTTTTGGGTAGTTGGATTGAGAGATATGCGTTAAGATTGTGTGGGCCCCTTAGGGTTAAGTGGGTGGTTGGTTGAATAGTATGATCTAACGTGAAAATGATCAAAGGGTGGATCCAACGGAAAAACTTGGTAAGACGGAGACCTCCGTGCTATTGATAGATAAAGAAATTTAATTTCTTATTAAGAATTAGATAATTATTATTATTAATTTATTATTTATAATTAATTAATAATAATAATTATTATTATTATTTATTACTAATTATTAATAATTAATAATTAGATAATCAATATTATTATTAATTTATTATTTATAATTAATTATTAATAATTAATTACTATTATTATTATTTATTAATAATTATTAATTATTATTAATAATTAGATAATGGATATTATTATTAATTTATTATTTATAATTAATTAATAATTATTATTATTATTTATTAATAATTGGATAATCAATATTATTATTAATTTATTATTCATAATTAATAATTAATTAATAATAATAATTAATAATTATTATTATTTATTTAATAATTAATTATTATTATTATTATTATTAATTAGATAATCGATATTATTAATTTATTATTTATTATTCATAATTAATTAAGAAGAATAATTAATAATTATTATTATTTATTTAATAATTAATAATAATAATTATTATTATTATTAATTAGATAATCGATATTATTAATTGAGTGGAACTAATCTTATCGGTAGTCTGCTTTTACTACCGATTTGTTTTTCGATGATAGAGCTTCCAAATTGACGATCGACTAGTTGAACATGATCTATATCATTTGAAGTGTTTAGAAATCAAATTTCAAATCTTTCGACTTCATTTGCCTAATGATCAAACGGTTTCAAAATTTATAATTTTAATGGTCGATAAGAGGCGTTTTCTCGTTTAACTGCGTAAAGATATCCAAATCAATTGAATTTTTGTTAGAAAATTCTTTAAACTATTTAAAACAAGATCTATACTCTTGATCTTGATTACAAGACTCCTATTATCATTTTTTAAAGAGTATTCATTTTAAGTTTATTTTTATGTCCACTTGATGGATAAAAGAACAATATCGAAAGTGCGTGAAACGTGATTTCTAGGTAGTTTAAATAGTTTAGATCATTTTTAACTGAGCGATCATCAATTTGGAAGCTCTATCTTCGAAAATAAATCGGTAGTAAAACGGCTCGTTTACTACCGATAGTATTCTAGTTCAACTCTTATTAATTTATTATTTATAATTAATTAATAATAATTATAATTATTAATAATTAATTTCTTATTTATTTTTAAGTAATATTTGTATGTTAATTAATTACATAATTTAATTTTAACTTCAAATTATAACTCTTTTTCCTCTTATTCCAATCTAACTATCCAAACATTATTTACCTTATTTTTAGGAACAACCTAATTTTCATTCAAACGTAAAATTGATCTAGTTACCGCTTATACCTGAACTTGTATCTATCTTAGAATTTGTGAAGACCGAAATTTTGACTGTGCCATTTGACTCTCTGTTGACGATGTTTATGTGTGTAATTTAATTACATAAGCACTGGTCAAGTTTCAGGAGAAAATGAGCTAAAACGGAAAAGTTACGCGACTGAAGTCGACTTAAAGTGAATAGTAACTTGGTTTTAGGATAAGTCGGGAATAGAAGTTACGTTCGGTACGTGTCGATTCCAAATATAGGCTTCCAATACTCGTGATAATCGGAACCGCTGGCACCGATTTTAATTGAATTTCGATGCACGATTGTTGAGAAAAAGGGTCGAACGATATTACATATATAAAGTATATATGTTAATAAGTTGGTTATTACGGAATTGAGGAGAGATGGGTTCGTTACGAATCGGAGACCAAATCCAGCAAAACGAAATGCTAGATTCGATGTTCGCGACGTTGATCGCGACGTTGATCCGATCGGAAATCCGACGGACGGATCTCCGGAATTACAAGATGATCGCTAAGGGGTCGATGTGTAATAATCGAATTGTTGGAGAGAGGATGGATTTATCGTGAATCCGTGACCGATCGAGGCAAACCAAAATCGTGGGTTTGATGTCTTCGATGTTCTGATCGCACTGGCGCGATCCGTTCACAAATCGGACGGACGGATCTACGGAAATTGCACGTTGATCGAGACGAGGTCGTTGCGGACAAATCGGTATTTTCGCAAAAGAGCTTATATTTTATGCGCCGAATTGCGAGGTTTTGAATGTAGTTGGGCATACGCGTGAGATTCATCTATTGGTAGGGACTAGAGTGCAAATGGATGGCTGTGGAGGGCTAAAATGCAATTTGGCCACATGTATATAAAGGTTAGTTTTAGGGTTTCATGGAGAAACCCTAAACCATGGCCTCTTCATCTCCCTCCATCACCCCAAACCGCCTCCAACTCCTCCCTGCCATCTCGTGCGCGCGCCCCCGGCCGCCGGCAGGCAACTCCGGCCGCCGGAAAGGCCAGCCCAACCTCCCTCTTCTCTCTCTCTCCCTCCAACTTGTTCCCTCCTTGGCCGTATAACCCGAGAAGCCCCATCACCCTCAGGTAAGCGATCCATGGCCGAGATCCGTCGCGGCGTGATTCCCCGGCCGTCTCAGTTCACGGCGCCGCCGCTTGCCGGCCGAAGCTCGCTTGGTCCAGACGCACTGCCGAGCCGCCAAACCGCACGCGTGCGCCGCAGGCTCGGAACCGGCCGCGTTGCCAACCTCGACCCTCGGCGAGCCCCACCGCCGGTCGGAGCCGCTTGCCGCCGGAGCGCGCCGCCGCCGCTCCGTGGCCGGCCGCCGCCTCTGCACCCGAGCCCATGCCAAGATGGGCCCGCGGCTTCTCGCGCGCGCCGCCGCCTCCTTCTCCTCCTCCAACCTCCGACGGTCACTCGCCGTCGCTCGGAGCTCCTCCGCCCATTCCCGCAACCGCCGCCGCCGCGGCCTCTGCGGCCGCCCGGACATGGTGCGGGTCAAGATGGAGCCCGTATGGGCTCCGGCGCCGCCGTCGCCCACCGTTAGGAGCACCACCCTTCCTCGGCCTTCCGCATGCGGCCGCAACCGTCCGGACTGCGCGGCCGCGCCGTGGCCGCGGCGCCTGGAGCTCGAACCCGAGCCCGTGTGCTCGGATCTTCCCGCGCCGCCGCCGCCACCTCCCGCCGCCGGCCGGCGTGAGCACTGCTCCGCCCGGCCGGCCCCACCCATCCACCGTCGGCGCCCCCGTCGCCGGAGCTCCTCGCCGTCGGATCCGAGATGACTCTTCTCGGGTTGGGGGACCTAGGGCATCAAGGTCCGCCGTCGTCGCCGCCTTTCCGCCGCTCGCGACGCAAGCCCCGACCACCGGGACCCACGGAACCTCCCCCGGCCGCCGTACCCGCCGTCCGCCGCCGCCGCCGTGCCGTGGTCCACCCCCGCTCGGTAAGTGTTAGAAGTAGGGCTTTATTGTGGCGGTTCACTGTTCCAAGCTACCCGGCCTTCCCGATCCTAACGGAAGGAGCACGGTGATCGTGGCACCTCGCCGATCACCGTGCTCACTTTATTTTCTCGTCGGAGAAGCTGCGTTTCGCCGATTTGGCGATGTCGGTCATTTTTCGAGCCTTTTTGGTCTGCCGTCTCGGCTTGCGCGCGCTCGTTCGAGACCCGAGGTCGTTCCGATGCCTCCGGGCGGGAGCACGGTGATCCTCTGTCGCTGACGATCACAGTGGTCACCTTATTTGGGGTCAACAAGTCCCTGGTTAGTGAGAAATTGCATGTTTAGCATGCAGTGCGCGCAGTTTGCTGAACTTCGGGTTGCTCCCGCGCTCTCCACAGTGTCCGGAATTGCTCCGAAAGGTGAGCACGGTCTCCGGCACGCCGAAACCTATCAACGAGCGTATTGGTTTGGCTGAATGTGTTTTGGTTAGAGTAGTCGGACCATAAAAGCCCCGAAATCACATGAAATAGTGCGATTTCGGGTAATTCGGAGGGCTTTTGTGTAATTGTGCTCTTCGTGGCTGCGGTGGACAGCAAGTGTGAGTTGTGGGTAACTTTTGGACTGATTGTCCAAGGTCCCAAGTCCTCGTGGAGTCCGGAAAGTGATTTCCGGCGCGTTTCTTGGCGAAATCCGTCGACGGAACGCGGGTTCGGTTCGGAATTATTCCGATAGTACTTTGTGAGTTATTGTAGTGTCGCTGAGCCTTGTTGGCTGATCACTCGCGTCATTTCGAGGGTTTAGAAATGACGGGTGAGCGACGGTAGGTTCCGGCGTCGAAATAGACACTTCCGGGAACTCGTATTCGTATAATTATCCGACGATAATTGTATTGTAGTGTTATCTTGTATTTGCTGCCAAAACATCCAAATATGAGTGTTTTATGGCAGCGGGTGACTCGTGAAACGAGTGGGTGAGTTCCGGGACAGTTCGTGGGTCCCGACGGAGTCCCGGTGAGGTTTACGGGACTTCCGGCTCAGTACGGCAATTGGTTTTGGGAAACCGATTCCCGTGGGTTTAATGGTGGAGTTATGTGTTCGGTGTTTAGTATTTGTGGGTTAGACACTAACCTGGTGGACCTCCTTAGGTCCAGTTGATGTTTCTTCTTCAGGTGACAGACGCGACAGTTGTATAGGTGGGTACTTCGATCCGACGTCCGTACAGTGGTACACGCTGGTGACGTTCCTTCCACCTCATCGTTTATATCGTTTATCCAAGATATATCTTGCACCTGTTTGTTAAAGTATTACTCTACTCAGTGTTTCCATGCTTAGTACCATGTGTAGGAGTAGAGTAGTTTGCTTCTTATCAGCCTATGACATCAGTGACCTGTTCGGTCAGTCTACTTCAGTATACTCAGTGACCTGGTTGTTCAGTTGGTCAGTTCTCGTGTTTCCTTCAGTAGTACTTGTATACAGTTGAGAGGATGTTGAGTTGTTCCATCCTAGTTGACCTGAGTGGTCAGTTCTTGTGTTTCCTTCAGTAGTACTTGCATACAGTTGAGAGGATGTTGAGTTGTTCCATCCTAGTTGACCTGGCTGGTCAGTTTCTTTCTCTACTCAGGACCTGGTTGGTCAGTTCCTTTGCATACTTTGGGCCCTGGTTGGTCACCACTTTCGTACTTGGGACCTATTTGGTCACCACACTCGCACTTGGTACCCGGTTGGTTCTTCTCGTTACTTGACGACCCACGTGGTCGATGGGCCCCGGGGGCGGATTGCTCGCCAGTTGCCGATGGTTAATAATTGAGCATAATTGCATAATCGCCCGATACTCGTCCGCACGTCACGAACACCGGTCCGATCCACCGCATAAGTGGGGTGTTCTTTTCCTAAAAGTGGTCGCAGAGGTTCGACCCGTGAGTCCCGGAGCTTTATCTTTGGGGTTGGATGCATGGTAGAGTAGTGGGGGCATTGGCTTGAGGTCGCGGTACTACCGACCAAGAGGCTTCGCACGAGGTCTGTGGTACACCAAGAGAGCATTGGTTCGATTGGGTACTTTTGAGCTTCTATACCCGTTGACGCATACTTGATGTTTGTTGTTTCATATCTTTATATCTCTCTCCATTTACGTGGTTATCAGAGCTACTGTACTCCTCTTATCTACTCCTGTGGCTATCTCCGCGAGGTATCCTTTGGGAGTGGAGACATGTTTACATGTTCTCACCCCTCGCCTTCTTTTTCGTGACATTGCAGTGGTTAGTGGACAATGGTGAGGAGCGAGTCTAGTTCGCGACATAGCTCCGTCCCTTTGTCTGCTATTCCTTTACCCTTCCCGTTTACTTTGTTTACGACTTAGACATTTATATGGTTCATGTTCTCTACTTATACTTTGGGATATCAAGTAATATTGGGTTTTCATAATGGTTTTGGATTTATGTTACAAAACGGTTTTCTACCCCTCGTGGTAGCGTTTTAAAGAAAGAAAAGGTTTCCTTGTGGGAAATAGTTTTTAAAAGATTTTATCGTGGATTTTATAACTTAGCATTTCAAAACCAGTTTCCGAGTAGGAAACATTTCAACCGATAGATATGGATTTATGAATGAATAATTATGGATAACTTTGTGGTGAATGGTGTTTGGATGTGTATATTGATTGTAATTATATCCGTACACTTGGTTGTGGTTGTTTGGTCGTATTTCGGACTCTATGTACTTGTGCGATGCCGTGCAAATACGGGAGACTACGTCCGTGTGTACAGTTGTCTCTCTGTATTTGTGGCAGGTGTGGCATGTCCTTGGGGTCAAGGTTTATAAAAAAAAAAAAAAAAATCCGCTGTTTTTATACTCTAAAATGACCCGGGGCGTGACAGATTAAAGTGGTATCAGAGCCAAGTAACAACCACAATACCATTCACAGGTTGTTTTGAAAAAGAATTTGAACTGAATAAAAAGAGAACTGAACCATTGGTTAGGTTGACCCTAGGAAGACCTACGGTTTATAGGCACGTAAGAGTGCGGGGTCTGGACTTGTGTCCTAGATTGCATTCGAGTTGGGTAAACTCAGAGTGCACGGTTATTTCCGTCGGTGTTACGATTTTCGCAGAAGCTCGTGTCGCAGTCGGGAACAGTGGTGGTGCTTCTTTGGTGCTTCTTTTGGACAGTGAGTGGTGGGGCGGTGTTCCCCAGGTCGGTGTTCCCCAGGTGTAGTCACTCCTGTTAGATGGGGCCTGAAAGGGCCAGTACTTGCGAGCAGAGGCGAGTGTCCTTACTGCCGACGCCTATACCACTGTTCTGCTTAGACACGGGAGCTACTGCGAGTGCCTTTACTGAGACAGTGCTTCGACCAATTTCGGTCGTGACTTCTTTGGGACTACATGGGGGTAGTCCAGGGTTTGGTTAGCAGCTAGCAGCTGTTTCGGCGATTGCAACGTTGGTGTTGCCTCGCAGGTATTCTGAGTAGGGTTGTGACGCCTACTCCTTCCTTGTTCGCTGATGGAATCAGCGGTTCAGGTCTTTTGACCTTGATTTAAGGATACGTCAAATTGACGTGTACTAGACTCGGTTAGACACAGTCTTGGGGTCGGGTTTTCGCTGTCGGATACGTCGTATTCGATATCCTAACACCTGAATTGGTGTAATACGGGTTCGTCTGTGGTTGACCATAGGAGTTGAAGTGACGTGGGTTACTCCTGGGTATTGATTGAGTTCCTGGAGCTTCGAGTTAAGCTCGATTGTGGTGCGGAAATCGGTTTGAGAAACCATTTCCTAAAGTCTCAGTTGCGTGTTCGCGACTTAGTGTCGCCTGTAGCTTTCAGAGATTGAAAGCTATGGACTCCCAGTGAGTCGGTTTAAAGTCGTCTGGTCTCGAATGTCGACTTATAAAGTCGATGTTTCGATGACGTGAGTTGTGAACTCAAGGTTTAGTAAAGAGGTGTCAATTGGATTGATACTTTGAAGTGTCACGCTTCCAACTCGATGTTGGTAGTGGATCTCGGATATTTCGCCTTTCTTTTGATAAGTACATTGGCTGCAGACAATGTACTGTCGAAAGTCGGACGAAATACCATTTCCCTGTTTGGGACTTTTGGA
This sequence comes from Aechmea fasciata, assembly GCA_025177825.1. NCBI lineage: Eukaryota > Viridiplantae > Streptophyta > Magnoliopsida > Poales > Bromeliaceae > Aechmea > Aechmea fasciata. The sequence continues at coordinate 13,267,163 of CM045932.1, forward strand.
TTGGGTTAGTGTCTTCTCTCTTGCGAGACAATCTCTATAGATAGTCTTATGAGAAATCTTGAGTGTTGATCATTTATGATCACGTAGCGAGCCTGGGTTATTCCCTGGCAGGTTTTGCGCAGCTGACTTATCGTCACTGCTGGTGGTGTTGACTCTAGTTCGAGTCTGGGTGTTCTTAGTTCTTTAGTTGTGCTTCCCACAGCTAAAAGGTGGTGTGGTTAGTAGTCTCGGTCTGGTTACCGAGCGGTTCGTATCACAGTTGTGAGTGACTTGAGCCTAGTGGTTGTCTTCGTTTGTCACCGTATGTGATAGTGTATAAGGTTTGCGACTTGGCTTAACGTGCAAACCTTGGAATAGTATGCTTGTCCAGTCAAAGTGGTGACAGGTGCGCCTGGGTCTCAATGAGACGGATGTTTGGGTGTTGCTGGGAACATCGATCGCTAGGGTTCTGGTATGGACGACAGCGACAGGGTCTCATGGAGACGGATGTTGAGCATCACCTATGGTTAGTATCGCATATGCGATTGGCGACCTGTGCATCAAATGATGGACTTGCAAAGAGCTTTTGGTGGTATGTTGGTAATGGATTAAGTTGAGGAGACAAAATTATCTAGCTCAATTAGTGTTGTGAACCTTAGACCTTTTGGTCAGGTGGAAAGTGAGGTCTTGGACCTAGGATTGTCGAGTGCCACAAGTGGCTTTCTGTTGATGAGTCTTTGACTTTGACAGTGTGTCTAGTGACTGGTGTGAGACTGTGGTCTCCGAGATGAGTGTTTTGGACTCAAGTTATTGAACAACGTTACGTATTTGCTCGTAGGAAGCGGGTTGACGTTGTTGGCTAGTCGAAGTGTGCCTTTTAGCCTTTGAGATTACACTCCGGACTTGTGGTGGTGTCCCGTGAATTTCCGATGTAGCCGAGTCGGCTACGGATATATATACATGCCAAAGTGGGGTGGACCTAGTATTCTGAAGGATGAAATGTTATCCCCTAATTGGCAAGTCGAGATTGGATAATCCTGGTCGCGGGACTGTCTTTGTCCGCAGGTTATGAGATGAATGTGATCCCAGTGAGTCTTGGTTAGTAGATTTGGGTTTGAATATATACCCTCGTCTTGTCCAGTTGGGACCGTAGTTCCATCCTTTCCTTATTTGAAAGTTGATTCGGTCCAAACACAAGGAAATGTGATTGACCTGTAACCAAAGGTGATACCGCATGGGCGGACCAATATCCAAATTGGTTATGGTGGGTACCTGGTTAAGTTTCGGGGACGAAACTTCTTATAAGGAGGATAATGTGAAGACCGAAATTTTGATCGTGCCATTTGACTCTCTATTGACGATGTTTATGTGTGTAATTTAATTACATAAGCACTGGTCAAGTTTCAGGAGAAAATGAGCTAAAACGGAAAAGTTACGCGACCCGGAAGTCTGACTTAAAGTGAATAGTAACTTCAGTTTTCCGGATAAGTCGGGAATAGAAGTTAGGTTCGGGTACGTGTCAGATTCCAAATATAGGCTTCCAATAGCTCGTTTCGAACGGCTCGGATGTACTGGAACCGTTGGCACTGACGGAATTGAATTTCGATGCACGATTGTTGAGAAAAAGGGTCGATATTACATATATAAAGTATATATGTTAATAAGTTGGTTATTACGGAATTGAGGAGAGATGGGTTCGTTATTGAATCGGAGACCAAATCCAAAGAAAACGAAATGCTAGATTCGATGTTCGCGACGTGCTGATCGCGCTGACGCGATCCGATCGGAAAGCCGACGGACGGATCTCCGGGAATTACAAGATGATCGCTAAGGGGTCGATGTGTAATAATCGAATTGTTGGAGAGAGGATGGATTTATCGTGAATCCGTGACCGATCGAGGCAAACCAAAATCGTGGGTTTGATGTCTTCGATGTTACGATCGCACCGGCGCGATCCGTTCACAAATCGGACGGACGGATCTACGAAATTGCACGTTGATCGAGACGAGGTCGTTGCGGACAAATCGGTATTTTCGCAAAAGAGCTTATATTTTATGCGCCGAATTGCGAGGTTTTGAATGTAGTTGGGCATACGCGTGAGATTCATCTATTGGTAGGGACTAGAGTGCAAATGGATGGCTGTGGAGGGCTAAAATGCATTTTGGCCACATGTATATAAAGGTTAGTTTTAGGGTTTCATGGAGAAACCCTAAACCATGGCCTCTTCATCTCCCTCCATCACCCCAAACCGCCTCCAACTCCTCCCTGCCATCTCGTGCGCGCGCCCCCGGCCGCCGGCAGGCAACTCCGGCCGCCGGAAAGGCCAGCCCAACCTCCCTCTTCTCTCTCTCTCCTCCAACTTGCTCCCTCCTTGGCCGTATAACCCGAGAAGCCCGATGAATCCGTCCGCGTCCGTCCCGCCCGTCCTCCCCGGCCGTCAGCCCGCTTCCTGCGGCCGCCGCCGGTCTGCTTCTTGCTCCGGCGAGCCGGGGTGACCACGCCGAGCGCCAACCGCGCGTGCGCCGCAGCCCGCTCGGAACCGGCCGCGTTGCCAACCTCTCGACCCTCGGCGAGCCCCACCGCCGGTCGGAGCCGCCCTTGCCGCCGGAGCGCCGTCGCCGCTCGCGCGGCCGCGCCTGCACCCGAGCCCATACCAAGATGGGCCCGCGGCCTCTCGCGCGCGGCGCCGCGCCTCCTTCTCCTCCTCCAACCTCCGACGGTCACTCGCCGTCGCTCGGAGCTCCTCCGGCCATTCCCGCAACCGCCGCCGCCGCGCTCGGCCTCTGCGGCCGCCGGACATGGTGCGGGTCAAGATGGAGCCCGTATGGGCTCCGGCGCCGCCGTCGCCCACCGTTAGGAGCACCACCCTTCCTCGGCCTTCCGCATGCGGCCGCAACCGTCCGGACTGCGCGGTCTGCCGCCGTGGCCGGCGGCACTTGGAGCTCGAACCCGAGCACGTGCGAGCTCGGGATCTTCCCGCGCCGCCGCCGCCACCTCCCGCCGCCGGCCGGCGTGAGCACTGCTCCGCCCGGCCGGCCCCACCCATCCACCGTCGGCGCCCCGTCGCCGGAGCTCCCCGCCGGCCGGATCCGAGATGACTCCTTCTCGGGTTGGGGGACCCAGGGCATCAAGGTCCGCCGTCATCGCCGCCTTTCCGCCGCTCGCCGACGCAAGCCCCGACCACCCGGACCCATCGGAACCTCCCTCGGCCGCCGTACTCGCCGTCCCGGCCGCCGCCGGCGTGCCGTGGTCCGCCCTGCTCCGGTAAGTGTTAGAAGTAGGGCTTTATTGTGGTGGTTCACTGTTCCAAGCTACCCGGGCCTTCCCGATCCTAACGGAAGGGAGCACGGTGATCAGGGCACCTCGCTGATCACCGTGCTCACTTTATTTTCTATCGGAGAAGCTCCGTTTCGCTGATTTGGCGATGTCGGTCATTTTTCGAGCCTTTTTGGCTGCTGTCTCGGCTTGCGCGCGCTGTTCCGGAGACCCGAGGCTGTTCCGATGCCTCCGAAGGGGAGCACGGTGATCCTCTGTCAGTGACGATCACAGTGGTCACCTTATTTGGGGTCAACAAGTCCCTGGTTAGTGAGAAATTGCATGTTTAGCATGCAGTTCGCGCGTTCTTCGAACTTCGGTTGCTCCCGCGCTCTCCACGTGTCCTAATTGCTCGAAAGGTGAGCACGGTCTCGCACGCCGAAACCTATCAACGAGCGTATTGGTTTGGCTGAATGTGTTTTGGTTAGAGTAGTCGGACCATAAAAGCCTCGAAATCACATGAAATAGTGCGATTTCGGGTAATTCGGAGGGCTTTTGTGTAATTGTGCTCTTCGTGGCTGCGGTGGACAGCAAGTGTGAGTTGTGGGTAACCTTTGGACTGATTGTCCAAGGTCCCAAGTCCTCGTGGAGTCGGAAAGTGATTTCGCGCGTTTCTTGGCGAAATCCGTCGACGGAACGCGGGTTCGGTTCGGAATTATTCCGATAGTACTTTGTGAGTTATTGTAGTGTCGCTGAGCCTTGTTGGCTGATCACTCGCGTCATTTCGAGGGTTTAGAAATGACGGGTGAGCGACGGTAGGTTCCGGCGTCGAAATAGACACTTCCGGGAACTCGTATTCGTATAATTATCCGACGATAATTGTATTGTAGTGTTATCTTGTATTTGCTGCCAAAACATCCAAATATGAGTGTTTTATGGCGGGTGACTCGTGAAACGAGTGGGTGAGTTCCGGACGATTCGTGGTCCCGACGGAGTCCCTGAGGTTTACGGGACTTACAAGACGGCAATTGGTTTTGGGAAACCGATTCCCGTGGGTTTAATGGTGGAGTTATGTGTTCGGTGTTTAGTATTTGTGGGTTAGACACTAACCTGGTGGACCTCCTTAGGTCCAGTTGATGTTTCTTCTTCGGGTGACAGACGCGACAGTTGTATAGGTGGGTAGTTCGATCCGACGTCCGTACAGTGGTACACGCTGGTGACGTTCCTTCCACCCTTACTGTTTATATCGTTTATCCTAGATATATCTTGCACCTGTTTGTTACAGTTTTACTCTACTCAGTGTTTCCATGCTTAGTACCATGTGTAGGAGTAGAGTAGTTTGCTTCTTGTCAGCCTATGACATCAGTGACCTGTTCGGTCAGTCTACTTCAGTATACTCAGTGACCTGGTTGTTCAGTTGGTCAGTTCTCGTGTTTCCTTCAGTAGTACTTGCATACAGTTGAGAGGATGTTGAGTTGTTCCATCCTAGTTGACCTTAGTGGTCAGTTCTTGTGTTTCCTTCAGTAGTACTTGCATACAGTTGAGAGGATGTTGAGTTGTTCCATCCCAGTTGACCAGGTTAGTCAATTTCTTACTCTAATCAGACTCGGTTGGTCGCTTACTTTGCATACTTTGGGACCCGGTTGGTCAGGTCACTTTCGTACTTGGGACCTATTTGGTCACCACACTCGCACTTGGTACCTGGTTGGTTCTTCTGTTACTTGACGACCCACGTGGTCGATGGGCCCCGGGGGCGGATTGTCGGCTAGTTGCCGATGGTTAATAATTGAGCATAATTGCATTAATCGCCCGATACTCGCCGCACGTCACGAACACCAGCCCGATCCACCGCAAGTGGGGTGTTCTTTTCCTAAAAGTGGTCGCAGAGGTTCGACCCGTGAGTCCCGGAGCTTTATGCGGGTTGGATGCATGGTAGAGTAGTGGGGGCATTGGCTTGAGGGTCTGCGGTACTACCGACCAAGAGGGCTTCGCATGAGATCCGTGGTACGTACCAAGAGAGCATTGGTTCGGATTGGGTACTTTTGAGCTTCTATACCTGTTGACCCATACTTACAGTAGCTGTTTTTTCATATCTTTATATCTCTCTCCATTTACTTGTTTATCATAGCTACTGTAATACTATTTTCTCCTCTCGTGTCTATCTCCGCGAGGGATCCTTTGGGGAGGGGAGACATGTTTATATGTTCTCACCCCTCGCCTTCTTTTGCAGGTGACATTGCAGGGGTTAGTGGGACAGCTGGTGAGGAGCGAGTCTAGTTCGCGACATAGCTCCGTCCCTTTGTCGGTTATTCCTTTACCCTTCCTGTTTACTTTGTTTACGACTTAGACATTTATATGATTCATGTTCTCTACTTATACTTTGGGATATCAAGTAATATTGGGTTTTCATAATGGTTTTGGATTTATGTTACAAAACGGTTTTCTACCCCTCGTGGTAGTATTTTAAAGAAAGAAAATTTTTCCTTGTGGGAAATATTTTTTAAAAGATTTTATCGTGGATTTTATAACTTAGCATTTCAAAACCAGTTTCTGAGTAGGAAACATTTCAACTGATAGATATGGATTTATGAATGAATAATTATGGATAACCTGTGGTGAATGGTGTTTGGATGTGTATATTGATTGTAATTATATCTGTACACTTGGTTGTGGTTGTTTGGCTGTATTTCAAACTCTATGTACTTGTGCGATGCCGTGCAAATACAGGGAGACTCTCGTCCGTGTGTACAAAGTGGTCTCTCCGTATTTGTGGTGTCCGACATGTCCTTGGGGTCAAGGTTTATAAAAAAAAAAAAAAAAATCCGCTGTTTTTATACTCTAAAATGACCCGGGGCGTGACAGAATTAGCAGTTCTTACTTATACCCGAACCAAACGTAGCATTATGAGAACGGGAGAAAAGAAGAGATAAGAATACTAAATTAGTCTCCATACCGAGACATGGCTTCTTGCTGGTAGTTAAAAGCCCCAAGTGCCAAAATCATCTATTTCTTGCATATATTTTTCTATGCTACTCAGAGAGAGAGTGCATGTTCTTAAAGAAATACTCAATGTGAAGTTGGTATTATATATAAAAATTTTTCGAACTTTTACGAAATTTCACTTTACCCCCCGAACTTCTAAAATGGACATCTAACCCCCTAAACTCTAATATTTCATTCAAGTTACCCCTTCCGTCAAGCTCCGTTAATTGGAAACTGACGAAAGGGATAAAATGAATGAAATATTAAAGGTTAGGGTCTAAAATATCTATTTTAAGAGTTTGGGGGGTTAAGTGAAACTCGCCAAAAGTTCATGTGGTAGCAATGCAATTTACCCCTAGGACTCTTGACTGTAAATTATTTTATTATAATATGTTACTTATGCATTGGCTACTAACCCTCAAGTTAGTGATCATACTTGATTTTGAATTTATATATATTTTTATCCTAAAATAAATTATACAATAATTTATTCTATATTTTATTGTAATAAAATAAAAGAGAAAAATGAATTAGAGTGGCTTAAAGATAAAAAAAGAGCGATACTAACTACATACAAGACTCGAACACTCTACTGTTCTAGTGTACTCGCTAATATGGTTGATTTACAATAGGCGTCCTCACTCCGATATAGAGATTTTAATTCTCAGTTAATTTTCTACAGTACTCGTTTTTTCCTTTTATCTTTAGAGTTATTGTTCTAAAATATTATAAAATATTATTTTATATTTTTAAATTAAAAATTTTTAATTGGCTGAAACGAAGTACAAAAATTTTATTTTAGGCTACAATAAAATTACATTGTATAGTTTCATAAGAAATAAGTGCATTTTCTAATAAAATATTATTTTATATTTTTATATTAAAAATTTTTAATTGGCTGAAATGAAGTACAAAAATTTTATTTTAGGCTCCAATTAAATTACATTGTATAATTTCAAATAAGTGCATTTTCTATAACAATACTTCTAAAGATAAAAGGGACAAACGAGTACTACAGAAAATTCACTGAGAATTAAAATCTCTATATCCTAGTGTGGACATGTGACGCATTATATCTCATGTATAGGACTATGGGTCTCACAATCTCCCACCTTAAGCTCGACGTCCTCGCTGGCTCGACCACCCCTAGAAATAAGTGCATTTTCTAATAAAATATTATTTTATATTTTTATATTAAAAATTTTTAATTGGCTGAAATGAAGTACATAAATTTTATTTTAGACTCCAATTAAATTACATAGTTTAAATTCAAATAACTGCATTTTCTATAACAATACTTCTACTAAAATGGGACAAACGAGTTTAAAATTCATTAAAATCTCTATATCCTAGTGTGGACACCTATTGTAAATCAACCATATTAGCGAGTACAGAGTACGTAGTATGTTCGAGCATCGTAGGTAGTTAGTATCGATCGCTCTTTTCTTTTCTTTAAGCACTCTAATTCATTCATTTCGCCTTTTATTTTATTACAATAAAATATAGAATAAATTATGGTATAATTTATTTTAGAATAAAAAATATATATAAATTCAAAATCAAATATGATCACTAACTTGAGAGTTAGTAGTCAATCCATAAGTAACATATTATAATAAAATAATTTATAATCAAGAGTCCTACAAGGTAAATTGCACTACAATCTCTTGAACTTTTGGCGAGTTTCGATAACGCTTAAACTTCCTAAAATAGACATTTAACATTCTAAACTTTAATATTTTATTCATTTTACCCATTCCGTCAGTTTCCGGTTAACGGAGTTTGACGGAAAACTGACGAAGGGGTAACATGAATGAAATATTAAAGTTTAGGGGGTTAGATGTCTATTTTAGGAGTGCGAGGGGTAAAGTAAAACTTCGCCAAAAGTTCAGGGGGTAACAATGCAATTTACCCTAAAAATTTTACTGAGGGATATTGTTGTAAGTACAAGGGTTTGTATGTAAGTAATCGGAATTTTTTTTTTTTTGAGCTTTGAAATTGAAGAAATCAAGTTCTTCAAAGGTATGTAAACATTCATATTCAGTTTTACGGCGATAGATATATGCAAACATATATATAAGTATATAAGGGCACTTTTTAATCTTGAAGGCTTAATAAATCAATGTTCATGTCCAGGAAAGTCGATATTATATTTGAAAAGTTTTATAGAGGATCGACACACTCTAGATACAAGGGTTTGTAGGTAAGAAATCAGTTTTTTTTTTTTTTTTTTTTTTTTTTAGAGCAGTGAAATTGAAGAAATCGAGCTCTTCAAAGGCGTGCATAGGCGATATTATATGTGAAAAGTTTTCAGAGGGATATTACCGCAAGTACCAGGGTTTGTATGCAAGCAATCAAATTTCTTTTTAAGCTTTGAAATTGAAGAAATCGAGTTCTTCAAAGGCATATGTAAGTATTCATATTCAGTTTTGCGGTGATAGATGTATGCAAACATATAAGTTCGCAAAGGCACATATTTAATTAATTATCTCGAAGGCTTAATAAATAAATGTTGATATGCAGGGAGTTAGCAAGGGGCTGGTTGTGGAGAAACTGCTTAGAACGATGATGGTCCATAACGGGAAGCCGTCAGATATCGTGTTGTGTACTTGGGACAATCGATCTAATGAAGACATGTCAGAAACCGAGCAGAGCCATCTCTAAACGATACCACTGAAGTAATGCAATTATTGAAAGGCATTGCTTCTGTTTCGGGTCGGAAAGAGAAGGATACCCACAGTCATGTTTTCCCCAAATTGCCACCTAAAAATATTGTTGAATAAGCCCATTACTTATTTCCTTTAATTGGTGCGGCGGGCCCGGGGGGGTGGTGTAACATTGTATGGACCTTGGACAATTTTGGCAATTTTCGATAACTACATACTTCAGGTTCTTTTCAGCGCTATTGCAAGCCAATATAACAACAACTCTGGCATGTGAGGGGTCTTCATTTTTCTCCCTCACTCTTTTACTTCCTACAAAACTGATTAGTTAATAATTATTTTTAAAACTTTTATTAAATACTTCAGTAGTTGCTCTCTTTAATAGAAATTGCCCTTGCATTTGTTTCACTAATATCTAGAACCCCTTTAATGTTACATATAGATCAATAAGCAGTTCTTAGTAAGATTTTGAATGGTGATTTCTTCTGCTTTATTAGTTATACTATTTCATCCCCATTATTATAATTCTCAAATTTGTATTTTTTGTTTTTTTTTTATTGCTGATGTGATTTCTTCTGCTTTATTAATTATACTGTTTCATCCTCATCATTATAATTCTCAAATTTGTATTTTTTATTTCTTTTATTGCTGACCAATAATGCATATTAATCCGCATCATTTTTTTCATGTTGTTTAACCTGTATGTTTTTTATTTTTATCAATTACTTAGATAAATATATCCGTATTCACATCCGTGTAGTATAATTCCGTGTAGCATAATTCCATTTGATGGTTTTTTTAACTCTGTAAGCTAACAATTCTTACGCAGACTTTAATTAAGGAAGCAATTAACAAGGTTGAAGAATTAACAAAGTACTACAAATACAAGTTTGGTGGATTTACTAGGTCTGTTTCTCTGCTTCAAATTGGTTTTGTGAGAACTTTCATTTTTTTTAATTCATTTAATTAATGATTGTATAATTTAGACTTTCTTTTCGGACGCAAATGACAATATATTTAAATAATGTTATTTTTTTTGAACTTTTCTATTAAATTAGTGTTCTCTTCATTTTATTAATTTCTTAAAAAACTTATGTAAAAGAGTGATTATTATTTTGATCTTAGTTGTGGGTGGCAGTTACAACTTCTAAAAGTTTATTCCATAAGTTTCTTTTCTTTGTTACCGAAGTTAAAAAAGAAGTTACTTAAGTCATACAACAATTGATTGAGTAAAATTATCAAGAACAGTGATTAATTTGACAAATTGTATCAAAAGGCTAATTATAGTATACAAGTTTCTGGGTCATGGGTGTATGAAAATTATGTTGCATGTGTTCCACATGATATATTCAAGGTGACCTATAAAGATACAGTTGGTGTTGGTTATGGATCCCAAGGATCTAAAAGGTAAATAACACCTAGAGGGGGGTGAATAGGTGTAAAACGGCAAATTAAAATTTTCGATGCAATTTTAAAGTAAATGCGGAAAATAAAATCAACACACCAAGATTTTTACGTGGAAAAACTTTAAACTGGAGTGAAAAATCCACGGGGTCGATCACGTGAAAAATTCACTATAAAAACAATTGAGTACAATTGATTTACCGATTAGCCGACTCAATTTTACCGAATCTTCGTAGTAGATCGCCTTCGCTGGTCCTCGATTGATCAAAGTCCTTCAATCCATCACGCCGCAACTCCTTGCCGCGTCAACGCCTCGACTCCTCAATGCGTCCACCTAGTCCTCGGCTTCACACGTGATCCTTGCGCGAACCCTCCATTCGGAGCTCTTGAAGAAGATGATTTGTGGTGATTTAACCTTCGAAAACCATAAGCTATGCGAAATTTCCTTTTAGTTAATCATTGACTCGATTCTCGAAGGAACATTTAAAATAAAAGCCTAAGAATCAAGTCGGCGATCAACAATTCGAAACTTGCTTGTAGAATTGAATCATCAAGCTTAAAAACGAGTTTCTAGGATTTCATAAAGATTTAAACTCGAAGCCTTACGTATAATGGAACCCCCATAGCTTATTTATAGATTTAGAAGACTTAGAAGTAGACTAAAATTGATAAAAGCTAATTTTAGAAGTTTTTGCGCTGTCAGGGTCCGGTCCTCCCGATGGGTCCTGTCTTTCAAGGTCCAGTCCCTTAAGGCCGGGACCGATCCCTCATTGCGTAGCTGAAAACATAAGCTACGGGAACAGGTTTCTCATCCTGGGGACCAGTCTCTCGCTTCGTAATTGAAAATTCAGTTACGAGGGACCGGTCTCTCACTGTGGACGGTCTTCTTGCGTAACAAAAATACTCGCTCACGGAACCGGTCCTCGCTGTGGTCCGGTCCCTCGGTGCGCACTCATGAAAAATTACTTACGAGGACTGGTCCTTCAACACTAGAGACCGGTCCTTCCATAATATTACGCCAAGAGGACCTACGGGAACCGGTCTCTCAAATCAGGGACCGGTCCCTTAACTTTGAAAACTTAAGATTGAAATTTTAATGAATTCAAATGCAATCTAAGTTTTCTAAATGTAATTTGAACTTCTATAATCACCATAAATGATCTATATTTCATAACTGAGGTGTCGAGCTTCACAGATGAGTCTTGGATCTTCAATTTGTATCTTTTCTTCAAAGTCCGTCTTTGACTTCTTCAAGACTCCATACGACTTCACGAAATTCGCCAACCTAGAAAATCCTTAACAGTTGGTCTATTCAAGTTGATCTATAAAGATACAGTAAATTTAACGGTTAGAATCCATCTGGACACGTTCTTGATGGACGGACATGATTTAACATCATATATAAATATGTAACATATGGGAGCGTCACGCCCGGGGGTCCCTTTGGCTTTCCACTGTGGAAATGCCCTTTTTTTTTTTTTGAAAGTATTGACCCCAGAGTATGTTAGATCCGCCACAAATACAGAAAATCTACTGCTCACACGAACAGAGTCTCCCCTATATTTGCACGGCGTCACACAAGTATAAGATACAACCACAACTGTATGACATTCACATACATTCACCATTCACATTCACATTCATCACAAATGTACATAATTCCACATCTATTAGTTTAAATTGTTTCCTACTCGGAAACTCATTTGGAAACACTAAGAGTTATGAAAACCAATAAAAAACTTTTTTCCCATAGGGAAACCTTTTTCTTTAAAACACGCTACCACGAGGGGTAAGAAACCATTTTCATTTCATGAAAACCATCAGTTCTTTGTTACATTCACAAAATCATACTTATCCAATTTACGTGAAACCAACTAAACCATAAATACTAAATCAATTATTAAAAGACGGTTTAAAAGAGTTTAAGCAAAATGGCGGGCCGATAACTCTATTGCTTGCTAAGATGCGCACCTCACGTACTGTCCCGACTCGGACCCGCGACATCACCTGAAGAGGGGTGGGGGGTGAGAACATGTACACATGTCTCCTCTTCCAGTGGGTACCGCAAGCCGACGAGGGTTAGGGGTACTCACCAGTAGAAAGAGATCATCAAAGTCATAGGTAGATATCACAAATACAGTAGCTAATATGCCAAAAGGAAAGGTAACAATAATAGAACATGTAACTACTGTTACTGTAAAACAGAATAGAATGCATACATGGATATCATAACTACAGTAGCAATGATGCATGGGTAAATAATAATACATAGGAGTATAACTTGCCGCTACTGTAAAACAGAACAAAATACAAGTATGCATCAACCAGACGATAAGTCCCAAAATATACCCAATTAGAAACCTGGTATGACGGTCCGCAAACCTCAAGCCTTTACCACTGCCACTCTACATGTATATAATCCAGTTCTGACCGCTGGGTTCACGGGCTACATATACCCTAGTTCTGACCGCTGGGCTCACGGGCTGGCACATCCAACCACTTTTTCGGAAAAGAACACCTGGCTGCGGTGGATCAGACCGCTAGTGTTCGTGGAATGCGAACGAGTATGTGGCGATCGATGCTGATATGCTCAAAAGCCAACCGTCGGCAACTAGCCGACAATCATCGCCCCTCGGGGGCACACCGACCAATGGGTCATCAAACCGTAAGGAACACAAGTATCGACCACTCAGGTCAACTAGGATGGAACAACCCAATATCCTTCCGAAGGTATGCAAGTATCGACCACTCAATGTCAACTAACATATATGCAAAAGAATCGACCAATAGGTCACAAGAATGTCACGTCATGCATCGGTATAATCCAAAACTAGCTGTCAGCCACTAGCCGACAATCCTACCTCTCAAGGTACACCGACCTCATAAGTCATCAGACGATAAGAGTCACGAAACCGACCGACTAGGTCACACAAATGTCAAATCATGGACCAGTGTAACCTATAATCATCCGTCAGCAATTAGCCGACAATCCTACCCCTCAAGGTATACCGACCTCATAGGTCATCAAACCACAAGAGTCATAGAACTGATCGAGTAGGTCACAACAAATAGTCCACTCTACTTCTTAATCATGATGATAAATAAGGAAAGTAACCAAGTAGAGCAGTAAGTACGAAGTCAAAGGGTGCTAGGCTCATAACATGATATGCAAGGTAATAAAATGAAAGGAATAGAGAGAACGTCACCGAGCGTGCACCACTGTACTGACTTTGGATCGAAATACCCACCTGTATGTATGTAGCACTGGTCTCCCGACTGTGGAAAAAAATCAACCGGACCTATGAAGGTCCACCGGGTTAGTATCCAACCCATATATACGAAACACAAACTCACAAACCCACCTGTAAATCCACGGGAATCGGTTTCCTAAAATCGATTACCGTAATACGCCTAAGTCTGAAAATCGGGAACCCACGAATCGTTCTGACTTCATCGACTCGTGCCACTGCACCACCACCGCCACTAAACACAGTAATTTGTGTGACCTGGCAGAAACATATGTCCTCCCATCAAAATGATTATCGTTGGATAATCGTTCCTATCTAGGTTTTCCAGAAGTGTCAATTTTGACACCGGAACCATCGTTGCTCACCTGTCATTTTTGAACCCTCGAAATGACATGAGTGACCAGCCAACAAGGCTTAGTGACAACATAAATTACTGTGAGGCATCGTTGGAAGAATTCCGAACCGAAACCGCGTTTCGTCGGCAAATTTTGCCGAAAAACGCATTGAAAATCAACATTTGATTTTCAAAAAGGCCTGGGGCCTTAGACAACTAGTCTAGAGAGGTCACCCGTTGCACGCACACACTGCCCACAACAGCTACGAAGCATAAATTTATATAAATATCTCTGCGACTACATAAAATCACATTATTTTATGTGATTTTCGGGGTTTTACGGTCCGACAGTACAAACCGAGGACTTTCTAGCCTGGCCAAGACACCCTCTGACAGGTCTCAATGTGTCGGAGGCCTTGCTCATGCTTCGAAACACGGTCGGCCACTGTGGCGAGTGCAGGAGTTACAGGAAGTTCAGCGAACCCTGCGCGCTGAAACTAAAACGCTTCTAATTTGCTTATTGAGCACTCGTTGGCCCAAAATAAGGTGAGCACTGTGATCAGCACTGACTGACGATCACTGTACGCACCTCCGGAGGCATCGGAATAGCCCCGGGTCGCAAATAGAGAGATCCGAATAGGAAATAGTGCACAAATAAGCTAAAATAAAGCTTACCGGCAATGGGGACCATGGCATGGCGCGGCGCCGGTGGCGAGTGCTGGTAGCAGTCAGGCGACGGAGGAAGGCCGGCGTGCGTCGGCCGGCGACGGAGGCGGCGGCGGCGACGGCATTGATGCCCTAGTCGCACCGGCAAGAAGGAGTCTAGCTCGGGTCCAACCAATAGGGGGCTCCGGCGGCGGGGACGCTGGCGGTAGTCGGGTGCGGCCGACCCATGGGAGTCGGCGCTCATGCCAGCCAGCGGCGGTGGCGGCGCTGGAGCAACCCAGCCCGCACGGGCTTAGCTCGGGCTCATATCGTTTCTCCGGCCACGGTGATGACCGGAGCAAGTAGGGAAGGGGCGCGGCCTTCACCTGAAGCCTAGAGAAGAAGGCGGAACCGGTGTTCGGCAATTGAGAAGGCGGTGCGGCCAGGCTCGGCTGTAATATACTGAAAGAGCGACTCTTGGCCCAGATGTTGTGCGGCATTGGAGCGACGTGGGCGAGAGAGCGACTCTTGGCCCAGATGTTGTGCGGGAGGCGGAGGAGAAGGTCCGCCTAGCCCGACAAAGACTCTCGACGGCGCAATCTCGGCAAAAGAGTTATGCCGATAAGCGGAGGAAGGATCTAGAGTTTGCGGTTGGAGACCGCGTGTTTTTGAAAGTATCACCTATGCGCGGCATAAAAAGGTTTGGAGTTCGGGGGCAGCTAAGTCCCCGATATATCGGACCTTTTGAGATATTGGAGCGGATCGGTGCGGTAGCATACAAGTTGGCATTACCACCGAGACTTGCGGGAGTGCACAATGTGTTTCACGTTTCAAACCTTCGCAAGTATATCCACCATTCGGCTCATGCATTGGAGTATGAACCGGTGGAGTTAAACGAGGACATGACCTATGAAGAGTACCCGGTTTGTATTCTTGGGAAAGGCGAAAGAAGCTTAGGAATCGCAAGATTTCCTACGTCAAGGTCCAGTGGAGCAATCATGCGGTGCGTGAAGCCACTTGGGAACTTGAGGACACAATGATGAAGGAGTACCTCACTTGTTCGAGTCGACAAGCTAAGGTATGCGTTAAGTTTCGCTGACGAAACTAATTTTAAGGGGTGGAGAATGTAGCATATCGAAAATTCGACGATAAGACCTGGACTTTGGCCAAATTGACTAAAGTACGAAAACAAAATAGTTGGACATGTTCCAATTGCCATTCCAAACTTCTTGGAAAGGTTAGAAGATAATCTAAAAGAGTTAAAAGGGTTTTGGCGTTGTTCGGCGCGAAGTAGAGTCGAAACAATGCGAAAAACACAAGTCCGGCATTCTCAGACGGTGCAAAGTTGTCAGGTATAGCAACTTTGATCGAGAGGGAAGAGCTCTCGGGTTTGAGAATTTTATGGCCCATACCGGTACAGCCCGGGTGTCTGTACCGGTATAGCCATCGCACCCGAGAAGGAGAGAGCTCTCGGGTTTGATAGTTTTCTTTGGCCCATACCAGACAGTCGTCCCATACGTATAGTTGCCGCGAAACCGAGGAAGTGCTCTCGGGTTTCCGCCACCGTAGCACCCCATACCGCAGACAGAGTTCCCCCATACCGGTATGGGATGGTCCGACGGTTGTGAACTCGCGAAATAAAAGAAGTAGAGGGGCTTTTTGGCTATTGTTACAACACAATAAGCTCTCCCTTCACTCACTTCACAGCACACACACACTCACTCTCTCATTTCTTTCTTTTGTTCCCTTTCTCTCTCTAGAGGAGCTCTAGGCAAGGGAAGAAGAAGGAGAAGAAGTTGGAGGAGAGGACTTTGGAGCTTTAGGAAGGCTTCTTGGAGGTCTTGAAGCTCTCCTACAAGGAGTAGTTGGAAGAGCATTGCACTAGAGGTAAGAGTTCTACAAGTTTAAGCTTATGGTTGTGGTTTTCTCTAAGTTTAGAGGTTTTCTAGCTTGTTGCTAGTGTTAGAGGCATGCTAGGGCTATGAACACCATGAAAGCTCCATGAGAGCTCAAGTGCTCTCATGGTGATTTCTTAGGGTTTGTTGTAAACCCCAAATAGATGGTTCTAATGGGTCAAGGATGGTTTTAGGGAGCTTCTAGGTTGATCTAAAGCTATATTTTGCTTGTGAATGAGATCAAAACCCTAGGTTTGACATAGGGCATTGTTGGAGCACCCAAATTTGGGGCTTTTGAACATAGGGGTTCTTGGGTCAAATTGACCTTGTAGAAACCTAATTGGGGGTATTCCCGACGCGTGGGACAACTCCGTTTAATTAAACGAAAATCCGATATAGGGGCTACTATGTAAAATGGCGATTAGGTTCACTTTTAAACTCGCAGTTTTTACCTAGGCCTCGAGGTCGTGAAACTTCTTGGGCATCCTCACAAAATTATTTTAAGGTGGGGGGTGCATACCGGAATCATCGAATTCCCTTCTATGTCTGTTTTCACCTTTTGAGCATATTCTATGTATAGCGTATTCATGCATGATAGGGTAGAGGTTAATTATGCTATGGTTGAACTTCAATTATTGTTCTAATATGAGAATGAACTTAGAGATTGTAATGGAACCATAGAGGCATGAGAATTAGAACCCTACTTGTGTGAATATAGGATGGACTTGATCTTAGTCAACAAAGGTGATATTGAACATAGAGACAAGATTGGCATTGAGACAACCTTAGTTAAACATAGTTTAACTTAGTGGCATTATGGCAAGAATGATATACATGATTAGGTAGAAAACCTATCATTGACAATGGCATGGTAACTAGTGGCTATGAATCCTCAATGTGAGGATTAGATCGATACTCTTGACAAGTCTTGGCTTGAGGAGGTCGCTCCTCCTCAGCGGTGAGTTCGGAACAGTCACCTAGGGGATCGTGGCCTCGACGGACGGTCCCTGGTCTTGTAGGCTTAGAGCCTCCCCTGCTCGATGAGGGATTTTGGGTCTTGAGTTTGTTGGGGTTAACTATGTTAACCGGCAAGATTGGGTAATGAGCCAAGTAAAGTAAAGTAAAGTAAAGTATGGTATAGAGCATGCATGCAAACATATCTAAATTCGATTATCTATCTATCTGACTCTTTCTTGTGCATAGTATTAGCATACATAGTTTGGTTACTATTTCTTTTCCGTTGAAATACTTATGCCTGGATAGACCTAGTGGGTAAGTCGGCGGGGTCGGTTCGAGCCCACCGGGAACTTCGTTGTAGTTCTCACACCACTAACCCCACAGTCCTAGCACGAGCGGGCGGAGGACCGGGCAAGGGGTTAGCGCCATAGCTAGTGGCCACCGTGAGTATCGCATTAGTTATTTCCTTTTTATTACTTGTATCAACTTTATTTTGTTGAACTATAGATGTCAAGTTGTAAACATTCAAGTAAATTTTGGGAGATGGCAAATGTAAAAAGAAATGATGTATTGAATGCTAAAAGAATGTAATAGACTAGTTTACTTGTATTTGGTTCAAATGTAATCAAGTTCATGTATGGTTTATATTCTAGCTTAGTGCTTACTCTTCCGCTGTGTTGTTGCTTACCTTCGTGTAAGCCTTGTATAATTGCAAATTCTCTTTGTTTTGTTAGATTGTACTTGGTGTCGCGTCGCCGCTCGTTCGTCGTGGCCCGAACCCGACCGACGGCGGCGTAGCGGGCGTGACACCTCCGGCCATCCCCGTGCATCGCCGGCGCCGCCCGAGCCACCCACCCGCCGCTGCGCCGCCTGCACCGAGCGGGCTTGGGCTCGGGCCTGCGCGCGGCGGCCGCTTCGTCGGCTTGCGCCGCCATCCCTCGGCCCCGCCGACCCGGGCGCGCCTCCCCGCCGTCGCCGCCGCCGCCGCCGCCGTCTACCTTCTCGCGGCCGCCCGAGGGCCGTGCGGCGCGGCAGAGCCCCCTCGCCTTCCGGCCATCGCCGACGCCTCCGAGGCGAGCCTCACCTCCTCGACCTCCTCGGCCGGATACCCGCCGCCCGAGCTCCTCCGACCGCCGCCGTGTCCGCCGGAACCCCCAACCCGAGAGCATTGCTCGGGTTGAGCGCCGCCGCCGTGCCACCGGCCGACCTCCGCCGCCGAAGACGACTCCCTTGGACTTCCCGGACCCGAAGCTTCCTCCTCCGGCCGGCGCGCGCGCCCCCTTGCCGCCGGCGACCGAGCCCTAGCTCCCTCGGCTCCGGTGAGTGCTTTACAGTTTACAGCACCTAAGTCTAAGGTTTTGGCACGATTCCCGAGGCTCTGTTAGGTCTTTTTGACCTTGGATGGTGAGCACGATCATCAAAATTTCGTGCCGAATCCGATGCTCACCTCCGTGCTGAGCCACGATGCCCCGTTTAGCGGGACGGTCATATTTTACGCGCTGTGCGCGCTGTTTACAGAAATTGAGGTTGCTTGTACACGCACTACGATGCCCGTTAGCGCTCCGAAGGGCGAGCACGGTCTTCGGCATGTCGAAGACTTACAGCGAGTGCGATTTCGGAATGTACGATGCATCGGTTTGCGTGCACGACCCATAATAACCCTATTTTTACATGAAATAATGCGATTTAGGATTCTTTAGGGACTTTTATGCAATTGTAGCCTCCTGAGCTATCTTGGGCAGTGTGTATGTGCTGCGGGTAACCTCTGGACTGATCGTCCAAGGTCCCGAGCTTTTCGGAAAACTGTAAGAGTGATTCCGGAGCGTTCGTCGACGAAATTCGACGACGGAACGCGACGTTGGTTCGGATTTCTTCCGACACTTCCTGAGAGTATTTCCTTTGTCGCCAAGCCTTGTTGGCTGGTCACCCGCGTCATTTCAAGGGTTTGGAAATGATGGGTGAGCGACGGTTGGTTCCGGTGTCGAAATAGACACTTTCGGGAACCCGTATTCGTACAATTATCCGACGATAATTGTATTGTAGTGTTATCTTGTGTTTGCTGCCACAACATCCAAACAGGAGTGTTTTATGGCAGCGGGTGACTCGTGACACGAGTCGGTGCATTTCGGGACAGTTCGTGGGTCCCGGCGGAGTCCCGGTACGGTTTACGGGATTTCCGGCGAGTTACGGTAATTGGTTTCGGAAAACCAATCTCCGTGGGATTAGTTTGTGGGATGTGGAGTCAATACTTGTGTTGGTGGGTATCCGGGTTGTCGTCGGTACAGTGGTACACGCTTGGTGACACTCCTTCACTTTACTCTACTCTACTTTACTTTTCTTACTTGCACCTTACCGTCGTTTCTATTCCCTACTCAATTATATGCATGCTTAGTATACTTGATAGGAGTAGAGTGGTTTGAGTTTACAGCTCTTCAGCGACCTACTTGGTCGATCCTTTACAGTTTCAGTGACCTATTCGGTCGGCTTGTTTACAGTTTCTCAGTGACCTGTTCGGTCGGTTTGCTTCAGTTTCAGTGACCTGTTCGGTCGGTTTGTTTCAGTGCTTCTGT
The DNA here is from genome assembly GCA_025177825.1 of Aechmea fasciata. Taxonomy (NCBI): domain Eukaryota; kingdom Viridiplantae; phylum Streptophyta; class Magnoliopsida; order Poales; family Bromeliaceae; genus Aechmea; species Aechmea fasciata. Next base: position 13,287,095 of record CM045932.1, read on the forward strand.
GACCTACGTGGTCGGCGAGTTTACTTAATGACCCAAAGGGGTCGATGTCCCTTTAGGGACGGGATTGTCAGCTAGTTGCTGACGTCTGGCTTTTGAGCATAACAGCATCGACCGCCCAGGACTCGAGCGCATATCCCGAACACAGGCGGTCTGATCCACCGGCCAGGGTGTTCTTTTCCGGAAAAGTGGTTTGGGACTGTCTACGAGACTTTGCCCAACCCGTGAGCCCATAGGCTATCTTGGGTTGAATGCAGGCTTAGAGACAGGGGGCATTGCCTGAGGTCTGCGGACCAATATTGGCGGTTATGGATTGGGTATTTACTTTCTCAGCTTTTCGATGCATACATACATAGAGTGTTTATTTATACTAAATATATCTCTCTCGCTTACTTTGGCTACTCGTATCTACTTACCAGTATTTCCGTTGTTTTACTCCGTTACTAGTGGATACCCACTGGGAGGGGGAGACATGTTTACATGTTCTCGCCCCTCGCCTTCTTCTTTTTCAGGTGACGTTACAGGTCTTAGTGGGACAGCAGGTGAGGAGCGGGTCTAGAGTACGCTTAGCTCCTACCAGTATCGGTTACTTCCTTACCTTTCTCGTTTTATTACTTAGAGTACATCATGGTTCGCCTAGCTTCACTTTCGTGGTGGATTGAGACTTATCATGGTTTTTGGAAGTTTATGAAAGAACTATGTTTTGTGAAATAAACTGTGTCCTACCCTTCGTGGTAGCATTTCAAAGGAAAGGGTTTAAAAGAGAAAAGGTTTTCTACCCCTCGTGGTAGCATATGAAAAGAAATACTTTTAAAAGGTCTTCTCGTGATTTCTCAAAATGTGGAAATGGTGAATGTGTGAATGGTTAATGAACTGGTGTATCTGATATTTACTTTATGTTCATCTGTTGTGGTTGTGTTCCTGGTTGTTTAAGTATACTCTGTACTTGTGCGATGCCGTGCAAATACAGGGGAGACTCTATCCGTGTGTACAATGGCCTCCTTGTATTTGTGGCAGGTCTGTCATGTCCTTGGGGGTCAAGGTTTATATAAAAAAAAAAAAATTCCGCTGTGTTTTATGTACCAAAGGGACCCCGGGGCGTGACATCTTTATACATGGATATAAAAATCTCTCTCTCTCACAAAACGAACAAAGAGAGAAAACCACCTAAATAGGAGTAAAAGCTGAAGCTAGCTAGCTAGACGCGACTCCCTTGCCGCGATCCCGTGCCTCCGCCGGTGCCGAAGGCTCTGAAACAAAACACAAAACAGAGGGCGTGAGAACTATTAAACAATAGTTCCCAGTGGACAATTACTGACTTCAGTTGCATGCGCCACTGGGCCCCAAAACTAAACAAGTAAGCGGTAAATAAAAGCAGTAAGACGACATGTAAAATAAACATGTAAACTGCTAAACATGATATCTCTACTTAGCCTGAATGTGCATAAGTAAGAAAGCTATTCTAATCATGAATAGGAAATACGACCAACTAGTCCAATGTCCACAATGCAATAGTAAAGTGTCAAGTTTTACTATTCTAGTCAATGTCCAATGTCAATTAAACTACTTAAATTTAAATCTGATCATAAGACCCGCCCGAAGGCTATCTGGCCTGAAGACCTACCCGAAGGCTGTCTAGCCGGTGCCGAGCCTAATGGCCCCGTGGTAGTCAACATCCCCACCCTAGGGATGAGCCTATCCTAGGCAATCCACTTCGGCGCCCAATCCCGCGCAGCGAATATGTATCACGTTGGCCAACTCCGGAGTGCCGGCTTGTAGGGAGCGACCCTCACAAGCATGTGCGAATGAGCACAATTAGTATTTCTAACCCTAGGTGCTCAATATTGCAAGAATACTCCAAATTGGAACTTGATTCATGCAATTTACACTTATTTAGCATCTAGGAGTTCCACTAAATCCATTATTAGAGCATATAATTGATGCCCTAAAACTTTACCATGAGAGGGTTCATGAAGCTCACCTCAAAATGTGCTCCAAATCAAGGAGAAAGCGAAGAAGATGACAACGATTCACTTCCAAACTTCAATCTCCACCAAAGCCCTCAATTTTGGGAGAGATCTAGAGAGAGAAAGGAGGGTTTCTCTCTCCCCCCTTGTATGCGTGTGAGTGAGTGTGTGTGTGTGTGTGTGTGTGTGCTCGGTTGGGGAGGAGAAGAAGCAGTTGCTTCTTTAATAAGCAACACCCAACACTATTCACACTATTCACACTCCACTTTCAGCTGAAGCTTAGACATTTTCGCTTGCCCTTCAGAATGTCCGTTTGAGCTCAAATTTGACAGTTATATAAGTTATGGGGTTGCCCCAAGGATCTATCTAGATTGTATCAAACAACACCTAGAGGGGGGTGAATAGGTGTATCGGCCAAAAACCACAATTCTCGATGCTTTAAAAAGGTAAATGCGGAAATTAAAAAGCACATCGAGATTTACGTGGGAAAACTCCAACTCGGAGTAAAAAACCACGGGACCAACACGCGAATACCAATCCGCTAAAAGAAAAGATTACAAGGTGATTACCGACTCCACGGACTTAACCTCTCTAACTCTCTTATGGATCTCCGTGCACTCCACCGAGTTGTCCACGATCACGTCCGAATCCACGAACGCCCACGTTCCGAATCCACGAAACCCCTTGCTTCGAATCCACGAAGTCTTCAATACACCGAATCCACGACGCCACGCTCCAAGTCCACGAAGTCTTCAATCACGCCGAATCCACGACGCCGTCATGATAGAATCATGAATATAGTGATCCTTCGTTGGAGTATCGATGAAAACCGAAGAAGAAAACTCCAAACGAATCGTAGATCAAATCGACATATAGAGTAAGAATTACTATGTCTCGATTTGACCTAAAAGAGGCTATTTAGTAGAAAATAGGTTTTGAACGAATTCCTAGCCTCTAGGGTTTCTCAAACATGTATAATCATGAGGTGCACAGAGTTAGAGAACCCTAAGAACCTATTTATAGACTTTAGAATCAATTAGATTCGGATTAGAGAAAAATCAGATTTTTACACCTTGTACCGGTACAAAAATACACGGTAATGCAATGACGGAAGATTTTTCTGAATGGGCTATTACCGGTAATGGATTGATGGCTATACCGGTATAGCAACTTTTTTGTACCGGTACAAAACCAATTTTATACCTAAGATAACTTTGTATTTTTTGAAATTTCACTTTTCGAAAACTACAAAGTTCCGATACAATTTCTAATCCGTTATACAATGATTTTATGATTCTAATGCCTATAACTAAGTATGAATCACCATAACATGAATTAAACACTTACCTAGACGTCGTGATTCAACTTGTCTCTTTTCTTCGAAGTCTAGGATTCTTCGACCATCTTCGATCCGCTCCAATCCTTCAAGACTCCGACTCAACTCACGAAACTTGCCAACACAAAATCCTTAACAATCTCCCCCTTTGGCAATTTCGTGACAAAACACAAAAACTAACCAAAATTACATTTTAAAAGAACAACGAAGTTCAATGTCATCACCAAAACATTAAACTTCTCGCGTGTAATCCAAATACAATAAAGATCCAAAAATACATCAAAAACTCCTAAAACAAACTCTATGACTTAGACACAACTAGGAGTCTTGAAGTCTTGATTTCCTGCAAAACAATTTCAAACGAAAATAGAAAATCAAAACATTAGTCAATCAACAATCTCTTTGTTCTCATCTTCTCTTCTCCTCTTCTCCCCCTTTGTATATGCATCTCCCCCTACCTGTATGCACTATCAACTCCCCCTACACCTGTAGTCCATTCTCACCCTTTTTGTCAAAAATTGCCAAAAAGAAACAGAGATAGAAAGAAACACAAACTAAACAGAGAGTAGTCAAATCATAGTTACAAACCGAGATGCATAAGAAAAGATAAACATCAAGTACCGAGCGGAAGAAAACTAGACATAATCCTAGTAAAAGCAGTAAAAACAAGGTAGAAATCACTCGCCGCCTCGTCGTCATCATCGTCTCCTCCAGCAGGAGATCCAGAACCGCCAGCCTCTGGACCGACACCAGGTAGGAACGGCTGGCGAGACACGGAGCGCTGATAGGCTGAGGTCGATGGAAAGATATCATCATGTGTGCACCCCATCTTCTCCAAGATCCTCTTCACTCCTTTCTCGAGACTTTTGAAACTTTTCTTCAGAAAGCCCATATCCTTCTTCAGCTCACTCACGTCACGATGAAGCGAGTCCAAGGTGACTACTCCTCCTGATCTAGAGGATCCTGCAGGCTCTGCATGCTCTGCTCGTCGTGGGGGAGAAGGTACAGCAGTACTCGATGCAGTATGCGGTGGAGCTCCCTTTGTCTGCTGAAAGGTCTTTAAAGTGCTCACTGACTTTGCCCAAGTCACCGCATCAATCGAACCCAGTCCAAAGTCATACTTAGCACACTCAGTGTCTACTCCGTTTGCTCGCAAAATCCGAGTAATCAGCAGTGGATACGGAAGTAGATCTCGCCGTGTAGAGAACTGAATAACATACACCATCCGCTGCCATATCAGAAAAGGGATGTTCATGTTTAACCCATGAGTCTGCTCAGGATGTCCAAAGAGATAGAGCAGTACAAATCGTTTCCATCGAAGCCTCTTTGTCCCGATAGTAGGTTGAACATTGTAGCACATAATCAGAGACAAGAGATAATACTCAGGGCGCTAGTCCTTGGACTCCAACAATGCGCGATCCGCGCGAGTGCCCGGCTTGCAGATGGCTGCAACCACGGTCTCCCAGTCGGTCGACGACTGAAGTGGCCCAGCTGTATAATGAAGCCCCGTAGTATCAACTTCCATCCCCAACAACTCACCAATATCATAAGGAGTGACCGTCAGCTTCTTTCCTCGCACCGAAGTCTCAAAAACATACGTTCCTGTCTCTTCATCCTTAGCTAGAACTAAGCCCCGCAGATAGAATTCCCGAATAAGCTCCACGCAAAGGTGAGCGAGCCGGAACACGACCAACCGACTCAATGGGGACTCTAACCAATAAGCGACCAAAATCAGGAACCTGCTCTGTGAGCTCCGTGAAGTTGACGTGCCGCTCTGCAATACATGAACGAGTAGAGAAAGCTCGAGCTCTCGCAGGAGGAACCTCAGCATCCCTCTTGGCTCGACGCTCCCTGGTAGCACCACCTCCTCGTGATGACTCACCGCAAGAATACCTTTTCCTTGTCGGACGGGGAAACAGTGCTCTACAGCCTTCTTCCTCTTCTTCTTCAGCCTCCTCAGCCTGATAGTCGGGGTCCGATCCCTCCGACTCCTCAGCAGCACGTGTCCTTTTAGAGACACTCCGTCGCCCTATACTACCACGACGACCACCTCCCGTGGCCATGAGCACCAAAAGCACCAAAACTAGCGAAAACGCCATTTTTCTACATATAGAAAGTAGCCGAAAATGAACAAATCCTGAAAAATATTCTAAAAATTCTAAAAAATTCACCAATAATCTCAGAATAAATAATAATGCAATATCAAACTTAATTCATGCAAAAAGTTTCATCAGATTTGGCACATTTTAAAAATCCCGAAAATCCACTAAAATTGATCCCTAGAACGTAAATCTGTAAAAAATAACGGATTTTAATGTGGTCTAAGTGTTCTAGATGCAAGATATTGTGTACAAATACTGATATTCAGAAGAAAAAAAAATGCACCAAAAAGGAACAAAAACAGAGAACAAACAATTTTCCCGAAATTCCAACCTTTTAAAAAACCTAGAGCATAGATCGGTCAAAAATAACGAATTTGAACAAGTTCTAAGTGTTCTAGATGTAGGATAATAAGTTCAGATAGTGAATTACAGCAAAAAACTGCATCAAAAACAAGTAATAACAGAGATCGAACTCTTGTCCCGGAATATTCAAAAAAATGCAAAACTCGGGTTTGATCTTTAAATCCGAGCAAAATACCTGTTAATCTCGAGGGAAATCGAGTAGATCTTCAAGAGAAGTGCTCTGGGGATTTTTAGAGAGAGAAAAAACGCGATTTGAATGAGTGTAGAGAGAGAAAAATGAATTCTTACCGGTATTATATCGCGCGGCTACAGTATTTTGTACCGGTATAGGATGAATTTGTACCGGTATAAAAAATCAGAATTTCGAAAAATAGCCTTTTTCATGCAGAAATTCATAAAAATCAAATTAATTTCAGAAAAATTAATGATTTTACTTCAAAAATTATTATGATGACGGTAAAATATTCTATGATTTCAAAAGACATCATATTATCAAAATTTGATATTAAGAAAAATCAAAATTATTTAAATCATCAAAATGCGAATTGATAAATAATAATTTTCTAGAAATTTGTCCAAATTGACACCAATTTGTCGCAACCCGTTCAAAATAGAGATTTAACTAATAAACACCGGGGGTGGCTCTTTGAGCATCCTTTTCAAACTATCACCTTATATCACCGAAAATTCTACAATGTATATATTTTTTTTCAACCTTTTCGGTTTTTAAAATAAATTTTCATGTGGTAGCTTCACACACGTACTGACCGACGCATGGTAGCTCTTTCCTACGTGTGGTGGTAGTTTTCACACTTTTCTGATGTAACTCTTTCCACATCTTTTCAACCTAGGAGTTTCTCCCCCTTTTTTTTTAAATAAAACAAACTCCCCCTCAATTAGACAATCTCACAATTGAAAATAATTTTGACGAATCTTAGTCAATTAGCAAATATCCATCAATTATATTCAACATTCACTACCAAGATGAATTAAATACAAAGTGATTAAAATTAATTTCAAAATTTTGATGAAGGTATGTAAGAAGAAATCACATAATAAATTATCGTCAAAATAATAAAAAGTGAAGTAAAATCGATAATTAATATGAATTTAATTCAATTTGAATTGACTTTAAATGCCGGTTAATTTTCTTTGAAAAACCTTTAATCTCTCCAATTTAAAGTTCTCAACTCTCTCTTTTCTAAAACAAATTTTCAATCAAATTAAAAACTCCCCAATACCTTTCCTCAACAAGATTTTGAAAACAAATTTTTTTTTAAACCAATCCTCGTCTTAATATGTAATGTAATGAAAAAATATGCAACATGCACTAATCAAAGCATTATAAAAATAAACTAAGACGAGCAACAAGGAAAGATATCACCTTTCCGTATCCAAACTTGTCGAATTTTTCGTTGCTGTGACTTGTCGACGTAAGGGTTGACTTGTTTCAACCTTTGATCAACCGATGATCGTTTCGATGCTTGAAGCTTCGGATATTGTCGTTGAGGCTTAGCAACCCAATTTGCTTGTGGCTTTGGTTTAGAAATTCGGTTCGGTTGAGGGTTCGGTCGAACTTGCCGTTGCTCTTTAGAAAACCGGTTTGAATGAGGCACTTGACCCAATTGATTTCCAATTTGATTCCGTGGGGGACGTCGAGTAGTAGAGAGTGCCACTTGAGGTTTTAATGTTGCCAATTGATTTCTCTTTTCCTTCTTCGGGCAATTTCTTTTAATGTGTCCTTTGATGCCACATCTATGACACACTTTTTCCTTCACGGTCATTGAGACTTTGGATGTCGACTTTAACTCATTCTCAACGTATGTCCGTTCATATCCAAGTCCTAATTTGCTCGTTTGACCCAATCCAAGCATATGATCCAATTTCTTCGATCCCGAAGAAAATTGTTGAACGTCGGATTTGAGTTGATGGACTTGATTGGTCAAGGCTTTGTTGGATTTGTATGTTTCCTCAAATTGTTGCTCCAAAAATCCAACTTTATCCTTATAAGATTTGATCGTTAAATCCGCTTCTTCTAGCTTCTTTTGGAGGACCGAATTGTTGTTTAGGATAGATTCCCGTTCCTCCTCAAGAGCTTTATTCATGGTCTTCAAATTATTATTCTCCTCTTCAAAATCAAATAATTGTCTTCTCAACTTCTTATTAAACTTCGCCATCTTTTTCGATTCGATAAGAAGTTGATTGTATGCCTCCTCCAAATCATCGTCGTTTGATTCCTCCTCGCTTTCGCCATTGTCACTCGAAGATCCATGCAAAGAAGGAGAAACATTCGAATTAGTAACAATAGAGTATAAACAAGTAATATTAGAGGAAGGCAAAGAAGACTTAGAAATTAAAGCAATATGATCCTTTTCTTCACCACTTGAAGATGAATCACCCGAAGTAGAATCATCCCAAGTTTTTGCTTGCAAAGCCTTTTGTTTATAAGTCTTCTTTAAAGGACAATCCGTTGCTATATGGCCGTAGCCTTTGCACTTGAAACATTGGATCTCCCCTTCAAATTCATTCTTTTCTTTCGAAGACTTTGCAAGTTTTTTATCTTTAGATTTAGAAGATGAAGAAGATTTAGAAAATAATTTTTGCTTCGAAGATGAAGCATCGTTCTTCTTTCAAGTTGCGGCGAAACTTCTTCGTGAGGAGCGCCAATTGATGTTCAAAATTTGCGAGCGATAGATCATCGTCGAATCCGAGTCCTCATCTTCCTCCTTCGTCGATTTAAGTGCAATTCCTGTACTTTTAGACAAAGACTTGAAAGAAGATTGATTAGTAGGAAAAGTCATCTCATACGTTTGTAAAGCGCCTACTAACTCTTCGACTTTCATCTCGTCCGGATATTTGACCGTTTCGATCGCGGCAACCTTTGCCCGAAAGCGTTCCGGAAGAGTTCGAAGAATTTTTCTTATTACTTTCGACTCCGGAATTTTCTCTCCCAAATTAGCACATGTATTGATAATGTCTTGAAGTCTAGTATAATAATCGGTAAACAATTCATGCTCCTCCATTCGAATAGAATCAAATTGACTAGTCAACATCTGGAGCTTTTGAATTTTTACTAGACTTGTACCCTCATGTGTAATTTGTAGAGTATCCCAAATTTCCTTTGCGGTGTTACAAGTCGAAATGCGAGTAAACTCCGTTTGCGACAAGGCATTAAATAAAGCGTTTATGCCCTTGCCGTTAAACGAAGATGACTCGTTTTCATCTTTCGTCCACTTGTTTCGTGGTTTCGGCGTTTCAACATTATCGACCTTTTCGGTTGGATGTTTCCACCCGAACTCAATCGCTTGCCGCACCCGCTCATCTATCGCTATTAGAAAACCTCTCATGCGAACTTTCCAATAGGCATAATTCGTGCCGTCGAAGAGCGGTGGTCGATTAATGTTTCCGCCTTCGGCCATATATAGAGGAAAGAGAACTAAATAATAAAACTGAAATATTAGATAGGTACAACATCTGTCTCAAATATGCAAAATATTGTGGTCTCTCTATATATATACAGGTAACTCTCAAAATCTCTCCAAAATAAAACACAAGAGAGGTGGACCACCTATCGAATGTCCTCACCAAATATCGCTAGCCCGAGACAATCCCCTTGCCGCGGTCCCTGGCCTCCACCGGTGCAGAAGGCGCTGAAAAGAATCAGAAATAGAGGGCGTGAGAACTATAATTTATAGTTCCCAGTTGGCAATTACTGACCTTAGCTGCATGCACCACTAGGCCCAAAAAATCAAGAAATAGTACAATAAGTAACTGCTGAAACGAACGCAAAGGAAATGCTACACTATTATGCCACATATATACATGATGAATGTACTTGCTATTATGATTCGATAAGTCAACATATAAGGAATATGTTCTAATATAGCAACCAAGTATACTATGATGCGGTAAATAAACTATCAAGTATACTACATATCCCAAAGCTATGCTATAAGCATGTTCAAGCAGTCCAAGACACCGCAGGTCAAAGGACCAGTCACACTACTGCAACATTGAGTAAGTCACTGACGAGTAAGTAGACATCCAAATGACTTCTCGTGATGGTCACGCTCGGTACCATTGTTCTCTAACAACCACCTACATATTCGCTTCAGTGTCCCCACACTGTCGACTCGAGACCGGTCTTCCCAAAAGGGAAGCGACCTATGCACCAATCTCACCGGATCAATCACCGTCCCCGTGCTGATCCATTGATCGGGATCATTTATGAATTAACCACCAATGACACATGTCTCAAATTCTCAACTCTTGAGAATATATGTCATCATCTTATTAATTCCTTGGACGATTCATGGACACATACATAACATGAATGGAAATTAGTACCCAAAAATATTCATAATATTTTAAAGTCAAATGCAAATTTATATCCTAGAAAGAATACATGTGTCGGCCTGATTGGCTTCTAGGGCTTACATTTAACAACGTGGACGTGGCCGTACACGAGGACGTGGCCGAGGACGTCGAGGGAGAGGAAGATCGAGAGACTGATTGTATATTGTTGATTTAAATCGCATACTTTATATAATATTATATAATACTTTATTTAGTTCATATTTGTATATTTGTCGTATTTTTGTTTATATTTTTATCCAATTGATTGTATCTTGTTATTTCACTTGTCTTGTTGTATTTCTTGTTGGAATATTTGTTCTCGTGAAAATTTTTGTCTCAAACTTGTTTAAATTGTTTTTAAAATCGAGCTGAAAAAAAGAGTTCCTGTTGTTTGCACTAAAGGCGGTGAATGGTTCACCGCTTTTAGTGCAAAATTTTCGAAACCCACAAAAAATTGGCGAAGTTCTGGACTGGGGACCGTTTGCACTAAAGGCGGCGAACCATTCACCACTTTAGTGATACATTGATAAGACGGTGAATCATTCATCGTCTTATCTGTATTTTACCCCGCACTTCAGGACTTAGCCAAATTTGGCTCGATGAGAGTTTTACACTAAAGATTGTGAAACGGTGAACGATTCACCGTCTTATCTAGGCGATAACACCGATGATTTACCGGGTAATTTGCTGTGAAGGCGGCCCAGGACTGTAAAGGCGGTGAATGGTTCACCGTTTTTTGAAAGCGGTGAGCACGGTGCTAAGTTGTTGGAAAGACGGCCTTGGGAAGCGCGGGGGAGGGGTTTTGCGCTAAAGGCAGTGGATGGCAGAAGGCGGCGAACCATTCACCGCCTTCACGACAAAACTACAAAGACGGTAAACGATTTACCGTCTTTGTGAGAAATACCTGACGTGTGGTGCCCACGTGGCGAAAGAAGGATTAGTTTTACAAATAAAATTTTTACAGAATCATTTTGCCAATTTCAAAATTCTACAAAGTTATTTTATAAAAAAGCCCAAGATAAGAGGTCAACACTATTGTAAGGAGTGCTCTGGTGTAGTACAGTAACTTCTAGTGAAGTTTATTTACTCGGGAACGATCCTCGACGGTCCGATTCCATTTTCACTTGCCACGTGAGTTGCGCGTGCCGAGTTCTGGAATGCGTCCTCCCATCCCGCCCCTTATCCGCTCTACGGGCTACTACGCTCTTCTTGTCCGTCTCGCTTTCCTCGCTACCCACATCCGACCCTTCCGCGCAGGATTCTGACAGCCCCAAAATGGCGTTTCAATCCTTATCGCCCGCCGCCGCTCGGTCTCGACTGTCGCCTCCTTCTTCTTTCCTCCTCTCCCAGCGAGCAGGCACCCTTTTCTCTTTACATTTACTTCTCGAAGCTTCAATTTGTTACTTCTTCCAAGTGCTTTGTTCATCATAATCCTTGGATAAAATTATTAGGTTAGTTTGTTATGATTCTAACGGTTAGCCTGTGGAACACGTTCGGCCGGCATACGAAATAGAGTTGGGAGTCAAGTAGTGGAAGCGTCATTGGGGTAAATTATCACTGTTCGGGCTAGGAAGATTGGAACTTATCCTTTTAATTGAGAACATATTTCTTTGCTTTTTTGAGGTGAGATTGGCATCAAGAATCGACTGCAACTTAGAATTTTCTTTCGTCACCATTACTGGAGTGCTTGAATGTGTACCGACAAAAGAAGTCGATCCCTCTTACTTGCATGAGAGATCAAATACACTTATTTAAATAGGGGGCACCTTAGATACCGTCTGTCTTCCATCTGCCACAATTTATATAGGCCGATTTCACTCGTACGTACCTCCTGGCTGACATTCCTAGTTTCCTACAGATTAAGCAATTAAAATCTTTATTATTGAAAACCTTAAAATGGTATGTGATTTTCACATTTCAATTGTACGAGATTTCAATGGCGGGGTTGTGGAGAGATTTTGTAGGAAGATTTGTTGAAAAAATAAAAAAGTTTTGTAAAGTAAACTTGAGAGAAGGAAAATTTTATATTGAAAATTTGGGAGTAGAGAGAATTAATGATTGGAGAATAAATAGAACGAAGGATTTTCTTGTTGTGATGAAATTGGAGATTTGTAGTACTTATAGATGTAAAATTTTTTAGAAATTTTTTAAAAAAACTAAAAAGTTATAAATTTTAAGTTTTTTGGACCAAAATGTCCTCTCTGACCGTTAAAAAATTGGATGTTAGAGAGGGCATTTTGGTCATTTTGACCAAAAGAGGCCCTTTCAGTGTCTTACAGTTTTCTTTCAACCGAAAAAAAAAAAAAAAGAGTTCGCCAACGGCTATTGTGCCGTTGGGCCCGCTCCCCAAAGGGCTGCCCTTCGGGTTGGGGATGGTCCTTTAGTCCTTGCCCAAGGGCCATGCCTAAATCCAATATAGGCCTGGCTCTAGGTAAAGTCAAGCCTATATTGGTGTCTAGGATAGGGCTATGTTTGGGTCTTGGCTTTAAACATAATGGCCCTTTGGGCCTGAATGTCCAGCCAGGCTCAAAGGGCCTTACTTTCTTTCTTGAAATGGCATGTGATGCCCCAACTTTTTAGGGGGTCACCCATCCTAGGACTATTCCCGTCCTAGCACGCTTAACTCTCTTAACCACTTGGGCCTTATCACAACCCAAAATGTTTAAGCCGAATTAAGAGTTTTAGCCCATATTTTATATATAGGACTATTTGGGGTCTCACAATCTCCCCTATTTTAAGCCCCGGCGTTCTCGTCAGGCTCAGACTCACAAGTATCAGGCGATGTGAGACTCGTTTCGCTAGCCTTGTCATTCCAACCCCGGCTCAGCCGAAACTCATCTCATGCTTCCGGCTGATAATTGGCTTTGATACTAATTGTGATGCCCCAACTTCCCAGGAGGTCACCCATCCCAGGACTACTCCTGTCCTAGCACGCTTAACTCTCTTAACCTAGCTTAAGCATTTTGGGTGGTGGTGAGACACAAGAGGTTAAGAGACTTAAGCGTGCTAAGACGGGAGTAGTCCTAGAATGGGTGACCCCCTAGGAAGTTGGGGCGTCACAGTTGGTATCAAAGCTAATTACCAGCCGGAAGTGTGAGATGAGTTTCGGCTGAGCCGGGGTTGGAATGACGTAACCCGGGCTTCCGCTGTAATTCGGGGCGTGACATGGCAAGCACGGCCGGTATAGGTCTTTGTCCGAGCCATACGAGCCTACTCTTCACAAAGATAGCTCAAGTAATGACTGTGCAAGGCCAGATCGTGTCGGCAAGCTGTGTGGGGTGTCGGCAAGCTGTGTGGGGTTAGGGCCAGCATAGACCTAAGAACTTGGTCGTCCCGCCCAGACACGTGCTATAGTACCCATTCTAGGCCATAGCCTGGCCTAGGATCGTGTTGGGCCAGACGGCCCATGCCCGTTTTACATTTTTAGACACACAAGGCGTTCTAATGACACACTCAAACAAACTTTGGCACGAGTGCATGACCTTATTCAGCTTTTTTAGTTCCAAATAAGGTTTTGTAATGTTATTTTGAAAGTTTTATGATAGTAATTATAAATTTTGGCTATGTATTGATTGACCTACTGGCAAAGATAGCTTACTACATCTACTAGTTAATATAGTTGTAGGCTTCTTTACAAGTAAAATATAATTATAGTTCGTTGAAAATAAAAACTAAAAGGCTAAATTACACAAAACCCCCTGTAATAACCCGCTTTTTCACTTTGCCCCCCTGACATTTAAAAACCTACACTTTCCCCCCCTGTAAAATAAAAAATGTGCACTTCACCCCCTACCGTTAGGGTTTCGTTAGAAATTTTTTTTTTGTGCCGAAAATACCCCTCCGCGATTCATCTCCTTCGTGGCCTCTTCAACAGCGCCATTCGCTCCCTCTCCCCCTTCGCCGCCGCACTCCGCCTTTTCCGCCTCATGTCCCGCGCGTCCTCTCCAAACCTCGCCTCGGCTCGCGCTCCACGCCTCGCCTCCGCTCCATGCTCCTCCCCGTCCTCCCGTCGCCAACGCCTCGTCGCCATGTACACCAAGTGCGCCGCCCGCCTCGCGGGCCGCGCCTTCCACGACGTCCCCCTTAAGGACTTCGTCACCTTCAACTCCTTCCTCGGCGCCCATGCCCGCCTCGGCGCATTTCAATGCCCGCCGCCCGGGCCCTGTTCGACGAAATGCCCGAGAGAAACGTCATCTCGTTGAACGCCATGGTCGTCGGCTACGCGAACGCCGGACTTGGCATCCGCCGTGTCGGCCTTCGATCGCATGCCCGTCCGAATCTGTCTCTTGGTCCGCGATCATTGTAGCCTACTACGGATCGGCTCGGTGGACGTCGCTCGTTCACTGTTCGATGAAATGCCGGAGAAGAATTTGATCGCGTGTACCGCGATGATAAACGGGTATTCCCAGTGTGGCAAGCCGAAGGAGGCGCTCGCGCTCTTTCGCGAGATGGAGGCTGCGGGGATCGAGCCAGATGCAGCGACTATGGTCGGTGTCATTTCTGCAGCCGCTCAACTGGGGAGCGTGGAATTGGCTGACTGGGTTGGCTCTTATGTCGACCGGAAAATGATTGAGAGGAACGTGCGGCTGAAGGAGATGAGGAAGAAGACGAAAATGACGAAGGGCAAAATGGTCATTTTACACACCGTAACCCCCCTGTGAACATTTTTTATTTTACAGGGGGGCAAAGTGTAGGTTTTTAAATGTCAGGGGGGGAAAGTAAAAAAGCGGGTTATTACAGGGGGGTTTTATGTAATTTAGCCAAACTAAAATACAATTAGAAGATCCATAATTACAATAATAATATAAATTTATACCTTGGCAGGGCGATGACTGCTTAGTCCATATAGATTGTCGAGGTGGATCATATGGCATAGAGTCATATGTAGACACAAAATTGACATTACAATTTTGGGGTAAATATTGCTTGTATTGCGAGAAGGTTATATAGTGCTAGTACATAGCGTTGTTTCATTGTATGTAATCTGCATATGCTTTCATATCGTAGGCATAATGGACAACAATTGTCCAATTATGCAAGCACTCAAAGTTGAAACCCCATGAGGATAAGTATGGTATAGAATAGAAGCACCATAATATGGGTAGACAGTATATTCACTGTGTTCATATGAATCAATGAATAGAAGCACCATAATATGGGTAGACAGTATATTCACTGTGTTCATATGAATCAGTGGACATGGTGTGGCCATACAAACTTCCATTATATGGCGTTACAGATGGATAGTGATCGGGCTTCTCGTGCACCAACCGATACTCGATGCATTGAGATTAATCATCGTGCTACGAATTGATGCAGTGAAAGAGTCCAACATAGAGCATGCATCTCTTCATAAAATCCATGTTGATATGATGGATATGATAATGCGAAAGTTCTATTGAATTGTGATTGCATATCATTATTCGTCCATGGGTACCCAGTTGATAACACTTCCAAACCCTCTCTCATCTCCCTATAGTCTTGTTGTTTTCTAGAAGCTTGACGTACCTAGCACCCATGATTAGAATTATGATACAACTCAAAAGGAAAACTCAACTTATAAAGAAGCAAGCGTGCATGTTAAAGGCATACAGTAACTACTTTGTTGTATAATAGTGCCTATTGTGTTCTTTCGCTCGTGGTACAAGTGCATGCATACTCTTTTTAGACATTTATATGCAAAATTGGGACATAATAGTGTAATATGTATGGTGCTTTAAACCCATAATTGCTTGTTTTAACCGTCATATATCATTATCACAATGAAAACCATGTCTTCTGAATTTCAACTTTTTGCATATATTAGAATGATACCTAGTCAGTTGACACCAAGTGATTATGCTTGATATTCTTGATTACACTCTTAATGAGGTTTACAAATTTGTCATGATTGTCAACCTTTCGGTTCTTCTAAAGTAAACCTACGGTCCACCACCTAAGTAAACCTACGGTACACTTTTTCTAGTTTGTTGGTTTGAATATTTGTATTTTTCATGATATGCTTCACGCTCTATTGTCTTTTCTTCTTGTGTTAATTGTTTGTCAACCTGTTAAGTTCGTTATGTCTGGCTGATGAGATAAAAGGTTAGAGAAAAAAAAAGAGAGCAAAGCAAAACAAAACAAAACAAAACAAAAGAACAGGAAAGTAATTAGACAGAATCTTGTTGAAATGGGATAGCATTATGGTGCCCGGTTAGATTCAGGGGCTCTTCTAGGTTTTCTTTTTCTAAGTATATTTCGCTTTATTTTTTATCTGCAGTCATGTATTGGCATGTAAATCTCTGTCCTATATGATAAAAGTTTGCTACTAAGCACTCATAAAATTTCATGCAATTTAACCACAAAGATTTCAATATAATGACAACTGTAAATCTCTCTCCTAATTGAGTGAGAAAAGAACTCTTGTAGTAATATAGACTCCCCAGAATGCTCGGTGCTGAATTCTCACTATATCTAGTTTGCCCATTCCATCATGGCAAAAGACGAGCAATTATCTTGTTGTTATTGAACAGGAAAGAGTCGCTCTGGTTTCCTTTGTCTCTCACCAAATGTAGTTTGTTGGAGCTCTACTGCAAACTATGTCCGACTACAGGAGGGATCAGCTGCATTCTTTCTAAAGCCTTTGGATACTAGAAACAGAAAAAAGAGGCATGTGGTTTGGTTTTATTGGTTTTGTCCTTCTACTGGAAACTTCATATGCAACTCCTTCCATAAGCATGCCTTTACCTGACTCTCAGACCAGGATTCTTGAGATGTGCAACCATTGAAGAAATTGAGGCAGAGAAGTCCGTGATTGAGAGGGATGTGGTTAGTACCATTTATGGTTGTTTAGTATAATTGGCACATTATCTAGTTGCATAATTACTGACTTAATTGTCTTTAGAAAGAAAGGATGGAAAAGACCATTGAAACTGTTCGAGGTAGTTTTAATGCAGTGAGGACTGGGCGAGCAAACCCAGTTATGCTCGACAGAATTGAGGTACAAGACAGAATTTTTTGTTGCTATTTATGTAATCTTTTAAGTTTTATTATTTTGAATAGTTTGTCTAGCAACTTTCGTTAGCATATATAAAATGCCAAAAAGCGAAAATTTACATATCCTCTTACATATGGCTCTAGAGTTGTTTTGCCACCATGTAATTACTTTGTCACTGCAAACCATCCTCCCTAATATGGACAGTTAGTGTTATGTTCTCCCTTTCATTAATTTTTCATCAGAGATTGTACATCTTTTGTAGCTTCCCACTGAAATGATTAAAAATTTAAGAATCTAGCATGCTTTATGTCTTTTATTTGAAATTTTCATTTCACATTAAAAAGGTGGTTATATGAAATACAGGCAAGAAGTTATTATCAGAATTAAAGGCGTAATGATGGGTTTGCCTTGGGTTAATTGTGATTATTTTGGGGACATCATTTAAATGTTGAACCCAGGGTCTAAATGATTTTTCGGGTTATCTCTTCGGAGTTAAGTGGCTTCTCTTTAATACACAACTTTGCGAAGAAGAAATTATTTAAGTGGCTCGAAAATTTGTGCTTATCTCAAACTGAATTTTTTTTCTTGGTTGGAGCTGATAATAGACAGATGTAGCTCCTCACTGTCTCTTATGGTTAAGTCAAAATAAAAGAACTATTGCTTTGCTGTACGAACTAGAAATTATCGATGGTAGTACAATCTTGCCGAACCAGCACCTTCTGTTTTCGATGCCTCTTCATTTGTCTCTTTCTAACACTTCTGGATTGTTGGGTACAACTTCTCACCACTTCAATAAATAATTTAAAATGCCCAAATTTTTTCAATGCGCAATTTTTTTGTGTAGCTTAAATTTGTTTATGTAGGTGAGAATTGCCCTTTCATTGATAATTTTGGCTAGACTGCATACGGGTAAATATGTGATAGTTATGCCATCATACCATGCAACAATGTAGATTTTACAATATTACGAGATTCTCCTACAACAATTAATCTGGAAGATTGATTTTAGCTACTCTTTGAACATATTCTGTTTATTCATGTTGCTTTGTGAGATAATTTTCAATTTGTGAAATATTAGTTTTCGTAATCGATGGGCATAAAGATTTTTGTCTTGTTGCCATTAAAACTATGCTATTTATTGTCTAAGTTACTACGTCTATCCTAGAGCTAAAACTGCTCCCTGAAAAGCTGCTTGTAGTTGCAGTCATCACAATTGGCTTTCAACTGTTGATATTTATTATTTTCCAGGTTGAATATTATGGAAGTCCAGTAAGCTTAAAGAGCATCGCACAGATCAGCACTCCAGATGGAAGTTCCCTTCTTGTTCAGCCATACGACAAGTCTTGGTAAAATTCTACCTGTATTAGTAAATCTTTCATATTTGATATGCTGTTCTAATTTTTTTTTTTTTAACTTAATATGTTTTCAGTCTCAAAGCCATTGAAAAGGCAATTGTCAACTCTGATATTGGTTTAACACCAAACAATGATGGAGAAGTAATAAGATTGAGCATCCCACAACTGACATCTGAGCGAAGAAAGGTTTGTCTTTTGCTACCTTAATCTTTCCTTTGAAAAAGAAATGCATGTAATTGCAACCTTATTTTCAAAAATATTACTAATCTCTGAGTGAATGTTGGTGACTAGAGTCTCCCAAGTCTACTTTAAACTAAGATCTTCCTTCATCTACGACTTGGTATATCTAATTAAACTGCAAATATTCTCTTTCACATAATGTAATGGAGTAATATGGTTTTAGCTTTAATATTACTCATTGGATATATATATATATATATATATATATATATATATATATATATATATATATATATATATATATATATATATATATATATATATATATATATATATATATATATATATATATATATATATATATATATATTTTTTTTTTTAATAATTTTGGCACTTAATTGTATAGCCAATTGGTGGTCTTGTTGCTTAGGTTTTTTTTTTTTCGTGTCCTCTTTCTTTTTCTTTTTTCCATTCTTATATGCACTTAAAAGCATTCTTAGTGCGCCTTTAGGAAAGTAGTGGAGGGTGGTAGAAGCTGGTAGAAGAGCTTTCTTTGAGAAGAGTAGTGTGGAGAAGAGTAATGCTTCTATGGTAGATGTTTTGATGACGTGTCTTTGTACAGATGAAGAGACCTTTGCTGATTATTTTTTGAAATTTTTTTTTGAAGCTTTACAGAAGGCTTTGGACAAGTAATTTCCGTATCGACGTTATGTTCTATAATACTATCATTTGAGAGATGAAAACTACCCGGTCTTCTAGGACTTGATTATACAGAGAAATCTGGTGAGATAGCATTAGAAGTTGTTTATTTGGTAGGATATAGTGGGTCTTGTAGCGGAGGTAGCCAATCTTTTCTTAATGGTTTTAGAGTTTGTTGGAGTCGCATAAGTACCTTTTCTATAATTCTTCTATTTTGATTCTTTTTCTTTTTCTTCTTTCGTTGTTTCTTTTTCTTCCTTTTTTTCCTTCTATTTTTATTCTTTTCCCTTTTTCTTCTATTTTTATTCCTTTTTCTTTGTGTTGAGTCCGTGCTGTGATAGAGCTTGTACTGGTAATGTAGTATGAGGATTATCCTGAGCTTGGCTAGAAGGCTGTGTAGTTGGTGTCTTGGAAGTAGCATTCTGGAGTTCTTGATTTACGATGCTAAGTTCATGATTTTGAATGGAGAGGATATGCAGTCTTTCTTCAAGTATGGGTATTTGGTCTTTGAGAGCCTGCTTTTCTTTAATGAGGCTTTGACTACTGTAATTGATCTAGTCATCGTCTCACAATGATCACGGAATATCACTTTTTGTGTATCATGGGCTATAGTGTAGTTAGGAGGTGATTCTTGAGAGGTTCTTATGGAAAGAGAAATATAGAAATGAGGTCCAAGAAAATGTCAATAATAATAATAATAATTATTAATTAGAAAATCAATATTATTATTTTATTATTTATAATTAATTATTAATAATTTATTTATTATTTATTTTTAAGTAATATTTTGATGTTAATTAAGTAGATAATATAATTTTAATTTCAAATTATTACTCATATTCCTCTTGTTGCAATCTAACCATCCAAACACTATTTACCTTATTTCTAGGAACCACCAAATTTTCATCCAAACGCAAAATTGGTCTAGTTCTTGCTTATACTTGAACTTGTACCTATCTCTGGAATAAGCAGTTCTTACTTATACCCGAACCAAACGCAGCCATAGTAAATATTATAATTCACCTAACATCCAGATAAGAGATCTCAACGTTGCAGACTTTGTGATCGGACTAAACTTTATACTTGACTCCTTAGGTCGATTAACTATTAGTAAGTACAATGTGCAATTTTATAAGAAAATAACGCAAAAGCCAATCCAGACCAAACGACTTAAACCAGACATTAAAATCCAACCGTAAAACTCTAAACAATGTTATGAAAATTGTCAAGAAAGCAAACCCTATTGTAAAGATAGTAAAGATAAAAATAAAATGACATTTGATGAATATTTAGACCATTTTTATAGTGAAAGCGATAAACTAAACTATGAAGATTACTTAGCCTATGATGACGACTATTTAATAGATTTAGACATTGAATTTGTAAATTGGGAAAGAGTGTTGTTAAATCGAGCAACATAGGAGTAATAAAAAACCAACAAGAAGTAGAAGAGATTCTTAAAACTCTAGACAACTAGAAATAATAGGCCAAAATCCTATAAAATATTGGGAAAAAGATAAAATTGTCTGTAACCTTGATATAATAAACCACGAGCCACCGTTTGGTTCGGAGTTAAGTAAAAAGTTGTTATTCCAGCGATAGGATTAAGTTCAGGGTTAAGGTGGGGTTAGAGTAATTTTGTGTTTGGTTGAGAATTGGGTTTAGTCAAAGATATAGGAAAAATAGTGTTTGGTTGGAGTAGGTGGGATAAAAAGGATAGTGGGTAAAATAGTATTTTGTTTGGTTGGAGTAGTGGGGTGGGGTGGGCTAAATTGGGTGTTTGGGAATAACTTCGGGGTTAAGGGGTTATTCCACCCCTTAACCCTGAACCAAACGGGTGCTGAGTATACAGTTAAAACTGCTAATATAGAAGCATCTAATCAAGACAAACATTTTACAAATGCATATAGAAGAATTAACAAAATTAGGCGTTATAAGAAAATCCCAATCTAGATATAAATCTGCAACCTTCATAGTTAAAAACCATTTAGAAGTAGTAAGAGGTAAAAGTAGAATGGTAATAAATTATAAAAGATTAAATGACAGGAAAAGACATCATCCCTACACAACCTCCAGTGAAACAACGTTGGTATGAACAATGCCTACGAGAGCAAACACAAAGTACCTCAAGACCTAGAGAACATACTCAACTAAGAAGAATACCGTTTAGAAAAGAAGTTTAATTTCTCACAGAGTTTGGAAAAGAAGTCTAATTTCTTTCTCTCAAGACAATAATTTAGTATTCGTCAAAAAATTCAAAACCTCTTATAGAAGAATAGAATTTCTTGATAGACAATCTTTGGATCGCCTATCATAGGATACGGACATAAAGATTTGATAAAAAATATTTTATAGCATGTATTGTAGCATACCGAACTTCTAAAGTCTTGAAGTTATGGGGTATGCTGGCTTGAGAGGCCTTTGCAATGGTTCCGGAGAAGTCCGGAAGCATTTGGGCGTTTTCGGTACACGTGAGTCCGAGAACGGGACCCAAAAGGCTATGGTTGGGCCGTGAGCTAAATCCGGCATTAGCGCGGATAAAGTGATGATGTGAACATGCTCAAAGTCATGCGTGGGGAGTCTCAATGCGATTTCAAGTGAATCGGAGACCCACGGAGCCGAAAGTGAGTTGGAACAGAAAGGAAATGGACGAAACTGAAAAATGCCTAAGTCCTAGAGTTGACTAGGAGGTCCCTGTGGGGACCGGTCTCCTAGCCAGAGACCGGTTCCCGTAGGTGTCCCACGAGAGCAAGCTCTCGGGGACCGGTCTTGAGTGGATGGACCGGTTCCCGTACGCGTAGGAGATGTCCTGCGAGAGCAGAGCTCTCGGGGACCGGTCCCTGGCTGGAGAGATCGGTCCCCGAGCACGAAAACTGCCGAGTCTGGGCAGTGCACAGGATGCATTGTTGAGGGACTAAAGTGCAAATTGGCAAGGGGTTATGTGTAAAGAGATGGATAACCTCTCTCCCTCTCTCCTCGCGAGATCTCTCTCTCTCTCACTCCCTCTCTGTCGACTGAAAGAAGAGAAGGAGAAGAAGAAAGAAAGGGGAAGAAGAGAAGAGAAAGAAAGAGGAGGAGAAGGCTAGGAAGAAGATCTTCCTCATTTTCTTCATCTTCTCCTTGACTAGGGCTTCATGGACAGGTAAGCTTCTAAGCCCTCTCATGGTGGATTTCTAGAGATAGGTTTAAATGCTCTAGAGATGGTTGCAATGGAACCCTAGCATGCTATCTAGATGGATTTTCCCCACTTCATAGATTGAATTGGTGGATTTGGCTATAGTAGCATCCAGGGCACCCAAAATGGGGTTTTGTTATTTGTGAGGGTTTGATCTCACTCGACCCCATGTAAACCTAATTGGGGGTGTAGCGAACGCGTTGGCGCGCTCTGTTCGGTGATCCGACGAGTGTGCGCAAAGTTATTGATAAAATAATGTGTTTTTAACAGATAGCCGCAGCACGCGAAATAGAAGCCCAAAAATCATGAGATCGGATCCGGGGCGTCGTGAAGCCGTGGAATAACACAGGAAATCTTCGGATCGGGAATTGGTGGCCGTTCAGTTGGTCGCACAAAAGTTCGGGCCGAACCGGGTCACGGGTGCCGCGGACGGCCGATTGCAGGTGTCGACGAGCAATCGGAGAGCAAAACAGGTGGGTTGTGTTTACCGAAGCGATTAGGTCGCCTGTATGTCTAAGAATGACATAAGTTCATGTTGATGCATGTATAAGTAATGCATGTTAATGGTTAATGTAAAATGCTAAGTAGAATGCATGATAATAGCATGGCATATGTAATGCTAGAGAGTAGAATGTTGCAACAATGCATGCTTAGCATAATGTGGACATGCTAGATATAATCAAATGCATGTAAATGAATCGATAACTCTAGAATGAATAGAGAACTCGATAGTGGAATACTCGATTGGACGTAGATATACACATAGATCGAGTGGCATTGAACCTAGTGTCAAGGACATAGGTTGAACAAAGATGATAACGGACCTAGTGTTAGTAAACATAGGTCAGATCAGGATGGCATAGTAAACATAGGTCATATCAGGATGGCATTGAACCTAGAGTTAAAATAACTTAGGTTGTGTGACAAAGAAAGTGGCCCTAGAGTTAAGAAGACCTAGGATGAAAAGGATAATGGACCTAAGTGGGTCGACTCTTGAGAGCTAAAGCCAACCCTCAAGCTATGTGGAACGGATTTCGGAATCCTGAGATTTGGGCACCGAAGCGGGTGTTGGGCGTGTGCGACGATTTCGCCGTCCAGGGCTATACCACTGTCGTGGCGTGTGTGCGACGATTTCGCCGCCGGGTGGGTGAGCCGAGCTGAGTTCTATACCGGTTGAGCCGGTTTGTGGATCATACCGCTGATGACGCAAACCACTGTCGTGGCGTATGTGCGACGATTTCGCCGCCGGGTGGCCAGGTCATAGAGCGCGGTGGGTCGTTGATACCGAGGTGGTTGTGAGACGTCATTCACCTCGAGCTAGACAGGTGCGCGGATTATCCGCAGGATCGATTGACTCAGGACCTAGTCGGGGGGCATAGTGAGCTAAGGTAAAAGTGACCTTAGATGTGAATTGCTAATGAGTATAAAGTGCCCAAGAGTAAAGAATAAGAATTGCTAACTTTAGTAAATAGCTAATGGTAGAATAAAATGGCTAATGTAAAGAATGGCAAGGATGTAAAGAAAAACTAAGAACTATTCAATGGTTGCATATTGCATATCGTGAGGCATGTTTTCTGTTAGTTGCATAGTAACAGCATGATATATATATGTATATGTGCATGTTTTTGGACTAACATGATTGTAGTGCCTCCTTGGACCTATTGGTCGAGCTTTTTCCTTGGGTGGCCGTACCCACCGGGAACCATGGAGTTGGTTCTCACCCCACGTTATTTTGGGGTGTTTTTCAGGTACACACGTGAGCGGCGCAGCAGCAGCGCGAGGAAAGGACGTAGCTTCATAGATATCGCCCTACTCAGAGACCGGAGATAGCCGTACCCCGAGTCGACATAGTCTATGGGTAGTGGAAGCAAGGAAAGAACAAGATGTACTAAAACAAACTTGTAATAAATTTATAATAACTAGATTGTATTAGGGAGTTGAAGTTGAATGAAAAAATGTAAATTGTGATGAATGCTTTTAATAGCAAGTAGTAATATTTATGTTTTCGATACTTCCTTATGGAATCTTGATTGATATATATTCCTGTTTGGAACCCTTGTAATTGTATAGATTGCGACGCCTTGGACGTATAGGGGAAACTCTGTCTGTTCGGCGGTCTGTCGGCGTGCCCGAAACTGACCAAATAGGCGGGCTCGGGGCGTGACATGTATAAATTCCCTGACAGGATATTTCCCTACTAGGCCTAGTAGTTTCCATTTTTATGTAGTTATTGATGAAAAGAAAACCAGAGTTTTTCACACTTGGTTAGAAGTTATAGATTCTGCTCATGGAATTATTAAACCTTTCTACAAAGACTTCAATAATCTTTCTGAAGCCCTAGACATAGCTTGACATTTTTTTTGATCTCATTTCTATATTTCTCTTTCCATAAGAACCTCTCAAAAACCACCTCCTAACTATCACTATAGCCCATGATACATAAAAAGTGATATTTTGTGACCATTGTGAGACGATGACTAGAACTATTCAAAATCTCAATTACAATAGTCAAAGCCTCATTAAAGAAAAGCAGGCTCTCCAAGACCAAATACACATACTTGAAGAAAGACTGCATATCCTCTCCATTCAAAATCATGAATTTCGCATCGTAAATCAAGAACTCCGGAATGCTACTTCCAAGTAGACCTGGCAAATGAGCAGGTTGGGTAACCCGTGTGTGGTTTACTGTACTCGCGAGTCATATAGGTATGGATAAAATTTACCTATAAATTTTTTGGTGGTCAATATTTTTACCCATACCACAGGCAAGCGGGTGGGTATGCGGGTTACCCGCAAGATTTTTTTTTATTTTTTACTCCTATACTTTCCAAATGCAAAACACATATATAAAAGTTTTAAAAGCATAACGTAATTTTTGTTCTTAACGGGTACCTACCCATTTTATTTAAATTTTTTTGGATAAGAAAACTAGTATCAATACCTGCAAATTTGCGGATAACCCAGGCGTATAGGTAGAGATTGCTAGGTCTATTTCCAAGACACCAACCACACTGCCTTTTAGTCAAGCTTAAGATAATTCTTAGACTACATCACAGGTACATCAACAGCACGGACTCAAGACGAAGGAAAAGGAATACAAATAGAAAAAGAAAAAGAAAAAGAAAAAAATAGAAGAGAAAAAGAAAGAAAAAGAAACGACAAAAGAGGAAAAAGAAGAAATCAAAATAGAAGAAATTATAGAAAAGGTACTTATGTGACTCCATCAACCTCCAAAAACATTAAGAGAAAATTAGCCACCTTCGCTATCACAGGACCCACTATATCCTATCAGAGAAATAGCTCAGTGATAACTCATCAGAGATCTCTATACAATTAAGTCTTAGAAGAGCAGATCGTTGTCATCTCTTAGATGATAGTATTACGAAACATAACCTTGATATGTAAATTACTTATCCAAAGCCTTCTGTAAAGCTTAAAAAAAAAAAAAAAAGCAAAGGTCTCTTTATCCGTACATAGACACGTCATTAAGGCATCTACTGTATAAGCACTGCTTTTCTCCACTAAGAAAGCATCTTCTATAAGCTTCTACCACCCTTCACTACTTTTGTAGAGGCGCACTAAGAAGGCATCTTTAACACCTCAGTCCAAAGGACAATAATAACGGATAGTTGGCAATCTCTACGATAATCTAAAGCATCTTAGAAGATTCAAGAAGTGCCTTCTTTTCGATTATAAATAAGAGCTTCCTTTCAAGCATATTGGGCATCGAAAAAATGATCTGCAAGAAATCCCAGAGAAAGCTTCAAATAGTCCTTGCCATAAAAGCTTTTTAGTTTCTCTTTAAATCCCACTGTTCTTGTAAAAGTAGCCACCACTCATTGTAAATTCTGTTTATATCTAGTCCTGTAGAACATTGCCACCACTCTTAGCTGTAACTACTTCTTGTACATGGGATAAACGTCTCTCTTTTCTGTAAGTCTTTATCCTCTATGCTACATGATGTCTCATTAATGCAATTCCTAAGAGCGAAACAAAACTATTCACCTAGTGGCTTAGGATCACCTTTAAGGTGAAAATTTCATATCAAACTGTTATAAAACATATACTCTTGTTTGATCTCATAGGGGTTTGATTTTACTGAAAGATCATTTGCCGTCTTGATTAAGCATCAGGCCATCAGGCTCAATTTATTCCGAAAACTATAGATCAGGAGAGTTTTGTGTACCATTAGCAGTCTTGATTAGCTCTCACTAAAATCATATCCGAATAATATTCTTGAAATTAATAGGATTTCCATTACAGAAGGCACCCATTTCTATAGAAGACTTGCAGAAGACATCCCAAATCCAAGCCACCCTAAAGCCTTTACACGCTGCTCCTCACTTCCCATTGTAATTCTCTTCTCCTCTCTCTCTCTCTTTTACACAGTGCTCCTCACTTCCCCTTGCAATTCTCTTCTCCTTTTCTCCTCTCTCTCTCTTTTATACACGCTACTCCTCACTTCTCTTTGCAATTCTCTTCTCCTCTCTCTCTCTTTTCTGTATTGGATTAGTCATTAGTCTAGCAATTAGTTTAAGGATTCTTTTTTGTGTCTTGACATCTGCAGGCATAGTAGCTAAATCCTTGTTAACACTAATGTTTAATGGGTGCCTTTTCTAAGACTTCTGCTAATCTGTGTTTGGGGTGAATCAATTATACCAACATGCGAAAATTAGGTGTACAATAATATGGTAGAGCAGAACATTCAGAAAGCTGCTGTCAGAATTATATCAGTAGCTAACACTAGGTCTTCTGATGCAGGAGTTATCAAAAGTTGTGGCTAAACAAGCTGAGGAAGGAAAGGTAAAATCTGACCATTCTAGTATTTCTTCAGATGCTGCACTTCTCATTTTTCTTTTCTCTATTGTAAGTGCTAAATGCTTATGTCATTCACTAGTGATATTATCAGAAAAGAACATTACTTGAAAATTATGTGAATACACTTTTAAGGGACCCATTCATTCATCAAGTTTGTCTTTGGTAAACTACATGGGTCGTGAAGGTGAGAGGTGTTCTCTGATCTTCATGCACCATAAAACTACATACTACTTACCCCCTCCCTTTCTCTCTCGCATATCTTTGCGCGCACATGTGAATGGGGATGGGAAATGGCACATGCATATGCTTGTGGTATTTTTGGTTCACATCCTTGTGTATGTCATGTCTGCAAATGATAGTATGATACTGCTGTTATTATGAAGATATTAGTATAGATTTTGAGTTTTAGTAGTCTTTGTTGATCATAATAGCTCCTCAGGTATTAGATTTTGGATAGTTGTTATTCACGTTCCAGTTTCTGCCATGCAGGACACAATTTGTCATGTCAGAATAAATTGTCTTTTCTGTTAAAGCACTTGAGCACGATAATTTTGTCAATTAAATAACATGCTTGTGATTTGCTGTTCACAGGTTGCCATAAGAAACATAAGGAGAGATGCAATTAAAGCCTATGAGAAACTTGAGAAGGTTTGCACTTTAAGCTGTGCAATTTCTGGCAGGATTCTTCTAATTTTAGAGCCCCATTTATCTTCTACTTTCTGTTTTCTTTCACAGGAAAAGAAGCTTTCTGAAGATAATGTCAAAGATTTATCAAGTGATCTGCAGGTGATATTTAATGAGTTGGCCTTTGTGGTCCCACGCAATGTCTATAATTACTTCATTTTACAACTAAGCTAATAGTGATGTGCAACTAATTTGTGAACCTGGAACTGTAATATGTTTTGTCACTATTTGCAGAAAGTGACCGATGAGTACATGAAAAAGATTGACTCTATGCAAAAACAGAAGGAAAAGGTATATTTAACTGCCTTATACAGGTCATGTAGATTAACATACTCTGCTTTTCCGTAAACATGTTCTCCTGTTTGGCAAAAGGACAATGTGAAATCTCTCTCATAAACATATAGTAGTTTTATTTTCACTATGTTTTCTCTAGAACTAGATTCTATCTTCAGTTCCGAGTACAATACTAACTGAACGACAATGTTACTTATAGATGGACATCTCAATTATTAAATCCTTCCTATCTAGGGTTTTGGCGGTCGTACCAGTTTGAGCTGGCGGTCGTACCAGTTTGAGCAAAGAAGATTTGAAGTCCTATGATTATCTTTATGATTTTCAAAATCCATATATTGGTGTCTCACTTGCTCTATATAGCTGCAGTGTGTTTACATCCTTTACATCCTTTATAGGAAAATATACTTGGAAATTTTGCATGGTGCGCATAGTAGGTATAGGCTCACTAGGCTTGTAATGCGGGCAGGTTGTTGAAATTTTTTTGTTCAATTCTTTTTTTCCAAGGTAAACATAAAAAGAGCACTCTTATCTCCTGACATTGGCGCTGCTTATTTCCATTCAGACTTTAGTCGCCACACTCTCTATCATGATAATAACTTTTACAGATGCCATAGCTGCGTTTTCTAGAAGTTCAGAATAGCAAATTTTATTTTCTCCAATACTGCTTTTGGAAATCCTAGATGTTCGTATTGAAAATTGTTGTATAGCAATTGTCTCATTTTTAGCTTTACTTTGTTGCTACTCTACCTTGTTGTTTCAATTGTTGGTCAATGGAAAATTATTGGTAAGATATACATTCTGTTAATTAGATTTATTGTGTTGATACTGTCCACATAAATATCTTTGTGGTCCACCATTTTCCAGGATGCCTTCACTGTGCTATTGTCTGTAACCAATTGTAGCCATCCTGTGCGTGGCTATACTTCAAAAGTGATAAATATCGAAAGTTTTCTAAGCTTTATGTTCCTTCTTTGTTCACATTTTGTATTCTATACTTTAGTAAGTTACAAATCTTCTTTTTTCCCAAGTAAATGTCCCATTACAAGGAATAGGCACGCACATGTAGTGTCTGTGTACCTTATTTGTCACTTAGTTGTTTAAAAATATCATGGTTTAGCTAAACCTTATATTATTAAACGACAAAGGTATTTTGGACTTAAAATTACGTTCTAGTTGGGGACTAGATTGAAGACCTATTTGCAGAACTCTAATGAACTTAATGCTCCAACGAAACATGCTGGACGTCCCTTTTGGCTTTGGGAAATGATTCAGTACATATGTCTTGTTTCCAAGTCATTGATGCATTTCTTTCCAATAGTTGATTTTAATGAGGGTACCTGCTCATTTTTCAAGTCACCTATAGAAAGAACGTTCAGTTTCTAGGGTGACTTCCCTTATTTAGTGTAAGTAAAAATGTGCAGAGAATCTTCCAACTATAGACCATTTTGAGATAGGGCCCTCAAATTGAATAGGAGATTTCACTAAAATTAAAGAGTCCGCTGGATGTTAGTAGTAAGTGCCAACTTTAATTCACAATTCTGTTAGCTGAACTGGGGACAAAAGTTAATTTTAACAGAAGAAGTTTTGCATAACAGTTTCCTTGAAAACCACAGTTTCGTATCTCAATATTGTAATAGATCAGATCATAACTCATAGGAGATCTAAACCGGAATCCAATACTATTAGTGTTTCTACTTTTGGGCCATTTAGTTTGGGGTCATTTTTGGCTTTTGCTTCGTTCAGGCTCGGGCTTCTCAGGTGGCAGTTTGTTTGGATTTGGGTTGTTTTGGATTCCGGTTTCTTTGGGTTTATTGTGCTTCAGGTTATTTGGGTCTTGACAAGGTTCATTATTGAGTAAACTGGTCAATATTTCTAGTTTTGACCCTCTATAGGGTCCAAATCTTTCTATTTTGATTTGGTCACATTTATATAGGCTATTGAGTTGATCTTTCTTTGAAGTAATATCCAAGATTGTTAAGAGTGAGACATTATTTCACATATTAGTAAAGATAAAATTCATGAAATACTACCATATGTTAGGCAATGTAGGGAAATCAGAAAGTTGTTCCTACTGATTAGTGGCTGTAAACTAGCTTAGCAATATTATTATTGATGTATTAAATAGTTTTCTCTCAAATCAAACATTGATATTCACTACTAAGTTAACTTCACAGTAGGCTTAAAATGGTTGATATTTAAAATTCTTTTAATGCTATAAGTATATTTTTCTTTTAAGATTTAGTATTACAAATCATCTTTCTTTCAGATTGTTAGGTTTCGATTTTCCATGATTTTTTGTTACCTAGTGTTTGGATTGCTTTGGATTTGGGTTGCTTTATTAGAACTTTGGATTCAGAACAATGACTTTTTATATCAAAATGGATTGGGCCGATTTAGGTTCTGAACAGATCAAGTTTTCTACCAAAGCTTGATAATCTGTGCTAGATCTTGGATCATGTCAATGCAAGGATTTAAGTGCCTATTAGATGTATCCACCGTGCCATATCTACCGTGTCGTATCGTGTCAATAAGATATTAGTATGATACAGTTCTTATGCCAATAGCACAACTCAAAACTCTCGTTTCTTTAAATTAATAAATAATTTACTCAATAAAGTTCAAAAGATTTGATAAAGATACATAATAAGTAAATAGAATATTTTGTTGAATGTTGATAAAGAAAGTAAATATTTCGTCTATTATGTATCGGCACACATATTTTTCGTGACCGACATGTATCGGCACGCTTGATACGCACCATGCCGTACCGTTTCCGGCAAGTTTTCGGCACAATCCCGTGCCCGGCACTTAAATCCTTGGCCTGTAGGATAGTAGGTTTCATTGGTACCCTAATTCCTAAACACGTTGACAACTAAACCACAATAGAATTTGAAGCATTGGTTTCATTATTTCCTCTTCCAATCAATTAGATGAGATTTACATCTACAGAATTTGAAGCATCGGTTTCATTATTTCCTCTTCCAATCAATTAGATGAGATTTACATCTACATAAAGAAGCAACACATTACTCAGTCCCACTAACAGTCGCAAATGAAATTAAGGATTAGTGTTTTTACTGAAACTGCTGTAATTTTTATTTTTCCCTAACCAATCGTGGTTCTTTTATTGTAATAAAATGGGTACTGGAAGACTGGGAAGCCAAAACCCCATGTCTAATTAGTGCTATCAATCATGATGGCTGGGAAACCCCATATCTAATTAATGAGTTTCATTGCATAGTGCGACTAAATTTTCGTTAGAAAATACATATATGTAGATTTTCCCTAGTATCTTTTTTATCATTTTAGATCTAGTGACTGTACTCATATTAGTGCCTTCCGATGAATTTTTACCCACTTGTAACTTCAATTACGTTTCATGCTTGTGCCTCATAATATGTATAGCGTCATCTTCCTGGCTGTTAAGATGTTTGTTACTTTATTCTTATTACATTGTGTGAGCTATGCTATTTGAGCCTGTTTAATAGCAATTAGAAACACATACACTTTGATAGAAGAGGCCATGCCAATAAATGCCAAGTGTGCCACTAGCGCGCCACTGGCATAGAGGGCTTTGCCGGCATTGGCATAGCACGTGCTGCTGTGTCTTGCCATGCCGATGCCACACCAACATGCTCCGTGCCGGTGGCTCGGCAATTCGTTCTCTATTGCATCCTTTACTCCTTCCACTTTTTCAGCTTTTTTATGTGTACTCTATTTTCAGGAGTTGCTGACTGTGTAGCTCTAATAGTGTGCGGCGCTTCAACTGGTGGTTTGAGCTGTATGGTTCCTTTTTGCCCCAATTTATTGCTTTCGTGTGTGTGTGTGTGTGCGTGTGTGTGTGTGTGTGTGTGTGTGTGTGTGTGTGTGTGTGTAGTAGGTTTTGTGCGATATTAGGAGCACGGAGGCCTCCGTGCTCCTAAGTCGTTTTCGATGATGGAGCTTCCGAATCGACGATCGATTCGATTAGACTTGATCTAGCGTATTTGAACTATCTAGAAAATAATTTTGCGATTTTTTGGTATCATTACCTAGCGATCGAAAGGGTTCGAAATCTATTATTTTTAATGGTTGATATATACCATTTGTAAGTTTAACGGTATAGAAGCATTCAAATTGGATGAAATTTTGATAGAAAACTTTTTATAGTATTTACAGCAAAATCAATATCTCTGGTCGAAAATTTTAGTGTTATATCACCACTTTTTGTGAGATTTTTATTTTCAGCCGTTGATTTTGAACCTTTCAATCGCTAGATAAATGATATCGAAAAATCGCAAAATTTATTTTCTAGATACTTCAAATACGCTAGATCAAGTCTAACGGAGCCGATCGTTGATTCAAAAGCTTCATTATCGAAAACGACTTAGAGTATAAAATTTTAGTGTTATATCACCATTTTTTGTGAGATTTTATTTTCGATTTGTTGATTTTGAACACTCAAGCACTAGGTGAATGGTACCGAAAAATCACAAAAGACGCGTTTGTCTAGCGTGGTTGGTTGAATTTTTTGTATGATTTTATTTTGGCCAGTTGATTTTGAACCTTTCAATCATCAAGACCGGTGGATTCGAATTCTACCGGAAATTATTTTTGGAAAACCAATAGTGCTGGGATCAATTATTAGCATGAGCGGATCGTCGATTCGAAACATTATAAGATTTAAGAATGGATTATATATATATATATATATATAGTATATATATATATATATATATATATATATGCGATATATATATATGATATCATTTACCGAGCGATTGAAAGGTTCAAAATCAACGGCTGAAAATAAAAATCTCACAAAAAGTGGTGATATAACGCTAAAATTTTCGATCAGAGATATTCATCTTATTAAGAATAGTATAAAGAATTTTCTATCAAAATTTCGTGAATTTGGATACTTTTACACCGTTAAACTTGTAAAACGATATACATCAACTATTAAAAATTGTTGATTTTGAACCCTTTCGATCGCTAGGTAAATGATATCAAAAAATCGCAAAATTTATTTTCTAAATACTTTAAATACGCCAGATCAAGTCTAATGGAGCCGATCATCGATTCTAAGCTCCATTGTCGAAACCGCTTAGGAGCACATAAGCGTCCATGCTCCTAATAGCATAAAACCTATTTTATATCCTTCTCTATTGGTCACTAATAAATTTATATATATATATATATATATAAGAACTAGGCTACTATGCTATTAGTAGCATCAAGTCATTGGTGCTACCAAGTTTTTGGCCATTGGATTGAGAGATGTGCGGTTTGGATGATATGGGCCCCCTAGGGTTAAGTGGGTGGTTGGTTGAATAGTATGATCTAACCGGTGAAAATCATCAAAGGGGTGGATCTAACGGCGAAAAACTTGGTAGCACCAAGTGCTTCTATTGATAGCATAAAGACTATATATATATATATATATATATATATATATATATATATATATATATAGAGAGAGAGAGAGAGAGAGAGAGAGAGAGAGAGTCCCTAGTATCCTTTTAATAGGATAGGAGCACTTGTCCTATCAGTTTTTTAGCCTTTAGATCAATTCTTTTCATCATTTCTAACCATTGGATTAAATACTATAACCCAGTGGGGACCACTCAACCCTAGGGGGATCATTCAACTCTAACCAACTAATATAATCCTAACCCTACAATTTCTCATCCAAGGATTAAAAACTTGATAGGACAAGTGCTCATATCCTATTAATATGATAGTAGCCCTAGCCTATATATATATATAGATATATATAGAGTTGAGCTAGAATACTCTCAAAAGCACCAATGGGTTGGTGCTTTTAAGGTTTTAACCATTAAATGGATAGATGTGGGGTTGAGATGATGGTGGTAGGTGGTGGTAGGTGGAATAGTGTTTGATCCAAGGGTATTAGTAATTGGGATGTAGATCTAAGGACTAGAAATTTAGAAGCACCAAGAGCTTGATGCTTCTAAAAGTATTCTAGCTCTACTATATATATATATATATATATATATAGAGTCATTACTATACTATTATGAGTACGATCGCCTCGTACTCATAAGTTGTTTTCGATGATAGA
Organism: Aechmea fasciata; assembly: GCA_025177825.1. Lineage (NCBI taxonomy): Eukaryota > Viridiplantae > Streptophyta > Magnoliopsida > Poales > Bromeliaceae > Aechmea > Aechmea fasciata. The sequence continues at coordinate 13,321,461 of CM045932.1, forward strand.
GCTTTCGAATCGACGATCCACACCATTAAACGTTATCTAGAGCATTTGAAATATCTAGAAAACAAATTTTATAATTTTTCGACATTATTTACCTTATGATCAAAAGCTCACAAAATTGACAATTTTTAACGGACGGTATAGAATACTTGCTAGTTTAACGGTACAAAAGAATCCAAATAGGTTAAAATTTTGATAGAAAATTCTATTCACTACCTAGATAAAGATCAATAATTCCGATCTTAAATTGAAGGATCCGATCATCCATTTTTAAGACATCGTTCGATTGTGACCGTTCATTTTATGCTCGCTTGATGGACTATATTATTATTTCGAAAAATTGCGAAATTTATTTTCTAGAAGATTTAAATACTCTAGATCATGTTTAACGGAGTGGATCGTCGATTCGGAGCTCATCATCGAAAACAACTTATGAGTACAAAGGTCACTACTCATAATAGTATAGTAGCCCTACTCTATATATATATATATAGTATATATATATATATGAGTATAGTATATATATATATTTGTCTATTTTTGTTTTCGATGATCCCTTTGTACTCACCGATCTAGAGTATTTAAATCTTCTAGAAAATAAATTTCGTAATTTTTCGAAATAATAATATAGTCCATCAAATGGGTATAAAATGAACGGCCGAAATCGTATATATATATATATATATAGAGAGAGAGAGTAGGGCTACTATACTATTATGAGTAGTGAGGCCTTTGTACTCATAAGTTGTTTCGATGATGGAGCTTAGAGATCGACGATCCACTCCGTTAAACATGATCTAGAGTATTTAAATCTTCTAGAAAATAAATTTCGTAATTTTTCAAAATCATAATAAAGTCCATCAAATGGGTATAAAATGAACGGCCGAAATCGAACGATGTCCTAAAAATAGATGATCGGATCCTTCAATTTAAGATCGGAGTTATTGATCTTTATCTAGGTAGTGAATAGAATTTTCTATCAAAAATTCAACCTATTTCAATTCTTTTACATTGTTAAACTACCAAGTATCCCATATCGGCGTTAAAAATTATCACTTTTATGAGCTTTTGATCGTAAGGTAAATGATTTCAAAAAATTACGAAATTTATTTTCTAGAAGTTTTAAATACTCTAGATCATATTTAACGGAGTGGATCGTCGATTCGGAAGCTCTATCATCGAAAACAACTTATGAGTAGTAGGGCTCTACTACTCATAATAGTATAGTAGCCCTACTCTATATATATATAGAGAGTTGAGCTAGAATGCTATCGATAGCAAACCGGCATTTTTGCCACCCATTTGTTTTCGATGATGGAGCCTCCAAATTAATGATCAGTACTGTTGAATATAATCTATACCATTTGAAGTATTTAGAAATCAAATTTCATACATTTTCGATATTGTTCTCTTATCCATCGAGTGGATATAAAAATGAAGCAGTGAAAATGAATATTCTTAAAAAAATGATGATAGGAGTCTTGTAATAAAGATCAAGAGTATAGATCTTGTTTTAAATAGTTTAAAGAATTTTCTAACAAAAATTCAATTGATTTGAATATTTTTACGCCGTTAAACGAGAAAACGCCTTATATTAACCATTAAAATTACAAATTTTGAAACCTTTTGATCATTAGGCAAATGATATCGAAAATATTTGAAATTTAATTTCTAAATACTTGAAGTGGTATAGATCATGTTCAACGGTGCCGATCGTCGATTTGGATGCTCCATCATCGAAAAAAAATAGGTAGCAAAAATGCCAGTTTGCTATCGATAGCATTCTAGCTCAACTATATATATATATATATATATATATATATATATATATATATATATATATATATATATATAGAGTCCTATTTTGCTATCAAGTTTTTTGCCGTTAGATCTACCCCTTTGATCATTTTCACCCGTTAGATCATACTATTCAACCAACCACCCACTCAACCCTAAAGGGCCCACATCATCCTAACCACCCATCTCTTAATCCAATGGCCCAAAACTTGGTAGCACCAATGACTTGGTGCTATCGAGCATAGTAGCCTAGTTCTATATATATATGTATGTGTGTATATATATATGTGTGTGTGTGTGTATATATATATATATATATATATATATATATATATATATATATATATATATATTTATATAGAATTAGGTGGAATACTATTAGTAGTAAAACGCCCTTTTTACTACCAAGTTTTTAACCCTCGGATGAAAATTTGTAGGGTCAGAATGATATTAGGTAGTTAGCGTTGAGTGGTCCCCCTAGGGTTGAGTGGTCCCCAATGGGTTATAGTATTTAATCCAATGGTTAGAAATAATGATAAAAACTGATCCAAAGGTTAAAAAACTGGTAGCAACAATGAAATTTTACTACTAATAGTAGTCCGACTCTATATATATATATATATATATATATATGAGTTGAGCTAGAATACTCTCGATAGTAAACGGAGCATTTTACTATCGAGTTGTTTTCGATGATAGAACTTCCAAATTGGCGATCGGCTCAAATATGATCTAAACCATTTAAACTACCAATAAATCAAATTTCACGCACTTTCGATATTGTTCTTGTATCCATGTAGTGAACAGAAAATGAATGGTTGAAAAGGAATATTCATTAAAAAATGATGATAAGAGTCTTGTAATCAAGATCAAGAGTATAGATCTTGTTTTAAATAGTTTAAAGAATTTTCTAACAAAAATTCAATTGATTTGGATATCTTTACACCGTTAAACGAGAAAACATCTCTTATCCACCATTAAAATTACAAATTTTGAAACCCTTTGATCATTAGGCAAATGATGTCGAAAATATTTGAAATTTGATTTCTAAACACTTTAAGTGGTATAGATCATGTTCAACGGAGCCGATCGTCAATTTGGAAGCTCTATCATCGAAAACAACTCGATAGTAAAATGCCCTATTACTATCGAGAGTATTCTAGCTCAACTCTATATATATATATATATATATATATATATATATATATATATATATATATATATATATATATATATATATATATATATATATATATATATATATATATTATTTTCTCTATTGGTCACTAATAAATTATATATATATATATAGAGTCCGCTACTATACTATTATGAGTACGATCGCCTCGTACGCATAAGTTGTTTTCGATGATAGAGCTTCCGAATCGGCGATCCGCAGTTAAACGTTATTTACATTTAAAACTTCTAGAAATAAAATTTTATAATTTTTCGTAATAATTTACCTTACGATCAAGAGGTCACAAATTTGACAATTTTTAACGGTATGGGATACTTGCTAGTTTAACGGTGTAAAAGAATCGAATTTGTTGAATTTTTGATAGAAAATTCTATTCACTACATAGATAAAGATCAATAACTCGATCTTGAATTGAAGGATCCAATCATCCTTTTTAGGACGTCGTTCAATTTTGACCGTTCATTTTATGCTCGTTTGATGGACTTTATTATGATTTCAAAATTTACGAAATTTATTTTCTAGAAGTTTCAAATACTCTAGATCATATTTAACGGAGTGGATCGTCGATTTGGAAGCTCCATCATCGAAAACAACTTATGGTACTACTCATATATATAGGCCGTGGCTACTATACTATTATGAGTAGTGGACCCCTACTACTCATAAGTTGTTTTCGATGATGGAGCTTCCGAATCGACGATCCACTCCGTTAAATATGATCTAGAGTATTTGAAACTTCTAGAAAATAAATTTTAAATTTTTGAAATCATAAAAAAGTCCATCAAGCGGGCATAAAACGAACGGTCAAAATTGAACGATGTCTTAAAAGGGAATGATCGGATCCTTCAATTCAAGATCGGAGTTATTGATCTTTATCTAGGTAGTGAATTAAATTTTTTATCAAAAAATCAACAAATTCTGATTCTTTTACACCGTTAAACTAGCAAGTATCTCATACCGGCCTTTAAAAATTGTCAAATTTGTGACCTCGTGATCGTAAGGTAAATGATGTCAAAAAATTATAAAATTTGATTTCTAGAAGTTTTAAATGTCAGTAAATAACGTTTAACGGTATGGATCGTTGATTCGAAAGCTCTATTCTTAAAAATAACTTATGAGTACGAGGGCGATCGTATTCATAATAGTGTAGTAGCCGGTATATATATATTATTTCCTTCTCTATTGATCACTAATAAATTATATTGAATATGATAAATCTTCTTTAAAAATGACAGTTTGCGGTTCTTTTTATCTGAGCATATCAGCTGGTTATTGCTGGATGGTTCTTGGTTAGAGCAGGCTGGGACCAGTGAGCATTGAGATTATTGAGAAGTTTTTTCTGTGTACTCTTTGCACATAATTTCCATTTTGTTTCATTCTGTTTATATATCACTTTTCCTATTGCAGGAAGAGTACTTTACTATTTCATGGAAGAATATTGAAAATTTTATTGCATTCTCCATTTCGATGAAACAGTGAAACACTAGCTGATTTTCTTGAAGTTATGCGAAGTTAAAAGTGAGGTATAACTGATTGGGGCTTCTCACCGTGTCCGCCAAAAACTATATCGTCTTATAATTCTTCATCTCAGATACGAAGATTATTACTTGGATAATTTTCTATCACGTCCCAGTGCATGCGGAAGTCCCAGGTGAACTTTTATTAGTACATCCACTGCACGAAGCTTTTACAGATTTTATATTTATAAAGTGCAATATCGAATGATAGATAATAGTAGTAGATCAACATCTAAAAGTAGGCTTGAATTTAAGAACATTAATTTTACTTACTTTTGATAGATTTTACCATAACATTTTAAATTACAATTAATACATGCTTTATTGCAAATTAATGTGTTTGCCCAAGTGCTGCAGTGCTTTTTAACGCCAAAATGAGTTTTTGGGCCGCTACCCAGTAGATCTTCGCAGGATGGTCAATAGTAATAAGGGTATGTAGAAAAGCTAATTAAGAAGGGTGGCTCTTCTTGTCTTGTGATGATAATCCGTCTTTTTCTTTTTAAAATGAAAGCCTTGGTGCAGAGAATAATTCATTTGTGGTTTCTATCATCAGCACAAGGCTTGAGCCTTATCATTGTCTAATCTCCACTTCCACTTGTGAGCTGTGAGCACTGATTCGAGCAAAGTTATATTTGATTCCGAAACAAACTTTTCTTGTTTATTCCTAGTACAGCTATAACTTTGGGAATAAATAGAAATTAGACTAACTTTGCAGTTGGCTGAGAGATGAGTTGTTCTTATGAATAAGAATAACAATGTTTGAATTTTCAGATTGGATTTTAGGGAGAATATATAGGCTGGGGCTACTATACTATTATGAGTATAGAGCCCTTTGTACTCATAAGTTCTTAGCCTTCGGATGAAAAAATGTGCGGTTAGGATGAGAGTGGTTATGATTCGGTTTATAGTGGGGCCCCTAGGGTTGAGTGGGCGGTTAGTTGAATAGTATAATCTAACGGGTGAGAATGATTAAAGAGTAGATCTAACGGCAAAAAATTTATGAGTATAAGAGGCTCTATACTCATAAGAGTATAGTAGCCGGACTCATATATATATATATATATATATATATATATATATATATATATATATATATATATATATATATATATATATTGAGTCAGAATTTCTTTATCTATCAATGTGACGTTCGGTCTTCACGATTTTTAACACCGTTAGATCCATCCCTTTGATGATTTTCACCCGTTAGATCATACTATTCAACCAATCACCCACTTAACCTTAGGGGGCCCACATCATCCTAACCGTACATCTCTCAATCCAACGGCCAAAAACTTGGTAGCACCAATGACTTGGTGCTATTAATAGCATAGTAGCCTAGTTCTATATATACAATCACCCACTTAACCTTAGGGGGCCCACATCATCCTAACCGTACATCTCTCAATCCAACGGCTAAAAACTTGGTAGCACTAATGACTTGCTATTAATAAGCATAGTAGCCTAGTTATATATATATATATATATATATATATATATATATATATATATATAGTCGTGAGTGCACGCTGTGCTGTTGATTTAACCATAGGGTGTCTTTAAGATTCGTCTTTGGACTTAAAGGAGCTTTAACGGAAAAGGTGATGTTAACTGTGCGTTCTCTCTCCTCCCTTCCCACTGTAACCCCCCCCCCTCCCCCTCTCTCTCTCTCTCTCTCTCTCTCTCTCTCTCTCTCGTGTTAACAGCACCCCATTGTAACCCCTTCTCTCTCTCTCCCACACCCTCCCTCCCTGCGTGCGCCCCCCACCACCACACCCTCCCTGCCTACTTGCACTCCCTGGCCGCCCGCGCTCCCTGCGGTCTCTCCTCTCCCTCTCTGTACGGAAAGGCCGGCACGCCGCGCGCTCGCGTCGCCCCTCCCTCTCCAACGAAATAGCTTTTTTTTTTTTCGAAACAGCATTTTTTTTTATTTATTTGTCTTTATATATATCTGAAAATCGGAAAAAATTTGAAAAAAATCTTTTGAAAAAAATTTGAAAAATGTTTGAAAAAAATTTGAGACTTATTATTTCCGAGAGTTATTATTTTTTAAAAAATTATTTTAATAAATTTAAAAAAAGATCTGAGCTCTGATATTGTATTAGATATTTAGCTAATTTACTTTTCTTGTATAAAATGTTTATGAATATAAAAAAAATTAGATGTTGTTATAAACTTTGATTTGTCCCTAATGAAAAAAAAATGGTGGTGGGGAGCGCAGGCAGGGAGGGAGGAGGGTGTCGGAGAGAGAGAGGGTTACAATGGGGTGCTGTTAACGAGAGAGAGAGAGAGAGAGAGAGAGAGAGAGAGAGGGGGTTACAGTGGGGAGGGAGGAGAGAGAACGCACAGTTAACAGCACCTTTTTCGTTAAAGTTTATTTAAGTCCAGCACGAATCTTAAAGTCATTCTATGGTTAAAAAACCACTAGCACGAGTTTTGGTGTAATATTATTAACACACCACCGACTCTATATATATATATATATATATATATAGCTACTATCCTTTTAATAGGATAGGAGCATTTGTCCTATCAGTTTTTTAGCCTTTGGATCAATTCTTTTCATCATTTCTACCAATTGAATTAAATATTATAACCCAGTGGGGACCACTCAACCCTGAGGCCAATTCAACTCTAACCGACTAATATCATTCTAACCCTACAATTTCTCATCCAAGGGTTAAAAATTTGATAGGACAAGTGCTCCTATCCTATTAATATGATAGTAGCCCTAGCATATATATAGAGTAGGGCTACTATACTATTATGAGTAGTAGAGCCCTACTACTCATAAGTTGTTTCGATGATAGAGCTTAGAATCGACGATCCACTCAGATTAAATATGATCTAGAGTATTTAAAACTTCTAGAAAATAAATTTCGTAATTTTTCGAAATCATTTACCTTACGATCAAAAGCTCACAAAATTGACAATTTTTAACTAGATATGGGATACTTGGTAGTTTAACGGTGTAAAAGAATTAAAAGAGGTTGAATTTTTGATAGAAAATTCTATTCACTACCTAGATAAAGATCAATAACTCCGATCTTAAATTGAAGGATCCGATCATCTATTTTTTAGACGTCGTTCGATTTCTTCATTTTATGCCCATTTGATGGACTTTATTATGATTGTGAAAAATTACGAAATTTATTTTCTAGAAGTTTTAAATACTCTAGATCATATTTAACGGAGTGGATCGTCGATTCGGAAGCTCTATCATCGAAAACAACTTATGAGTAGTAGGGCTCTACTACTCATAATATATAATAGCTACTCCATATATATATATATATATATATATATATATATATATATATATATATATATATAGAGTCCGCTACTATCCTATTAATAGGATAGGAGCACTTGTCCTATCGCTTTTTTAGCCTTTGGATCAACTCTTTTCATCATTTTTAACCATTGGATTAAATATTATAACCAGTGGGGACCACTCAACTCTAGGGGGACCATTCAACTCTAACCGACTAATATTATCATAACCTTATAATTTCTCATCCAAGGGTTAAAAACTTGATAGACAAGTGCTCATATCATATTAATAGGATAGTAGCCTATATATATATATATATATATATATATATATATATATATATATATATATATATATATATATATATATATATATAAAATTGAGTTTCTATGCTTTTAAAAGTACAAGTATTTGCTTGTAAGTTTTTAGCCTTGGATTAATAGATGTGCTATTAGGATGATGTGGGCCCCTTTGGGTTAAGTGGGTGGTTGGTTGAATAGTATAATATAACGGATGAAAATGATTAAAGATATAGATCTAACGGTAAAAAATCACAGATCTTGGTCTTTGAAATGCTCATATATATATATATATATATACACACACGCACACGCAACTAGTTGCGTGTACATGTAAATACACGTCACAATTTGTTTAATAGTTAATCTCAAGTCAACATAAATTTTTACATTATAATTATCCAAAAATTTATAATGAAAATAAAATTTATTAAAGTAAATTCATAATAGATATTCTCTTGTTGGCAAAATTTTGGATAGTCATAATTTTTTTATATAATTTCAGAGATAAAAGAGGAATTAAATAAATTTTAAACTAAAATATCATTGTAGATATCCTCCGTTGGCAAAATATTAGATAAGCATGATTTTTTTTTTATTTAGAGATAAAGAGGAATTAAAAGTTTATTTTATTATATTATTTATTTTGCTTAAAGAAAAAGGAAGTTTTTTTTTCTGCTGGTTGATAGATCGAAATTTAAAATTCTTGTTTGTATATATATAAACACCTTAATTACTTACTAAACATGAAAATAAGTAGATAAGTTAAATAATTAACTACTTAATTTTGTAATTATTTGTAAACTAATTAGATTAGCAAAATATTAATTAAACTTAATATAAATAGTAGTTAATGGACGAGCCCGTGAAATGATTAATTATTTAATTAGCTAGTTAATTATGAATGATAAATTAATTTCTCAAGTAGTTATCTAAATATTAATTAATTTAATAAATTAAGTGATTAATTAGTCATCTAAATAAGGAATTATATTATATTATATTATATTTTATTATTATACATTAATTAACAATAAATTTTTAGTTACATGTAACTTAATATTTATTATATTATTTATACGGTAAAATAAGGGAAAAAGGATATAACCATTTTGCATAAGCACCTTATTTAGATGTCTATCCTTGCTCTGCAACCAAACAGGGGGCTATTTCAATGCTGTAATAAGATATCTACTAATAACTGTACGATAACTTATGATTTTCTTGTTTAATTGGATGATAAAAATTTAAATTTTATTGCTTGAAAGATGTCAGCATTTTTAATTTGATAGAGGTGATTTATTTTATTTCCTAAAATATGGCCTGAAGCCTGAAGGCCAAATATATATATATATTATTATATATATATATATTCTTTGGCTCTAGATATCTCGCTACACTTCTAGTTTTTATTTTTTAAGCACGATAAAATATTCTTATATAAAATAAAATATTATTGGATTAACTTATTTGGAGATTTATACAAATCTAAATGTTCATAGCGTTTCAATTCCGGTGAATACACCTTCAAGTACTAATGATCGCAATTTACTTGTGACCTTCTAATACACAGAATTTTATTATATATATATATATATATATATATATATATATATATATATATATATATATATATATATATATATATATATATATATATATATAGTAGGTCTTGTGTGCTCTCAGCTCCTGAGCCGTTTTCGATGAGAGATTTTTCGAATCGACGATCAGCTCCCTTGATCTAGCGTATTTGAAGTTTCTAGAAAATAATTTTTGCGATTTTTCGCTATCATTTACCTAGTGATCAAAAGAATTCAAAATCAATAATTTTTAACGGTTGATATCTGCCATTTTCAAGTTTAACGGTGTAAAAGTATTTATATCGAGATGAAATTTTGATACAAAATTCTTTATACTATCTACAACAAGATCAATATTTTTTATCGAAAATTTTAGTACTATATCACCACTTTTTATCGGATTTTTATTTTCAGCCGTTAAAAACTATTGATTTTGAAATCTTTTGATTGCTAGGTAAATAATATCGAAAAATCACAAAAATTATTTTCTAGGAACTTCAAATATGCTAGATCAAGTCTATGAAGCCGATCGTCAATTCGAAAATTCCATCATCGAAAACCGCTCGAAGCTCACGAGCACACGACCCTTTCTCTCTCTCTCTCTCTCTATTTATATATAGAGAGAGAGAGAGAGAGCGAGAAAGAGATATGAGCTAGAATACTCTCAAAAGCACCAAGGGCTTGGTGCTTTTGAGTTTTTAGCCATTGGTTGGAGAGATATAGGGTTGAGATGATGGTGGTAGGTGGTGGTAGGTGAAATAGTGTTTAATCCAAAGGTTATTAGTAATCAAGAATTAGATCCAAGGGCTAGAAACTCAAAAGCACCAAGGAGGTGGTGCTTTTGAGAGTATTCTAGCTCAATTATATATATATATATATATATATATATATATATATATATATATATATATATATATAGAGAGAGAGAGAGAGAGAGAGAGAGAGAGAGAGAGAGAGTTTTGCTAGAATACTATCGATAGTAAAGCTACTCGATTTACTACCGATTTGTTTTTGATGATAGAGCATAAAAATTGATAATCGGCATCGCTAAACAACTATAAATTTAAACTAGCTGGAAATTAAATTTTACACATTTTCAATATTATTCTCTTGTCCATCAAGTCAATAGAAAAATAAATGGTGAAATTAATATCCTTTAAAAAGTGATGATATAATTTTTATATTTGAGATCTAGAGTCTAGATCTTATTTTAAATAGTTTAAATAATTTTTTAACAAAAATGTAGTTGATTTGAACTCTTTTATCACCGTTAAACGAGCAAACGCACCATATCGGCTATTAAAATTATAAATTTTGTGACCCTTTGATCGTTCAATTAGTGATGCTAAAAAATCATAAAAATTGATTTCTAGATAATTTATATGGTCTAAATCATGTTCAACGGTGCCGATCGTCGATTTGAAAGCTCTATCATCAAAAACAAATCGGTAGTAAACCGAGCAGTTTACTACCGATAGTAGCCTCGTCAATCTTTCTCTCTCTCTCTCTCTCTCTCTCTCTCTCTCTCTCTCTATATATATATATATATATATATATATATATATATATATATATATATATATATATATATATATATATAACTAATATATTATATACGAGTTATTTTACTACCGATTTGTTTTCGATGATAGAGCTTCCAAATTGACGATCGGTTCCGTTGAACATGATCTATAGCATTTGAAGTGTTTAGAAATCAAATTTCAAATCTTTTCGATATCATTACCTAATGATCAAAGGGTTTCAAAATTTGTAATTTTAATGGTCGATAAGAGGTGTTTTCTCGTTTAACGGCGTAAAGATATCCAAATCAATTGAATTTTTGTTAGAAAATTCTTTAAACTATTTAAAACAAGATCTGTACTCTTGATCTTGATTACAAGACTCCTATCATCATTTTTTAAAGAGTATTCATTTTTGACCATTCATTTTTCTATTCACTTGATGGATAAAAAAACAATATCGAAAGTGCGTGAAATTTGATTTCTATGTAGTTTAAATGGTTTAGATCATATTTAACGGAGCGATCATCAATTTGAAAGCTCTATCATTGAAAATAAATCGGTAGTAAAACGGCTCGTTTACTACCGATAGTATTCTAGTTCAACTCTATATATATATATATATATATATATATATATATATATATATATATATATATAAAACTCTATATGAATCTCCAATAAAAATGATGACATGGCAAGCTCTTATTTTTTTAGATTTTTTATATTTTTTTAATGGTGAGTATAAATGAACCACTAAGCAATAGTGACATTAATCCCAAAAAATTAATAATCCTATCTAAACTATAAATCTAGAAACCAATCCAAAAGGCCTAATCCTTTACCATGTAACGTTTAATTAATTATCCACCCAACCATAAAAACTCACGCAAAAGCTCCATCTCTCTTATGCATGTTATAAAAATGAAAGCCTATTTTGTTTTTTATAATAAATTACAACTTTCTTCACTTAGCAAGATGTGTGAGATTCATTTATTTTTTGTTTCTTTTTTTTTTTTAAATTACTAATTTTGATGTATTATCCTCTTCTTATTTAGCATGAGACGTGGAAGATGCGACTTAGCAAGAGGTGTGAGATTCATTTATTTTTTGTTTCTTTTTTTTTTAAATTAATAATTTTGATGTATTATCCTCTTCTTATTTAGCATGAAACGTGGAAGATGCTTCCGGTCATAGCGACGACAGAGGCGGTAAATGTGATGACAATGGAGATCAAGACGGCTGCGGAAGAAAGCGTGGACAATGACAGTGGAGATAAAGGCGGCTTAAAATTTTTCTATCTTTTCTTTCTTTTTACTCTTTCTCATTATATTTTTTATTTTTTAATCTATTTTTAAACTATTTTATAGTATTTTTTAGAATTATTTGATAGTTTGTTTGAAGATGAGTCGGATTGGATTAAAAGTCTAATATTTTGATAATATTTGTCCGCCGCATCGCACGGATAAATATACTAGTATATATGATGCCGGGATTACTACCAATGTAAAAGTTATATATATTTTTTTGTTTAAAAAATAATTAAGGATGGTAACTTATATTTTTATTTAAAGCTAACTTTAGCCAATTTGGGCATAATTTGCGGTAGTTGGATTTCCTTCAACAGTTTCTACTGTAGCAGTTAGAATTAAGCGTATTAAACTAAAAATCGAATTTGTTTTTGTATATAATTACAAATGTTGTACGGTAGTTGTAACTATATATATAACCAAACGGCTCGAAATGCTCCTTAATGTAGAAGAATAATAATCTAATAATTAATTAGGATAGAGTAGGATCATGATTCGGCCGTACTAGAGAGTAGGTTTCTTGGAAACGCGGCCTAGTACGGGCCCCGGCATTAGAATGCAACGGGTATATATCGACGTGGCGTAATAAAGCGTCAAAATATTTTTTAAAAAAATATATGTCACATCATAATTGTAAAAAAATATTTTTATTGTACTTTTGTTTGAAAAGAAGGAATATGATTGACTTGTTATTGATGATGTGGTGTAAGTGAGATAGTATAGAATACCTCCACCGGAAGTGCTTAGGTATGGCAGGCCCACCATTTTGTAAAATGCTTTAAAAGTAAATAAAATTTTAACAAATAAAATAATAAAATACTTCTTTTTAAACTGATACTTTTCAAAATTGTATTTGAAATGGTGAGATTAACTAAATATAGAAAAAATGTTTTTTAATTTAAAAAGTGATTGGTAAAGTACGCTTTTCTTTTTCTAGAATTTACCTCTTTAGTTGCTGCTATAACCAACTTGAGCAGTAGTTTTATATGCTACAGTTAAGCATCTTTGTACCAGTTCGGCTATAATAGTTAAATTTAAATGCATCAAATCAAACACTGTATTTTAAATATTTTTACAGTTATAATGACAGTGCAGTTGCATTTTCATTAAATCAGAAAATTTTATAGTTTCGGACCAAAAGTAGAACTTGATCTCTTTAATATCAATTCATCAAAAAGGCCAGTATATATATTAATCTCATATCATATTTGTTTAGACTACAAGCTGTTGCTTTGTGCTTGATGGTATTCATATGTGCAAATATTCTTCATTAATCTAGCTATTTTTTAATGTTATATTTGCACTCTTCCTGGGCAAGAGAGAAGGTATCCTATTTAAAAAATATAAAAGAGAGAGAATGTCAGTGACTATTAACCTTTTTTTTTCTTTTTTTTTTCTAAAGGAATGCTACCATTTCGTTCATTTATTTAATAATAAACTTAGTTTAAAATATAAAGACTATATGGTTTCAAAAATTTTCAGTACTAACTATCAAATTCTTATATATCCAACTAGACGGTTATAAACTCAAAACTCAAATGCATCTTTTTCATGTTACTAGATAGATAGGTTATACATATCGGTTTACTTGTATTTAATGCTGGAGCTTATGAAATTTAATGATGCATCTAAAATCGAGATTTCCCTAAATGAACCGACTAGTCATTTTATGCCGGTCATGGTTCCCCTCAACTCATTTCATCTATATGTTTTTGCCTCTTGAGCTTTTGAGTGCTAATGCTGATTCAGCAGAAAATCAATAATTGTAGAACACATGCATGCAAGAATTTCAAATCTATACTAAGAAAGCAATGTCACTTAGATGTTGAAATATTTTCTATAACTATCTATTAATCCTCAGTAATTTGCACACGTGATATCGCCACCTTCATTCTTGGGAATGGACTCTTACTTGCTAGGTTTTCTTTCGGGTTCGATCTAGTTCCGGCTCCCCATCTCCTTCGAATCAGTTTTCCTTTTCAACTAGATCCTTTTGAACCTATTCTTTCTTTTTTGAATCGGTTTCGCTATTTTTCATTTTGTTTTATTCTTTCAAACCTGTTATTTTTTCTATATTGAACAAATGTCTCTTATCTCCTAATCCTTCAGTTTGGTCCACCTCCTCTCTTCTAAGTAAACTAAAAATAGAAAAAAAAAAGACTTGACTTTTCGATTTGCTCCTCTTTTCATTGTCTCGCACTTTTACTCTTCCTCTCTAATAAATATTTTTTTTTTAGTTTCCTTTTCTTTCCTCGCTATTTTATCTTTCCTTTAAATTAATAATTTTCATTTGCTACAATACCTCAACCCTCTTCTTTATTCTAGTGCTCTCTCTCTCTCTCTCTCTCTCTCTCTCTCTCTCTCTCTCTCTCGGAGCCTTTCGACCACTGCCTTCACCATGCCTTATGTGCCCTCACCACGCCGAGCTTACATGCCCTCGACAAGGACAGCGACGACACCGATACCGTCATCAATTGCTCCATCTCCCATCTCTCCCTCTTCCTTCATCCTTCATCTCCTTCTTCCTATCTCTCTCTTCCTTCATCCTTCATCCTTCATCTCCTTCTTCCCACTATCCTCCGTCTCACATTTCACAGCTCTCGCTCTCGATTCGTGATGCCGTTGAAACACTAGCTAGACTCCACCTTCGTCGCTTTCAATACCATGCTCACACTAGACTCCACCTTCGTCGCTTTCAACACCATGCTCTTTGAGGCCTCAATAGACGTAGCAATGAGTCGAGCACTCAGATTTGTCTAATTTTCACCGGATAAAATATAGTAAATCTCTTCTCTCTTATTTTTGGACTGATAAATGGTGAATCTCTTTGTTTGCATTTTTGTATTCTACATTTTCTTTCTTTAAATTTATATACACCACATCACGCGGGCCCCACACTACCCCGCTTCGTTTATTTTATTTAGAAATAAACTTAGCTAACAATGTGAATCAACTTGTGAAGACTGAGATTTTTGACAGTGCAACTAAACTCTCTGTTGACGATGTTTATGTGTGTAATTTAATTACATAAACACTGGTCAAGTTTCAGGAGAAAATGAGCTAAAACGGAGAAGTTACGCGATTATTACTTTTCACTTAAAGTGAATAGTAACCCGGTTTTTCGGAGAAACCGCGGAGGAGAGTTGGCTTCGGACGCGTATCGGACTCCAATCATAGCGATCCAATAGCTCGTTATGATCGGTTCGGCTATTATTGCGGAACCAATGGCAGCGACGGATTCCTTATCAGAGGCACGGTTTCGAGAAAAATGAGTTTTATCAAAATGAGGGTTTTCGCACTTTGCTATTCTTACATTGTGAAACTCCTCGGACTCCGTACATGTGACCTAGAGTAAGGTAAGGGATGTTAGAGGACTCTACTAGAGGTAGGGAAGTCAAATACAGAGGCGAAATCACGATTTCGTGGGTTTACACATTAGTATATGTGCAATATATGGAGTAGCGGAGAGCAGATAGGTTTCGTCGCAAATCGGCGACCAAACTTGATGAAACAAAATGATAGTTTCGATGCTCTCGACGTGCTGAACACGATGGCGCAATCCGTTTGGAAATCTGAAGAACGGATCGCCGGATATTGCAAGTTGATTGCAAAGGGGTCGATGTTGACAAATCGGATATTTGGAGAGCGAATGGGATTCATCACGAATCCGTGACCGATCTAGGCGAACCAAAATCGTGGGTTTGATGTCTTCGATGTGCTGATCGCACTGGCGTGATCCGTTCGTAAATCCGACGAACGGATCTGCTGATATTGCCCGTTGATCGAGTAGTGGTCGGTGTGGACAAATTGGTATTTTTGCAAAAGTCCCAATATTTTATGTGCCGAATCGCATGAAATCGATCATCGTGGTACGTACACGCGTATTTCACACTTTGTGAGGAGGGCATTAAATATTCCACTTCGGGGGACTTTTATGCAAAGTGTATATGTGTGTATATAGGGATTGCCCTAGGGTTTCATGAGGAAGCCCTAGCTTTTGGGCTTCCCCTTGGCAGAGCAAAACCTAGCCGCCACCTCTGCGCCTCTGCCGTTGCCGTACGTTCATCCCGGCTGCCGGCGACCATCCCCGGCCGCCAAAAAACCTTCCCCGGCCTCCCTCTTCTCTCCCTCTCCCTCCACATTACTCTTTTCTTGGCCGTAGAACCTAGAGAGGCTCCCTAGCCCATAGATCCGTCATCCCCGGGCCGAGACCCATCACCGGCGTCTCCGCCGTCGGCCGCCGCCGCTGTCTCGCCGCCGCGCCCTGCGTCCCAGCTGCCGGCCGAGCCGAGCCCGGTCGAGGAGGCCCTAGCTCCCTTGTCGCGCGCCGCCACTTTGGGACGGCCGAGCCGCCTCCCAAGGAGCCCGGCGACCTCCGCCACCGGCCCCGCCGTCCCCAACCTCCGTCGGCGCCGCCCGTGCTCGCTGCGGCGCCCGGATCCGAGTAGGCCGAGTCGGGGCTGCCCGGCCTCCGCGCGCCTCGATCTCACTTGATTGGTCACACCGCCATCCATGGACTTAGGCGACCTGCGCGCCGACGCCCCGTGGCCCGCCGTGGTCTTGGCGTTCGGCGAGCCGAGCTAAGCTCGTGTGGGCATGGGATGCACCATCGCCGCCACCGCCGCATTCCAATGCCGGAAAACGTGAGCGCCGGTTCCTCCTTGCCGGCCTCACCCTATTCCCGCCACAACCGCCGCCGGAGTCCCTGCCGGATTGGAGCCGGATTGGGTGTGCTACGGGTTAGCCGCGGCTAGGGCATCATTGCCCGTCGCCTCCACCGTTCTCCGCCGCCATCCGAGGTGAGCACCATGTTCCTCTCCTCCCCCCGCACTCATCCCTGGCCGCCGCGCGCGCCTCCGTGCCGCCGGAGGCGGCCGGAGCGGCTTTGCTCCGGCTCAGCCAAAATAGGGCTATTCTTGGGTGGTTTCTTAATTTATGTCACCCGGGCCTCCCCGATTCCAACGGAAGGGAGCACGATGATCAGGACTCATCGCTGATCACCGTGCTCACCTTGGTTTCTGCCGGAGAGGTCCCGATCCGTTGTTTTGGCGATGTCGACCCCGTAGAGCCTTTTTGGCTGCTGGTTTCGGTTTGCGCGCGCTGTTCTGGCTACCCGAGGCTGTTCCGATGCCTTCGGAGGTGAGCACGGTGATCGTCTATCAGTGACGATCACAGTGGTCACCTCAATTAGGTCAGCGGGTTCCTAGTTAGCGAGATATGCATGTTTTTCGTGCAGTGCGCGCAGTTCGCTGAACTTCGGGTTGCTCCCGCGCTCTCCACAGTGGCCAGCAGTGCTCCGAAGGGTGAGCACGGCCTCCGGCACGCTGAGACCTATCATCGGGTGTCTTGGTTTGGCTGAATGAGTTCTGGTTAGAGTAGTCGGACCATAAAAGCCCCAAAATCACATAAAATAGTGCAATTTCGGGTAGTCTGGAGGGCTTTTATGCAATTGTACACCTCCTCGCTGCTGTTGGCAGCACGCGTGGGCAGTGAATAGCCTCTGGACTGATTGTCTAAGGTCCCAAGTCCTCGTGGTGACCGAAAATTGATTTCCGGTGCGTTTCTCGGCGAAATCCGTCGACGGAACGCGGGTTTGGTTCGGAATTCGTCCGACGGTGCCTCGCGAGTCATTGTAGTGTCGCTGAGCCTTGTTGGCTGATCACCCGCGTCATTTCGAGGGTTTAGGAATGACGGGTGAGCGACGGTTGGTTCCGGTGTCGAAATAAACACTTTCGGGAACCCGTATTCGTACAATTATCTGACGATAATTGTATTATAGTGTTACTTTATGTTTGCTGCCAAAACATCCGAATAAGAGTGTTTGGGGCAGCGGGTGACTCTTGGTATGAGTCGTTGCGTTCCGGGACAGTTAGTGGGTCCTGACGGATTGCAGGTGCGATTTTCGGGACTTCCGGCAGGTTACGGTAGCCAGTTGCTCAGTAGCTTCCTGGTTTTGCACTACATGTAGGAGTAGTGTAGTTTCCATCAGTTACATCCATACTTGGGGACCTAGTTAGTCAGTTTTTTTCTCTACTTGGGGACCTAGTTGGTTAGTTTCTTTCTCTACTTTGGGACCTCGTTGGTCAGTTTCTTTCTCTACTTGGGGACCTAGTTGGTCAGTTTCTTTCTCTACTCAGGACCTGGTTGGTCAGTTACTTTGCATACTTTGGGACCTGGTTGGTCAGTCACTTTCTGTACTTGGGACCTATTTGGTCAGTCACACTCAGTACTTGGTACCTGGTTGATTCTTCTGGTTACTTGACGACCCACGTGGTCGATGGGCCCTGGGGGGCCAGGATTGTCGGCTTATTGCCGATGGTTAATAATTGAGCATATTTGCATTTGATCGCCCGATACTCGTCGCACGTCACGAACACCGTGATCCGATCCACCGCAAGTGGGGTGTTCTTTCCTAGGAAAAGTGGTTGCGGGGGTTCGACCCGTGAGCAGGAGCTTTATCTTTGGTGTTGGATGCATGGTAGAGTAGTGGGGGCATTGGCTTGAGGTCTGCGGTCTTGACCAAGAGAGTCGGCTTGAGGTGCTGCGGTCTTGACCAAGAGAGCATTGGTTCAGATTGGGTACTTTTGAGCTTCTATACCTGTTGACGCATATTTACAGTAGCTGTTGTTTCATATCTGTATATCTCTCCCATTTATTTGTTTATCATAGCTACTGTACTACTATTATCTCCTCTTGTGTCTATCTCATGAGGTATCCCTTTGGGAGGGGAGACATGTTTACTCGTCTTCTTTTCGGAGTGACATTGCGGGAGTTAGTGGGACAGCTGGTGAGGAGCCAGTCTAGTTCGCGACATAGCTCCGTCCCTTTGTCGGTTATTCCTTTACCCTTCCTGCTTACTTTGTTTACGACTTAGACTTATACTTTATGGTTCATGTTCTCTGTTTTAAACTGGCATAATAACTTATCATGGGATATGGTTGAATTGGATTTAATATGGTTTTGGTTTTATGTTATAAAAAGGTTTTCTACCCCTCGTGGTAGTGTTTTAAAAAGAAAAGGTTTTCGTGTGGGAAATAGATTTCAAAAGCTTTCCTCGTGGATTTTATAACTTAGCATTTCAAAATCAGTTTCCGAGTAGGAAATATTTCAAATGATAGATGTGGTTTTATGAATGAGTAAATGTGAATGAACCTGTAGTGAATGGTGTGGATATGTGTATGTTGGTTGGAATAAATATCTGTACACTTGGTTGTGGTTGTTTGGCTGTATTTCATTCTCTGTACTTGTGCGATGCCGTGCAAATACAAGGGAGACTCTGTCCGTGTGTACAGTGGTCTCTCTGTATTTGTGGCAGGTCTGGTACGTCCTTGGGGGTCAGGGTTTTAAAAAAAAAAAAAAAATTTCGCTGTTTTTATACTCTAAAATGACCCAGGGCGTAACACAACTAGGATACGAACTTGTGATCTCGAATACGAACCACCAAGTCCTTTGCCACTTGAGTTAGAGACAGTCGGTCACTAGTTTTATTATTAAATATAAAAATTTAAGGCCAATTTGCATAAAAAATCACTAACTTTGAGATTTTGCAAAAATAAGCCGACTTTTAGAATTTTCCGATTCGGTCTAATTTTTCAAAAAGATAATCAAACTATTCCTCTTTCAAAATATATAAAAAGTATAAACAATACAATAAATGCCTTGAAACATACAACTGATAAGTCATTATTATAGCTATCTTTTTTTGAGAAATAAAATTCTTATAAATAAAAAAAAAAAAAGAAAGAATGAAATATCTTTTAAATAGTGCAACAACTTTTTAAATTGTGCAATATTCTCTTCCAAATAGTACAATATTTGTGTAAATAGTGCAATATATACATCGTTTATATACATATTGTATGATTTTTATACTAAATTATTAATAATATGTATATTACGTACAAACATAATTAGTTAATTCAGATTTGGCAAATATTCGGTACATGCATGTATAATTTTAATAAAATTCGTATCTCAATTTTTAAATTTGTTGAAAAATACGGCTTAAAAAAGCAGTTAAGCGGTTATTCGGATACGCAATTTATACGAAAATTATACGCTCACCAATTAAAAATTCAGGATAAAAAATTAGGCTATCAAACTAAGATTTTTTTCTCTAGATTTATGTTACTAGCATACGAAGTTATAAATTCTTAAGAATATAAAAATAAAGAACTACAAAATAAACTAGATTAAGTAAAACAAATAATAGTCAATTTTACTGTCGTCTCCATGCATCTTCATCTTTTTCATATTATCCACATATTCTAGAAGTTCATGAAGTTTTTTAATAATTCGTGAATAATTCACGAATAATTGGCAATAATTTGGAAAGGGATTTTATCCAAAAATTTTGCATATTTTTTCGCCCGAATAGTTTGGCATACGGGAATTATTTGCGAATAATAAATCTAATCCAAAAATTCATGTTTTATTTCGATTTTTTAGGAATAAATCCCATACGAACTATTTTATTCAGATTTTCAATAATTCTCAAATTAACTAACAATAGGTACAAATAGTATAATATATTATAATATATTTAAAAAATTAATCATACAATATGAGTATAAACAATGCATATATTTTAATATTTATATAAATATTGCACTACTTGAAAGAAAAATGTTACACAATTTGAAAAGAAGTAGTATTATTTGAGAGAATATTGTAATCTTCATATTATTAATTATATTTTTTTTTTATTTAGTCTTAAACGAGAATTTTCATCTCTCGCGAAATGTACATGCAATTATAACATAATAATTTGTCATTTTTAATAAATTTGACACTTTATTTAATATACAATATAATTTAGTTTTTTAAAAAAAGTATATTTAAAATTATGACTTAACAGTTTGTCCTTTTCAATAAATTTGACATTTTATTTAATATACAATACAATTTAATTTTTAATTAACAAGAAAGTGTAATATACTCATCTTAATAGTACAATTCTCTTCTAATAGTACAACGTACGTTTACACAAATAGTGCAGCAATATTTGTACAAATAGTACAATATATGCATCATTTATGCAAATATTATATAATTTTTATAATATATTATGCTATTTGCATTTAATATACTATATTAATTGTAGAGATAATTGCCTATATACCCCTCGTACGTTTGAAAATATCCGATTTAGCCCTACTCTTTTTTTTTTTTCTAAAATACCCCTCTTATGTTCAATCGTTTTTGCAAAATACGTACTCAATTATGTCTGTTAAGTTAACTTGGATTAAACGTGAGTTAAATATTTACTACGATTAAAAAAATTAAAATGCCAATTTTGCCCTTAACTTAAGGGCAAATAAGAAATATTAGCGACGGTAGAAGGGTATATTGGAAAAGATCAAAAGTCAAAATACTTTTTGTTCTCCCGACTTTAAGGGCAAATAAGAAAAAATTGATGGTAAAAGAATATATTTGAAATGGCAAAATGATAATTTTAGAGATAATAGAGTTAATTAACAGATTTTAACTCTAGGGATATATTAGAAATAGGTTGGAACATATAAAGGGTATTTTCAATATTAGCCTTCTAAGAAGGATAAATCGAAAAGTCGAAAACTTTTCAAAGTATATAAGCGATTGCCCCTTAATTGTAATATAGTGTAAAAAGTATACAATATGTGTATAAACGATATATATATATATATATATTGTACTATTTGAGAGGATATTGTACTCTTGTATTTTATTAGTTATACTATTTTTTTATTTTGTCTTAATGAGCATTCTCGTCTCTCAAGAAAGGTACATGTAATTATAACTTAACAGTTATCATTTCCAAAAAGAAATTGACACTTTATTTAATATACAATGCAATTTTTTTTAAAAATGAGCTATATACTATATAAATGATGCAATATTCTCCTCTAATAGTGTAACGTTTACACAAATAATATAAATATTTGTAGTGCAACATATGCTCATTCATACATATATTGTATCATTTTTATTATATATTATAATATATTATGCTATTTGCACGTAATATACTGTATTATTATTTGTAATTTAGTATAAAAGTCGTGCAACATTATATAAATTGCTTAAATATTGCACTATTTGCACAATGTAAGAACTGAGATTTTGGCCGTGTAGCTAAACTCTCTGTTGACGATATTTTTGTGCGCATTTTAATTACAAAAGCATTCGTCAAGTTTCGGAAAAAACGAATTAGAATGGAGATTTTACGCGATCTTTACTTTTCACTTGAAGTGAATAGTAACTCGGTTTTTCGGAGAGGCCGATGAGTAGAGATGGCTTTTGGCGTGTATTGGACTCCGTTCATAGTGATCCAATAGCTCATTTTTAACGGTTCAACTATTTTGGAATCATTGCCGTTGATGGATTTCACGTTTGACCCACAGATTTCGAAAAAAACTGGAGATACATATATTATATGTATTTGTGTACGGGTTTTGCCATTTGGAGAGAGGATGGGTTTCGTTGCGAATCTGCGATCAAATCGGGCGAAACAAAATTGTAAATTCGTTGTCTCTGTTGTGCTGATCGCACTGGTACAATCCGTTCGCAAATACGGATCTCGATATATCGTACGGTGAGCGAGGAGGGGTCACTATTGGCGAAACGGAGATTTTGCGAAAAGTCTTACATTTTATGTACCGTTTTGCATGAAAACAAATATGGGGGTGTGTTCACGCATTTTACTCGCGTTGTGAGGGACTTAGATTAAAATACTGAGTTTCGGTGGACTAACTCGTTATTATACATCATAGGTATATAAGATCACCTAGGGGTTTGCAACATGCAAACCCACCCTAGCCTCAGCTGACCCTAGCCGCCTCTATCCCCCTCACCTCGTGCGTTGCGCGCCTCCCGGTGGCCGCCAACCGAGTTCCGGCCGGCCACAACCTCCTCAGCCACCTTTTTTCCCTTCCTCTCCCTCATATTGCCTTCCTCCCTCCACCTTTGGTCGGGATCCTGGCAAGGTACAACCTTTCCCTCCAGCCCCTCTACAATACCTCCCCGCAACCCTCCTTATCTCTGTGCCGCCCCGAACGCGGTCGTCGCGCGTAGCCACCATGTCGCCAACTAGGGCAAGCTCGAGCCGAGGTCTACTTGCTCTCGCCGCCACCTTGGGCCACCCCCACAACATTGTTTCGACCTCGGGCGGTGCGTCGACGTCGCCCCTAGCCACCAGAGCACCACCGTCGTGTTGCTACGGCTGCGAGCTCCCTGGCGAGCTCGGGCCGAGGCGAACCGGTGCTAAGCGAGCGCCGCCGCCGCCTAAGGCCGCCTCTGCCGCCTCCCCGGAGCCAGAACGATCCCCGAGCCGTCGCCCCAGGAGCCTCACCGGCCGCCGTCGCCGCTGCGCTCCACGGACTGAGCACTAGCCCGTGTGGGCTCGGGTTGCTCCCCGCCGCCGATGTCGCCTCCGCCTCCGGCCGGCGCGAGCCCCGACCTTCCCACGTCGACCGCACCGTCGGCCGCCGTGCACCGGCCGAGCCACCGCCGTCGTGCCCTAGCTCCTATTGCCGATAAGCCTTCGTAGTCTTTGTTTTTGGTTCTTTGTTACGGTTTGCGCACGCTTTTTCGACGATACGAGGCATCCCGTGCCTCGAAGGTGAGCACGATAATCGGTGGTCAATGCTGATCACAGTGCTCACCTCACTTTGGATCCGCGGATACCGAAGTTGTTGTTTCAGCACAATTTTCCTCTAGTGCGCAATGTTCACTGAATGTTCGGGTCACTCCCCAGCCTCCCACAGTGGACCGTTGTGCTCCGGATCATGATCACGGCCTACGGCTCATCGCGATCTGTCGATGCGTGTCTCGGCTAACCTAAAAAATTCTCGGTTTGCAACCACAAAATCACCTTATTTACATAAAATAGTAGGATTTTATGTAAATATAGGAACCTTGATGCAATTTTGCATCATGCGGCTACCGTAAATTTGTATGTTCATGCGGTAGTTGACCTACGGGTGATTGTCCAAGGTCCGTTAGCTTTCGCAAAAATCGGAGGTCGATTTCGGTGCATTTTTTCGGCGAACTTCGCCGACAGAACGTGGTTTCAGTTCGAATTTCAACCGACAGTGTTTGTTTGCCCTGAGAGTTGTCGTTGAGCCTTGTCAGTTAGTCACCATTATCATATTGTGAGTTCGGAGATGACGGGTGAGCGATGGTGGGTTCCGGTGTCAAAATTGACACTTCCGAAAACCCAGATCCGAACAATTGTCCGATGAATAATTGTTTAGTTGTGTATTCTTGTGTTTGCTGCCAAGGCATCCAAATCTATGTGTTTTGTGGCAGCGGATGACTGTGACACGAGTCGGTGAGTTTCAGGACACTTAGTGGGTCCCGACGGGGTTCCGGTGTGATTTTCAGGACTATCGGCGAGTTACGGTGATCGATTTTGGGAAACTGATTTCGGAGATTTGTGTGGGGTTTGTGAGTCATGTATCCTGGATTTGTGGGTTGGTTACTAACTCGGTGGATCTCCTTCGGTTCGGTAGATTCCTTGCGCACCTAAATTTCCGGCGCGATTGTGACAGGTGGGTGCATCGAGCTGGTAGTAGGTGAGATTGTTTCGCTCTCCTATATTTTTCTATATCAACATGGTAGTGTCTACATGTCGGTTACTTTGTTTATCGTTTGTTCATCTATACCTTGTTGATTGCATGATGATAGTTGTTGATAGACATGTAGAGCAGGCTTGCATATATTGTATATTTGTGAACCTTGGGCTCAGGCAACACATCGACTCATTTGTCGTGTATTTTGATCTAGTTGATCGTGGTTCGGCGTTGTATGCCCTTGTATACGGCTTTGGCCAAAGCACCGGCTTCCTGCCGATTTTCGCATTGAGCATATCAACATAATCTAGTCACAGCACTTTACAGATTTCGATATCAGAACTCCACTCCTGCATCGCGTTGAGTCCGTTTTGCATCCAATTCGCGCCAAAATGACTCCAACTTGTCCCGACACCCACCAAACGTGTCGACAAGCCTCAGATGCTGAAGTCACATAGGCAGCCAAACACAAGGGACACTACATCCTCCCCCACTATAAAAGGTTTCGTTCTCGAAACTTAGAATCATACCTCAACACGGGGTTTCAAACAAGTAGAGGTAGGACTCCTGCATCACCGTCTCCAACTCTCATGTCGCCTCACGCTCCTCGTGATTACTCCACTACACTTTCACATACGGTATGACCCGGTTGCACAATTCTTTTCTCACAAGCAAGAATTCGCACCGATCGCTTCTCGTACCTCAAATCCTCGCCCATCTCAAGTGAAGTGAAGTCTATCATGTGTGAAGGGTCGAAAATATATCTCCTCAAAGCCGAAACATAAAATACATCATGAATACCGGCAAGTTGCGGTGGAAGTGCAATCTTGTAAGTGACTGGCCCGACTCGCTCCAAAATCTCAAAAGGGACAAAAAATGTGGACTGAGCTTTACACGAATTCCAAATCTGTGAATCTCTCGAGACGATGAGACTTTCGGAAAACATGATCACCAACGAAACTCCAAATCTCGTCTCCGGTATCGGCATAGCTCCTCTATCGACTCTGTGCAATCTCAAAATGTCATCGCACAACCCTGACCTTCTCCTCTGCCTCTAACAGAATATCCGACCCCAAAGTCTTCCTTTCACCCACATCACTCCAATGCAAGGGTGATCGACACTTGCATCTATACAACGCTTCAAACAGAGCCATTCGAATGCTCGCTTGATAGTTGTTGTTGTACGCAAACTCAACCAATCTTAAGTGTCAATGCCACCCTCCTCCAAAATCCAAGACACAAGCTCTCAACATATTCTCTAGAGTCTGAATGGTTCTCTTTGACTGACGATCTGTATGTGGATGAAATGTTGTACTGAAGTGGAACTGCGTACCCAAAGCCGTCTAAAGGTTCCTCTAGAAATGTGAGACGAACATCGAGTCTCTATCTAATACAATCGAGGTATGTACTCTATATAACCTCACTACCTCATCCATATATATAACTGGGCGAGTAGCTCCCTGGACCAAATGGCTTGCACTGGTAGGAAGTGAGCAGACTTAGTCAGTCTGTCCACTATCACCTAAATAGCATCAAATCCACTCTGTGCCCTCGGTAAACCCACGACAAAGTCCATAGTGATCTGATCCCATTTCCACTCAGGCACTGGAAGATTCTGAAGCTTGCCAACAGGTACCCGATACTTTGCGTCCACCTGTTGGCAAGTCAGACACTGAGCCACATATTTGCCGATGTCCCTCTTTATTCCATTCCACCAAAAGTGTGCCTTTAAATTCTTATATATCTTAGTTCCATCAAGGTGAACCTTATAAGGCAAGTAATGAGCCTTTCTCAAAATCTCCTCTCGGATCTCTGAATCTATCGGCACACACAGTCGGTCCCTCTACCATAGTACTCCCGAACTGTCCGCAGCAAAGGCCTCCGACTGTCCCCTCTTTATCTACTCCCAGATCCTCAACAAGAGTCTCCACTTTGTTTTTCCATGATCCTATCCAATAGAGTGTGCTGCAAAATCATAGACATCAGTCTTACAGTAGTCCCCGATCTCGAGCCTTAATCGCTGCAACTCCTCAAGTAACGATCTCTGTTGAGTGATCAACATGCTCAAACTCTGCACTGACTTCCTGCTCAACACATCTACCACCACATTCGCCTTGCCAAGGTGATACTAAATGCTGATATCATAACTCT
The DNA here is from genome assembly GCA_025177825.1 of Aechmea fasciata. Lineage (NCBI taxonomy): Eukaryota > Viridiplantae > Streptophyta > Magnoliopsida > Poales > Bromeliaceae > Aechmea > Aechmea fasciata. The sequence continues at coordinate 13,348,655 of CM045932.1, forward strand.
TCAATAACTCCAACCGCCGGCGTTGCCTTACGTTCAACTCCTTCTAGGTGAATAGATACTTGAAACTTTTATGATCTGTAAAGATCTCACAGTGCTTACCATACAGATAATGTCGCCATAACTTCAAAGCAAAAACCACAACGGTTAACTCCAAATCATGCATAGGGTAATTCTTCTCATTATCCTTCAGTTGTTAGGAAGCAAAAGCAATTACCCTACCATGCTGCATCAGAACACAACCCAACCCGCTATGCGATGCATTACTGTAGATCATAAATCCTTCTCCCATAACTGCTAGGGTAAAGATAGGACCCGACATCAACCTCTGTCTCAACTCATCGAAGCTCCTCTGACAATCCTCACTCCATATTAACTTAATTTCCTTATGAGTCAATCGAGTGGGGGGTGTGAAAAGCTTCGCAAAGCCTTCCAAAAATCGACGATAATAACCAACCAATCAAAGAAAACTCCGCACCTCGGTAACCGTCGTCGGTCTGGGCCAATCCCGAATCTCATCAATCTTCTTCAGGTCAACTGCTACTCCAGCTATAGAAATCACATAGCCCAAGAAAGAAACCTCCCGAAGTCAAAATTCGCACTTCTTCAACTTAGTATACAACTTCTTCTCCCTCAAAAGTCGTAACACTATGCTCAAGTGCTCCTTGTGCTCTGCATCACTCCGGGAGTAAATCAGAATATCATCAATAAATAATACTACAAATCCGGAAAGCTATACAAAGAATTGCTTAATTCCTCTATTCGTCAAATCCATAAATACGGCAGAGGTATTCGTCAGTCCAAAAGGCATCACTATGAACTCATAATGCCCGTATCGAGTCGGGAAAACCGTCTTGGGAATATCCTCGACCCTCGCCCTCAAGCGGTGGTAACTGGACTATTGATCAATCTTCAAAAAGACACAAGATCTTTGCAGCTGATCAAACAGATTATCGATGCATGGCAAATGATACTTATTCTTGATGGTCACTTTATTCAACTCCCGGTAATCCACACACAGTCTAAGTGAACCATCATTCTTCTTCACAAATAACACCGGCGCTCCCCAAGGCGATACACTGGGTCTCATATATCCCTTATCCATCAAATTCTAAAGTTGCGCCTTTAGCTCCCCCAGCTCTGTTGGTGCCATTCGATAAGGTGCCTTCGAGATTGACGCAGTTCAAAGAACCACGTCAATCACAAACTCAATCTCTCTATTCGGCGGCATAGTCGTCAACTCCAAGGGAAAGATATATGAAAAGTCACGAATTACAGGGATATCCGCCCGGTGCAGCCGTAGGCACCTCTACTACTGTCGCCAATAAAGCGATGCATTCTTGACTCATCAGTAGTCTAGCCCTCGCTGAAGAGATCCAAGTGGCGAATAGCCTCTTGCAGACCTACGAAAGTGAACTCCTTACGGCACGGCTCGCGGAACGTAAGCTGTCCTAGCTCCATAGTCGATCATCGCATAATATCGAGCCACCAATCCATGCCAAACACTACATCAAATTCTTACAACTGCCCCAAGACCAACAGGTCTGCAGGCATAATCCAAGGGCCCAACTGCACTGGACAAGCCCAACAACACTCCACCACATGTAACACATTGTCGGGAATCTGCACCTCGCGTGCATATAACAGTAGCCGTATCACTAGTCTATGCAATGATGCAAATACTAGACAAATAAAAGAATATGATGCACCGGTATCACATAATGCACGAGCTCTAATACCAAAAATCAAAATAATACATGCCACCACATGGTCTGCTGCTATGAAGTCCTCAATATAAGCTGCATACACCCTGTGTAAGGACTCGAAACTGTGAATCGTGAAACTGGAATATGATCCAAATTGGTCAAAGTCGAGTTTAGAATACTTTGGAAAGGTCGGAGGCATCAAGTTGGTCAAAAGTGCATCAACGCGGTCCTCCGAGAGTGAACTGGAGGAAATTCTGCAAAGTGCAGATTTTGCTCTCGGAGACCGATCCTTGGCAAGAGGGACCGGTTCCCGTACCTTGAAAATCTGGCAGAAAATGGCTAAGTGTGGTTTCGCTCTCAGGGACCGGCCCTTGGTAAGGGGGACCAGTTCCCGTAGCTAGGTGAAAATGGCAAAGGCCAAAAATTTTGGGATTTCGCTCTCGGGGACCGATCCCCGGAGGGAGGGACCGGTTCCCGTAGCTCTGCAAATTGCGCATGGAGGTGTCCTGCGAGAGTGTGCTCTCGGGGACCGATCCCTCCCAGTGAGGATCGGTTCCCGTAGCTTGGGAAAGGGGGCAGAGGTCCTTTTCTATAAATAAGACACTCTCGGGGATCAGTCCCTCCTTAGAGAGACCGGTCCCCATGCACGAAAATGCCCATAATTGGGCTGTGTAATGGATGCAAAGTTGAGGGGTTTTTATGCAATTAGTGCATTATGAGGACTATTTGAGCTGATAGCTCTCTCTCTTTCCCTCATTTCTTTTACCCTAAGTAAAAAGAAAGCTCTCTCTCTCTCTCTCTCTCTCTCTCTCTCTAAGTCCTTGCTCTCTCTCTAAGGTGAAGGAAGGATAATGAGTTGAATGAGAAGAAGAACAAGAAGGAAAGCCTCATCTTCTTCATCTTCTTCCTCTAGTTTGGAGAAGCTTAAGCTTTAGGTTTTCTAAAGCTATGTTTCTAGGGTTTTGGGAGTTGGCTCTAGAAATGGTTTTTCGGAGAACTCTAGAGTACTAGCTAGTTGCTAGAGGCAAGAATCTAGAGTTATTGCGGCTATTTTCGCCGTAGTGGCAAGCTAGGGCTCCTAGTTGGTTTCGTGAAAAGTTGGGGTTTGATCTCGTTTAACCCTACGTATATGATGGTTTTAGGCAAGGATTTAAGTGCCATGGCACGGGGTTGTGCCGGAAACTTGTTGGCACGATGCGTGCCGAACCGTGCCGGTTAAAAAAATTCTTGTGTGCCGACACATAATAACATGAAATATTTATTTTTTTTAGCAACAAAATATTCTAACTATTTATTATGTCTTTCTATCACATCTTTTGAACTTTATTTAGAAAATTACTTACTAATTTAAAGAATAGAGGGTTTTGAGCTCTGCCATCGGTACGGGATCTGTATCGTGCCGGTATCTTGTTGGCACGGTACGGCACGGTGGATACAGCCCGTGCCGACGGGCACTTAAAACCTTGGTTTTAGGCTTTCGAGTACATCCGTGAAGTCAGTTTGCTGATCCGTCGAGCGAGTGCGGAGAAATCAAACCGAGAGCCGATTTCGACTCTGATTGCCGTAGAGCACGGCGTGGGCTACGAAAAGTCGGCGAAACGCGTCGGTGTAGCCAATACGACTTTAGAAGGTGGGTGGTGACCATCCCGAAGTAGCTGGGCTGCTCCCTATATCTATATGTATATCGTCGATCTATTGCATATTGTCGAGTGCAGAATAGGGTAGCAGAGTCCTTTACTTGCATGTTGTGTAGCGAGGTGAGCTGACACTAGTATGGAATGCATAAGTAAGAATGGACTTGCGACATAGAAACTCTAGAGTAGAGAACTTGCATGAGTTGACAAAACCAAGAATAAACGACAATATAGATCGAGTGGCATCTAGATGAATGATAACCTAGATCGAGCGGCATCTAGTAAATGAAAATATTGAACAAATGACATGATGAACTAGAGGTGATAGTTCCTAAGTGTTGATAACCTTAGTTGATAGGGTATCCTCGAGGTGAGAGAATTGGATCATACTCACAGTCTGTTTGAACTTTGTGGTGGTCGCTCCGCTGGCGTGCACTCCGGAGGTTGACACACGGGGCGAGTTGATGTCCGGGGCGGAGGTGATGCCACTGGACGGTCTCGGGTTTGAGAGCGAGTTGAGTCTCCTTACCCTATTAGATTAGTGTGAGTCGTGGGCGAACCTTCGGGTAAGCCAAGAGATTGAACAAAGAAAAGAAAGTGATTTCTTATTGGACATAGTAGCATGATAGTTCATTTTATCCTATATTGAGCATGCATACTTTGATTGATTGGGCATAGTAGAGTATTTGAAATAGCATGTTTTACCGCTTTTCATATCTATCTATATGTATATCGGCGAGAGGCGGAAATTGAAGAGGCAAAATTGTTGGAAATGGAATCTAGTTCAACTTTCCGAGATCCTTCTCCAAGATGAAGAAAAGATTTTCCTCGAGTCATTTATGTATGTCTTCCTTTCTATCAATAGAATTTTCATGAATGAGCAAGTCATATGGAAAAGTTTTTAAGAAACATATTCAGTAAATTAGTTTCCTGTCTAATTGCTTAAACATCTTCGTTTTCTCTTTTCAATTTATTGTTTAATAGTGCCATTGTGCAGAAAAAATGTTACTGAAAAAAATGGTATTGAGATAATGCACTATCTACTACAAGTTTACAATCAAGTGAATGGGTCAAATGCTGCACTAAAACCTCCTCTAATGTGGTTGTGTGCGAGGTAGGCAATTAGGATAATTTACACCAGAAAATTTTGTTATCAGCAACTGCCAGAGCGTGCGTGAGTGGCTACCATGTACAAATATCCAACATACGCAAAGAAAAGAGAATGACGAGTAAGAAGAAGAGAAAGATAAATAGTATAAATTTCATCCAAATAGTGCAACTTTCGCCTAAAAAGTGGAACTCTCATCCCAAAGAATGTAATTTCTGTCTCAAATAGTATAATTTTTATTTAAAACAATGCAAAAATATTTTAAAATAGTGTAAATGTATTTTAACAGTGTAATTTTATCATCTTTTTTCTTTTACTATGATTTTTAGTTTTTTCTGTAGAAAAAATATATTTTTTTATTTTTATTTTTTATTATTCTTTTTTTTCTTTATATTTTTTTGTCACGACCTTTCTCTTGCCCTCTATCGCAGCCACCGTTCTCGCCGAAGTGTAACTATTTTTCTTCCCCTCCGTCGCCGGCATGCTTCTAACCTCGAGAAGCACTTCCTCTTCGTTGTCGGTGGTGGTAGTGGGGACATGCAGCATGTTTGTTTGACGGGTAGAAAATCTGCTGCAATGGAGGTGGAGGGCGAAGGCGGAGGAAGAGGAGGCGGTAGCGTCCTCGCTCTCGTCGTGGAGGGCTGCGGAGGAGAGGAGAAAGGTCGGTGAGAAAAAAAAAAAAAAAAAAAAAGATCGTAGCGCGGCCTCGACGGGTTTGAAGACATTGAGGACGGGGGTGCACGGGCGAGGGCGAGGCGTGAGGGCGAGACGAGACGGTCGGTTTCGCCTCTGCCTCCGCCTCGCCTCTGCGCCTTTTTTCGGACGATAAAAAAAAAAACGCGAGAAAAAAAAAAAAAAGGAGAGAGAAAAAGGTATAATTGTATTTTAGTCGGTTTGTTGAAAATTCGGATCGAATGCAAAATCGAAAAAGATGGCCCAATTTTGCAAAAGCTCAAAACTTGTGGATTTTTTATGCAAATTGACCTATTTTAAGTTGTGGCTTTGAATTTCAACCAAAGTAAATATAACCTATAAGCATTCATTCTTATAACTTTCATACCTTAATTTTATGACTTATTAGCAAGTTAATACCTTGTAATTTGTAGGCTTTTGAAGTCTATAAATAGAAAGTTTAAAAACTAAGTAGAGTTACTATTTTTCCGGAAGTATAAGAAAGTTTGTGCTTCTAACTTTTCGGCTTTTGGATCAACTATTTTGACCATTTCTAACTTTTAAATTTTAGGAAAACCACCCAATTTTGGATCAACTATTTTGACCATTTCTAACTTTTAAATTTTAGGGAAACCACCCAACCCTAAAAGTGACCACTCAATACTAAATGGAACTGCTATCATTCCGACCCATAATTCTTGATCCAAGGACCAAAAAGTCGAAAACACCAACTTTCTTATGCTTTCAAAAGTACGAAACTTTACACTTTAAAAAATTATAATTTTACTTTCACTATTTTATTTTACTTAAGAGTTCTTATTGGAACTTTGGACTTATCTATTTATGCAGAATTAGTAAAACCATACAACGCGAGTTGAGTCATCGTACTATAGAGAGTAGAGTCGAGTCATCGTACTCTAGAGAGGACAAGCCAATATTCTACTGTATCGGATCAAAAGCTTTGCTAACCATAAAATGTTTGAATCTCCTTAAAAGAGAGCCAAATTTTTATGCCTCTGCTTCTTAGACTCAATCGACACTTTTTATTCTTTTGTAACTTAACCTCTATTTTTGTGTACTTGGTACAACACTTGAAATAAGATATAAAAAGGAAAATATAATGGGAAACAGTCACAACCTAAATCCTTATCCAAGCACATGATGAGAATGCATTGATAAATACCACCAAATAACTTACGACTAAAGAGGGAAAATGACATAAAAGCATTGGCTAATTCTCGGCCCAAATGCAGGCCTAATCATCAACTTACAGCGCGTAAACATTTGATGACCTTTTACTCAGGTTCAGTTAATAGAGAAAGAGAACTGTTACAAACAACTTAAATTTACAACTGCCATAGATGGATACAAGCGGCTTCCAGTTCTCTAGTAACCTTGATAAAGAGTTCAGCTGGGATTTTCTGAGTCTGGAAACTTCGGTTTCAAACTCAACAGATACCGGTGCGGGTAGAGCTGCTTCGCACTGTCCGGCACATTGATCTTTACTATATTCTCAGCGGAGCGGCAGAAACCACAAACGAGCCACGGATCTTCTTACCTCCTCGGAAGGGGAGGATGACATTTGCGGCCGATTTGCACGTCTGGCAAATGTGAATCAGACAGAAGTCGCTAAGCATGAAGAGCCACTCGTGGAGGTTCGCAGCCGCCCCATGGGCAAGGCAGTCGCGCTCCATCTCCCCAAATTTCACGCCACCGAATCTCTTCCTATCGGCCACCGGCTGCCTTGTCAATGGATGGACCGGGCCCATGTTTCTGAATTTAACCTTGTCTGCAGCCATGTGGATGTGGGTCAGCCGCTGATAGAAGGTGGGGCCCCTGAAGATCACGGATCACATCATTTCCCCGGTCCGGCCATTGAGCTCCCCCACCTTGAATACACAGCCCTGAAATACAAAGATCGTGATTAACAATGAGAAGTTGGAGATCTTGCTAACAGTAAAATGTGCAATTGCAACCAATTTTGTTCTCAAAGATCTAGAAGAAAAACTTTGAAGTAATCACATTAAAGGGTTGCAAGGTATTTTATTTAAAAATTTGAATTAAAACGAGACTTCAGCTATACTAATTAACAAACATGGAAAATTATCATAATAGGCCACCTAGTCAAAGGGGGTATGAGTTTAGTTTTTTTTATATGAAGCAAATTATTTATTGCATCCCAATACATTGCTGTCTTTTGTTCTTATCATCCACGACAAGATCATCACAGCCAAAATAACCAATTATTTTATCTGCCTAAGTGCAGCTCAGCTCAGCGGCCAACCATGTGAAGCCTAGTGTATATGCATCTCTGTTGGCATCAAAATGTGCTTTCGTACTCACATGCACGACGTGAAATTTCACTTGGCAGATCACAGTTACTCATACCGGCAAATGTTACAATGTCATAAAATCACTTTGGTTATTACAAGAAAATGAAATTAGTCTTTATTTGTTATTTTCACATGTAAATGTAACTCACCTGTGCAACTACTCTGCGATAACATCAACAGAGGGAGTAGTGAACGGCGTAGCATATCTTGTTGAACCTCCACATGCTATTCGCTTTCCCAGAGAAGCTTCAAGGAGCTGGCCAGGAGTTTGCCGTGTTGGGAAGACGTGAGAATTAATCATAATATCAGGAACTATTCCCTGGCTGGTAAATGGGAATTTTCTTGAAACACCAAGAAACCAACCACACCTTTCTGACCATGCATGCTGGAAAACTTGTCTCCAGGAACTATTCCCTGGCGGGTAAATGGGAAATTTTCTTGAGACTCCAAGAAACCAACCGCACCTTTCTGAGCATGCATACTGGAAAACTTTTCTCCAAGACAGGGAGATCAAACCTGCAGGAAAGAGTCAAATCACACAGGAATGCATTGTAATGTACTAAAATAAATACTACAAGTATAAACTGAAACAGGAATGCTAGCTTGATCGCTAGAATAACATTTACAATGGGCATAAAATTTCTTAGACAAAAAAGAAAGTGAGAAACTAACATACATAATTTGATTGAGATACTTCTCAATAGATGGTAGACATCCACCTATCTGTAGCTTCTTCCTATGAAGAATAGTATCATAATTTCTCTGCCTCTAGATATGTACACATAAAATGCAGCGCTTCGGGAAGGAAATAAAAGAAAGAAGAACAAGAAAAAAGTATGGCATGAAAGGTACTTCAAAGAAGAGATAAGAGGATCATAAAGAGTTGACATCATAAAGAGGATAACACGAGGATGAACCAAATTGAACACAAACCCTGATGGTTACTCCACTCTGTAAGAAAATAAATCATAGTAATATCAGATCAAGTATTAATGAACAAAATAAACTGAAGTTGAAACAGAAACTCCAGTTTTGATAGTATACCCTATTTGATAGCATGAAAAGGAATATAATCTGAAAATATGCTGCGACCATTTAAGAGATTACCTGTCTCAGAGTTAACAACAGCAAAGTTTCTCCCTTCATCATTGGCAGAAAGATCAATTTTCTGAACCGTCACTTTTTCTGTATGTTTTAGTTTTATACTATGATCTTTTCCTGATTCGGCAACCTTTCCTATAACAATGTCATCACTCTGGAGACTAGCACTGATGTATGGTAAGCCATTGTCATCTGAACTGTCAACCCGCCCTTCCTTGCTTTGAGTTTTGCCGAAGTCCCTAAACCCTAAACCTTATCCTTAGACTTCAGCCAATTTGTAGAATCCTTGTTTTTAACCTCAGATTTGTAGCTCTTGAAATGTACAGCGCGGAATATACTGTGCTCTAGTGAGGTCATAATCATGACCAAAGAATCCTCTTGGTTGTATCCCTGAAGAACGTTGATTGCTACAATTGCATTCTGGCCACTGAAATATTCAGGTCTAGCAACATTTTTACGCCCAAGGTTATAATCAGTCCCACCAAGGCAATCGGCTATTGCTGTTCTGACAGGGGCCTCTGTGGGTAATAAAGCTGATGTGACAAAGTGTCAACTCTATTGTTGGGACTCTTTGTAGTCTGTAGAGAAGCCGATAGCCTGCTGAGAGCGCTTCTCAGATTGATATAGAACCCTTCAAGCAAAATTGTGGTTAGCAAAAGGAATAACTCCACAACTTAATCCTAATAAACAGGATAATTCAAGTTTACCATGCGAATATCTAGGAAGAGGCTGTCCTCTATCTCCTACAAAAAGTTGCCCAACTTCCCAGGCAGTTTGCACGTCTTCCTCTTCTTCAACACCGATGAGTTCTATGATTTCTTGATCCATAAGATATTGGAAAGAGTATGCTCTTATTCTCTTCAGATTATCAACCACAAGAAGGGGCCCACATAATCCTTCCCACATCAAAAAAGATATGCACTTCTTTTTGGTGCTTGCCCCTTTTGATTTCCACCTAAATAAAATTTTGTGAGAGAAATCAGCATATTTTATACTACTGGATAGTATCAGAAATTACATCCAAGACCTGTTTTTAAAAGCAATAATCTATCACATCATCATGTTTCTACATACAGATCCCACAATTACTAATTGGAAGTCTAAGGCTCTAAGCAAAGTGAAATATCTAACTTATACTCTACCACTTCAAGCTACATGGAGAAAGCAAGACCAACCTGTGGATGAATTTCTTTGTTGCGGCGCATGCATCTGAAGCTTTCAACAAATGAAGTTGGGTCTGCACAAACTCCTGTCCAGTCCCCTTTCAGGAAGACTTAATCCAATTTGGTTGTCGATGATAAAGGACTTTCATCCAATTTCGCCATTCCGCAAGAAACCAATTTATCTGAGATTGGTGCCATTATTTTTGAGCTAACAATAGCAGTGACGGCGAAAGTTTTGACTAGTTCAGAATTTTCACCATCTGGGGTGAAAATTGTGGACTTGTCAAAAATTACACCAGTACAACTTACCCCAGCAGGACAGGTTTCTGCAGAGTCATTTTTTTACCGATCAATTTTACTAAATTATAAATTATTAACAAGAATAAATTTATATAAATGTAAACCAAATAATAGAACCTTACATGGTTGACTGTGATTCCATCATTTCATGTAAATTAACCACGTATAGGGAAAAAAAAAATAAACATCAGAAATAGCAACTAAGGAATGATAGTACTGCGATAATTTTCTCTAAATAAATACAAAACCCGATTTGAATTAAATAAAAAAAGAAACAACTCATGGGTATCTAGCAGCTCCAACCTTCCCTGCATAAGCAACCTGTTGGCATGTTTCCTCAAATCAGCCTCTGCTCCGGAGCAATAAAGGTCTGCAGAGTAGAAAAGTTACCGCAATTAGCTCCGTTTGCATAGTGCATCAGGATGGAGAAACATGCAAAAAGACCATCTGATTACAAGAAATAAACACGCTTAATTTTCATATAAATAGGAATCTGTGGTGCTTGACTAAATCGCACTTCTTGATAATAAAAATGCCATCTGTATTCCCTACGATAAATATTCTTTTCTCTTTAGCTAAATTACTAGAGCCCATGCTGACTAAACTAATAAAGAAGAGCAATATCCAATATGCCTCCAATCCCTGGAACTCCTTCCTTTTCTGTCAATGACTTCAAAGTAGTGAAATCTGGTTATAGCATGTTCTGATGATTTCACCGGCAGAATCTTGATGCAACAGAGCTCCCTCTCAATATTAGGAAAAAGCAAGTTTCCACATAGTGAAATTTGGCTAAAAAACGTTCTGATGATTCTACTGAGAGAATCTTGATGCGGAGTACCTTTTAAAATTAGAAAAGAAAAAATGAACATAAGTAATTATTCCATGCATTGACTGCCAACATTATAGAAGAACTAGTAATCTTTAAATTGAGCTAAGGAGATAAATTAACATGCAGTCTGATTCCAAACGAAGATAAAGTGGAGATGCAAATCCTGTCCCAACTGTCAAATAAGAAGAAAACAGAAAAAATAAACCTTTAATGAGCATTAAGTAATGACCTAAGAAGGATGCATGATAAGATAATGCAAAGGACGTAATCAATCTGGCAAGCAGGCTGTTGATAGCAGAGAACTGATACTACAGTACCTTCTCCATTCCTTTGATCAAAACGTAGCCACAAGAATAAAAAAGGCAACCACTTTTCCCAAGTGTGGTCAGCCAACAAAGATTTGATCTCACCATTACAGGCAACCTTCCTATGGTAATATCCTTTTCATCAGCCCACATCCTCTTGTGAACGGCTTGGTCCTTCCCGGACTTGGCCTTTTCACTTTTCTCATGTGAATAGGCCTGTATAAATAATGCCTCTTAATACAGAATGTCAAAAAAGCCATAATAATATCATGCCCAGTAAAATGCATATCTTAAATTAACGAGAACTGAAAAGGGAAAAAAAATACAATCCACTATCGTAGGAAATATTTGTACCGCAAAATACAATACCATGTAAGGAAAGCGCAAATAATAAGATGGGGTTTTTGCAGGCGACAGCTATAAATTAGAATAAAAGATGAGCAAAATGAAAAAATTAATAAATTTTCAGGCTAACATACAATTCCCAATATTGGAAAAAAAAAAATACTTAATGTTTGCTGTCAAATTTCCCCAAAATCCTTGATATTAGAATATAGGTCCTAGAGGCATCTATTCTCCAATGCCAAGCTTTTATACAATGATATATCAGAATAATTAGCATGATTAACCTGACATGATATAATCCTAGGATTCTAAGTAAACTAAACCTAGATGGAGGTTTCACCTTCTTCCAAATGATCCCACAATAGAAACAAAGTGCAGATACAGAAAAGTTTACAAAGGAGTTCAATCTTTGAATAGTGATCAAAGTATCATAAGAACCCATGGCAAGCACATGCAGATGCATCACTATTTCTCCACAAGTACACAATATGTTTAGTACATGTCTGCAGCCAAATAGAGTTAAATGAAATATCAAACGTACAGTTAAACTAGAAGGTATGACAAAAAAAAAAAAGAAGGAAGAATTTGCAAGAAGAACATAATGTTGCTGATCTGAACCCGAACTTCCACTTTCATCTGCGAAGAATATGTCATGTTCTGAAGGCATGCATGTCTAGGAGTCAACTTCAGGCATTCCTCTTCATAATCATTCTTTCCAGACCAAAACATGGGTTTTTCAAGCCAAACTTTTCCAAATGAGATGGTCACATGTCCGATAAATTAGGTGATTGTTCCTCTTCCATGGACGACCCCAACAAGTCTCTCTCCTGACCTGTTTCTGTACAAAGTAGATAGGTGAATAAGGTAGAAATAGACTTGCAATTTTTTGGGCCAGAAAGTACATTTTCACCTAAGCTACCAGGATGTTCAATTAGCAGTAGATGCTTGGTCTTGCGAGTCCAAAAAAATGCTAAACCAAATATCCCAAATAAGGATACCATTTCAATGAACAATTTATATGCATTTAGCAATTAAAGACTAGGAATTAGAAATGTAGATAGGAAAAGTAGAGGGATTTTAGTTCACTAATCCTCTCCAAAAATTTTATTAGAGGGATTTTAGTTCACTAATCCTCTCCAAAAATTTTATTCTAAAATTAGACCTCTCAAACTTTTAATTGTAAATCTAGGCTTCACTAAGCCACGTGGGTGCCAGCATGGAGGAAATGATAAGAAATGCGGTGAACCATTCACTGCTTTTATTAAAGCAGTGAGTGAATGATTCGCCACTTTGAAAAAATTTGCAAGTCCCTTAAAAATAGTGAATGGCTCACCAAGGTAGGCTACCATTCACTGCTTTTTAAGAGAACACACTACACATACCTTTCTCTCTCATCTATAGCATTTCGAATACGTGTTGATCTCGGACGACCTTTCTTTCTTCTAGGTGGGGGTTGCAATGGTGGCCCTTGAGGTTGTGGCCAGCTGCTTTTGTGAGGAAAAGGGTGGAAATATGGGGCGTAAGCACCGCGATAATACTCACTTGTATACCATTCAGAACATAGACTATAGTAGTCAATGTTCATTGGTCCATTACTCCATACCGCTAAAAGGTGTGAGCATGGTAACCTAGTAAGCTCAAACTCTCGACATGAACAAGTTGAGCATCTTCCGTTAAGAATCACCTCATATAATACATCTCTGGTTTTAACTTGAAATTTGTTCAATCCGAAGCGTCGCACAAGGTGTCCTCTAGCGATTATCATAGCACTCCTAGCTTCGGCCTCCCGTTTTGGTACCAACATGGTAGAATATGTCTCACTTTTCTCACGGCGCTTAACAAAGTAGTCATTCATCTGATAAAATGTAGCTACCACAAATGCAATAATTGGCAAATCGCGTACACCTTTAAGCACTCCATTTAAACTCTCTGACCGATTTGTCGTCATCACCCCAAATCGCCGACCTCCATCAAATGCCCTCGCCCAATATTCCCTTTCTTCATGAAGCTCGTGCACCCAAAACCAAGCTGCCGAATCTAAATCTCGTAACTGATCCTTATGCTCATAATATTCTCTTGCAGTAGCAGCACATCCTATATCCGTATAAAATTTATCAAGCATTTTTTCGTTTTTAAATCCGGCTTTTTTCATGTTAGCCTTCAAATGGCGGAGGCACCAACGATGAGCATGACCCTCGCTTCTGGGAAACTCCTCAGCAACAATTTCTTTTAACCCAAGAAGGCAGTCTGAAATAAGACAAATAGATCGATCACGTGTCACCAAGACCTTTAAATGTCGCAAAAACCAACGCCAACTACTAGCATTCTCTCCTTCACAGATAGCGAAAGCCAACGGGTATAACACATTATTTGCATCTACACCCGTCGCAATCAATGCATGTCCCTGATACTTTCCATACATACGAGTTCCATCGATGCTCAACAATGGTCGACAATAAGCAAACCCATGAATTGAAGGCCCAAACGCCCAAAATACTCGTTCAAACTGCCTAACTCCATTTGGCAGGGTTTTAGAATCAAGACGCCATTGAGTACCAGGATTCGCGTGCTGCAACACGGATAAAAAACGACCAAGATTGGCATACGATTGCTCCCAACCAAAATAAATGATCTGCAGTGCTTTATTTCTAGCCTGCCACGCTTTCGAATATGATATCTCCACATGTAATTCAGAAAGCACTTTTTCTTTTATTTCCGTCGGCGTCAAAGTAAGCTTTCCTCTAAGTAATTGGAGAATGTGTCGATATATAAAAGATAATGTATAATTTCGATGTGTAGTGTTAAGCACTGGAACTAAGCATGTATGCTTGCCAACATATGTCTTGACTGTAAAATAACTCGCATTCTTTGGAACCGATGCATGTAGTCTCCAAGGACATGAATCGACTGTGCATCTCACCGTATAAGTTTTCGTAGTCGATTTTAAAATCTTCATTTGTACGTTGTGAGCAATATGCCATTCCTCAAGAGCGTGCAACAAGCCTGATTTATCATGAAATATTCGACCAACCCATATGCCATCAACGCGAGGAGGGCCTGTTCAATCTGCGAACGATCAAACTCAATGTTATCGGCCACATTGGCCCATCCAATCGTCATCCTCTATAAACTGCTCCGGGTGATCTATGAACTCGCACCTTCATCCGAATCATCAACATATTTACGGCGATTGGATCATCGACCTCATTGTCTATAATATCTGTAAGGACCCCAATCTGTTTGTCATGCTCCCCATCTAAGTGGCGGCCTTCCTCAATTACATCATCATTTATCGCCAGATTCGGAGGTTCATGTTCAACACCCTCATGGTCAATATTGTTTTGTTCATCTACTTTTTGTTGCACCTCTTGCTGATTTTGTATCCCATCAAACTCGATTTCCAATGGAAAGGATCTAAAGTCATGACCATTGTGAGACATAGGAATTCTGCATTATATTGGTAAATAATTATTACCTAGCGATATAAAAATTATATGATGTAAATAGTTGTAATGTATTCTAACCTTTCTTCATATGTATTGCCTTGTTGTCCGCTCAATCGGGGATGGGAACTTGATGTCATGGTATGTGCAGTAGTAAGCGGGAGGGAAGGAATGACCGCTACATTCGGAACTCCATACTCTCTGCAAATGAATAATGAATCAACCTAAAAATGTTATATATAAATAACTATATGAAGGCACTATTTGTACTACTAACCTAGATGTATTTGCTCCACCTCCAATGTCAACACGGAAGGTTTCTCTTTCGGCCCCAAGACAATACATCCACATATAAGTCACTATTTAACATTCTCAAATAATCCTGTGATACAACCATCTGCTTTTCAATGTAGAGTATCAAGCAAGCACAGCTCCGAGATAATGCCATCATACCAAACAATGAGTCGTCGTCCGTAACTTCGTGAACATCGTATTGATTTTTCCCGATCGGAAATCGAACTTTGATACTTAGACGATAATCATCTCTTCGTATATCGGTCAACCTATACATTTTTCTCTCAAATTCACTAAATGTAATGTCCATTGGGACGCCGGTTAATTTCTTACAACCGCCAACATACTGCGGATTGTTATCATATCCAACAACTTGTCCATTCCAGTGAACAATAAGCGCCACGTTATTATTTGTCATCCTAACTTCAAAAAATATAGAAAATAATATTTGTAAACTAATATATACACAATACGTAGAGAGATGAAAAAAATTCCTACATATGAAAAAAAAATATACATATCAATAAAGGCAAATGGAGGGACCATCCATATGAAAGGGGAAGGTCCACACACATACATAAATATTACCCTATCCACATCCCCATTTCCCACACACATACATATACATTTGAATATGGCTATTTTCACAGACATTCATACGCATGGAAACTACACACAAGCTGAGAGAGAGGGAAAGGAGAAGGGAAACACAACAAAAGAGACAAAGAACAAGAGATAACCTTTGATTTATTGTGACAGAAGAGGCGACGGCGACGGCTACAACGCCAGCAGTTGTGACTGCAATGGCGGCAGTGCTGCTGTAGTCGCGGTGGCACCTGCAGAACTGTGACAGAGAGAGAGAGAGAATTGTGAGAGAGCAAAAGACATACAAAAAATGAGAGAGGAAGAGAGAGAGAAGCCCACCACTGTGACGGCCTACTGCAACAGCGACGGCGACGGCAGTGGTGTGACAACACTGTGAGAAAGAGAGAGAGAAGCACACCTCTAGCGACGGCGATGGTGTGGCATCACTGTGACAGAGCGAGAACTATGAGAGAGAAAGAGAGGGGGAGGGCAACTCTAGCGACAACGACGGCAGCGACAACACACTGTGCGAGAGGAGAGAGAGAGAGAGAGAGAGAGAGAGAGAGAGAAATAGAGAGAGCAAAAGAAAGGGAAGAGATCGAGCGGGAGGGCTGTAGGGTTAAAAATGAAATCCGGTGAATCATTCACCTCTTACAAAAACGGTATATCATTCACCGCATATAAAAGCGGTGAATCATTAACTGCATTTTAAAGCGGTTAATGGTTCACAGCATTTTCCATTTTTAAATAGAACAAAATAGATGGAATTCTCTTGAAAGCAGTTAACGATTTGTCGCTTTCATAAGTGGAAAATCATTCACTGCTTTTAACACTTTTCCGGTCCCCATCCTATGTGCCAGACAGAGACCTACTTTACAATTAATTTTTGTTGAAAATTATTAATTATAAAAGTTGATGGGGTCATTTACAAAGAAATTTGCAGAAGTTGTATATCTTTTCACTTGTTCTCCTCTATAAAACCAGCATCGGCAAGAAGTGCCCCTTATTTCCAATGTTTCTAAACATAAGTTTTCCACCATCAATAAGCATAAGACAACTAACACCTGTATCATCCTCTCCTTGGTCCTCTTTACACTTATTTAGTTGTTTCGGACTAGCTGCCTAACGTTGCCTGTCCGGAGGAATAAGAACCGCTGCTGCTGGGCCTTAGGATATAGTGCTTGCTGTCTGACGGAGCATTGTGTAAGTTAAACATTAGTACGCAGAAGCACTATATCAAAATACCCCCAACAGCTTTGTTTTTTTCTTAGCAAATCCGAGCATCTGCTTACGTCAAACGCTCTGATAGCGACTGCTGCTGCTGCCCTAAGATTACTCCCATTTGCAGCCTCTATTAGTATTGTGTAGAAACTAGACGTGTAGCTTAACCATGAAAAAGATAGCAGCATATGCACAAGTTTTACAAACCAGTCTCCTTCCCACCTCTAAATCAATCGAACAACGATAACTTCGTTATGAAACCCAAATTAGAGCATCATTAGAGAGGTGCTTGGAGTGGCCTCAAAAATGGCGAACCCACAACATCGGGCGAAACCGAAGGGAGATGGGGTTGTACCTTCAACGGATCCCTCGTGTGAGGGAGTAGAGAGGGTCCTCGACCAAGCGAATGTTTGACGATTAGGGTTCGATGTTGTCGAGGCTTCGTTAGAGCTGCAGATAACGATAGGGGGTATGCATCTTGGATTATTAAAAATAGTAATACGGTATATTATGTAAAATAACAATTTTACTCTCGTAATGTGTCGAAAAGACATAATGATACTTAGACTCAAATTCGAATCCTAACGATTTATATTTCCAGCTAAATTTATTTCTAAATGAAAAAAAACGAAACGAGTAGCATACTATCTATCTCTCCAAAATAATAATAATAATAATAATAATAATAATTTTACCACTCTAACTTCCGAAACCCTTTCAATACGTCATTTTACAAAATTTAATTTAAAATTTTGAAATGTCAACTTTTAAATTTCAAATTTTGAATTTTTAATTTTTAATTTTTAATTTTTAATTTTTAAACTTCAAATTTAAATTTTAAATTTTAAATTTGAATTTAAATTTTAGATTTTAAATTTCAAATTCTAATTTTTAAATTTTCATTTCAAATTTAAATTTAGATTTTAAATTTTATATTTTATATTTATAAACTTCATATTTATATTTTAAATTAAAATATTAAAATTATATTTTTGTACAAATTTAAATTCTAAAAAAATTAAATTATTTAAAATAAAATCTAATAAAAACATATTATAAACAATAAAACAAATTTTACATGACTAAGGATAATTTTGGAATAGACTATATTTTATTGTCTAAATTATTAAATTTTATAGATAGAATCAAACATAATAATGCTATAAACACTGCAATCCAACATTATATTACTGTTTTAAACCAAACGCACTTGAACCAAACGCGTTCTAAGGGTATATTGAAATAGGTTGGAATGTAAAAAAAAAATACTTTTAATATTAGCAGTAAAAAGAGTATTTTCAATATTAGCCTTCTAAGAGGAGTAAATCCAAAAGTCGAAAACTCTAAATATATAAGCAATTGTCCCTATATATATAATACTCTACTAAAACATAACAAAATCCTGGTATAATTAGGATTTATGCTCCAATAAATATTTAAATTTTAATTGATTTTTCTCCGATAAATTTAAATATTTATCCTAATTTAGTTAAATTTATACTCTAATTAATATTTAAATCTTAATTTATCTCCAATAGATTTAAATATTAATTCTTATCCAACTAGAAAATATACTACAAATCTAACCATATTCTAACAAAATAAGAGATTTTGATGCTAATTACGAGGTTGAGATGATCTTGTGTTTTAACTTGGAGATCAAATCGATCTAAATATGAATCACTTTGGACTATTTTTTTTCTAAAAATTGGAGGACTAACGTGCAAATTTATCCTACTTTGGCAAGTGACCCCTCTTACCAAGGCCCATGTCCCTTATGTTGAGTTGTTGACACATCCTTAGGGGTGTAATGTGGGCCATGCTGGGCTGCACGTCCTGCATTCACCCAGTCCAAACAGAGCCAAACCGCCGAAGGTTAGCCCAGCTCGGCCTGGAAAAAATCCGGGCTGTGCCGTGCTATGCCGTGCTGTGCTGTGCTGTGCTGGGCCAAAACTTCATGGATGCCCGGCCCAGCACGGCCCTCGGACCTGAATGGCATGGGCAAGGCCGGGCTCCGTGCCGGCCCTTAATTTTTTAAAATTTATTAAAAATATTTAAAATGCTCTTTCGCCTAATTTGTTAGGTGAAAAAAAAATTTCAAATTATTTATAAAGTAATAAAATTTAAAATAATTTTTAAATTTTATAAAGTTTTGATATTTTTTTAAAAAAAAATGTCCAAAAAATCGGCCTACCTCCCAATAAGGGCGTCCCCATACCAAAGGCCCGCAAGGTCAGGCCAGGCCGTGCCGTGCTGGGCCATGGGCCAAGCTCCTAGCCTGACACGGTCCAAGCCCATAACAGGCCGTGTCGTGCCGGGCTTACTGGCCCTAAAGGACCTGCCCAGCACGGCACAAAGAGCCAGACCAATTCAGCCAAGCAAGAATGCTACAGTAGCCGTGCTGGGGCCACGGCGGCACGTGGGCGACCCGGCCCGTTTTACACCCCTACACATCCTTCGATCATGCGAGGGCCTTGTGGGGCCTAATATATGTAGGCCCTCTCTCACATTCTCTTTCACTTTTTCTCTCTTTTTGAAAGGAAAAAGTCTAGAATGTGACGGTTATATTGTTGGCGTGATATATTCAGCCAATCAAAATGAATCTGTGGGATTTACCCCACCCATCATGATTTTTAGAAATATATTTTTATTATAAATTTTTCTATAAAAAAATATATATTTGAGTTATAAATGATATAGTGTGACTGTCATGCAGTAGACTTCCTACTTAAGAGGAGAAAGAAGTGGGAGGAGAGTGGAAGAAAGTATAGCTTGCATCGGGTGTAGCATTTCTATATGCCATTCTAGTTTTTTTTTCCTAATCTAGTACTTTCAAAAATAAAACTTGGTATCTAGTTTCAGTGTAGTTTTATTTCGATAACTAACCTTCTAATTCCTAATGTCAATGCCACGTCAGCATTATTTTGAAAAATGGGTAAGAATATGTGCAACTAATCTGAAATTTAAGTCATTTGGTGATAACTATATATCTAATCTTAAAAAAAAAATTGATTTTTCTATCTAACCTTTCATTTTATTTGATTTTAGTTGTTTATTAGTATTGCAAAACTATTGTGTGCACCTTGTGCATTTATAATTCACACACGGCACATTTTTTCAGCATTTATTTTATCTGATTGTTCAATCTCTATCATTCAATGAGTTGGAGTTTTTAAAATAGTTTAGAATTAATTAAGAGATTGAATAGATAGTATGAGATGCATTTTAAAAAAAAAAATAGATATGGTGTGCAAATATCTAGACGCACCGGATACAGAAAAGTACTTACAAATCAATCTACTTGAAAGGTGAGGGAGTTAAATCAAAATTTTTAAAAATTGCATGCATGGTCATTTTCAAATGTTCCATAGTTTATGTAAGCTTAATACAATTTCACCTAAAAATGTACAAAGATGGTAAATCGTTTCATTTGGTGAACAATTAACGTACCATTTCCTACTTAAATTTGGTTTCCTCCCGAGTTGAGTTTTTTATATTTTACGCTAAAAAAGAAAATCATTCTTTCGCCCTTTGTCCATACACAATCACAAATCTTAATATAAGTACTCTTTGGATACAAATATAATCCATCCGAAACTTCAAACTAACGGATAATTACATATCTTTAAAAATCATATTTGTTATTTTCTTGATATAGCTCGATTGACAATATTTTAAATTACATATTATCAAGAATCTAAATATGACAAAAATTAATTTAATCATTGAAAATTTCAAGCGAAAATTTTTATATCTTTAAGTTCTTTATCTAATGAGAAAGTAATAAATCATTTATCACATTTAAAAAAATAATAAATAAATAATTCACCGTCTGTCTTTCGGAGATCTAACATGAAATGATAGATGGTTAGTTTTCCAAAAAAAACATTTAGATGGTTTCGTATCATAATTTTCTCTTTCTAGGAGGGCTAAATTGAAAAAAAAAAAATTAAAAAAAAAAAAAGCGTTGCCCTACAGGTTAATTGGACCTATAATTTTATTTCACTATTTAGTGGGCTTAATTTGTGGTTTGATTCAGCTCAACTGATTTGTTGGTTATTATTGTATTTGCCAAACCAAGCTACAGTGTTGAACAATTGCAGGACCAAACAGTAAATAAGCTGTAACTTTTTGTTATAACTTTGATTTTGGCATGTAAATTAAATAATTTTTTCTTATCCAAAAAAAAAGTCTTTGAGATAAATATTATTTTAGGAATATTTAATACCGAATTACAATGTAATATCTTGGAAAAAAAATTCAAATTATAAGTATACAGGTAAATTTTAGCTTAAGCACTACAATAGATTTCTATAAAAAAAAAAGAAAAAGAAGATGATTTTATTTAAAAGGAAATGTGTAATCTTAAAAACGATTGGGTACGTATACTTTGATTGCATCATTTCATGCAATACACAACTAATTAACTTGCTAGTTTAATCGTAAGTCCTTACTACTTAATTAGACCTATATATTGAAGCCTTCCTTTAAATACTGGTATATACATCGCTTTCATTGTTTTTCCATGCCTCTTCCTAACATTTAAGAATGTTTTATTATTTTTGTAACTATTCTAAAAAATAGTAAAAATGTATGCAGATCCCCCCATCTTAAATTTCACCTCTCAACTATTTGTTTTATTTTTTATTTTTTTTTGTCGGTATTCACGGCGACTATTTTTACTATGGTCTTTAATTATATACTAGTTAAGTCACCGGCGCGTTGCGGCAGGTCGATTTTACAAATAATAATAATAATAAATGCATAATTAAAAAATAAGATAATTAAATTTAGAACTAAAAAAATATTTTAAATTTGCAATTATTACATATTTTACAAATCCAAAAAATCTAAAAACTAATGATATGTCTATATGGGAGAATTATTAAAAATCTTATATCAAAAAAGAACTAAACAGTGACTAACAAATATATAAAAAATTATACCATATTTGTAACTATAAGTTTGCAAATCAGATAAGAAATAGTGCAAAAAATGAAAAAAATGTACATACAAGATATACCGATATATTAGTTAGTAACATTAGAAAATATAAAGAAGAATACCAATACATTAACAAAAGTTCTGAAACAAGAATTCATTCACTACAAAAGGTGGAATAATTTAATACAACTAAGTACTACTTTAACTATAGTATTTGGTCAAGACGATAATTGAAATGTAATTAGTACTTCCCAGATATTCTTGAAATAGCATAACAAAACAATCGTTGCAAAACAAAGTACATTATAAGTTATTTTTCTTATTGATTTTTCAATGCAATGTGAACTTTTAATTGATTCATTCTTACCTGTGTGGTCTTTTTCGACTATTTGATTGTTGTTCAGATATCTTTGGACTAGCCTGCGAGCTGTTGATGAAACAATATAGAAAAAATTTATTTATGGTAACATTCCTGAATGCAATAACTCAGTCAATATAAGATAGCTTATATGAGTATTTTGTGTGTGCCAAGGCTAATGATCACGTCCAAGTACTTGGTGTTTGGCCACACGCGCCACACGATCCCCTCCCAGTTGGCCCCCTAGCACTCTGCGGCGATCCGCTGGGCTAGTTCGGGCTCCGGCTTGGTCAAGAGCTCTCCGACGGCTTCACAGACGGAGGGGTCGGTGACGATGGCGGGGTTCAAGGTTCTAGTGGATAAGTCGTGACAGATCTGGGGACGGTGGAGGCAGAGGAAGCGAAGGGCGCGGAGAACTGAAGGCGAAGACGATGCCTATGTGGAGGATGTCGGTGGAGAGGAGGAGGTCGCAGAGCATCTGCGCGTACATGCTCTAGAAGGAGTCGAGGCAAAGGATGGCGGTGGTGGGACTGGTGTAGACGTTGTAGGAGTCGAAGGGGCGCACGTCGGCGCGAGATCTGGAAGGGAGGAGAGAGAAGGTGGAAGGAGGACCATGGAGAGAAGACGTAGGTGAGATAAAGAGAGAGAATGAGAGGACGTTGAGTTGGGGGGTGGGGAAGTGGGAGCGGGAGATGAGGGTGATAGATTTTTAAGGTATGTAAAACAAATAGCAAATTAAATACATACCTAAATTCAGGATCAAATAAATAAAATGACTCACATAGCGCCGTAGAGAAAAAATTCTTGATCAGTCTGCGGAAGCGTAAAGTCCGGCTATGATTTGAAAGTCACGAACCGAACTTAAGTGATTTGGTTTCTCCTCCTATCTCATGCATGCACTCTGCCGTATGGTGTGAAACCGATAGTAATTCTTCACCAGAATGCATATGAAAAGGTGGCAGGACCAATACCCCTTTATATAGAGTCCAGATCGACTTTCCATTAAAATCTGATTAGGATTCTATTTTAAATCTAAAACAAATGGGATAGAGATAAAATATACCATATCAAGTAGTTCTATATCTGTTAGGATTGACCTTTATCTATAGTAAATTCAGATTTGAATATGATTAATTCGACCACAATATATGGAAATCCTAACAATCTCCCACTTGGCTCATATTAATTATATTCCATGAACGAATTTTCTATGCTCCAATCTTTATTACGCATTATTAGAAACTTTATGGTCAAATACTTTAGAACTCACTTGATCTTTAGCTCAAACTAAAAGACTACAATGATAGGAACTATGGCGGTCCAGCTCTTCATAACGAAATTTTCTTTCCATAATTACCATATCATCTTCACCTCCTAGCCGAGTACTTTATATGGCACAACTTTATGAATGAATTTAAACTGTATGTTCATTCGTTAATGAGCGAAACTTTATGCCTATTAAATGGTCCAACACAGCTGCATTAAGCTTTAACTTTATTGAAAAAAGATAAATATTACAACTTTATACATCAAAAGAACTAATCAAACTCATACTTTTAACATGATCTGTATATTACCCAGGTGCCGGCCCCTTGGTCATTGGGTTTGCAATCATACACTTGGTACTGATGTATTCAATTGTAACATAACCTTCATCTATCTTCTCTCTCACAACAAAATATTTAGTGCCCAAGTGTTTAAACTCCGTTATAATTTTGTTGTTATTGGCAAAGGAAATCGCAGCTGAAATATCACAGGAAATCTTTATTGGACGAGCACTGGAGTCCACACTTCTTAAGTCTGTGATAAAATTTTTAAGCCAAATAGCCTATAATGTGGTATCGTAACATGCAATATGATCCAAAGTTTCTTTCAAATACCTCATAACTCTTTTAGCAGCCTTCCAATGCTCAATGCTTGGATTACTTTAATACCTGCCAAGTAATCCAACGGCAAAAGCAATATCCGGACGTGTGCACGTCTGTGCATACATAAGACTACCAACTGCAGAGACATAGGTTATACTTTTCATCTGTTCAATTTCTAATTAATTCTTGGGACACTGAAAAGTATTGTTTATCCCTTTTCTGAACAGGAGCAACACTGGGCTTATAATTATGCCTTTCAAAAATTTTCAAAACTTTTTTTATGTAGGCCCGTTGAGATAGACCGAGTAAATCTTTATATTTATCCCTTTTGATTTCAATACCAAGAACATATGAGGCATTACCTAAATTCTTCATTTCAAAATTTTGGAAAAGAAATTCTTTAGTGTTATGCAATAGCCCAAGATCATTACTAGCAAGCAAAATATCATCAACATAAAGGATTAAGAAAATTATTTGACTCCCACTAATCTTTAGATAAATACATTGATCAATAATGTTTTCTTTCAAACCAAAGGTCAAAATAGTTTGTTTAAATTTTAAATATAGTTGTCGGGAGACCTGCTTTAGTCTATAGATTGATTTCTTTAATTTGCATACCAAGTGCTCCTTTCTCTTTTTGCGAGAATTTTTCAGGTTGATTCATATACACCTTTTCATAGAGATCCCCATTTAAAAAAGCAGTTTTGACATTAATCTGGTGTACCTCGAGATCAAAATGAGCAACCAGAGCCATAATAATACGGAAAGATTTCTTTCTAGATACTGGAGAGAAAGTCTCTTTATAGTCAATGCCTTCTTTCTGAGTAAATCCTTTTGCCACAAGACGGGCATTATATCTCTCTATGTTACTTTTAGAGTCCCATTTGATTTTATAAATCCATTGGCATCCTGCGAGTTTAACTCCTTTAGGTAACTCAACAAGATCCCATACCTTATTGTGGTTCATGGATTCAATCTCATCCTTCATGGCATTATATCATTCCGTAGAATTATTACTATTAATGGCTTCGAGAAAAAAAAACTAAGAGGATCATCTAGATTCTCGCCATTCTCATAAAGATAGACAATATAATCACTGGATATAGCCGGTCTTCTCTGTCTTGAGGATCTTCTTAAATCTATCTGATTATCCATATGTACATCTTGATGTGAATTATTCACTTGTGAATTATCCACTTGTACATCTTCATGTGAATTATCAACAATAGGATCACAATCACTTTGTGGTTCAAAAACGACTTGTTGTTCTACTGGAATAGGAACCATCAAATCGTGAGGGACAATAGTGGGTCTATCATGTACAGAATCTGAATGCTCTTGAACTTCCTCAAATTCAATGAACCAAGGTTCAGAGCTCCCACTAATTGCACCATCCTCAATAAACCGTGCTGTTTTAGTTTCTGCAATCTTTATAGAAAGTGATGGACAGTAAAACTTATACCCTTTAAACCTTTCTGAATAACCAATAAAATATCCTGATATGGTTCGAGAATCCAATTTCTTTATTTGTGGATCATACAATTTGGCCTCAGCTTGACAACCCCATGTATGAAAATATTTTAAATTAGGTTTCCTACCTGTCCAAAACTCAAAATGAGTCTTAGTGACAGCCTTAGTAGGGATCCGATTAAGAATATATAGGGCAGTTTTGAGTGCCTCACTCCAAAATGATATCGGAAGGAAAAAATTACTGATCATACTCCTGAGCATATCAATTAATGTGCGATTTTTTTCTTTCAGCAACACCATTCTAATCAGGTGTTCCTGGCATGGTGTACGGTGGAACAACTTCGCACGGCTCCAGAAACTTAGCAAAAGACCCAGGGATTTGGCCTTTATCTGTTCGTCTACCAAAATTTTCACCACCCCTGTCTAATCTGACTACTTTTGTCCTTTTCTCGAGTTGATTCTCTACTTCAGCATTATATGCCTTAAAGACATCTAATGCTTTAGAATATTTTTTTTTATTAAGCAAGTAGAGATAGCCATATCGAGAGTAGTCATCAGTAAATGTGATAAAATATTTATGGTCAGTAATTGAGAGAGGAAGAGGTCCGCATATATTAGAATGAATCAACTCTAATGTTCCATCACATTTTTTAGCACCTATAGAAGAGATTTTGGTCTGCTTTTCCTTTATGCAGTCCACACACATTCCAAAGTTAGAAAAGTCCAAATCATTTAAAATGTCTTTTCTGACTAATCTTTGGATTCTGTGTTTCGAGATATGTCATAACTTCTTATGCCATAATATGGATGAGCTTTCATTATTAATACCACATTTTGATCCAACATTTTCGTCCATGGTAAGAAGGATTTCACTAAAAGAATCATCTAAAAATACTTTATATAGATTATATTCCAAAACACCAAAGCCAACTATCTGAGATTTATAGGATAACAAAAAAACTTTATTATCAAAATTAAAACTATATCCCAATCCAACAAGTTTTGAAATAGAAATTAAATTTTTAGAAAAATTTGGAACATAAAATGTATTGGCTAAATCCAAAATATGATTACTGGAAAGAACTAATATAAATGTTCCTACAAATTCTACTTTAGTTGGATTTCCTTTAGCTGTATAGATAATCGCTTCATCTTTATTGGGTTTTCTGCGATTTTGAAATCCTTGCACGAAATTCGTCACGTGGCATGTGGCACCAGAGTCAATCCACCAAATATTAGACCGAACAGAAACTAAATGCAAACGCATGCATCAAAATCAAAAATTTACCTTTCTTCTATAACCATTTCTGATACTTTGGGCAATCATTTTTTATATGACCCCTTTTTTTTACAAAAAAAGCATTTGGGAGTCCAATTATTTGATTGGCCTTGTGAATCAGATGAGACTTCCTTATTCTTTCTTTTTGAGTCATTCTTGCCCTTACCATTCTTAGCACGTTTTATTTGACTCTTTTGAGAAACAAAGTTAACTCAATTTTGTTTCTCTTATATTAATCTGCCTTCCTCTTGCACACACATTGTAGCATACCGAACTTCTAAAGTCTTGAAGTTGCGGGGTATGTGGGCTTGAAAGGCCATACGAACATTTCCGGTGAAGTCCGGAGGCTTTCGGGTGCTTTCGGTGCACGAGGTGCGAGAACGAGACCTGAAAGGCTATGTTGAGTCGTGAGCCAAATCCGACCTTAGTGCGGATCAAGTGATGATGTGGACATGATCTAAATCATGCGTGGGGAGTCTCAGTGCGATTTCAAGTGAATCGGAGAACCCAAAAGTGAGTTGGAACGGAGAAGAAACGGACCGAAGCTGAAATTTGGCTAAGTCCTTAGAGTGGGCTGAAGGTCCCTGTGGGGACCGGTCCTCACAGCCAGGGACTGGTTCCTGAAGCTGTTCCGTGAGAGCAGGCTCTCTGGGACCGGTCATTTAAGGGAAGAGACCGGTCCCCAGGTGCGCAGTGTGGAGCAAGGCTCTCTGGGACCGGTCTTTGGTTAGGGAGACCGGTCCCTGAGCACGAAAACTGCCCAGTCTGGGCAGTGCACATGATGGAAAGTTGAGGGGCTAAGGTGCAATTGTGCAGGGGGTTAAGTGAATAGAAGGGGTTAAAACCCTCTTCTCTTTCTCTCCCTCACTCCCTCTGATCGCTCTCTCTCTCTCTCTCTCCCTCTCCCTCTCTCTGTTCGACCGAAGCAAGAAGAAGGAGAAGAGAAAGAAGGAAAGAAGAAGAGAAAGAAGAGAAGGAAAAGAAGGAGAAGAAGGAGGAGATCAAGATGGAGATCCCCATCATCCTCTTTTTCCTCTTCCTTGAGCTTGGAGAGAGTTTTGGAGAGGTAAGGTTGCTCTCTCTCTCTCTCTCTCATGCATGGTGGATTCTAGGGTTAGGTTTAAAATGCTCTAGAAATGATGGGAGTGGAACCCTAGCATGCTATCAAGATGGATTTTCCCACTTCATCGATCAATTCGGTGGATTTGGCTATAGTAGTATCTAGGGCATCCAAAATCGGGATTTTGAAAATAGATGAGATTGATCTCATTTGACCCCATGTAAACCTAATTGAGGGCCTAACGAACGCGTTGTCGCGCTCGGTTCGGTGATCCGACGAGCGAGCACAAAAATATTAATGGATTAATATATTCTTACCAGATGTCCGCAGCACGCAAAATAGAAGCCCTAAATTCATGAAAACGGAACTAGGGCATCTTGAAGACGTGGGGTAACGCCACAAAGTCTCGGATCGTAGTTTAGAGATCGTTTGGTTGGTCTCGCAGGAGTTCGGGCCAAACCGGGTCGAGAGTGCCGCGGGCGCCCGATTGCAAGTGGCTACGAGCAATCGGAGAGTAAGTTAAGGTGGGTTGTGTTTACCGAAGCGACTAGGTCGCCTGCATTTCAAAGTAAACTGTAACCTCCAGAAATGCATGACATGTTAATGTGATAAGAAGCATGCTAGTGTCGTTTGTATAATAATGCATTGATAGCAGTGAGCATGCTAGATGAGATACATGTGTTTATGGAGTCGACAGGACAAATAGGGTGTCAAATAGATCGAGTGACACTTAACCTAGTGTTAGTAAACATAGGTTACAATGAACCTAGTGTCAAGGACCTAGGAGGAATAAGAATTGAATATGAACCTAAAGTTGTTGAACCTAGGATAAACAACGTGTGGTATCTAACCTAGTGTTAAAGAACATAGGTTGAGTATGAACCTAGAGTCAAGATCTAGGTGTGTGGCATCTAACCTAGTGTTACAGAACATAGGTTGCGAACTGAACCTAGAGTTAAAATAAACTTAGGTTATGAGATTGAGGCATTAGACCTAGAGTCAGTTGGACCTAGGGTGGAAAGTGCATTGGACCCACATAGGTCATTAACATAGGGATCGGACCCTCGACGTGGGAAGTGGATTTTGGAATCCCAGTAATTGTGAGCTCGATAGTTCTAGTTCCGCGGGTGTATGCGGCATGTTCCTCTCCCACCGGAAGAACTTCGAGGATTGTGATTAAGCAAGAACAAAGTGAACGCTAGGGTGTATGCGGCATGTTCCTCTCCCTATCGGGGAATCTTAGCTATGGGTGTATGCGGCATGTTCCTCTCCCAGTAGCGGATCCTTGACCACGGTGCACGGACCTTCGGGCGGACCGTTGGGCGATGTGGTTCTTGGCTGGCAGGCTGAGATGTATGCGACAGGGTCCTTCACCTCGAGCCAGGCATAGTGCGGATTATCCGCTATTGATTGATTCGAGGCCGAGTCGGGTGGCTAGTTGGAATAAGGTAGAAAGAACCTTGAGGGCTAGTGATAAATGTGATGGACCTAAGGTAATAGAAACCTTAGAAGCAAGTTGGATTTGAGATGAACCTAAGGTATTGGACACCTTAGAAGCTAGTTGATAGAGAGCTAGTTGGTAAGATAGAAGTAGAATAAATAACTCTACTTATGATAGTTGTATAGTTGCATTGTTACAGTTGTGAGGCAAAGCATGATAATATTAGTTGCATATTTTTAGATTTACATATCTATCTGTTTATTGGACTAACATGTATTTGCCTCCTTTGAACCTGTTGGTTGAGCTCTTCCCTTGGGTGGCCGTACCCACTGGGAACCATGAAGTTGGTTCTCACCCCACGTTGTTTTGGGATGTTTTCCAGGAACGCACGAGAGCGGCGCAGCAGCAGCGCGAGGAAAGGGCATAGCTCCATAAATAGCGCCATACCCAAAGACCAGAGATAGCGGTACCCCGAGTCGGCATAGCCTAGGGGTATCGGAACGAAAGTGATAGAACGAAACGTATCAAACTTGTAATAAATTTGTAGTAACCTAATTGTATTTGGAAGTAAATGCGATGTAAAATGTATGTTAAAAGAATGTTGTAAGAACATAGGATGTGATTATATTTTTGGTACTTCCTTATGCAATCTGATTGGTATACGTTCTTGTTTGGAACCTTCGTATTGTATTTGATTGCGACGCCTTGGACGTACAGGGGAAACTCTGTCCGTTCGGCGGTCTGTCGGCGGCGCCGCGACTTCGGCCAAATTGGCGGGTGGTCGCGGGTCGTGACACAGATGGTCAGCAATTTATTAATTGACCATTTATTTTTATGTGTGTTATAAGAGATCTAAAATGGTCCGTATTCAGATGGCAAAGAGTTCAAAATAAAATGCACTAAGAATGAATCAAAGATGGTTACTTCAAGTGCGGTGAGTTGCGCTGCAATATCTCGCATTTACATAATATGCTCGCGAATCGAGCTATTTCCGGAGTACTTCATGGAACACTGTTTATTCATTAAGGTGCTCGTCAAGACTTTATCGAAACAGACAAACTTCTCCTCAATGGCCTTTAGATAATCCTTGGCTTTATCACATTCTGGAATTGATCCCCTTATGCTTTTAGATACCTTGAACTTTACGAGGATCAAACTTAAGCGATTGGATCGCTCCCACTTTTCCTGCGCGGATTTCTGCTGTGGAGTCATTGGCCCCACTATATTAGGTGGTTGTTCAGTGCGCAGAGCCAAATCTAAATCCATATAGCCCAAAATAAACACGATGTTCTTTCCACTACGAATAATTAGAACCATTAAGTATAGAAACAAATTCACCAATAGGAACAGAAGATAAAGTCATAACTGAAATAAAATGCATGTTTTATCAATAAAATACCACATCAAAATTACCACACAAAAATTAAAAAATACTCTTTATATGACATCACAACCCCTCATTTGGGAGCAAAGTTATGAGCATAAGTATTTTTCGTTCTTTCTGTATATACTTTATATGATATCACAACCCCACCTTTGGGAGCAGAGTTATGAGCATAAATATACAATCAGTCCTTACGCATATATTTTATATGACATCACAATCCATCCTTTGGGAGCAGAGTTAATTATGAGCACAAATATGCAATCTCTTTATCAAAGACTAATTAAACTTTCTGGAGATAGAAAAAAATCGTCAGCTTTGGCCAGGCAAATTTCTCCAAACGAATTATAAGAAAATTACCATCTTGCACCACCCATGTACCTTCATGTCTAGACCTCCTTTGGGAGCAGACTAAATATAACATTAGGGTGCAATTTCTGCATGCACATCTTTAAAGCAATTAATTTATCTCTTCTTCCCGTCGGGGCCGCTTTGGCTTGCACCCGAACAGTTGAAGCAATATATTAATCGACTTTATCATGATTAACATGAAAATTATCTGAAAACGCTACTTTAAAGTAAATTAAATTATTATTTCTTTTAATTAGGACTGCTTTGGCTTGCACCTAACTAATCGAATCGAAATAAAAAATTAATTTAAGTTAGCGCCAAATATTAAATAATCGAAAAACAATTATGATTATTTAAGTTTCATATTTATCCGGTCAAAATAAGAATATAAATGCGAAAATTTAAAACATAATATCGCAATCAAATTTAAACTTTATATATTCTAATTTGACAACAAAAATAAAATAAATAAATTTATGATAAATTAAATATTGTATGCAAAATTAAATCCTTACTTGAACGGATTCTCTATGTTCACGATACTTTAACAAATATGAGGATCAAATTTTGATGTGTACAAATTCGAATGAATAAAAGAGGTTATATAACCAGAGAGTCAAAGGAATCCTTAATTAATTAATTAATTTGCAAAAGGAGCTAGCCTTGCAATTAATTAATTAATAATGCTTGAGGTCGGATGCGGAACCAATTAAAGAAAATTTTTAATTAGTCGGATTCGACCATCTCCAAAAAATTCACCACATCTCAGGTTCAGAAACAAGAACATGACTCTAATAAGTTTAGTGCAGCATTAAAATAAGGCGTATAAAATTAGAGCCAATCTATAACTGGCTAATATATTGATATTAGTTTTAAAGAAGCCAACTAATTAATAAATCTTGATCACTATACATGTACGAAGCCGCGCGGTCAAAATATGCCGCACCTTAATATTAACCCAATTAATTTACAAAAAAGGGTTAACGATCATGGCACCGCCGCAGTCGACACTATAAAAAATCTTGTATTTAAAGACACTTTAAATGATATTTAGCGACGCTTTAAAGCGTCAGCAAAAATAATCCCGACGCTTGTAAAAGCGTCGTGTAAAGAGTCGTTAAATAAACATGTCGGGATAAATATACCGACGTTTTAATATAGCGTCTGAAAATTTGTATAAATATTTGATAAAAATATATTTATTAACGACGCTTAATCATAGTGTCGGTAAATACTAAATATTAAAGATACTAGAAGAAAGCGTCGTTTAAAAAGCGTCGTCTAAAATATATTTTATTGTAGTGCGAGCATGCCTCGTCACTCGTGTGATCAAGAAGGCTATTCAAACTTAATTAGCCCACAAATTAAGATCACATAATGTGTAATGTTTTATAAAATTTCAAAAATTAAAACACTACGTCAACACTTGCGTACACAAATTATAGTACTATTATGTGATCTTAATTTGGATTAAGAACCATAAAACCTTCATAATTTGATCCAATTATATAATGCATACAATATTTAATTTAGCAAACCTGGCTCTGATATCAATTGATAGATTTTCAAGATATGTAAAATAAATAGCAAATTAAATACGTACATAAATTCAGATCAAATAAATAAAATAACTCACAGCGCCTTAGAGAAGAAATTCTTGATCAATTTGCGGAAGCGTAAAGTCCTGCTATATATGATCTGAAAGTCACGAACCGAACTTGAGTGATTTGGTTTCTCCTCCTATCTCATGCACTCTGCCGTATGGCGTATAACCGATGGTAATTCTTCACCAGAATACGTATGAGAAGGTGGCAGGACCAATACTTCTTTATATAGAGTCCAGACCGACTTCCAATCAAAGTCTAATTAGGATTCTATTTTAAATTTAAAACAGATGGGATATGGATAAAATATATCATATCAAGTAGTTCTATATCTGTTAGGATTGACCTTTATCTATAGTAAATTCAGATTTGAATATATGATTAATTAGACCACAAAATATGGAAATCCTAACAGAGGGACGCCGGGTCGTTGGGGAGGAGGGGGAGCAGGAGTCGAGGGGACGTCAGGTTATTAGGGGGAGCGAGAGTCGAGGGGACGTCTATTGAAGGATCAAATGAGAGATGAAAAGATTAAGAGTAAATAAAAAAATAATAAATAAATAAATTTCAAAAAATTATGGTTTTGCCACGTCGCTTTAAATCATGGGGATTAATATAGAGTTTATAGATTTTATAGTTGATCTGGAACTTCATCATAAGTTAACTGCTACATTGAATTGTTAATCCTATATATATATTGTCTTGTTAGCTAAGAAGGTACTATCTAGGGCGCCCCTTAAACTCGATAAAATTAATCTACTATTAATTAGCAGTCTAAGCTTTAAATAAGATCAAGTTAAAATGATTAATTAAAAGTTTAGAAATTGTTCATCGAAAACTAAGTTTAAGGAACTATTTAAATGGCCTATAGTTAATTGTACGTGGAGATCTCCGTACATTTCATTTCTAAATTAAAGTGTCGACGTTTATTAATTCAATTAAACAATGCTTTAATAATATTGGTCCAAAAAAAAAATTGTTACAATACAATTATTATATACTTATATAATAATAATATGTAATTATTGGCTTACGAGTCACTCCAGGGGAATCCTATTGAAGTTGAAGGTCAATATAATGATATAATAAAATAGGATAAGATAAATTAATGTAGTATTTAATATATAATATAACATAAGCTTGTGTGTCTTAATTTGATTTGGTTTGGACAGTGGAGGTGGTGGAATGGTTGGGAATCCTTTTCTCGCAAAGGGAGCCCATAAAAGACTCTTGAGATTATTTAATATTAGGTTATTTTAATGTATGGATTAATTAAGAATAATAATATATCTAAAAACATGATGTTGCATTAATATATATTTTATACTATTGCATGTTACACAATAAAATATTGCAGTGCTAGGCCACTAGGGATCACAAGTAATTTAGCATAACCTATATATATAGTTCAGTAGATTGATGCATTTTGATATGCATATTCATTTTATACCATATATGCATATATATAGTATTGTAAAAAACATTATTATTTTATACACGCAACAATATTTATATATATTCCAATGACAATAACAGATATATAGTTGTACGTCACTATATGTAGAAATTATTGCATGCACGCAATGCACCATGTCATCACGTACACCGCACGCAGTACAACATGGTGCAATTAGAGCCGGCAAATAAGCAAGCCGGCTCGTGTTTAAAGACTCGCATTCGGCTCGATAGATATTCGGCTCGCTCGAGCTCGGCTCGAATTAATTCCAAACCGAGATTGAGCCTAAATTTAGGTTCGAAATTAATTTCAAGTCGAGCTTGAGTATTACTCATGTGCTCGCTCGAATTAGACTCGAAAATCTCAATATATATATATATATATATATAGAGTATATATATATATATATATATATATATATATATATATATATATATATATATATATTATATATATTAGATCTATTTTTTAATTAATTTCACCCGTTAGATTATACTATTCAACTAACCACCCACTCAACCTTAGGGGGCCCACTATCAACCCAACCGTAACCACTCTTATCCTAACCGCTCATTTTTTTATCTGATCGGCTGAAAACTTATGAGTACAAATAACTCTATACTCATATAAGTATAGTAGAAAGATATATATATATATATATATATATATATATATATATATATATATATATATATATATATATATATATATATATATATATATATATATATATAGAGTATAGATTAAGAGATGTGTGGTTAGGATGATGTGGGCCCCCTAGGGTTAAGTGGGTGAATGGGTGAATAGTATGATCTAACAATTGAAAATTATCAAAGGGTGGATCTAACGGTGGAAAACTTGGTAGCACGGAGACTCTGTCTTATTGATAGCATAGCGTGGGACTCTATATATATATATATATATATATATATATATATATATATATATATATATATATATATATATATATATATATATATATATGAACTAAATTTGGAATACTATTAATAGCACCAATAACTTTGATGCTAGTGAGTTTTCTACCCTTGGATTAAAAGATGTACGGCTAGGATGATGTGGGCCCCCTAGGGTTGAGTTGGTGGTTGGTTGAATAGTATAATCTAACGAATAAAATTAATCAAAGAGGTTAATCCAAGGGTAGAAAACTTACTAGCACCAAGTTCGCCGTGCTATTAATATCATACCAGGACTCTATATATATATATATATATATATATATATATATATATATATATATATATATATATATATAGAGAGAGAGAGAGAGAGAGTCATTATGGTGCTTATAAAAGTGAAGCTCTTGGTGCTTGTGATTTTTTTACCATTAGATCTACGCCTTCGATCATTTACACCCGTTAGATTATACTATTCAACCAACCACCCACTTAACTCAAGGGGGCCCACATCATCTTAACCGTACATTTATTAATTAAAGGGCTAAAAACTTACAAGTACCAATAACTTGGTACTTTTAAAAGCATAGGAGCTAAATTATATATATATATATATATATATATATATATATATATATATATATATATATATATATATATATATATAGAGTTGAACTATAATACTATCGGTAGTAAAACGAGCCGTTTTACTACCGATTTGTTTTCGATGATAGAGCTTCCAAATTAATAATCGGCTCCGTTAAATATGATCTAAACCATTTAAACTACCTA
The DNA here is from genome assembly GCA_025177825.1 of Aechmea fasciata. NCBI lineage: Eukaryota > Viridiplantae > Streptophyta > Magnoliopsida > Poales > Bromeliaceae > Aechmea > Aechmea fasciata. The sequence goes on from CM045932.1 coordinate 13,384,612, forward strand.
GAAATCAAATTTCACGCACTTTCAATATTGTTCTGTTATCCATCAAGTGAACAGAAAAATGAATGGCTGAGAATAAATACTCTTTAAAAAATGATGATAGGCGTCTTGTAATCAAGATCAAGAGTATAGATCTTGTTTTAAATAGTTTAAAGAATTCTCTAACAAAAATTCAATTGATTTTGATATCTTTACGCCGTTAAACGAGAAAACGCCTCTTATCGACCATTAAAATTACAATTTTTGAAACCCTTTGATCATTAGGCAAATGACGTCGAAAGGATTTGAAATTTGATTTCTAAACACTTCAAATGGTATAGATCATGTTCAACGGAGCCGATCGTCAATTTGGAAGCTCTATCATCGAAAACAAATAGGTAGTAAAACGGCTTGTTTACTACCGATAGTATTCTAGCAAAACTCTATATATATATATATATATATATATATATATATATATAATCGTTGTTTCGATACTATATCGATGATCTTAAATATGATCTAGAGTATTTAAAATTTCTAGAAAATAAATTTCGTAATTTTTCAAAATCATAATAAAGTCCATCAAATGGGCATAAAATGAGCAATGAAATCGAACGATGTCCTAAAAATAGATGATCGGATCCTTCAATTTAAGATCGGAGTTATTGATCTTTATCTAGGTAGTGAATAGAATTTTCTATCAAAAATTCAACCTATTTCAATTCTTTTACACCGTTAAACTACCAAGTATCCCATATCGGCCGTTAAAAATTGTCAATTTTGTGAGCTTTTGATCGTAAGGTAAATGATTTCGGAAAATTACGAAATTTATTTTCTAGAAGTTTTAAATACTCTAGATCATATTTAACGCAGTGGATCGTCGATTCGGAAGCTCTATCATCGAAAACAACTTATGAGTAGTATGGCTCTACTACTCATAATAGTATAGTAGCCCTACTATCTATATATATATATATATATATATATATATATATATATATATATATATATATATATATATATATATATATATATATATATATATATATATATATATATATATATATATACTACTATATAGAACTAGGCTACTATCATCGATGACCGGATGGCGTTATTCTGGCGTTTAAAACTCTAAAAATAAAATTTTATAATTTTTCGACATCATTTACCTTACGATCAAGAGGTCACAAATTTGATAATCTTTAACTACTTAGGTATAGGATACTTGCTAGTTTAACGGTGCAAAAGAATCGAAATTTGTTGAATTTTTGATAGAAAATTCTATTCACTACCTAGATAAAGATCAATAACTCCAATTTTAAATTGAAGGATCCGATCATCCTTTTTAGGACATCGTTCGATTTTGGCCGCGTTCATTTTATGCCCGCTTGATGGACTTTATTATGATTTCGAAAATTTACGAAATTTAGTTTTTAGAAGTTTCAAATAGTACTCTAGATCATATTCAACTGACTGATCGTCGATTCGGAAACTCCATCATCGAAAACAACTTATGAGTAGTAGGTTTCCAATACTCATAATAGTATAGTAGACATGGCGGCCTATATATATATATATATATATATATATATATATATATATATATATATATATATATATATATAATTAGTCTACTATACTATTAATAGTACAAACTACTTGCTATTAAATTTTCAGTCATTGAATGACGAGGTGTGTGGTTAGGATAATAGTAGGGTTGAGTCAGTGATTAGTTGAATAGTATGATCTAAAAGGTGAAAATGGTCAAAGGATTAGATCTAACAAAGACAAAATTTGATAGCACCAAGCATTTGGTATTATCGATAATATAGTAGTCGGACTCTCTCTCTCTATATATTGTCCGCTACTATACTATCTATACTATCGTTAAGTACTAAGCATTTTGTACTATCGAGTTTTTTGCCATTAAATTTATCTATATATATAGAGTTTGACTACTGTACTATTGATAGTACCAAGCATTTGATACTCTCCAGTTTTCTGCCGTTAGATCTACCCTTTGCTCATTTTTATCCGTTAGATCACACTATTCAACTAGCAACGCATCGAACCAATGGGAGCTACTATCATCCTAACCGTACATCCCTCCATACAAGAGCCAAAAATCTAATAGCAAGCGTCTTAATAGCATAGTAGTCTAAATATATGCATATATATAGGTTAGGGCTATTATACTCTTATGAGTATAGGCTTCTTTATACTTAGAAATTTTTGGCCGTTGGATGTACGATTCGGATGATAGTGGTCCCCTAGGATTGAGTGGTCCCTTAGAATGGAAATGATCAAAAGGATAGATCTAACGGTCGAAAACTTATGAGTATAAATGGATCTATACTCTTAATAGTATAATAGTCGAACTCTCTCTATATATAATTATATATAATATATACTTTAATTATATAAAATAATATATATTATATATTTTAATTATATCTATATAGAGATTATTAGGCCCACAAAATCAAACCAAAGAAAATTTTACTCTAATTGCTCTCTTTCTTTCTTTTTGACTCGCTCGTATAATCACTTTTTCTAATTTTTTTAATATTATAATATCATATTTCATACATTTATTTTGTATGTTGAACTATAAGACATTTTTGTATCAAATTTAAGATAATATTTTATAAAAATTAAATTATTGATTGCACGATGTTAAGAATTTCAAGCGCTCGTTTAAAAATCAAGCTCGCTGACTCGAAGTTAAACTCGCTCGTGCTCGGCTCGAATTAATTTCAAGCCGAGTTTGTGCCTAAATTTAGGCTCGAAATTAATTTCAAGCCAAGCTTGAGCTGAGATAAGCTTGCTCGAGCTAGGCTCGTTTGGACCCCTAGGTGCAATGCATGAGGTGACGTGGTGCATCTTGTGCGCGAGTGGAATAGTTTTTCAATATTGTTGCATAAAAGGTTGTTTGATCATAGAATATTATATTAAAAAATTTTATAGAAAATATCATGAAAAACATGATTTTTTTTTATAGTTTTTATTTTTGAGATAAAAGTTTTAGAAAATTAAAAAGAGATTTTTATAAAATTTGAAATATTATTTTTTCTAAAAAATAAATAGGCAGAAAATAGTTTTGGAGCGTCGGAATTTTTTTTTCGGGGGTGGGCATGTTGTGCATGAATTAATTAAATAGTTTTTCAATATTATATTATATATATATATATATATATATATATATATCAACAGAAAAACAATAAAATTGAGCTACATTTTGCATCAATGTGTCCACTAAATAGAGTTTTAATTGTTTGTATAATTAATAACTACAAGTTCATCAAGAAGCTAGCTTTTCCGGTTAGATTCGGAACCTTTCTCCTTAATTAATTAATTTGGAAACAAAATAAAAAGCCCTTTTCATTGTCTTTATTTGCTCCCTCCTTAAACTTAATTAGTTTGAGGTTCCCTCTCTCAACAAGATATAGTTAATTAGTTTAAGGATGATTAATTCAAAGCTCAATTGCACACTTATGCTCAATTTTTAGTTTATAGTACGAAATGCACTTGTTAAAAATTGTATATATATATATATATATATATATAGAGAGAGAGAGAGAGAGAGAGAGAGAGAGAGAGAGAGAGAGAGAGAGAGAGAGAGAGAAAGAGAAAGAGAAGAACCCACATTATCTATAGTAAACCTGGCTTGCTTTTACTACCGATTTTTTTTTATTTTTATGATAGAGCTTTCAAATCGACGATCGGCACCGTTAAACATGATCTAGACCATTTAAATTATCTAAAAATCAAATTTCATGATTTTTTAGAATCACTAACTGAACGATCAAAAGATCACAAAATCTATAATTTTAATGGCTAATGTGGTGCGTTTGCTTGTTCAACGATATAGAAGAGTTCAAATCAACTAAATTTTTGTTAGAAAATTTTTTAAACTGTTTAAAATAAGATCTAGACTCTAGATTTCAAATATAAAAATTGTAGAGAGAGAGAGAGAGAGAGTTGGACTGTTCAAATACTCTTTCTATAATTAAAGGGATAATTGCCTATATACCTCTCATGCGTTTGAAAATATTCGATCTACCTTTACTTTTTTTTTCTTTCTAAAATGCCCCTCATACGTTCCACCGTTATTGCAAAATACCCCCGCAGTTATCTCCTGTTAAGTTAATCTGGGTTAAACGTGAGTTAAATATCTACCATTAAAAAAATTAAAATACTAATTTTGCCCTTAACTTAAGGACAAATAAGAAAGGTTGGTGACGGTAGAGGTATATTGAAAAAGACCTAAAAGTCAAATACTTTCTGTGCCCCTAACTTTAAGGGCAAATAAGAAAGACAGTGATGGTAGAAGGGTATATTTGAAAAGGGCAAAATAGTAATTTTACAGAGATAACAGAGTTACTTAACAGATTTTAACTCTATCGAGGGATAGGTATAAATTGAGGGATAAGCGTGGATTAAATCAATTTTGCGTTTGGATGAAAATTAGGTTATTCCTGGGAATAAAAAAAAATAGCGTTTGGTAGGTAAGATAGAATAAGCAAAGTAGTGAAATTTAAAATCTTAAGTTTTAAATTTAAATTTTTTAATTTTAAATTTAAAACTTTAAATTTAAGATCAAAATTAAATTTGAAAATAATAAAATATCAAAATTTTAAATTGAAAAAATTTAAAATATTAAAATTTAAATTTATAATTTAGTAATTTATAATTATAAAATTTAATTTTGAAATTATAAATTTAAATTTTTAAAAATTTAAATTTTAAAATTTTAAATTTTTAAAATAAGAAAAGAGGTGGGAACAATTAATTAAAATAAATTTTTAAAAATTCTACTCAAACTTAAATTTAATAAAAAGAATTTATTATAATATTTAAATATAATTTATTATAATATTTAAAAAGAAATAATATGTATTAATATAGTACAATTAAAAATTTTATAATAAAAATAATTTATTATAATATGTAACATATTATATTTATATAATTTAATTTTAATTCAATTTATAATTTTAATTAAGTTTGAAATTAAGCATTGGAATAGCGCTATTCCACAAAAATGGTGGAATAAGAAAAACTTGCTATTCCGGAATAATCGGAAATAGCAAGCTTTGACCGGGATAAAACATCCCGGCCAAATTTCACCCCGTTTGGATAATGCGGGGATAACTTTAGTTATCCCCGCTTATCACCCCAACCAAACGGGGCCTAAGGGTATATTAGAAATAGGTTGGAACGTAAGAGAGGTATTTTCAATATTAGCCTTCTAAGAGGGATAAATCGAAAAATCGAAAACTTTTCAGGGGTATATAAGCAATTGCCCCTTCTATAAAATGTTTAAACAATGTCAACTATATATACACTTTAGTCTTGTGTCAAATGTGTCTAATAATTTAGAGATTTTGTTAATGTTTTATGGATTTAACTATGATGACGGAAAAAATAAATTTGACATTAAAAAAGCTTGACTTAATTCTCGCGCGTGATGAAGAGAATCCCTAATTAAGTGCATGTTTTTGTATGATTTTCTGTTTTTTCAAAGTTTTGACATTTGAATGTATGCTTGAAGAAGGTTAAATATATGAACTATATATACACTTTATAAGTTCTATCAAAAAGGCCTATTTGAGAAAGAACTAAAGTGCAAGAATAACATTGTTAAAAAAAATTAAATATAGAAAGATATTTGAGACATAGAAACAAATGCATGGAGGTTTTTATAATTAAGACAAATTAAGTTATATATATATTAACCAAGTTCTTTATTATGTATTGCGTTATGAATCGCTTCCTTAATACACGATACATGATAGGTCCCGAATCGCTTTTTTTTTATTCTCCCTAATTAAAGAAACATCATAAGCGTGTTTTATAAATTGCATGCTGTCCCATAAATAAAAAGTTAGAAAAAAAAAAAAAAAAAACAAAAGAGGGTACAAATTAATTAAAGCAATTGTCATGCATGTGGATCCCACGCACTTTATAAGGTCAAGAGCATATAGACATATTATTATATATAATATTTAAATTAAATTATTTCTTTAAATAATAATATTATATTAAAAAGAAATGTATTTAATTAGAATTTAGAAAGATGGTGCGCTTATCAACCATATATATATATGCATAAAAAAAAATTTTTCTCTCAAATTTTATACTATTACCATAAATAATAATATTTCTTAAGAATATAAAAAAAAAAACAACAAAATTAAACTAATTAAATAAAAAAAATAGCAAACTATATTATTTTTATAAATAAAATATTATATAATAATATTTTTATATAAAAATAGAATATATATATATATATATATATATATATATATATATATATATATATATATATATATATATATATATATATATATATATATATATATATATATATATGAGTTAGTGAAGTGACTAATGAGAGGGAGGTCCACCGTGGACCTCCCTCTCATGCGGTCCACGAGGCCGAAGTGGCCTCGTGGACCGCGCACCATCCTATTCCCAAACGCCGCGATTTCCTTCCTCATCCCCAAACCCCAGCGCCATTTCTTTGTCTCTCGAGCTCCCAAATTCCAACCTCGATTTTTTTTTCAAAATTTATAAAATAATTTTTTCAGCAGGAATTTTTTGGAACAACCATTATTTGGGAAAAAAAATTTCAGCAGAAATTTTCTTTTAGAGATTTTACAATGATCCGTTGAGGAGGAAGACGATGTTGAGGAGGACGACCATGGCGGCTACAACGCGACCTGCGATTCCGCGCCCGCCGATTTTTGGCGAATGATTCGCGAATCGCGAATCATTCGCGGATAATTATTATTGATGAAAAAAACGCGTTTTTTTACGCATTTTTTGAAAAAATACGGATGCGGCCGTATAATTCGGATTTTTAAAAAGTCGCGAATAATTCGCGAATTAAACGCGAATTAACTAACTAAGGTCAAGAGTCCTCACATATAGACATATTATTATATATAATATTTAAATTAAATTATTTCTTTAAATAATAATATTATAATAAAAAGAAATGTATTTAATTAGAATTTAGAAAGATGGTGCGCTTATCAACCATATATATATATGCATAAAAAAAATACTATGACTAAACTAGTCATTGGGAACTTCGATCGACGCATAAAATATCTTACCAAATAGATTAGTAAGTAATATTACTCGAGTGGATTAATTAATATAATGTTAGTTAAATTATATAATGCACCTCATATATATATATATATATATATATAATTAATAAAGGTTGCACCTTTTTATAATGTGCGTTTCTTGTACGAGGGGGTTGTAGTTTTCAAGAGATAGATTCCTTTATTAGATGACTTGTTAATAACAAACACTAAATAATAAGATTACATTAATTAGTGAGGATTATTAATATAAGATAACTCTGTGGAGCATTATTCCAAGTTGAAGATAGGACTATTAATGCATGCTTTAACAATTTATAAAAAGCAAAACAAATAAATTAAATATAAGGGTAGCTTTAGACCACTTCTATATACTTTAGTTGCCCTAAATTAGCTTATTAAATATTACTTTACGATTAACAAATCTAACTTATTAATTGTATTACTTTAATAGCCTCTCTCTTCTTCTTTTTTTCGCTATATTGTTAGCCTATTTTGATTTAGGCGGAGCTTATGTAAAAATATTGTTTAAATAAAAATATGAACAGGTGCATTAATTTTCATTAAGAGTATTTAAAACTATTTGAAATTACGAATTACTTGCTACAAATTTTAGTTTATTATATTAAAGTGTCGTGTAGATATTCACAAAACCTTTATTATGTTTTTTTAAAGTAGCTAGAATTATTATATAATAATTTACTATCTTTATGCTTTATTGTTGTAACTTATAAAATAAACCTAAAACGTGTATGCCCTTTCTAATAGCATGTCTTTACATAATAATAGAACAAAAGTGAGAAGGAGAAAAGTCCATAAACATAGACAATTTGCATTAAAAATTTACTTATTTTGACTTTTGTAAAATTAGTCACATTTTTCGTTTTCTATTCGGTTCGCTTTTTTTTCCTAACCAAAATACCCTTATTACTTTTTCTTTCTTCTTTTTTTTTTCTTATTCATTTTTTTTCTCTTTAGAAAAAAAGCAGTAGGCGGAGGCAGTCGAAACGACCCGCCTTGCCTCTCACCCTAGTCCTTCGCCGCCCACCCCCACCTTCCTCGTTCCGACCCCGTCGAGACTGCACGGCGAATTTTTCTTTTTTTTTCTATTCGACTCTCCTCCACCGTCTCCGACGATCAGAGAGGCCCCCACCTTCCTCGCCTCCGATTTCGCCAAGGCCACGCCGCGACTCTTTTCTTTTTTTTCCTCTCCGACTCTCCTCAACCGTCTCCGACGACGACGCCTCTCTCGTCCTTTTCCGCCCTTCTTATGCTCTACCTCTCCCTCCTCCTTTGCCGCCTCCGACGACGACGCATCTTCGCCAACGCCGACGCCGACAACGTGGAGGTCGCTGTGGCGTTGTCAACCTCGGAGCGGGGGTTCCTTAGCGGCGTCGTGGCCGTTGGCAGAGAGGGATGACAAAAAATATTTTCAAAAGAAGCAAAAAAAAAAAATAAAGATAAAAAATTATAGAAAAAAAAATAAAGATGAAATTGCACATTTAAAATAAAATTACACTGTTTTAAAATAACGTTGCACTATTATGGATATAAGTTGCACTATTTAATATGTAAACTGCAACTTTAAGATAAAAATTACACTATTTAAATAAAAAATTATACTATTTAGGAGATATTTATACTGTTTCTCCTCTTATTTTACTCTTTAAACAAAAATTACACTTTTTGAAAGATATTTACACTATTTCTCGCCTTGTTGCACTCTTTAAGATGTAAATTGCACACCTTTAAGAGTTATTTATACTGTTTTTTCTCTTGTTGCACTATTTCTTCTCTTAAACTGCACTTTTTAAAAAGAGAAACAATTTAATAATAGAAGAAATAGTGTAACAAGAAAAAAAATATTGTAAGAAGAGAAGAAACAGTATAAATATCTCTTAAATTAAGGGGTGCAGTTTATATCTCAAAGAGTGCAACAAATTGAGAAACAGTGTAAATATCTTTCAAAGAGTACAACTTTCATTTAAAGAGTATAACTTTTATCTTAATATATACGCTTTACATCCGAAAAATATAATATGAGTAGAAACAAGTAAATTTCTTCCAAAGAGTATAATTTTTGTTTAAAGAGTGTAATTTTTATCTTAAAACTCAGCTTTACTTCTTAAGTAGTCCATAATAGTGTCGACGAAAATGCGTCGTCGTCGGAGGCGGCAGGAGATGAGGGAGAGGGAGAGAACGAGAATGGCAAGGACGAGCGAGAAAGGCGTCATCATCGAAGACGGTAGAGGAGAGTCGTCGTCGATGTTGGCGAAGATGCGTCGTCGTCAGAAAGGCAGAGAGGAGAGGGAGAGGAGAGGACGAGAACGGCGGGAAGAAAGAGAGAGGTGTCGTCGTCGGAGACAGTGGAGGAGAGTCGTCGGCGTCGGTGACGGCGAAGATGCGTCGTCGTCGGAGGCGATAGAGAAGGAGAGAGAGGGAGATGACGAGAACGGCGAGGAAGAGCGAGAGAGGCGTCGTTGTCGAAGACGGTGGAGGAGAGTCGGAGAGAAAAAGAAAAAAAAAGTCGTGGCGCGGCCTTGGCGAGGCAGAGGTGGGGGGGTGTCTGGCAAGGCAAAGGCGAGGCGAGAGCATAAAGGCGAGAGGCGAGGCGGGTTGTTTCCGACTTTGCCTCCGCCTCAGACTCCTCTGCTTTCTTCGGCGAGAGAAAAAAAAGAAAAAGAAAAAAAAAGATGAGAGAGAAAGAGGAGAGAGAAAAAGTAATAATGATATTTTGGTCAGGTGGCAGAAAAAGCGGACCGAATCTGCAAAAACGAAAAAATTCGCCCGGTTTTGAAAAAAACCCAAAATAAGTGAATTTTTTATGCAAATTGACCTAGTAAACATACTATAATTATTTTCTGAAAAAAAAGAAAGAAAAAAATGTGTCAAGATTTTGAAAATAAAGAATCTTGATATGAACCCTTGCCTTTATTATTTTTTAACATCATTTTAATTTAAATAATTTTAGCTTATTAAATTAAAAATTTTATTCTATTTATAGATATTCAATTAAATTTAGTTTTTTTTTAAAAAAAAGTATAATAATGAATAATAAATTGTAGAGCCAATAAATTTTTTGTAGTTTTCTTAATAAACCTAATGAATGTAAATAAAAATATTATAAGTTCAAATTATTAATAAAAAAAATATAAAGTTGAAGGATTGAAGGGTCGCACTATATATATATATATATATATATATATATATATATATATATATATATATATATATATATATATATATATATATATATAGTATATACTATTATGAGTATTGAAATCCTTGTACTCATAAGTTGTTTTCAATTATGGAGCTTCCGAATCAACGATCCACTCCGTTAAATATGATCTAGAGTATTTGAAATTTCTAGAAAATAAATTTCGTAAATTTTCGAAATCATAATAAAGTCCATCAAGTGGGCATAAAATGAATGGTTAAAATCGACGTCCGGCGACCCGCATCGACCTCCGCGCCGCCTCGACGTCACCGCCGCCGCCGCGGCATCCCTGCCGCCGTAGGCCGCCGCCACTCTGGGACGCACCGCCTCCCTCGCCTCCGCGCGCCGTCGCCTTCACGTGATCCTCCGCCGCCGCCACGCCGTCAAGCTCAAACCCGAGAGCTAGAGTGAGGTTTTGATCTCGCCGTGCCTCCGCCACCTCCCCGCCGCCCACCGGTGCCCGAGCACCACCGACCTTCCGCACCCTCCCCGGTTGGACCGCTGTCGTCCGGCCGTGTGACGAGCCCTAGCTCATTGGGCACAGTAAGCGATAATTTTAGAATCGACTTAGTCTTGGGTTTCGGTTACCTCTGGTGAGCAGACGACTCTCACGACACGGGAGGAGGCGAGCACGGTGATCATGAGTTCATGCTGAACACGATGCTCACCTCCGTTAGGGTTGAATATGTCCTGGTTAGCGGATTAGTAGCAATATAAGCGCTGTGCGCCTTGTTTTACAGATTTCATGTCGCTCGTGCGCGTGCCCCAGAGGCCGACAGTGCTCCGAAAGGTGAGCACGGCCTCCGGCATGTCGAAGCCTTCCAGCGAGTGTGATGGTTCGATTAATTGAGCACTGGTTTACGTGCACGGCCCATGAAAGCCATGAAATTAATCACATGAAATAGTGTGATTTCATGAATCAAGAAGGGCTTTTGTGTAATTTTAATTATCGTAGCTGCTGTGGGCAGCGTGTACGTGCTGTGGGTAACCTCTGGACTGATCGTCCAAGGCCCCCAGCCCTTAACGAAAATTAAAGGGTGATTTTCGGAGCGTTTTTCGGCGAAATCCGCCGACGGAACGCGGGTTCGGTTCGGAATTATTCCGACGGTGCTTCGTGAGCTATTGTGTAGTCGTTGAGCCATGTTGGCTGGTCACTCGCGTCATTTCGACAGTTCAGAAATGACGGGTGAGCGACGGTGGGTTCCGGTGTCGAATTGGACAACGGAAATCCGGATTGAAACGATTATTCGACGATAATTGTTTCGACGAGAGGAGTTGTGTTCTTGCCATGATGCATGATTATTCATGTTTAGTAGCAGCGGGTGACTTGTGGTTCGAGTCGGTGCGTTTCGGGACAGTTCGTGGGTCTCGGCGGAGTCCCGGTGCGATTTTCGAGACTTCCGACGAGTTACGGTAATTGGTTTCGGGAAACCAATCTCCGTGGGATTAGTTTGTGGGATGTGGAGTCAGTGATTATTAGTGGTGGGTTAGGCACTAACCCAGTGGACCTTTCTTAGGTCCGGTTGACATTCTTTTGCAGTCAGGGGACAGACGCGACATCCTTACAGGTGGGTACTTCGATCCGACGTCGGTACAGTGTGGTGCACGCTCGGTGATGGTTTCTTACCCTTGCTCTCTTATTATTATCCGTGCTTATACTATATGTTGAGCCTAGCACCCACGTTGTTTGGTTATACTCTGCTCAGATGTTTTCATGCTTAGTATCATATGTAGGAGTAGAGTAGCTTATATGTATGTGATATCATATTTCCTTATTGCTTTACTTGCCTGTTCTACATATCATGTATCATGTCTAGAGTAGAACGGTTTTGTGACTATCTGTGAGATGGACCTAGTTGGTCAGTGCATTCTATCTATTTTCGGGACCTGATTGGTCGGTTGTTGTATCTCGTGTCGGTTCCTTGACTTCTGTTGTCGATGACCTTTGAGGTCCGTGTACCCTGAGGGGTAAGATTGTCGACTAGTGGCTGATGGTAGTTCTAGATTATATTGATACACTTTGGTGATCCTTTGGTCAGTTCTTGCATTTATACTTTTGTTGACCTATTGAGCGGTATTTGCATACAGTTGAGAGGATGTTGAGTTGTTCCATCCCAGTTGTCCTGAGTGGTCGGTTCTTGTGCTTCCATACAGTTGATGACCTATACAGTCGGTGAGCCCTGAGGAGCGGGATTGTTGGCTGGTTGCCGACGGTTGACCTTTGAGCATATCAGCATCGATCGCCTGGCTCGTTCGCATTTCACGAACACCAGCGGTTTGACCACCGCAAGATGGTGTTCCTTTTCGGAAAAGTGGTTGCTTGTGTCAACCCATGAGCCCATAGGCTATTATGGGTTATATGCAGGTAGAGTGGCAGCGGGCACGGCCTGAGGTCTGCAGACCAATATGGCGGTTTTCAGATTTGGTATATTTGGACTTCTTGTCCGGTTGACGCATATAGCTATAGTAGCGGTTGTTGCTTGTATATCTTTAGTTCTTTCTTTACACTTGTTGTGCTGCTATAGTTTTGTTGTATGTATACATTCAGTTCTTCTTTACAGTAGCGGAAGTTGTTCTTATACATCTTGTTCATGTATTATTGTTGCTACTGTATCTAGTATTTCACTTACCCTATTTATTGTTTATCTCTTCCTGATCTGATGAGTACTCCTCTTCATCGTCTTGCGGTACCCACTGGGAGGAGGAGATATGTTTACATGTTCTAACCCCTCCCCCCCAACACCATTTTTTAGGTATTGCGGGCGGTGAGAGTTGAGACGAGACGTGAGATACGTCGGTAGCGGTCGACAGAGCCTTCGACCCGGTTATTCGGTTTAGTTTCTTTCTTTTACTTTTGTTGGTATAGTTTTGTCACTCTATGGTTCAGTTGGTTTACTTTATTCGAATTCATATGGTTTTGAATGAAATAAAGTTAAGCTTTTGTAAAATGACAATAGTTTTCTACCCACGTGGTAGCGTTTTTAAAAGATAAAAGTTTTCATGTGGAAAACCGTTTTAAAAGGTTTTTCTCGTGGATTTATGTTAAACTCAAATGTGAATGAACGTGTTGAATGGTGTATGTGAATGTATAAGCTTGATTGTTTGTATGTTCATTCGTTGTGGTTGTTTCTTGGTTGTATTATAATACTCTATACTTGTGCGACGCCGTGCAAATACAGGGGAGACTCTGTCTGTGTGAACAGTGGACTTCCTATATTTGTGGTGGATCTGGCATACCCAGGGGGTCAGATTTTTTTTTTTTTTAAAAAATTTCGCTGTGTTTTTAACTACAAAGAGACTCCGGGCGTGACAACTCCCTTGATGCTTTTAGGAGTATTCTAGCTCAACTCTCTCTCTCTCTCTCTCTCTCTCTCTCTATATATATATATATATATATATATATATATATATATATATAAAGGCCTTTTTGCATAAAAAATTTATTTATTTTGGGCTTTTGCAAAACCCGGCCACCTTTTTTGTTTTTGCATATTCGGTCCACTTTTTCAACAAATTGACCAAAATATCCTTATACATTTTTCTCTCTCCTCTTTTTTTTTTTTTTTTCTCGTTCTTTTTGTTTCTCTTCCCGAGAGCGGTAGAGAAAGAGGCGGAGGCGGAGGCCTCTCCTTCTCCGCGGCGCCGCCTCCTCATCGCCTCCTCCGACAAATCCACCTCCTTCTTCCACCTCCTCTCATTCTCTCACGACGACACTCCCACGATTCCGCCGCCACTTCTCGCCCAGACCCGCACTGTCGCCCTCTCCGCCTCCGCCTCTCTCCGCGCTTTGCCCCTCTGCCGTCTCACCGAACCACTCCTCCTCCGCCTCCGCCCCCCACTCCGCCGTCACGCCGACGACGACGCACAAGGCGTTCGTCCCGTCAAGTCGCCGTCGTGTCGTCGTCCGCCACCGCCCGATAGAAATTTTTTGTTGTAATGGTGTAATAGTGTAAAAAAAAAAGAAAAAAAACGAGTGAGAAGGAAAAATTGCGCAATTTTGAGGGAAATGGTGAAATTTTGAATAAAATTTTCCAAACTTGCACCATTTTCGCCAAATTTTGTACAATTTCACTCAAAATTGTACTATTTCTCCTTCTCATCCTCATCCTCCATCATCTTCTTTTTACCACCGTTACATCATTACACCATAACACCAAAAATCTCCTAAAATCGAGGCGGCGGGAACGCAGAAGTTTACCGACGATGACGTACGCCGACGCTGAGGACGTCGTCGTCGGCGTCGGAAAGGACGGAGGCGGGGGCGGAGGTGGAGTGGCAGGGGGGTCGGTGGGGCGGCAAGAGAGGTAGAGCACGTAGGATAGGGCGTTGGAGAGGGCGGAGGCGTAGGCTGAGGCGGAGAGGCGAGGGTGTGGGCGCCGTGGCCGAGGTTGTGACGGCGGAGTCGTTGGAGTGTCGTCATGGGAGAAGGAGAGGCGGCAACGGCCAGCAGAGGGGAGTGTCGTCTTAGGAGAAGGAAAGGCGGCGAAAGGAAGAGATGGGTACGTCGGAGGAGGCGATGAGGAGGGTGGGCGCGGCGTAGAAGGAGAGGCCTTCGCCTCTACTTCCGCCTGTCTCCGCCGCTCTTTGGAAAGAGAAAGAAAATAAGAACGAGAGAAAAAAAAAGATGGGAGAGAAAAATGTATAAGGTATTTTGGCCAGTTTGCTGAAAAAGTGGACCGAATCTGCAAAAACGAAAAATGTGGTCCGATTTTGCAAAAGCCCAAAATAGGTGGATTTTTTATGCAAAAAGGCCATATATAAACCTAGGCTTATTATTAATAGCACCAAATTATTGGTGCTATTAGATTTTCGGCCTTTGGATGAAAAATTTGTACGGTTAGGATGATGTGGGCCCCCTAGAGTTGAGTGAGTTATTGGTTTAATAGTATAATCTAACGGGTGAAAATAGTCCAAATGTTAAATCTAACGGTGGAAAACTTGATAGTACCAAACGTTCAGTGCTATCGATAGCATCCCAACTGGACTCAACATGATCAGTGGAATACTATCAATAGCACAAAGTTATTGGTGCTATTAGGTTTTCAACCTCTAGATGAAAAAAATGTACTGGTTAGAATGTTGTGGTTCTCCTAGGGTTTAGTGAGTTATTTTTTTAATAGTATAATTTAACTGGTGAAAATAGTCAAATGGTTAAATTTAACGGCGAAAAACATGGTAACATCAAACGCTTGGTGCTATCGATAGTATTCCGGCTGGACTCAAATTAACACTACTTATGCAATTAGATGTTAATTACTTGTTAATTATTCTAATTTTATTTACTAAAAAGCGATTAAAATTATTTAAAATTATTTCTTTGATAGAACTATTTATAAATTTGATAAATTTTGTAATTCAGTTAAAAAAAAAAAAAAAGGATCAACGTATAGTTTTTAAAATATTCTGTAAGGTCCATTTGAGAATAGGATTTATGTGAGGGGGCTTTATACATTTTTTTTCACTTGGAAAAAGAAAAGAAAAAGAAAAATAAAAAAAAATCACCCTATAATGTGTGCTTTAGCTATACTAAAAAGCCCAGATGGGACGCAACGTGGCGTAGTTGTTGCGTGCATTTGTATACTCGCATCCAAATCCAAAAGGATATAAAAATAAAAATAAAAGTAAATGGGGGCGTCGAGGGAGAGAGACTGAGAGAGGATAAAAACGCAAGTGGGGTGGGCAATTCCGCATCTCGGGGGGATCTCCGCTCGGTCCGACGTGGCTGATGACGTGGCATACGCGTGGTAGGATGACGTGGCAGTTACTCTGACGTGGCGTCGAGGGCTCGGATGGCCGCCACGCGAGCAACGTCGTCCCAATCCGGACCGTCCCTTTCGATTCATTTATTTAGCGTATATATATAAAAAAAAAATGCAAGAAAGGGGGGCGATTGTGCGGTACACGTGGCGTTGAGCGGCAGCTCTCGATACAGTTGGAGCGGGAGAGCAGGACAACGGACGAGATCGGCGGGATTCTACAAAAAAAGAAAAAAAGGGCAAAAAAGTGGGCCCCACCACCTATGATGTAATTTAGATAGAGAAAATTTTTCTTTTTTTTAAAAAAAAATATAAAATTTTATTATTTATTATTACTATTACTTTTTTTTTTTCTAATATTATTTTTGTTTTGGATTATATTAATGGCGGGGGCATGGAGGGATCCAGTGGTGATGTATATTATATTAATATTAATATTAATATATTATATATGCCTGCCTCTGCGGAGGAAAAGATATTTGGAGGGACTAGCGAGATCCGAGATGACCAATGGGATCGCTTTTATTATTGCCACGTTTTACAGCGATCGACGGTAGATCGGCTGGCCACGTGTCGCTTCCTCGTGGTCTTTGATCGAGCCCCACCGATGGTCGTAAATGGTAGGCGGTTGCAGTTATCTCCTCGGTCCAAGGTGGAAGTCCCAGCTGTCGCGAGGAATCGACGGCCGAGATTATCCCAGTAAATATAATAAATAATATCTAGGTGCAGGAAAATATAAAAACGTACGGAGGGCCCCTCAACTATTGATAATTTTGAAACGATTCCTTCACTTTAATTTTTTAATTTTTAATTTTTAATTTTATTATTTATTATTTATTATGCGGCTAAACTTATATATTATTATAATTATTAAATTATATAAAATTAATAAAATCTCGAAAAGTTAAAGTTGGGAGACCATTTCCAAATTACCTGCAAACGAGGGCCTCCTCCATACGTATTATTATATCACACTTATTCATTAACAAATTTAAGCAATATTATTTGTATATTTTAAAAATATTACAAATTTTATATTCCATCCGTATAATAGGTGAGCGTTTTTTACTCACGTGATTAACGAATTCGATCGTAACATCAACATCGGTATCTTAAGAATTGAAATTTTCTTTTTTTTTTTTTTTGTGTAAGATTAAAAAATTTGTCAAATAAATTACAGTAAATAAAATTTAATTAACTAAACTCTAATAATAGATAATTAACTTTTTAAATTCAGTAAAATTCTAATTAACTACGCAGAGTAATTTGAATTAAAAAATAAAAGGTAATAAGAGAGTACAATAAATTAATAAAAGAAGTATAAAGTTGGAGGCCCTGTTTTAGAACAATTGATAGTTAAAGGGGCTATCGTCCACTTTAACCAATGCTCCACTGCAAATACGTCATTCCTAGTGCGGTAAGTAACTAATTCTCCACGCCATTTAAGTATCCATCTCAGAATTTTTTTATTAATATTTTCGTGGCCACGATGACGATGTTCGCATCCACGTGGCGGACGTAATAAAAAACTGTGAAGGGAGGGAACGAAGTGGGGGCTCCGCACATTATTTCCCGCACCTGGTGTATAAGTATTGAAAAATAGGTTCCGTAAAATCCAAAACACCAATATTTATTATTAATTAACAAAAAAAAATTTTAAAATTTGGACATTATGGGTTGGGGAATTTCCGTTTTTATGAAGGAAAATCGACGTCTCAATATTTTGATTTTAGCGGCATTTAAAAAAAAAAAAGAAAAAGAAAAAAAGAAATACGGTGTAGGAGTCGGGAGGATGCACCGGGTTCACGCAACAGATTAGACGCGGGGCCCAGGGTGCATCGGGAATTACGTGAAATTTGCCCTTGGACTGAGAGAACCTATTGGGAGGAGCTAATCTACGGGGGTGGGCGCATGCGGACGCGAGGCATCCACCGTCCGTTCGATTGCTGTCGCCACGTAACCGCCTTTACGGTGCCCGCATGCGACACCACCGCTAACTGCGTCCCCATCTCAATATAAAAGAGCCGTTGATTCGAAAACGACGGACGGTCGAGATTGATCCTCGGGTTCGGATGTGGACAGCTAGGCTCGGGAGGCTCCGGCCTCGGCGGTTTGTTCGCCGAACGAAGCTGTCGCCACGTAAGCTAGGGGATCGGACGGCGAGTAGCGGTTTCTGGACGCATCACGCGATCTGGACCGTTACTCGACTCTCTTGTCGCTTTTGCGGTGGGCCCAGAGGAAAGCAGTGGAAGAGGGGAGGGAATATTATAGCTTTAACTGGCTATAGCCGGTCTCTCGGTGTTACGGCGACGGACACGTGGCGTTCGCGAAGGAGGTGCGGTTTAAGAGGAGCGGGGAGTGATTAGGGGATGCTTCGGGAGGAAGTGAGCAAATGTTTAACACACGGGGCGTTTTTGTGGGATTATTATTATATATTATATATTATATTTATATATTTATATTTATATTTATATTAGGCGCTTTCCCATCCGTAGACCTAACGGATCGGACGGATGGCGATCGCGCCACGGTGGCAAGGAGGAACGGGGGCCGTTGGATGGGATAGGGGAGCGGACGCGGGGGATTTGGGGGCACGTGGGGGGAGCGATCTGGTCCGTTGAATGGCATGTGGGGGGAGGGGGCGGTGTGGTTGCGGAGTGGACAAAAGCCAAAGGGGATGAGGGTAGGGGGCAGCAAAAAGAGAAGAAACCAAACCACAAGAGAGATAGAGAGAGAGAGAGAGAGAGGAGTAGGGAGGAAAGGGGGAGAAGTAGAGTAGGGGTCTCTCAAGAGGAAGGGAGAGAAAAAAAAAAGAAAGAAGAAGAAAAGAAGATAATATCTCTGTGTTGATTCTGGTTGAAGAAGAAGAAGAAGAAGAAGGTTGGGGCATCGGATCGACCGGTGAGGTTCAAATCCGGCGCAATCGGCGAAGATCTGATCGGATAATTCGGCGTGTTGTGAAAAGTAGAATTTTTTTTTTGTTTATTTTGGAAGAAGAAGAAGAAGAAGATAAGGATAGAATATTAGATCTGATTGGATGAGAGAGATCGGAAGAGGATGGAGAGGAGCCGAGATGGGAGAAGAGGAAGCATGGCGGCTTTGAACGGCGGGCTGTCGAGAAGGCGGCAGAGGACCGGCGGCGTAAGAGACTCGCCAGGTCGTGAACACCTAGATCTGTAAAAAGAAATTATTATTATTATTATTTTTGTTTCGGATGTGGATTTGAATTTGATTGGTTTATATAATATATATTTATATATGTCTTTTTTATTTTTGTGGACGGACAGAGGCGGATGGAGGGATGGAGATGGCGGAGACGACGAGGCTGCGGGAGCGGGCGGCGAGGAAAGAGCGAGATCGGGATCGCGAGCGGGATCGGGAGAGGGAGAGATCGGGGCGGAGCAAGCGGAGGAGAGGGGAGCGGATGATGCTCCACGACAGCAACAGGGACGAAGGGGACGACACCTCCGACGACAGCGTAGACGAAGAAGACGACGAGGACGACACCGTCTCCGCCACCACCGCCGTCCGCCTCCTCCCGCCGCCTCTGCCGCCCAATAATCCCCCTTCCATGGCGACGTCGGCGGCTGCCCACTACCACCACCATCAGCAGCAAAACAATAATCATCACCATCTGCAGCAGCAGCAGCAGCAGCAGCAGCAGCAGCAGCAGCAGCAACAGCAGCAGCAGCTGCTTCTGCTGCAGCGGAAGAGCTTTCCGGCCAAGTCTCCGGCTGTATGGAAGACCGACGAGATGATCGGAGTCCAAGTGCCCAGAAAAGCCCGGTCAGGTATATAAGAAGATCTCCTGAAAAATAGCAACTTTTTTTTTTTTCCCCACTTATTTTTCCGTTTTGTGATTTTGGGTTGTTTTTTTTTTTCTTTTTTCTTCTTTTGAGAGAGAAATGAATTTTGAGTCTGTTTTTATTTTCTTCTTTTTTTTGTTGGTGGTTGCAGCGTCCACGAAAAGGTCATCACATGAGTGGTTGGTTTCAGGTAGTGGAGGTGGTGGTGGTGGCGGCGGCGGCGTCGGAAACGGTGGCGGCGGCGGAGTAGTAGATCCGTCGCAGATCCAGCGGCAAGCTTCGCCGTCTCCATCACGGATGAGCCCGGCTTCCACCTCCCAGATCTCGCCGTCTTCCTCCAACGCCTCGGTTCGCAAGAAGATGGTCAGATTCGTTCTGGAAATGACGCGATCCTGATCTTTCGCCTCTGCCCTGTGCTGATCCTTTTCCTTCTCCTTTTCTCGGTTTTTTTTATTGTTTTTTTAGAAGCCCGTGATCGGATCGAAGCAGCGGCCCCCGAAGATCGCCAAGCAGCAGGCTTCTTTCATACAAGAGGAGATCGAGGTCGCCGAGGTCTTGTTCGGCATGACCCGGCAGTTCCAGGGCCCTCTGAAGCAGGAGAGTGACGCGGTCGATTCCAGAGACGCCAACGAATCTAGATCGGCAGCCTCCCCGCCGAATACAGCCTCCCCTCATCCGCCGTCCGCACAGCAATCTGTTCTTGGGCCCTCGGAATCTAGCTCGAATCCATCCTCTTTACCCGCCGCTGTTGGTGAGTGGCGGTCGTCTCTAGATTATTATTATTATTATTATTATTTGTCCGCTTAAATTCTTCGGATCGGCATTTGATTGACGGAGTAATTACCGTGTCTCTTTCAGCTGTGAAGCGGAAACGACCGAGGTTCCTCAAGTGTGAAGACGAGAGCACCGCGGCGACGACAACGCCGGGCTCAGTTGCTGCGTCGAGCGCAACTGCCTCGTCTGCAGTCAAGATGGAAGCAGAGCATCAGGTGAAGTCGGAAGCCGCCTTGCCCAAGTCGGAGAAGACCGGCGAGTCTTTTGCTCACGAGAACGGCGGCGCTACGGTCTCGGGGGCCGCCGGTTCCGAGGTTGCAGCCGCCACAGTAGAGAAGCAAGATTCGGATGCGAAGGAGAAAGCCCTTGTTCCTGAACTGAAGCTGCCGGGTGGAGAGCCCGACAAGCACGATCCGCCGGAGAAACCTAAAGATGCTGTTGCGCCTGCGAAGGAAGCTCCATGCAATGATTTGGCCGATCTCGACACCAACCGCAGCAAGACAACTTCGACAAAAATGTCAGATTTGAGGTCCTTTTTCTTTTTTTCTTCTTTTTTATTTGGGGGGGCTTAAAATTTGTGCTTTTTTAAAGAGATTGATGATCGCTTTTCTCATATTATTTTGTTGGCTTTTCCACCAGTACTTCGGCATCTGACGGCATCCGGGAGAAGTTCACTATCGATCTCATGGTTTGTGCTTTTGTGCAATATCGAAGAATTTTGTGAGAGTTGTTGTTCTCCTGTGAATCGGATTTTTATGAGTTTTTTTTTTTTTTTTTTTTTTTTTGCCTTTTTTGCAGGCACCTCCTCCGGGGAAATTTTCTCCAGAGAGGGATGGCTCCTGTAATTTCGATACAGGGCACGCGGCATCATCAGCTACAGAAATCGACATGGTGGATATCTTCTTGTTCAAGAGTTTTCTTGGAAAAGTGGGAAATATGCTATTTTTGGCCTAATTTTTTAATTTTTTTTATTCTTTTATTATCAGGTATCGAAGTTGAACACGGAGAAGAAGGAAGATAAGGCTGGGAAAGATGAAGTTCCGTTACAAAGGAAGAAGGTTGAAGAGCTCCCGAGCAATGAATTCAACCCAAAGAAGCAGATTGTCAAGGAGAGAAACCTTGACCTGCAACTTGACTTGGAGCAGCCCGACAGAGACGGCCCGAGCTGCAGTAAATTGCAATATGATAAGCTTCAAACGAGAGCCTCTGAAGCAGAGCCCAAGCGAGAGAAAGCCGGTAAAATAATATCATGTTCCGATCAGTTACATTTTCTTTTACTTGTGTGTGTGTGTTTGTTTTTTTTATTTTATTTATAATTTACTTTTATAATATTTTATTTTATATATTTTATTTTATATATTATATTGGTTGTTCAGTTCTAATTTCTGCTGTTGTTGTCATCTGTATTATACACTATCTTATTGACTTGGGGGCTTCTAACCCTGCTTTTGTTGCTTTCCAGCTCTCCCCGGGTCTTTGCCTGTCCCAATGACGGTTGCAGGATGGCCCGGAAACTTTCCTTCTTTCGGGTGAGTCATTCGGTTCCATTTTTTTCTCAATTCCGTTTTACGCCATTCTTGGGGATGATGCTTTTGAGGGCTTACCATTTATCTCGCCCAACAGCTATGTCGGTCAAGTCCCATCTCTCCCTGCGGTTGTTCCGATGGATGCAAACTCACGATCCTCCAATATGTTGCAGGTTCTCTCCCCTCTCTCTCTGTCTCTCTCTCACGCTCCCTCTCTCTCTCTCTTCCTCTCGCGCTCCCTCTCTCTCTGTTTCTAGTCTGATGTTTGTTTTTGTTCTTTTCTGGGGTACACTTTCAGCCACCTGTATTGATCTCACAACCTGAACCGCGCCCGAAGCGATGCGCGACGCATTGCTACATCGCTAAGAGCATACACTGTCAGCAACAACTTGCGAAGATTAATCCATTCTGGCCTGCTGCTGCAGCTGGCACTGCCGCCCCTTACGGGGCTAAGCCTTACAATCTCAGTTTGGTGCCGCCCGCAGGCGCTGCTGCTCTGTTTGGAAGCCAAATGCAGGGTATGTTTTCAGGGAGGAATATGGGAACTCTTCAATGTAGTAGAGAGATTCCCATGGTCACCGCCATCTCAGGAAATCCTTCTAATGAGAAGATCTCGGCCGGCAATAATGCGATCGGCGATCCTGCCCAGAGGAAGGAGCCAGTCCTTCAGCAAGCACCTCAGGGCACATCACCAGCAAATATTGTGGTAAGCCTTCAAGTCTCTGTTTTCGTCCAATATCATAATTCGTTAGTTAGTTCGAACAAGAAATGCTGAACGGTTTTTCTTTCCTTCCCCCCAACCAATTTTTCTTCTCTTCAGCACGGCCCTCCTGCTTTCATTCTTCCTCTCAATCAGCAGCAGCAGGCAGCGGTAGCTGCTGCCGCCGCCGCCGCCGCCGCCGCTTCTGTGGCGACCCGAGCGGGGGCTACAACATCGGTTGCTGGAGTTACTAGCGGACCGCCAGCCTCTGGAGCCTCCGCTGCATCAGTGGCGAGTTCTAAGGCCGGTGGATCAGCTCCCGCTGTAAATTTGAGTTTTGCTGGTCTTCGCCCTAATGAAGCTCATCAGTATATGGCTATACTACAGAACAGTGCATATCCTTTTCCTATACCTCCGCATGTTGCCGGACCTCCATCATACATCGGAGCAAGTTCGCCTCAAGCAATGCCTTTCTTCAATGGGTCTTTCTATCCTTCCCAAATGTTGCATCCCTCGCAACTCCAGTCTCAGCAGCAGCAGCCGAAGCAGCAGCAAGCGCAGGGTCCTCAGCAACCTCAGCATGTTCAACAAGGCCACCAGAACACCAGCACATCGAGCGTTTCATCTCCCTCTCAGAAGCACCAACGGCAGTCATCACAGCACGCTCCGGCGGCTGTTGTTAATGGTGCTGCTGCGACCTCCCATGACTTTCTGGCAAACAGCCAGCGGCATCAGCAGCAGCTCCTTCAGCAGCCTCGGAAGCAGGAGAGTGAGAAGGGCATCGAGGATAACCCATCCGCCGCAGATAGCAGGGCTTGGCAGGGTCAAAAGAACTTGTATGGTTACAACTTACCCATGCCGCCTACTCATCCTCTGATGTCTGCCGCCGCTGCCTCAGCTGCATTGGGGCGTGGCGGCGGCGGTGGGGGCAGTGCCGGCCACAATGAGAAGCAGACTGTCCAACAGCAGCAGCCGCCGCACCCGACCATGAAAGTGGATCTCATGACATCCCAAGCCATGACCATGACCATGCCCTTTGCTTCACTGAATGGTGTTGCTGCCGCTCCTGGCCTTGATTTCTCTTCCGTTGTGCAGAACCATGCTCTCTTTCAGAGCCTTCCCGAGGCCGCTAGGCATGCAATCAACAGTCAGCTAACCGCAACTTTGGCGGCCGCCTCTGCTGAGGCAGCTCAGCAGAAGAAGACCCAGCACCCCGTATCAGAAGATAGGAAGGGCCATCCTGCAAACTCTGACAATTCGCGAAAAGATGATCGGAAAATGGTGGCCTCTGTCAAAGCGCCGGGCAATGGATTGCAGCATTCCTTCACCTTCTCCAAACCTGATGCCGCCTCGCAAGTTCCTTCCATCCGTCTAGATACTGTATTAGACAACTCTTCAAAGACCCTGAGCCTGATTCCTGGTCAGATGCATCATTCGACTAGTACACCGGCATCTTCTACTGCAGCAGTTGGTGCCGCTATAAACATTCCCAACTCGCAGCAGCCTCAGCTGACGCAGAACCAAAAGCAGCAGCTACAACTGCAGCAGCAGCTGCAGCAGCAACACATGCAGATGCAGCAACAGCTTGTGTCATCCCGAATGAAGCCCTCCACTTTGAGCAGCAGTCCTGGCGCCTATACTGAGCGTCTCCCGGCAGGCTCTACTGGGGGCAAGTTTACTCAAACTCAAGCTGCCCTGCCCGGCTTCCCTCCTGGATCAAACCGAGCGGCTATGCCTTTTTCTGTTCCTGTCTCTACTCCGCCAATGTCAAAGAGTAGTAATCTTCCTCAGCAGCAGATTAGAGCCTCCCCTTCTCAGCAAACACAGATATCTTTTGGTGTGAACTCGATGAAGGGTGCACCCTCCAGGACAGCTGGCAATCCACCTTCATCTGCAGCTGCTGCATCTACCGCCGCTGTTGGCTCTCCCCAAAATTCTACGTCGAAGGGCAGCGGTGAGAGCCTAGGGGTTTCTACCAGTGCGAAGCCGGGCCAGTCGACTGTAACGTCGCCGCTCCCGCAGCAATCATCTGTCAAGAACTCGCCATCAAATTCGACTCAGAAGTCATCCTCGGCGAACAATCGGAGCCTACCATCTATTCTTGGCCAGCCGCACCTTTCACCTGCACCGACTGCAAACGCCAAATCACAGCAGCAGCAGCAGCAGCAGCAGCAGCAGCAGTTGCAGAGGCAGCAGCCATTCCCACACCCACAACCGCAACTCTACTTTTCCCCTGGGTACATGCAACAATCCAATGCCGCAGCCGCCGCTTACTATCAAAAACGGCCGGCGGAACAGGCAGCACAGACACAGCAGCAGATGTTGAGACCGGGTTCCATGGGGCTTCTCGCCCTTTCCCCGTCTTCCCAAGCGCTGACGGGTGCTGTGACTGCAGCTGATCCCGCAAAGTCTACAGCAGCTGCCAACGGCGTCAAGGGAGGAATGCCACAGCCCGGTTTGCTGCATGCCCCGGGCAATCCACATGCCATCATGTCTGCCACCTTCCCCTGTATGTCCATGCAACCCGTCTCCATCAAACCTGCGGCCACTGACCAGAAGCCTGCTGCTGGTAAGTAAATGAACCCTTCCCTTCTCCCTAGGTCGCAGCATTACCATTTAAAGGAGGAGAAAAAAAGGGAAGAAGAAACAAAGAAAGGGAGAAGAAAAAAAAACAAACAAACAAACAAATGTTTCTATTTTTGTAGAGAAACCGCTGGAGTGCCGCACGAAATGAACAGCTTGCGATCCCCGGCGGCAGCCTGAGAAGGAGAGAAGATGGTAGAGAGAAGGATCGGTGGCGGCAAAGATGATGCTGATGATATTGCCGACATCCTCTTAGCACGGACCCGGCTGGCTTCTCGTTGGTATTTGCACCGGCCGGCGTGGAATGGTGGGGTGGTGGCTTTTAATTGATCCCAACTCTGTTTTGATTTGTGGGAAGGAGGGAAAAAAGAAGAAAAAGAAAGCTAAGACTGTTGTTTATGTGTATAAAGATACTCGGGGTCTCTCTGGTGGGAGGCATGGTGGTGATCAATTTGCTAACATACCACAATGATGGTCTAGTTTTTATGTTCTTTCTTTTCTTCTGTTCCTGGCCCAGATTTATTTGAAAGGATAAAAGGGGGGGTGGGGGAGGGACCATTGGCCTTTATATTACCCATCTAGTCTAGCTGTATGATTTGGTGTTTCATTTGTTTGCAATCCTCCTCTCAAAAAAAGAGGTAAGAAGAAAAAAGAAGAGAGCATCTGCCTTTTTTAGTGTTTTCGCTTGATTTTCTTTGTAGATCTGCGTTAGTGTTCTGCTGCATCGTCTTCTTCTCTGTAGATCTTGTGTTTCATTATGCTTAGCCGCATTATTCAAAGTGTTTGGTGGCCGACACAAAAGTTGTCCTTGGCCCTTCCTCATTGGTCCGGTAGATCCCTCTCTTCTCTCCTCTCTCTCTCTCTCTCCTTTTTCTGGGAAATGCTTTGAATGCTTTGGGACCACACAAAGTGGTCTTCTGTGGATTATTGATGTACCGGTCATTTTGTGTGGTGATTGAAATAAGATGTTTTTTTTTTCCTTCTTTTTATATCATGTATGCTAGCATATCTATATATATATATATATATATATATATATTTGTGTTAGCTTTATAAGCTGATAGATATTTTGGGGGACTGCTCCGCGGTCAAATTAACTGGTAATCAAATCATCATCATCATCATCAAGTGACATTGTCATTCGAAATTGGCATGTTAGTTGACTACCTACTTAAAATCCGAAAATACTTCGAGTTTTAAGCTAGAGCCACGTCATTAATGCACGTGCCATATATCTGGGAGAAAGTTGTGCTCTCTTCTCTTTCGTAATTTTAATCAAAATAACTCGGGTTGTATTCTAATGATCATATATTATTATTTTATTTTATTTTATTTCTGATGGACTTTTTCGTTGAAGTAAGTTTTGGTGTATGACAACAGTATGATGAGTTGAGTTGAGTTGAGTTGAGTTGAGTTGAGGTGGTTCTTACGATAAAAGAAAGAGTATTTCGTCGTGGTGTGCGGGGCCCGCCGCTTTTTACTAAACAAAAGAAACAACCAAATCGACGCGGTCGCGAAGACGTGCGCGGGATCGGGATGGTCCCCCCACCCCCCCCCCCATCTTTTTTTTTTTTTTATAGCTTGGCGGGTCCCACCCACGAACGAGAGAGAGAGAGAGAGAGAGAGAGAGCCCCTTCTGGATCCTTCACACGTGGACCATTCGTTCGTTCATTCGTTCGTCCGCAACCCCCACCCCACCCCCTTATCCTGCCAGTCAGTGCCAGGGGGCGGAGGAGGAGATCGATCGAGCGTCCCTTCTCTTATTTAGAGAAAGAGAAAGAGATAGAGAAAGAGAGACGTGCACAGGTTGCGCGCCTTTCTTTTTTTTTTTTTCTTCTTCTTCTTATCTCTCTCTTGTTTCTTATATTCTTGATGGCGGGCCCCAGCCCCGGCCCCAGCCCCAGCCCGTCAAATAATAATAATATATAATAATTAAAAAAAATAAAAATGAAATAGAAATAATAAATACCGGTATCGGACGGTGCGGTGGGGCCCGCTCGGCCTTTGACCGCTTTCGCTTTTGGGGCATGTGCGGCAGCACAGTCAGGAACATTTTTGCGCTCGTACCGCCACCGGTGGGGAAGGAAAATCGGGAGCCCCCCTCGCCTCGCGGGACCCACCACCAACCCACACCCACACCCACACCCACACCCCGCCACTAGAGAAGAGAGAGCAGAGGAGATATTTTACCTTCCCCTCCTCCTCCTCCTCCTCCTTTTGCTTTTCCAACGGGACTACCCCACCACCGTTCACACCAACGATGCGTAATTATCACAAGCGAAGCGAAGAAAACAAATATATATCTATATATATCTACATATTCAAAAAGAAAACAAATGGCCTAAAACTGCGGTTGGTGACACACACTTGTCCGTCCATATTATTATTATTATTACACAATATAATAGTAATATCTAAAGAGAAAGTTACATTTAAAAACATCACCAGTCACATCTTAACTCACTCCCCCAATATATATATATATATATATATACATATACATATCACCCTTTGTCTGGACGCATTAATTCAAAGCAGGAGGATTCAAAGGGATCGATGTACACACACGTGGACGAGCATGAATGATACTTGCTTTTAATTCTCGACTCTCCTCTAAATTATTGAAATCAATCACCTATATTCCGCTTTCGGATCGAGAAGAGGAGAGAGCTGCAGGGAGAGTGAGTGGAGCTGCAGAAGCCTCCACCCGTCCTCGTCGTCCTCGTCGGCGTCGGAATCAGATCGGGCTATTAATGTAATTAATTCCTTCACAACTTCACGTCTTTATTATTTTATGCATCAATTAATCATTTTGCATCTCTTTTATCACTCTTACTATTCGGATACACGATAGATAGATAGATTTGAAGGATACTCAATGATCAGTAGAAATAATATCTAATCTAATCTAATCGGAGTTTATTTAACTAGTCAGCAGAGATAAGAGGCAACCGATCGAGAGAATGGCGACGACTGCACACAGACAGCCTCGAGACCAGCGACTAGTTTTGCCGACGGCGGGCGGGCGGCCTTGGTAGATTTGAAGGTGAAGACGACGGCATCAGGAGGAGCTAGAGGGCGGCGGGTTCATGCCTTGCAGCCGATCCCGTATATATATATATGCCGTCGGCTTATAAGATGAGAATGAAGAAATCCTAGCTAATTTGATTCTGTACCGTACTATCCAAAAAATAAGTTCCACTACCGCATATGAAACGGTTCAGAATTATTAAATACTTCAAAAGGCAAGTAGCCCCCATCCCAATCCCCCCCCGTCACATTGTGTTCCTATGTGTGTGTGTGTGTTTTTTTTTTTTTAATTTTAATTTTTTTTTTTCATTTTGTACACCTAAGCTAATTGCTTCAGGAGAAAAAGGATAATGAAGGTCTCTCTCGCTCTCTCTCTCTCTCTCTCTCTCTCTCTCTCTCTCTCTCTCTCTCTCTCTCTCTCTCTCTCTCTCTATATATATATATATGTAGGCCTCTCCTTTTTCTTTTAATTTTTATATTTTTCAATTTCTATTGCTTAGAGGGAGGAAACCCTTTCTTGGATCGACTGACTGCGTTCAATTAATCGGAGGACCGGAATCTCTTCATTTTCAATTAATTTCATTTTTTCGATCGAAGCCGCGCTAATTGTTTGTGAGTTAGCTCTCTGCTGCCGCGCGCTCCGCTTTACCAGCACAGACCATATAGCTCAATTGGTTAGGGCGGAGGGAAAGCTTCGTCTGAACCGGATGGGCGTGTGGTGGATGGTCGGCCGGCCACAAATGGTGGGTCCAGCATGTTTCTATGCTGCTGTACATGCACGGCTTCGGATTGAGTAATGCTTGCTTTATAATTCAAATTGACTTGTATTTCTATAAATACTCATCATCCAAATTCTTTTTCTTTATTTTTTAAAATAAGCTACTCTTTTACTGACTGCAAGCTTTTTTTTTTTTTTTAACTTCTTCCTACTAATTAAAAATAAAATAAAGGTTAGTAAATTTTAAGCACCCTTACATAAAGAGTTGTTAAAGTTATATATAATAATCTTTTTGTTTGGCTTTAAACTTAATTAGTATTTCTTTTCGGAAGATGGGTCGCTAAATTTGACTCTATCGATCGACCTATATATTCATTTGGGGAGAAATGTTGCTCGCATGTTTTAAAATACTGCCTAAATTAATAATCTTACACTGGCCTACTCATCAAAATTAAAGATTTAGCTACTAGCTAGCTAGCTAGCTAGGCACTTTCTAAATGTTTAATATATTTTAAAAAATTCAGAAGACTATTGTATAAGAAAAAGTGGACAATTAATAGATTGAAAATTTTACAGTTATATATTGTATATATATATATAGATACAGATACACACGCCATGCCATTAATTACAGCTTGTTCTTTTATTAACATGTACAGTGTATAATGCCGTCCGAGGTGGCTAAAGATGTTAATGTTGCTATACAATGTAGTTGGTTGGTTGCTGACTCGAAAATCAAGGGTTTGAATATTCCAGTTAAAATAGAAAATCAATGTAGTTGGTGGAAAAATTCTAAAACGCAACGGGTATATTGGTACCGTGGCGTAACAAATCAATTAAATATCTTCTTTTAGGGGTATATATTTTATCATGATTGTAAAAAAATATTTTTATTGTACTTTTGTTTAAAAAGAAGGAATGTGATTGACTTGTTATTAATGATATCGTGTAAGTGTGATAGTGTAGAATTCCTCTAGTTGGAGAGCTCTACTTTCCGTCTTTTAAAATAAAAAATCTTGTTAGAATTTTGTAATTAAGAGGAATTTGAGAGAAAGGTAACAATATACATAATATTTATTTTGTCCTTTTTTTAAAAAAAAATATATGCTTAGTGGGAGGTGTGAGGTAATTAGGTTTTAAATAGAAATCTCTCAGATACCATCAACAAATAAGCTCTTTATCACTTGCGTTAGAAATCGCCGGTATCTCTCTCTCTCTCTTTCTCTCTCTCTCTCTCTCTCTCTCTCTCTCTCTCTCTCTATATATATAGAACTAGGCTACTATATTATTAATAAGCAGATCAAGTCACTGAAGCAGATGTGTGGTTAGGATGATGTGGGCCCCATAGGGTTAAGTGGGTGGTTGGTTGAATAGTATGATCTAACGGGTGAAAATCATCAAAGGGAACATGGTGCTATCGATAGTATCCCAGCCGGACTCTCTCTCTCTCTCTCTCTCTCTCTCTCTCTCTCTCTCTCTCTCTCTCTATATATATATATATATATATAATTAGGCTGGAATACTATTAATAGTAAAACGCCTTTTTTACTACCAAGTTTTTAACCCTCGGATGAGAATTTGTAGGGTTAAGATGATATTAGGTAGTTAGTGTTGAGTGGTCCCCCTAGGGTTAAGTGGGTGGTTGGTTGAATAGTATGATCTAACTGAAAATCATCAAAGGGAACATGGTGCTATCGATAGTGTCCCAGCCGCACTCTCTCTCTCTCTCGCTCTCTCTCTCGCTCTCTCTATATATATATATATAATTAGGCTGGAATACTATTAATAGTAAAACGCCTTTTTTACTACCAAGTTTTTAACCTCCTGAGAATTTGTAGGGTTAAGATGATATTAGGTAGTTAGTGTTGAGTGGTCCCCCAGGGTTGAGTGGTCTCGATGGTTTATAGTATTTAATCCAATGGTTAGAAATAATGATAAGAGCGATCCAAAAATTAAAAAGCGATAGCAACAGTGGAATTTTCTACTAATAAGAGTCATTATATATATATATATATATATATATATATATATATATATATATATATATATATATATATATATATATATATATATATATATATATATATATATATATATATGTATAATGTTCCGTATCACTTCTTCGCCGCATCGCGTTTAAGTTTTTAGCCATTAGATCTACTCCTTGATTATTAATACCCATTGGATCAAATACTATTCCACCTACTACCACCTACCACCATCATCTCAACCCTACATCTCTCCATCCAAATAACTCAAAAGACCAATCATTCCTAAATTATATATGGTTAGAGTGGTCTTTTTTTTTCTTTTTTTTTTTGTGTGTGTGGTCCTCCGCGCGTACTATCTTACATAAGCAGTGATGTTTGTTTATTTAAAACTTGTGTGAAGACTAGAGTGTTTTCTCTTTTTTTTATTTTTTATAAAAAGATAGCTTAATTGATATGATTACGGCCTGAGATAACCAAATTAATTAAGGTGAATATAGAAACAAGCCACCCAACAAGCATTGGATTGGCCACTCTACCCAACACCTCTTAGATCTTAATTCGTTTATATAGCTTTCATGATTTTTTTTTTCTTTTTCTTTTTTTTTTTTAAAAAAAAGATCTTAATTTCTATCTAGGCTGGCTGGTGGTATTATTCTCTTTATATTATAGCATCTCTATCTTGAAACTTGATATTTTTGGGCGGCAGGCAAAAAGGCATTCGTGTCGCTCGGTGGCACCGCGCGCGGTTGTGAGAAGAAAACTGTCTGTCCATTGGGTGGACCCAATCCCACCACATTTATTGACCCACCGTCCAATTAATTAATTCTGCCCTCCCTCTATGGTATCCTACTTGTTGATTGATGCTCTTAATCTTATCCCTCCTCCTCCTTTCTAGAATTTTAAAAATACATAGTAAGTTTAATTAATTTGCTCCCATAAAATATAATAAACTTGTACTTTGCAATTTCTTTTGTAATTTTATCCTTATCTTATTATGAGTACGTGACAAATAACAAGATGAATTGGTTAAGTGCAAACAAGATGAATTGGTTAAGTGCAAATTATAATTAAGCTGATATCAGCCGTACAATTTGCCACCATAGAGCTTTGTATATTAGTGATAGAGGAGTTCAGCGTATTTGTGATTTTTTTAGCAGTCGGGACCGTCTCAAGATCTGTGCAAGTGCTGCATGGATCTTAGGGCGTGTTTGGTTCGAGTTATTCTGGCAGGATTACAGTCAATCCTGCCAGGATTATTGTGTTTGGTTCATCCACTATGTAATATACTCGTTAATGTAGCATTACAAATCGAGCAGGATTACATCAAAAATATTAACGGGAGGGGGGTCGTGTATCTTGTATTACTTAAATCCGGTAATATTACTTATTATGTAAAATGATAATTTTACCCTCCAACAACCCGAAACCCGATTAACAATATTAATTTCGTATCTCTCTCTCCTTCTCCCTTCTCTCCGGCACGCCTTTTTCTCTCGGTCTCTCTTGCACGCCTCTTTCTCTTTCTATCTCTTTCTCTCTCGCATGAACATATCATCTTCTATTGCATCGTCCTTCCAGATAATAATCACGATCTCCTTCTCTCTATTCACCATTTTTGCATACATATTTAATCACTTTTTCTCTCTCACTACCAACACATTATTTTCGAACTGAAGTTAGATCTGATTTGAAGTTATTTTTTTTTTCTTTTTTCGATGATTTAAGGAGTGTTCAAGAAAACTTCGTCAAATAATATTTAAATGACTACAATAAGGGCAATTTTGGAAAAACAACACTTTTATATCAGGATTACTAAATTTTATAAACTGAACCAAACATAATAATGTTATAAACACTGTAATCCAGTATTACATTACTGCATTAAACCAAACGCGCTAATGTAGCATCAATAGTAATCTCACGTCGAAATTCAAGATACCTGGATATGTCGAGATATTCTGTAATTTTACATAACTCGAACCAAACGCGCCCTTAAGGCAATCCGACTGTTAAAAAATCACAAATATAAATGCTCATATGGTAGAATATTATTGATAGCAAAAGATCTTTTTTGTTATCAAATTTTTAACTCTTTGATGAGAAATTGTAGGGTAAAAATGATATTGGTTTCTTCGGGTTGAGTGGTCCTATACTTTTTGCTACTAATAGTATTCTAGCCCAACTCTCTCTCTCTATCTCTCTCTCTCTCTTTCTCTCTCTCTCTCTCTCTTTATATATATATATATATATATATATATATATATATATATATATATATATATATATATATAATGAGTCCAGCTATGGTACTATCGATAGCACTAAGGATTTGATGCTATCTGATTTTTTCACCGTTAGATTTAACCCTTAAATTATTTTTATCCGTTAGATTATATTATTCAACCAACCACTCACTGAACCCTAAGGGGTCCATATCATCCTAACCGCCTATTTCTCATTCCAATGGCTAAAGAATTAATGGCACAAATAGCTTGGTGCTATTGATAGTATTTCACCTAGTTATATATATATATATATATATATATATATATATATATAGTTGGACTACTGTTAGGCTCCGGATTATTCGTTTTTTCGGGCACGCTAACAGACCCGCCGTATACATAGAAATTTTCTCTATATACGAATCGAAACGGTAAAAGTATTTGTAAACATACAACACTACAAACAGTAGTGTAGAGCTGCTAGAAAAAGTAAACCATATATAAAACAGTGGTTCGATACATACATATCATCCTGGTACAAAAACACTCGCTCCAGCGAGATACAATATCAGTATGTAAAGAACCAAAAACAACAACTACCGGTAGAAGGTACTCTTCTAGCTCTGGCTTGTCTGGAAAGGCTCTAACTCGCGACATCCTTGCCACGATCTGAATCAGTAACAGTAGCAGCCGAAGGCAATGGCTATGCAAAAACAGGGGTAACAACTGGGCGTGAGAACTACTGTAAAAGAAGTAGTCCTCAGTGGGTATCGCCCTCAAACTCATCGGCTCACTCACTAAGTCTACAGATCTATGCTTAATGATAGGAAAGGAAGCTGAAACAAATCTACAGCTATATGGTACTATCTTATCATGACCCAACACTACTATTTGTAGAGTAATACAACCTCAGACCCAAATCTATAGGGACTGTGAACACACCTGTCCCAGGGACTGTGAACGCACCCGTCCCTCCTGTCGAATCCTAAATGCTACCTCCACACTAATCAGTCCGTAGAGAGTAAGTCCAATCAGAACACTACACAACGCAAACGCACAAAGCCCGACTCCGGAGGGGCACTCGTCGGCGCTACCCAACCGAGTATGCAAGCGTATCTCTACTGAGCTTAATCAGGCTCTCATAGGCTATAATCAAGTAAACATGGTCCAAATGGTTTAACAACCAAAACTCACGTGCCCTCGGCACAATCTGATGTAAAACCCGCAATCTGGGTCCATCGTCAACCCCGACGGCACCCGACAATCCGAAACAGTCTAGATACTGCCGTAAAATAAGCTCGGCATCTCCGCATGAGCAAAACTGCATTCTATACTATCTCGGATATCTACCGCCAACAAACTGCGGTGATACAGATCAACTACAGCTCCTAAGCTTTCAGCGTATTAAATGCACACAACAGTGTGGATACTATCCGCGATAACTTCCGAAACTATCTGAGTATCAAATGCGCACTAACAGCGGGTATATGAAGCACAACAGCTTCAGAAGTTATCTGAGTATCAAATGCGCACTAACAGGGTGGATACGAAGCACAAAAGCTTAAGGAGCGAACAGAAAAGACAGTGTAAAACCTACAGTTGAATATTACCTAAGATCGGCATCCTGCACGAGCGTAAATGCATTCTAAACTACTCTGGATATCCACCGCTCTGAAACTACGGTGATACTAACAAGTACGGCTACTAGGGCTAAATCTGGTAGTTTAAGTATATGACGGGTCAAATCGCTGATTTTTTTCTAAGTCAAATTTCAAGTCCAACATGTATAATTTATTTGATTACTGCAGCATGCCCCCTCTAGGGTTAAGTGAGTGGTTGGTTGAATAGTATAATCTAACAGGTGAAAATCATCAAAGAAGTAGATCTAACGGTGAAAAACTTGGTAGCACAGAATGCTTCGTGCTATTTGCATAGCAGTCGGACTCTCTCTCTCTCTCCATATATATATATATATATATATATATATATAATGACAAAGTTAAACTTTTTAATCTAATATAGCGAAGTAGAATTAGGCTAAACCTAAATTGAATAAATTGAAGTTTATTCTTTTAGGCGTTTGGTTGGAGAACTAAATTTTGAAGAACAACTTTTGTTGTTCCCGAGAAGAGGGAATACTAGCTAGAGGTCCCGCGCTTCGTAGGGGGTAATAAAATACTGATTAGTGTATTGTTTCAATTAAAAAAAAATTAAGGAGTCAATATAAGTAGGTACTTCATTGATTACAAAATAACATGGGGACATAATTAAAATTGTTATGTTCGTAGATAATTGCACAAATAGACTGAAACTTAAACCAGAATCCTTCATTTCTTGGCCGTGTCTTGCTGAGGAGTTTCAGTAAACCTACAAATCAATGAGAATAAAAATTAGATATGTTTTTCCGATATACATAAATAATACATGATTAAATATGGTAATTAATTTACGCAAGAGAGGTGGGGTTAAGTCGTTGTCTTTTTGCAGCTTGCATTCCAGATAGATCATAAGCAAGTTGTTCAGTACTGTTACAAAATAAAAAATATATGGGAAACAATTAATTTTTGCACATTCAAATATACCAAATATAAAATTTATAGTTCAATTACCCAGCTGAAGTCTGCTCGTCGGTAAGTTGGTCAGAGCTGAAAAACATAAACGAATGGGAAAAAATTATAAATCTACACTATAAAAATATTCTATGTATAGAATTTATAGTTGAATTACCTAGTGTTTGGGGATGCTTCTATAAACAATTCTTTGCAAATTTGGCTGCTGGTATTAGGGGGACGAGGATGTTCTTCACATTTGATAAGTAGACTTTTTGCCATAGGGGATTTGCCTTTATTTTTTAGAAGTTAGGGAAAAATCTTGACAACTTTAAAGGACGGTATGCTTGATCTAAATTTCTGAGCGTCAGGTACAACTTGAAAAACATGCTCCTGACCGATAATTGTTTTGATCGCAGGAGTAAGAGCAAATTGATCCGAACCTGGTCAGGCAGCTAGATTTTGAGCAGGAATACGAACCAAATCTTGTGCCAACTTTCCAAAGATAGTAAAGTTTGTTGTAACGGTCCCATCACCAACAATAGTATTCAATTTGTACCTTTTGTTCACAAAAGACACATTAATGTGATAAAAGTAAACAAAATAACCTTCATTTATAGCAAATCAGATATATTAAACTTTTAAATATAAATCGGTAAAGAAGTAGACAAATAAAATAAAATTATAGTGCACTCCAACAGCGAGCAGTCTCAACTGTAGTTTCAGACCGCCGGAGCGGAACATCCGCGTGAGCTATAAACTGTCCTTCAGCATCTACCGACGTGATGAGCTGCGGCATCTCGACCTGAAGATGCTCACATATCTCACGGAGCAACCTAACAAAGGAGAGAGGCACTTTCGGCATACTTGAAGCTGCATAAATGGATAAAGATGCAATAGGAAAAGAGCAAAGGGGAAAGGGGAAGACAAAAGAAAGGAAAAAACAGTCAATAAGTATAAAAAATAAAGTATGAAATACAATCTTGTAGTTGTAAAAGAAGAATAACGAAACATGAAAGGTGCTATTTATAAAAAAAATTAACTTGCTGTTTAGGGTTTAGCCATGCACACAATAAAAACTGATGCAATGGCTAGGAATTAAAAAAAATACAATAGCAGAATTAGGAATAGAAAAATAGGCGTATTCTGCATTCGGAAATAGGTGCGCCAATTGAAGTAGTAGGCTCAGATTAGTATTTATTTATAAAACAATTAAGTTACTGTTTAGGGATTAAACATGGAGCGGCAGGACAATAAAATATAAAGGATGCAAAAACAGTTTTGGGAAGTAAAAAAAAAAAGAAGGCGCATTCTACATTTGGAAGTATGAGTGCCAATTAAAGCAATAAGCTCAGATTGCTATCTCTAAAACAATTAAGATGTTATTTAGGGACAACAATATAAAGCACAGAAAAATAAATGAATGCAAAAGTACAATCGGGAAGGAAAATATAGACACACTCTACATTTGGAAGTAGGGGTGCCAATTAAAGTATGGGGCTCAGATCTTGTGGGATTGTAAGCCACACCATTAGAGTGTTGGAAAAAATACCGTAAAGCAGTAAACGAACAACGGCCACTAGATCTACATCATATTTGAATGCAATATTCAAGGACCATCAACAACTAGGAGTGGTTGCCCAGCCGCGCCATCCAAACTCGCCAGTTGTGCCGGCCCTGGTCCGTACATACCCACAGCAACAATCCCATCCCAAAATAACCATTATCAACATCAAGACCTTTAATCACAAATTAACCCGAGAACA
Organism: Aechmea fasciata; assembly: GCA_025177825.1. NCBI lineage: Eukaryota > Viridiplantae > Streptophyta > Magnoliopsida > Poales > Bromeliaceae > Aechmea > Aechmea fasciata. Next base: position 13,422,359 of record CM045932.1, read on the forward strand.
CTCAGTACCATGGCAGGCTAAACGCATTGTTTGTGGCCAACCTAGTTTTTTTTTATACCCACAACGCATCATCATAGCCATCGAGAAAGTAACAGAAGGATTGAAGCGAAAACAAAGAAGAGAGGAGAAAAAGTACCGAATAAATCAACGTCATTAAATAAGGAGGGAAAATTAAGAAGATACTAATTAGAACACAATGAAATCAATAATAAAGAGCAGAAAGAGATTATTAAAGACGAAAACAACATATGGGAATACAATAGGCACAAACAGATAAGTAGCTAACTGCTAACCAATCACGAACCGACGTCGACAGGCATGCAACTGCGAGCGGTTGCCTGCAAGCGAGCCATCCAAGCTCCGTGCATTCATTGTAGATGCCGGGGGGGGGGGGTCAGTGCTAAATAGATGTCCATATACGCCCCCCCGCTGCGATAATGTGGTCCCAAACACTGTGCATCCATTGTAGATGTGAATGGGGGGGGGGGGCAGTTCTAAGTAGCTGGACATACAGCCCCCCCTCCCTCACCTCAATAATTGGTTGTACAGTGCCCAACCCGTTGTTGCCAAGTGCACGAAGACAAAAAAGGAACAAAAAAATTAGAACAGTCAAAGCCACCTGGTGCTGTTGTTGGAAAGAGCATGGCACAGTTAAAGATGGTACGTTCAGCCCATACGTAAAGGACAAATTAGCCACGGCAAGTCAACAGGTACTTCAAACCCAACAAACGAAGGCATGTAGTTTTCAACAGAATCCAAATAAAATTGCCGTCAACCACCAGCAACCCAAAAAACGGTCCGCCAACGATGTCGACGGCAAAGGCATAATTTTTTCTTACAGAGTTTTTTTAAAAAATCAACAAAAGAACTGGTAAAAATAAAGAGGCAAAGTAATCTGGTAGGATGTAGGGAAGGAGTGTCTCTGAGGAGGACGACCAACCCCCCCTCCCCCTTTCCAAAGTAGTTAAATAAGAAAAAGACATTGGTGCAGCCTTTAAGCATATTCATATTAACAAAACATGGAGAAGGGACCAAAAGTAACAAATAATGCATGTGGCCCATTCTACCATGGCAGGTTATGCAAAAGTAGATAGAAATGTTCAACTTCTATGTTTCAAAAAACCTTGAAACTCACCTTTCTAATTAGTGCACAAAGCGAGACGTACTTTGCTGTAAAGGCTACCCTATTTATAGCAAAAGTATAGAAAACCAAAAGAGAAGCGAAGAGAAGATTGAAGCATAACAATGATAACCATATCTTTCAGCAGATTCGGCAAAAAGAAGCAAAATATATCAATCACATCACCCCTGTCGAGTCAGTGGGCTGGCAAAGCTCCAAGAGAAAGGCGGAGAAGGAAAAGGAGAGGGCAAAGAGCAGAACCGGCCACCAGAGGGGATACGATCCAACGCCGGGCATTGGATCGGCGAGGCTTGCAACATGGGCCACCGGATCGGCCAAGTAGCATAGGCGTAGGCGACCGCATCATGATGGCTAGGCCAGGGATGGACAACTCAGACATCGCAGGAACGGAATAGAAGAGGAGAGAAAGGGAGCCTTTGTGTCAGAGAGAGAGAGAGAAGCAGAGAGAGAGAGAGAGGAACAGGCGGTGAGAGAGAGAGAGCCGCGCCGAGAGTAGGGATGCAAACGAGACGGATCTGGGGGCGGGAGCCCCGCCCCGCCTCCCGCCCCGAATTTGTGATGGGTTAAAAAATACATCCCATAACCCGCCTCGCCCCGTAACCCGCCTCATGGCGCTAGAATCCTCCTCTCCCGCCTATTTTTATAAAATTATAATATTATTAATATTTTTGTAAAATATAAAATAATAATTTTTAATAATATTATATATATAATTTAATAATATTAATTATAAAAATAAAAAATATCAATCACAATTCAAAATAAAATTAGAAAATTTCAAATACATTAGAAATGCGAGTATTAACTTATTTATATTTTGAATTTTTTTTTGTAAAAACATTACTTTTTAAGAATATTTTTTTAAAATAAAAAAGATTTCGGGGTGGATTCGGGGCGGGTTCGGGCGGGTCAAAATTTCTCCGTTTCGCCCGAATCCGTCTCGGATCGTAAAATTTGCTCCGTTTCCCGCCCGAATCCGTTTATTTTCTCCCATTTATCGCCCGTGGGGGCGGATCGGGGCGGGAGCTCCACCAACCCGGATCCGTTTGCATCCCTAGCCGAGAGAGGAGAGAGAGACGCGGTGTGTGAGAGAGCCGCGTCTAGAGAGGGAGAGAGAGAGGCGATGGGAGAGAGAGAGAGGGAGAGCGATTCTTAGGGCATGCAAGGAGCGCGGAAGGAACGGCGCAGATCGAGCGCAAGAGAGGAGCGGAAAGGAATAAACGCCGCAAATTCGGCACCCCTTCGTGAAAGGAAAGGGCAGGGCAATGAGAGATGGCCATGTGGCCCGAATAGGAAATGAGAGATGGCCACGTGACCCGAATAGGAGTCCCAAATAGTAGATTGTAAGGATTCTAGTATAAGATAGAACAATTGTAAATTTATGTTTAGATGCATTTGGGGATATTATAGAGGATATCCTAAATTAGTAGCATTTGGATAAAAAATTATTTCTATAGTAATTTATAATATCATATTTTATGTAACAATTTAATTTCAAATAGTATATTTATTTTACAATATATAATAATAATTTATTCATAATATATGTAATGATATCCTTATAATTTTAATTAATAATAATACAAATTTCAATACAAATTTTAAAAAATATATAATGTATGAAAAATAATTATATATATAATACTTAATATAAAATAAAATAATAAAATATTAATATATAAATTATAAGACTTAATAAAATAAATAATATATCAAATTTAATTAATGTATATTATATAATAAAATTTAAGTCTAAACATATTATTATAAAAACAATGTTTCTATTAATGTATTTATTTATATGTCTATTTATCTAATAAAATAAATAGAAGAACAAAGTTGCTCTCAGTTTTCCTAAGAACAATTTTTAACGGATTGTTCTAATACAACCTAGAACAAGCCGCTTTGACTGGAACAATTCGTTCCCTCCTGTTCTTCGTTTGTTTGGTTACAACAGCCTTGAGAAAATTAGAATGCACTAGTTATATTATCGATGCGATTTTCTCAATCAATAAAATTATTTTTCTTGGGTTCAAAAAAATATTTTTATTAAAAATATTATATTTAAGAAGAGAGGCAAAACTAATTATTTATTTGTTACTGGTGATATGGTGCAGGAGAGATTGGAGGAGTAGGTTCTTGTTATTAATTTCCATTTCAGTTCCACCATCATAATCACATCATCAGGTCATTGTTTTAAAGCGTTTGCTGTCGCATGTCCCAAAGCATCCAAAGTTTGGCATCAACTATCAAGTTATATAATAATAATATTAATAAATAATATTCAAAAAAATTTTATACCAAAGCGATAGAAAGGATATATGCAATCTAAGATCCATGTGTGGGGCGACCTTCATTTTCTCCCCTCTCTCTCTCTCTCTCTCTCTTCTTTTTCCTTGGATAGAAAGTCATATTTTTTTATTATCGCCGAACTAAACTGCGTATTGTGAGATTTTTTTTTCTTCTCTGGATTATTTTGTGTATAAGAATACAGAATTTTACAGATAAATAGTCTTAATTCTTATTTGTGGCAAGAAAAATTTAAATTATTGAATGTTTACACTGTTTGGATCCAATACAGTAGAGATGATGGAGCAACAAACGTTATCTATTAATGTACAGAATTTGTACTACTGCATATATAGTTGGTGGTGATGGACAGCGTCCAAAGTTGGAATCTAAATACGCCCAAACCAAGACACCCAATTTCGACGCATTTTGTTTCCACAATCATCAATGTCAGTAATAATCCAAAAAACCCCAAAAAAAGCGAAAAAAAGAAAAATAAAAAAGGAGAATGCTTTTTTGGGCCATCGCTGTGGAATGTGACTAGTCCGTTGCTTTAATTGTGCGTGCACACGAAAGTAGAAGAAGAAGAAGAAGAAGAAGAAGAAGAACAAAAAAAAAAAAGAGAGAAAAAAAAAAAAAGGAAAGAAAGGGAAATGTTTGGTCTAAGCAATAAATCTAATCTAAGTGGTCCGGGGGTGGGCCCCACCATGGATTGCAGGTACAATTCGCTGGCCAATAATAGAACGACAACGTGGCGCATCTCCACCCGTGTATGTCGTTGGACGGCTAGGATGGGATCATTGTGCGCGCCTTCCCTTTCTCGTTGCCCCCCGGATAAGGTGAGGTCCCTGGTCCACGTGTGCTCTGCTAGCTTTCGTGGGACCCGCACGTGTGGTAGACGGTGGGGCCCACGGGATTTGTCCTTTTCGCCACGTGGAAAGTCCGCATAGAAGCCCGTGGGGACCACCACCACATGGTAGTATTAAAATAATTAAGTATGCGACCGAATCACGTAGCGTATTATTATTATTATTATTATCATCATCATCATTATTATTGTTATTATTATTATGTAGGTATTATATATAGGTCATGCTAAATAAATTAATGAGGTCACATTCAGAGTAATTTTGTAAATATTTAATAGAACATCTCGAGGACTCGGATTTTGGATAATATAATAATTTGAAATTGAAAATCATAAAATTCCACCTAACCAGATACGGCCTGGTAGAATATATTAGGAGGTCTCATTCAGGATGATTAGCAATTTAAATAAAGAGTTAATTGCATCAACGACCCCCAATTGTTACATTTTTTTTTAATATAATTTAGGTCACCAGTTTTTATTTGCTTTACCATTAGAGTTCTAATTCTTAGTTTTTATTTTAATTATGTTCTACTGTTAAGAATACTATAGAATTTACCAGTAAAAGACAATCTGCATATAATTTCATCACCAATGTTATGTTAATATCATCCAGTTCGACCCTGTTTTAGCGGTGCGACGATTCAAGCAACTTATCGACTCTTAGAATAACCAGCTTTGATTTCTTTTTTTTTTTTTTTAAACTGAGACCCTAGCTGTCCACCCTTGTAGTTTAATTCATCTTTTCAATGAATGAAACAGGTAGCATGCTATCTATTCTCAAAAAAATGTTATGTTAATATTAAATTTTGAACCACGTACCGGTATTTTGATTAAAATTAATCGTATTTTCAATGCCAGGAACTAGAGTGAAACAAATATCATAGGATAAAATTTTGGTTGCTAGAAAAGAAGGTTTGAGGATCAAAATGGGAAACAAGTAAAGGCTGGGGTTCATTGGTGCAATTAAGCCACAAATAAATCATCTCGACAATATTGTCCAATTTAGGATAATTTAATAATATGAAATAGAAAATTATAAATTCCACCTACCAGCTATGTCAGTGGGTGGGCAGAAAATACTGGGAGGTCATTCTCAATCCTTCTCTCTCTTCTTTCTCATTTTTTTTTTTTTTTTTCTTTTTTTTTTATTTTCTATTAACCTATGATTTGATGATTCTTTAATAAGTTACTCTACTTGCTCATACAAATAGGGGGTTTGATATTTTTGACCAAATGGCACCTCTGCTTTTCAATCGACTTCAATTAAGACGGCCTGAATGAACATCTCACGGACTTCTCATTTTTTTGGTGGAGTGACACTGCAGCAGTCGGGCATTCTTTCTTTCTTTACGGCGCTAATCTCGCTGGTAACTCTTGCCAGACGGTCAGTCACGTTGCTACGTCGCGCACGATAGTAATTTTTCTGCGAATGTACGATTTTACTATGTTGGGTTAACGTATTGAAAGTACTACTTATATTTTCTCTGTCCCCCCCTTTTTTTTTTTTTTTTCTTTTTTTTTTGAAGTGGGGAGGACTAAGGTCTAATAACTAAGGTTGCATTTGGTTTGGACATACTTACTAGTAAATTTTTGGCAGGTAAACTAATAAAAATTTTTACTTATAAATATATGTTTCTCAAATTTATAATTTAAAAATGTAAAAAACGTAAACTTAACTAATGTATGGATCATTTTAAATTGGCTATTCAATTTTTCAATATTTTGATTATACTATCCAATCTTTCAATTTATTTTATTTGTGTCTGTTAATTGTACTTTGACTTTGAAATTTAAATTAATTACTAAGTTAATAAATTGTTAGTTGCGAGAATTGTATAAAGTATACTAATTAAATCTGTAAAGATAAACTATGCATTCAAATTTTAAAGTTAAAATGCTATTGACCGGTTCAAAGCAAATAAATTGAAAGGTGGGTATAAATCAAAATCTTGAAAAATTAGATAGCCAATTCAAAATGGTACATACTTCAGTTAAGTTTCGTATGTTTTTACCTTTTCTAAAATTAGATCCATTGGTGCTACATATGCAAAAGTGTAAATCAGTATACGGCTTTTAGAAGATGGTGAATTATTTAACGTTTCACGTAAAGTATTACTTCTCCGAGTCTGAATTTTGATGTATGCTTCTTTTCAAAATAGTAAACGATTCATCGCTTTTATGAACAATCCTAAGCAATTGTAATAGTTTGAATAAAGCAGTGTGCATTTAGAAAGCGACGATTCTTTTCCCGCTTTCTTTGTTTCCGGCAAAAAATTTAGGTCTAATTTTGGAAAATAATATTTTTGAAGGGCTATTTTTACAATTATGACATCGATCATTATCCTTACATAATTCAGCATTCCGGGATAAGCTTAATCCTGGTTTGTTAAAAAATCTGGATAATTATCACTGCATCTGGCTGCTACATATTTCGGCTAAGTGCGGAGAATAGTGAAGATTGTAGGATATTAAAATTTCAGAATGACAACTTAATTTGACTTCTTCTATGCAATTTACAGCTTGGCGGAGTGGAAGAAAGTATCTGCCACCATTAACAACAAGGAGCATTAATTATTCGTCATCTTATGTTTTTCTTTAACAATTGTTTCATTCCGCCACAATTCAAGATGCGCGCCTAGCATTTTGACAGAGGATGCGATGCGGGTACGCTGAAGAAGCCCTTGCTGAAGTCCCAAGTTGAAAACCATTCTGGGTTTGCAGCTAAAATCTCAAGTCCTTGAACGTGACAAAAATCCCTCTCCCTCACGTTAAGTACTTCAGAGAAACATCGTAAGCATTTATCAGAAACACCACCATATATATTGCTAATAAGTATTTAGGATGTTTAATAGTGATCTTTCTACTCCTCATATATAGGCGCACATCAGTGATGAGGGGAAGTAAAAGGTCCCACCAACATACGGCCTGAGCTGTTTGAGGAATCCTAATAAAGTAAACAGAGGTCGAAATCTATGTCACAGTATACGGATTTGGACTTGCCGTGGCTACTAAACGAAACGCCAGCTCATAAGAAGAAGGATTTTTCCGAAGCTACTTCCGCTGAAGATAGATTTGCTAATTAAACTTGCTCGTTGTTTGGCTGGAGATAGTTCTGACATTCCTGCTTCCTGGAATAGTCCCTTGCGGCGGGTTTCACCTTCAGCCCATCATCAATTAATAATGGGCATGACAAGTTAAAACATGTTGTAAAGTATATGGCTTCATCAGGATCATTTATGTAGGCTAGGGCAACAATCATCAAATTTTTCAACAGCCAAATTTCCTGTGCAAGATGAAAAAAAAAGCTTGGAATTGTTAGTGCTGATTTTACCAACAACAGTGGTTAGATCGACCTTCTGGCATTTTTCCATTACATCCCAGAAGAAAGCAATTACCAGTGATTCACATCAGGATAGGAAATTCTCCCTTCTCATCATAATAGAAGAATCATAAACTATTTAAGTAATTCTGTGTACAGCTTCCTAACAATAAACAAGAATTTCCCTCTAGGAACAATTCGAATAGACCCTATCAGCATCAAAGGTATATCGAGATAACATGAATAATTGTCCCGGCCCAGATCTACTAGTTTCTTGAACAGAGAGAGAATGTGAAAGGTGTTTGATGGCGCGCCATTGTTAAATATAATCACGGCTTCCACCAATATATATATAGGTGATGAATTGGGGAAAGAAATAGAAGACAAAATCACGTGTCAGTCACACCGTTCGACTTGGTCGTGGATTGCTTTCGTTCCAATAGCTTGTTAGCCAACTCCAACTCTTGTTGCTTCTTTAGATGTCTCTGTGCCGTGGAGGTCATAATCTTGACAAAGAAATTTATGAGCATGAGCCATACCAATGAATTCCAGATCAGAGGGAATGAGAGTTTCCACTTCTTTCCCTGTTGAACAATCGAAAAGGAATGCTCAAAGGAGAGACTCTTGATAAAAAAACATACCCGAAAAAAATAGTATTGCCCATCTTAGGTGAATGCAAGAGCTACCTTGGTTGTTGCAGAAGCCAAGGCAGGAGCAGGAGCCGATAAATACTTGTCCTTGACCATGTGCAACTTATCAATCATGGTGGGCAGCATGTCGGAAAATCCAGGGAAGAAACCGAGCACCCAAATCAACCTGTTCTCCACTAATTCTAGGAGTTGGTTGTTGCACACAGAGATGATAAATACCGTCTGCACCAGCAATCAGGTGGTCAATGAATGAGGTGAAAAACAGCAACATCAGAGGCTTAAAACAAGGAAAGTAACACTAAACCTCTCATGAAATGTGCCTGAATTGAATAGCAGCATGACCAACAAAAAAAATAGAAAGCACAAAGAAACTGGGTGTTTATATTGACCAGATAGTCCGAAAGATGCAGAACAAGAGGAAGAGCCAGATATAGCACACCTGGATGTGCGTCTTGAAAATTGCCTTTCCAATTAAGGTCGCAAGAAAGAACTTCCAGAATGGGATGCCGAATTGGCCACACATAATACCAGCAAGGTCAAAAAGAGGGTTTGGAATCTATCAATAAGAGAAACAGTTAAAAAAGGGGGGGAAAAAAAAAAAAGAATTAGCTGCAGCTTAATTAATGCATGAATGATGAGGAAAAAAAATGGTGCAGCTATTTAAGTAATTAATGAGTCAAAGGAGAACCCGTGGACTAAGCAGATTTTTTTTAAAATTTTTTTATTTTAATTTAAATTTTATATTTTTATTTTTTGGGTACACGAATCTCTGTTTTGCCATGAAACTAAATGCTCAATTAATGAGAATGTACATATATCACAACTGTATTTCCTATTCCAAGTCATCAAGGAGAATTACACTCATAAATATTTCATAGGAACAACAAATTTTTTCCTGCCACCTCAACTTACTGTGAACTTCCCCAAAGGGATTTTAGAAACGTTTTCAGGAATATCACAAGGCAATCACTAAATACGTATATACAACCAAGAAAAGTGGGAAAAAGCAAACTAACCGAAGCAAGTAATAAAATAGTTAAGAAGTTGAGATGTTGTGAGTGAGAAAGAAGCCAGCGTTTGGATTTGGTGAGCGTTGCAGATATAAATCCATCTTCTGAAGAAGCAGCGTCTAGTTCCTCGACAGCATCTACTTTACTTCCAGACAAGCGTGCTGCCATGCATAAGTCAATAGTGAATGTGACACTACATCAATATGAGTAAGCTATCCATCGAACAACAACAATCAATTCTTGCAATTAAAATTTATGCAAATCTGTGCTGAATATCCAACAAAAGTGCGTGAAAATATTGTGCGCGGATTAGTATAATTTGAAGTCCAAGTGGAAGATACGAACCATGTAATTCAAATAAGTATAAAAGTCCATGCTATTGAACTTGTAAAACAGTATCAAATGTGCAGAGATATTCCAAATTAGATCAGCAATAGCCAATATAGTTCTTGTAAGCTCCTGGCATTTTCATGTGAACATGTTTGACTTAGCAGTCAGCACTCGACAACATGACAATCGTTGCTTACGAGATGATGCTTAAGGCAATGGCAACAAGAGTACTTGTCAGTAAACAAAACTACTCTACGTGCTCACATATGAGGGTAAAAGTTACATTACACGAAGCTCATTAGTTCTAGACGATAAAAAAGATTAAGCTCAACAACAATAAATACAAAACAGAAATTAATTTTGGATATAAATCTGGATCAGGTGGTAGTTTTTATGAATTATGTTAGCTAAATGGAAGCAAGAAAATGTAAGACTTTTTTAATACAAGATTCTTAATTTAAATCTATTTATTACCTAGGAAAAAGGAATGAAGATCAAATACAAGCGCTATTACCATAATATGTATTCATGCATTCTCTATAGAATCTATTTATCAAAGATACCTGCTCGTGAGATAAAATAGGGAGGAAGCTCCCCAAGTGCAGTTCCAATGCCCCAAAGAATAGCTTCTAGCTGAACCTGAGTTAGTATTTTGCTGACTGGAATCCTAACTAATGAACTGGATGACGGCGGATATAGTGGAGGTCCAAATTCTGAGCAATCCTTTTCAAGCCATGAAGGTCCCTTTTTAAGTAGTATGGTGTCATATGGAGCAGCTTTCAAATCAACTCGTCCACATTGTAGAGCTTTGATTGTGAAAAATGCAATATGAGGGCCTAAATACAGCACAAATGTGTGTAAACCAGAACCTGCAAAGCAAGCAATATATAACTTGATCAGCATTAAATGTTCTTCATAAATGTTTTGGCTTTCAAGGATTACAAATAAATTATCAGTCTGTGGCTGTGTGGTGAAGTATGCGGAGAGGAACCTATAAATTTAGGAGGCAGAAAGTTCCAGCGGCCTAATATTCTGACATGAAAAGAGATGCTAATCAAGAACTAATTTAGGATGCCTTGAGGGCAAAAACTGGAAAAGGATGGAATCATGGTGTGGCAATATAAAACAGAAATAATTCCCCAGACAAAAAACAGCTCCAAACAAGATAATATTCTGGACTTTCACTAGAATAGGCATGGTAAAATAGAAGATTATTACAGTAGTACAATTACAAGTAATATCATGCTTCAAATTGAATCATACTTGGGAACTATGGAATCAAGTGCCGCCAACTTGAAGTTGGGGCCAAACTTCAGGGACTACACTTGAAATTAAATCCCAAGAAATATAAGCAATATATGATCAATATAGCTCAAACTCAACTAAGTCCAACAGAGGAGCTTCATGGATTTATAACAATCCACAGTTCTCAAAAGTATTGCATTTTTTATGCCTGCACTATCAGACAATAAGAGTATTTGGGGTCAATGGGTAGAGCACAAGCAGAAGCTGAGAAAGGCTCCATGAAATCAGAAAAATAGTTAAACAGTTTGAACTCAATCATCCAAAAGTTTGGTCTGTTCCTGGTGAAAGGAGAAATCGAGCACAAGGAGGCTTACCATAACAGCTACCAAAACTACATGGCCATCAAACACATATCTACCTTGCAGGCATGCTAATGGTGACTGTACTGTAACTCATCTATGAGGCACAAATAAGACAAGGGATCATATTGGGCTTAGATTTTTTTCGATCCTTTAAATGATCTTATCCCACACCCCAATAGCCCCAAGTCACACAGAGCAAGATATCAGGCTTGCAGTAAAAAAACAAGTATGTAGTTATGTACAAGAGCATTTTCGAAATTACCCAAACAAGCTTACTAGTGACATTTTGAATAAGACAGCCATATCAACATTGCCCAAAATACTCAAGACCATGTTATTTATATAAGCAAAAGAAAATAAAAATCCTATTACAAGCCAACTGTTTTAATATATTCACATCAGGGACTATTGGGTGTCTTAAGATCTAAAATTCATGTCATGTGTGCACAGAGAACCAACACTATTACCATTTATCCTCCAAATACCTTTAGAGGGTCCACATGACTGTACCCCTGAAAGTGGCTGCACCAAATAATTAACTAATACGACCAACATGAATGAAACAGGACACCTAAATAGCTGAAAAAGCTCAAATTCAAGTTCTTAATACTAGAAAGTCATTCTGATAAATGGCTGTCCGCTTACCCAACATCCTCTGATGTGAGACCAATTAAGTGAAACACATAAATAGCTATATTCCACTAATGCTTATTGCTCAGAATGTGCCACATACTTTCAAGCACAGATTCCCCAATTATTTAACTAGTTATATAATATTTTGAGGATGCATGTAAAGAAACTATGAGCAGTTGTATACCTTGCAAAAGAAATAGAAGCAACTATAAGCATGCATGTACATCAATTTTTAAGAGATTAAGTAGGACATATAATCAATCTTCCTCCAAAGAAGAAAGCAGCCAGAACAAAAGGAACAAAAAGACGCTGTTGTAAACTAGTGAATAAGTATTTTTTATGCCACAGCGAACGTCCATTGTTTTTTAAAGCAAGGCTTCTTTAACAAATACACAGAATGCATTTTTTCCGAAAGAATCGGCATAATTAAATCGATTTCTTCGGGTGTCACAGACAGGCACTGTCGCTCTTAAGTTTTGGTTATTAACAGACCAGAAAAGAAGGCAGAAGACAGTATTAACTCATAGGTATAAATCACAAATTTGATATCTATCTGATTTCTGGTCGACTTCAATAACATATCCAAGAAAAAGGTCACATTTGGCCAGCGATAAATTCTGATCAGAGTCGCCACAACATCCAACTTAAATTCTATTGCAAACCGTTGTTTTTTGTGATGAGGAATCCACTGCAGCATGAAAAGCAGCCCCAAAATGACTGCTTTTGCAGTGGCTGGCAACACCACCCCAAGAAAACTAGAAAAGCTAGACCAAAAGGGCCCAAAGTGAATGCCAAGAAACCTTAGAATGAACCAAATTGAGCAGTAGGAATTTATTAGCAAAATTCTTTCGGTTTGTGAAGTACTATCATCAAATATGTAAAACTACATAAGCAAACTATGTGGACATAAGGAAATTATGTAGTTTAAACTTCAAACCATCCAATATTTCATTACAGTAAAAGTAGAATGCAATTTTTGCACTTGCCTAGTCCAATTGATGATGCCACACCTAGAGATATCCACCACAATCCATATCTGGCATAATTAAGAAGCTCTTGGACATGCTGCATGCATCGCATGGGAAAAAAAAAGTATCATTCATTTAGAAATTAGAAGAATAAAAGGGCATAAAAGAAGTATTTTAGTAACATGCAATAGAAGTTCATCCCTAGCATGCTGCATTAAAAGTATAAAATGTACTCTTCAATTATACATTTATGACAAAATCAAGTCATCATATTAAAAGTGAATTCAGAAGATTATATCTAAACACGAGATCAACATAGAGATCTAGACAAGATTGAAATTTTTTTTTTTTTTTTTTTGAGAAATAGGTAGTACGCTACCTGCTTCTTTTATTTCATTTAGAAATAAACTTAGCTAGAAATGTGAATCAACTAGGATTCGAACTAGGGTCTCGGGTACCAACCACCAAACTCTTTGCCCCTTGCTCTAGAGACGGTCGGTACAAGATTCAAAAATTAAATGGTATTTCTTAAACTAAGAGTGATGCTAGTTAATAAATGAGAAAGAGATAAATACCTTTTCATGTGGGCCATCAACAGTCAAAAGAAGGAATGCAGAAGCCGCTGCTAAGATGATTAAGACCTTAAGCCAACCACCATTTCTCAGGACATAGAAAAAAGACCTTTTTAAATACTGCAACGTAGCTAATACAAATAGTTTTACTGTCCTGCTTGGCTGTGTTATCAGTGTCAAGTTCTCTAGATCCAACCGATGCCTTTCACGAAGCTCTGCAAAATGAAGTAAATTTAGTAAAGAAAAAAATACAGAAATATACTCACTGTTAACAAATGGAGCCATCAGGAAAAAATTATCACATGTGAAACACAAACAAGTTGAATCAAGTTATCTACTAAAACAACTCTATAAAACAAAATAGCTTAATAAATGATATGATTTATCTGCAAACCTTCGGAAGTGTGATTTGATGTGGCAAGAGTGCAATTATTGCTTGCAAAGGTATCCATATATGGATGCTGATTTTTAGACAACTTAAGCTTAAATCCATCAAGGTAAAGAACAGCTTCAGAATAATACTATTTCTGGCTCAAACACAATATTCGTACAAATTAGTCAACCATTATACATTAATAAAGCAACAAGCTTATTTGGGTAATTTTGAAGAGAACAAGTTGGTTTGGACTATAGAAGTTAGGCGACCTTAATAACCATGCCTCTTGCCCAAGGATTTTTCAATTGTCTTACTCTGTTATCTGTTTATAAAGGTCCATCAATTGCTTCTTTTTAAAGCAGAACAGGGTGTCCATAGTACCAAACTAAGTTGAAGAATTTTACGACTTAATGCCGTTATGATCTTTCACCAAACAAGATCCATAAAACCAACTAACTTTGATTTCCCAGAAAAGCTTGTTTGTTTGAGAATTTTCATATAAATAGATACAGTAAAAAACAAATAACTTATAATTTAACCAAACAGAATTTGAACATATCCTTGAGACTTCTATAACTCCTAAGAGTGTGGATAAATTCCAGGAAAAAACTGCAAAGAAAGAAAAGTGGCCTTAATTCAAACCTAAAATTATATACGTTCAGCCTCTCACAAAACCTTAATTCATTATAGACCACACACGAACAAAATTTGTATTTTGCCCAATTATACCCTAATTATCTACATGGCAGTCTAATTGCAACTAAATTGGATTAGACTAGATACAACTAAAGTGTAATCAATTCAGTCTTCCAATGTAGGCTGCATCTTCAGGCTGGAAATCAAGGCTCCACTATTTTAAAGTCCATGATTAGCAAGCTTTCCAGATGAACGAGAGAAAACATATGGGATAATCGTGGAGTTGCTCACTTATACACTGACGACTTTTACACTTATTTCTAGGAATCAATCACTGAATGTATCTTTGCGTACGTACAAAGAGGAATTGGTACTTTCAACCTTCATACATGTGCCAATCTCTCACAAGAGCGTCAAGCTAAGATGAAAGAACTATATCACTCATATATGTGCTCAATATTACTAAATATTGAGCTAATGCAACTATATCAACAACCACCATCATATATTGCTTCTTACATAGTGGGAAAATTTGCAATTGTTTACAAGCTAGATAACTCCAAAAACCAATCCTTCATATGTAGTTGAAGGCATAAATACCAGGCCTTTATGAGCATAAGCTTGAAATATTGAGCTAAAATCCACATAAAAACAAATCTCAGCAACTTGTGGTTAAAATTTAAAAAAGCACAATGGTTTTTTCAATGCGCCAAAAAAAAAGAGAAAAGAAAACGTCCACAAGACACAGATAGGTTTAGTGCACACACACAGAGAGAGAGAGAGAGAGAGAGAGAGAGAGAGAGAGAGAGAGAGAGAAGGAGAAGAAGACATTATGTGGTTTAAACAGCCATTTAGGAAAGAAAGGACAATTTTAATAATTAAAAAGAAGATGATGAAGACATTATGTGGTCTAAATGGTTGTTTTAGTGAAAAAAATGGCTGTTTTAGTATTAAAAAGAAGTCCACAAGACACAGATAGGTTTAGTGTTTAGAAGAGAAAGTGTTTGTTTAGAAGAGAGAATAAGAAGAAAAGGCTGTTTTAGTAGGGGAAGAAAAAAGAAAACATTCACAAGATGCAGATAACTTTAGTGTTTGGAGGAGGAAGAAGTACATAATCCACTCTAGCCATAACTGAATAAGGATTAAAACAAAATTCAGACTTAAACGTAACTGAAAAGGATTAGAATTTTAGAGAATAATTGGAAAGCCAACTAAGAGAGAGGTAAGGAAGGAAAGAAAGGGAAATTTCAAGATAATTCTCAGAAGTCAAAACAAAAAGACCAACTCAAAACTCTGGACAATCAACTCACACAACCAACCATTTATTTGTGGAAATTCCATGTATACCGTGATGCAGAATCTAATTACCCATGCTAAAATGTTTTAATGAATACCAAACAATCCGAAACTCTCTTGAACGATTCAAGAGAAAGACAATCAAGAAAGATTCATAGAAATAGAGGAACTATTTCTGTTAGACTAAATGATACAGGAATACCACATTTTTGCCTTCATAACTTTAAAGTAAAATTAAGTTTCGCATGCACTTGTATGAGAGGGGGCATGATCAATGTAAATCAACTAAAGTTAAAGCTAAAAATTGATCGAGTAATAGGTCATGATGGTCAACCTTAGACTATATAACTATATATTATACCCAAAATTCAGCCAAGAGGGCTCCCCTGATGACAAACTTTTATGAGCAACACAGATGAATTATTTCCAAATGACTTTTGTAAGAACCAGAAGGCTTAAAAGATCAGCATGAGAAAGAAGAAATTGGAAAGATGGATGTTAGTGCTAGATGCCACTTTCAGGATCCAATCATCAATGTAAGTCTTTTAAGCTTATGATGAAAGCGTCTACCACTGGTTAAAAAGCAGCAGCTCTGAAAAGCTAGAATTTTCTTGTAGAACAAGAGCTTTGAACTTGCAAAAAGTTGAGAAACATGGAAATACTATCCCACAAGCAGGCAAACAATGTTGCTCTCCTTTTTCCATGCAAAACCTATAAAGAATATTTACCTGGTGCATGTTTCAAATTGCTCTACCATCTCCCTGTCTCATGCTATAAGGAAAATCACTGAGCAAATACTTCATTATGCACAACATTAACTCAAACCTTCTCCCTTTATCTCAAGGAAAAAAGAAACAACTTTATCTACCACACCAACATAAACAACCGACAACCCGTGGGCACCAAGTTTTGCATCCACTAGCGTTAACCTCCATGAGCATCAAGTACAGCAATCTTAACCCCAACGGGTACCCCATCATTCTTCCAAATTTACAAAGGTGGCAGAAACAAATGGCTAACACAGTTTCCTTACACACTACATGAATACAATTCGTCAAGATGCCCCACTTCTTCAGCCAGTTATGCTACAAAACCTTTGATGGCGATTCCATTAGCTGCTGATTTCCTTATTATATTCATCCTCAAATACTCAAACACAATTATTTTCATAACTTAATACATTGAAATGTCTAATTATACTCCTCTCAAACTAACTATTAAACAAAGAAACAAACATGAAGTATATATATACAGGACCACCGTATTACATCGCAGTATATAGTAAGGGAAAATCTAGCCGAGTGACAGCAGAAAAGTATAGATGAACCAATACATGGAAGTCCACCTCTACAAAATTATAAGTTTTAGGAAAAAAAAACTCTGAGGAACTGCCATCTCTGCATAAATTTCATTTTTTTTGTCCTTTTCTCCCAGAAAATCCAAATCAACAACATTAACCCAACAACCAAAATCCAGATCCAATCCTTATCAAACATTCTTAGATCTCTAACCAGATTTCTAATGCAGGAACTTGTATTCCACAACATAATTCATGATGATCAGAAAATTTACAAGTTACTTTCACTAACTCTTGGCACGACAAGATCAATGGATCGAACAAAAAACTAAATAATCAATAGAGTTGGAAGAAGGAAAAAAAAAAAAAAAAAAAAAACATGAAACCTCACCTGATATCAACGGATCCTCGTCCTTGGGCGGTGGTTTAGAGGCGATCGCTCCCCTGCGCCCCATCCTCCGCAAACCAACCCCGAGCACAAACCCTAGATTCCCTCTCGGCAATGGGAAAATCGCATCGGAATCGGATCCACACTGAGCCGTGCAATCGAAGCGCTGGATCTAGGCCCGAACAGAAAACACGGAGCGGGGGAAAGGTACGCGCTCCCTTTTCCTAGGGTTTCGTGGATCAAATCAACGATCTCCACGAGATCGCCATTGCCATGGAGAGAAGGAGCGTCGCGTGGCGTAGCCTTATATCTCCGCCCTTTCCTTCTCCGCGAGAGAGAGAGAGAGAAGAGAGAGAGAGAGAGAGAGAGAGAGAAAGGAGGGTTGGAGAGAGATGGCGTGAAAAACGTTGTTTCCGTATCCGTTTGTTTGTAGGACGGTATCCGAATATAAATAGATGACTGTAGGGGATATATTTCTTCGATTGGGTTAAAGTGGGTTACAAATTTCGTGCACGGGAGGACAATGAGAGGGAAGAGTTGAGTTATTTAGAACACGCACTATTATATTTGCCCTATGATGACATTACTCCTAATTATTTAGAAGAGTTGAGTTAGAATATTATTCTGAAATTTGATTTTTTTTATTATTAAGATTTTAATTTTTAGATAAAAAATTATAGAATTAAGAGATTTTTTTTTTATGAATGGACCTCCCGAAAATTTTATTTATAAAAATAGGCCACCTTCAAAATTTATTGTAAAAATAGTCTCCAAATAAACCAGATTAGCCTGAGAGAAATAACGCATATATGCGGTGAATAGTTCACCGCATTCATATATGCGGTGAATCATTCACCGTATTTGTTGGTCCAGGTGCTTACGCTGTAAACCAAAGAATACGGTAAATGGTTTACCACATTCATAAAGTTGTTAACTATTTGCCGCATTTACAAGAAGTGGATGGTTTAAATGTTAGAGAGCCTTCAGATGTTTCTTCTCCAACTTTTGGTGACTACGGTGATATTCCCTCCATCTTGACGCCTCGCATATGATTTCTTTGATATTCTCTCCACGTCGATGTTGCGTATGATTTTTCATCGACATCCGTCCTAATTCATCCATCCGATGTCCCTTCGACTTCCAATGTTCCTTCGACTTCGACATCAAGTGCGCTTTGATATTCTATTTCGCATCCATCCATTCATTTGATATTTCATCTACATCGAGATATTTTATTTTCATATTAAATCGAGATATTTTATTTTCATATTTCGCCATTGCCATGGAGAGAAGGAGCGTCGCGTGGCGTAGCCTTATATCTCCGCCCTTTCCTTCTCCGCGAGAGAGAGAGAGAGAAGAGAGAGAGAGAGAGAGAGAGAGAGAGGAAGGAGGGTTGGAGAGAGATGGCGTGAAAAACGTTGTTTCCGTATCCGTTTGTTTGTAGGACGGTATCCGAATATAAATAGATGACTGTAGGGGATATATTTCTTCGATTGGGTTAAAGTGGGTTACAAATTTCGTGCACGGGAGGACAATGAGAGGGAAGAGTTGAGTTATTTAGAACACGCACTATTATATTTGCCCTATGATGACATTACTCCTAATTATTTAGAAGAGTTGAGTTAGAATATTATTCTGAAATTTGATTTTTTTTATTATTAAGATTTTAATTTTTAGATAAAAAATTTTAGAATTAAGAGATTTTTTTTATGAATGGACCTCCGAAAATTTTATTTATAAAAATATGCCACCTTCAAAATTTATTGTAAAAATAGTCTCCAAATAAACCAGATTAGCCTGAGAGAAATAACGCATATATGCGGTGAATAGTTCACCGCATTCATATATGCGGTGAATCATTCACCGTATTTGTTGGTCCAGGTGCTTACGCTGTAAACCAAAGAATACGGTAAATGGTTTACCACATTCATAAAGTTGTTAACTATTTGCCGCATTTACAAGAAGTGGATGGTTTAAATGTTAGAGAGCCTTCAGATGTTTCTTCTCCAACTTTTGGTGACTACGGTGATATTCCCTCCATCTTGACGCCTGCATATGATTTCGGTGATATTCTCTCCACGTCGATGCTTGCGTATGATTTTTCATCGACATCCGTCCTAATTCATCCATCCGATGTCCCTTCGACTTCCAATGTTCCTTCGACTTCGACATCAGAAGTGCAGTTTGATATTCGGTCGGCATCCATCCATTCATTTGATATTTCATCTACATCAGAGATATTTTATTTTCATATTAAATCAGAGATATTTTATTTTCATATTTCATTCACGTCTATCTATTTTTCTGACGTTCCATACACGTCGCAGGTTCGTCGCGATGATGTTGTATATCGACGTAGGCGACGACGACAGGTCGAAGTGGATACTACCGTCACCGAGTGTGGACGGAGTCGACCGTCGAGGGCATCGCCATCGAGCATATTGATCAGATGTATGTCATTGAGCCCGTGCAGTCTGAGATGGAGCATGACATATATATTCAAGGACGGAGTCGAGGACGCGGTCGTGGACGCAGATGCGGTCGTGGACGCAGACGCGGACGCCGACGTGGACGTGGCAAGGGACGAGGGTGAGAGCATAGGAGGGGGATGGAGGGGACTTAATTTTTTTTTACCATTTTTGAGATTTTTATGTATATTTGATATTTCAAATCTTTTTACATTGATTCATTATAGTATTATGTAAATTTATTCATATTGAAGTATACTGATATTGGTATAGCTCATTTTATATGCTTAAAGTGTGGTTGAAGTTGGTATAGATGATTTTATATATTTATTGTTGTAATTGAAATGCTTGGAAACATTATTATTTTGTATAATGTGAAAATTTTGCAAAGTTGCCGTTGGGGGGTGGGGAAATGCTTAAATGCGGTGTGCTTTTAAAAGCGGTGAATGGTTCATCGCTTTTATATGCGGTGAACCATTCACCGCATTTATGAGTTTTCTTGCATGGTGCCCTTTGGGAGGAAACAACATGAAGGCGGTGAATGGTTCACCACCTTCATAGAATTTTTAAATCCTTATGAATGCGATGAACTATTTACTGCTTTTGTCACGCCCCGGGACCGATCCCTTTGGCCGGCCCGGACCCGTCAAACAGACGCCGAACGGATGGAGTCTCCCCTGGCCGCCCAAGGCTCAGCACAAGTACGATTCAAGAGAAAATGAAAAGCACAAGCGAAAGCATACACAATGGCTTACACGAAGGTAAGCAATAGCCAAGTGAAAGAAAATACTAACTACACAAGTGAAGTGATTTACTTCGACCATAAACATATACTTACATCCTTTAACTCAAAACCGCATTTACATGTTCTTTCTCTTTACATTCATTTACATTCATAATTACACCTGTTCATGCCTGATTTTTCAAAAGTAAATGTACATAAGTGGTAGGCGACTACATAATACACTCTGCTGTGGCAATCTCTAGCTAAGGCGCGAGACCCTTACCACGGTCAGCTGGCTCGCTGGAGCTTGGCCTTGTAGAAATGATGGGGTGAGAACTACAACGAAGTTCCCAGTGGGCTCGGCCCCCAATCCCACCGACTTTTCCACTAGGTCTATTTCACGCATAATTTGAAAGAAATAGCAGATAGTAACCAAGCTAGATGCATACTACTAATATGCCTGAACCACAAATAACATGCTCATGTTCAACATAATAAATATGACGAATGCAATTTCTTGATCTCGTTACCTAATCTCGATACCCAATCTCATGGCTAGCTCGTAGCCGCTCAAGAACTCACCAACTCAAATCCCAGTATCAGGGAGACTACTACGACCCGACGGGACCGTCCTCTGGGACGCTCATCCTAGTGGTGACCTACTCCGGAGCGCACCGCTCGAGGGGGAGCTACCGCCCCCGAGCAAGGACTTATAGGCGAGTATGATCAAATCTTTACTCCAAGGATTGAATCCAAATCCGTTCATTAACTTTAAGGAAGACTTTGCACAATAACCCTTAACTTTAAGGCTTTTGTCATTTGTTCTTATTCTTTGCATTCGTGTTCTTTGAGATCATGACCAGGTCTTTACCCTAACTCTAGTGTTCTTTGTTCTTTAGCATTCTTATTCCTTTTCTTATTCTTTTCCTTTAGCATTCTTAGTTCTCTAGCATTCTTTAACTACTAGGTTCTTTAAACACTAGATTCTTTAACCACTAGGTTCTTTGTTCTTAACACACGCACACTAGCGTTCTTTACAATTTTCTAATGCCACTCGATCTATATGTCACTTTGTCCTTGTTCTTTAACCACTAGATTCTTTGTTCTTTACACATGCATACATAGGGTTAACCACTAGGTTCTTTGTCCTTTGTTCACAATTCTTTTACATTTGCATCTTAACTCTGAGCATGCAATCACATTCTTTTACCCTATTATGCACAAAAGCATGATAGCATATATGCTCAATAATCGACAAATAGACAAAAGAGAAATTTCAGAGTTAGTGGAAGCACCCCCCACCTTGTGAGTTCAGTAGGATGCTCAAGTTCAGTTACTGCGATCCTCGACCGCCAATTTCTCGATCTGCGGCAAAAATAAGCCGAATTAGGCTTTTTGCACATAACTTTCTATAGACTTTTCGTTTAGATGAACCGTTCGCTCGAGCGAGTCGAAAACGTCCCCAATTACATTTCTATAGGATCAATTTGACCCAAAAACCCTCACAAGCAAGAACCCCAATTTGGTGCCCTAGCTCGACAACATACATCAAAACCGTAGTTTTGATCTCAACGAAACACACAAGAGAACTCCTTAGATTCAAGAGAGTCCATAAAAACTACTCCCAAACCATTCTAATCCCTACTTAGGGTTTAACTACCAAAGGGAGAAAAGCTTACCCTTAAGCTTTCCCCTTTTCTTGCTCTAGAGGTGAAAGAGAGGGAGCTACTTCACTTCATCTACTTCCTTTCTCCTTTCTTTTCCTTCTTCTCCTTCTTCTTTGAGAGGGAGAGAGAATCCTAGAGAGAGAGAGGGAGCTTCTATCTGTTGCTTGGGCTTGAAGAAATGAGCCAACAGGCTCATACCCCTTCACATATATTGCATATAATACATAAGTGCAAAGAAGCCCCTCCACTTTCATCTAATTAATCAGCCTGCACCTGGGCAATTTTCGGGTGCTGAGACCGGTCTCCACATTGAGGTCCGGTTTCACAGGGCCTTCACCCGGGTCCTATTGTGCGTGGGGACCGGTCTCAACCTTGAGGTCCGGTCTCCAGATGTCCGGTCTCCACCCGATGTCCGGATCCCGTGTCACGCCCCGGGGTTATGATTAAAGTGTAAAACACAGCGAATTTTTTTTTTTTTTGAAAACCTGACCCCAAGGCATGCCAGATCCGCCACAAATACAGGGAGTCAACTGTTCAAACGGACAGAGTCTCCCCTGTATTTGCACGGCGTCGCACAAGTACAGAGTGTAATAAACAACCAGGAAACAACCACGACAAAATGAACATATAACAATTAACAGTTATAACTATTCATTCAACCATTCACCACAGGTTCATAATAAAAAGATGTAGAAACTGATAAACATCGTAAGAAAGCCTTTGAAAACTGTTTCCCACATGGAAACCTTTTTTTTAAAAAACACGCTGCCACGAGGGGTAGAAAACCGTTTTATCACATAAAACCCAAAGCCTTTTATTACATTATAAAACATCTCATATTCAAAAGCAAATACTGAACTGAACCATAAATAAGTCTAAGTCATAAAACAGGAAGGGTAAAGGGATAACCGACAAAGGACGGAGCTATGTTGCGAACTAGACTCGCTCCTCACCAGCTGTCCCACTATGACTTGCAGCATCACCTGAAAAAAAAGGCGGGGGGTGAGAACATGTAAACATGTCTCCCCCTCCCAGTGGATACCTCGCGGAAATAAACACAAGTGGAGATGATAGTAGTACAGTAGCTATGATAAACAAGTAAATGAGAGAGATATATATGAACCACTACAGCTACTGTAATTATGCGTCAACAGGAGAATAAGCTCAAAAGTACCCAATCTGAACCAATGCTCTCTTGGTCAGCACCGCAGACCTCAAGCCAGTGTCCCCACTACTCTACCATGCATCCAACTCCAGCATAAAGCTCCCGGGGTCACGGGTCGAACCTCTACAACCACTTTTCCGGAAAAGAACACCCCACTTGCGGTGGATTAGACCGCTGGTGTTCGTGACGTGCGACGAGTATCGGGCGATTATGCAAATATGCTCAATTATCAACCATCGGCAATCAGCTGACAATCCTGCCCCCCCAGGGCCCATCGACCGTATAGGTCATCCAGTATGCTACCCGACCAACCAGGTCCCGGGTAGAAGATGGGAACTCAACCAACCAAGTCACAAGTATAGGATGTGCAAATCGACCAACCAGGTCACAAGTATAGGATATGCAACTCGACCAACTAGGTCACAAGTATAGGATATGCAACTCAATCAACCAGGTCACAAGTAAAGAGTATGCAACTCGACCCACCAGGTCCCAAGTATAGAATATAGGCAACTACTGCTCAATGAACCACAAGGACCGATCACTCAGGTCAACTAGGATGGAACAACTCAACATCCTACCGAAGATAGGCAAGTACGGACTACTCAAGTCAACTAGTATAGATACACAACGAAACGGCAAATAGATCACCATAAGGTATCAATAGAATACAGAACTACCGTCAGCCACTAGCCGACAATCCATCCCCTCGGGGTATATCTGTTAGTTATGGGGATGCCCCAAGGATCTATCTAGATTGTATCTAGCACCTTATCCAACACCTAGAGGGGGGTGAATAGGTGTAAAGGCCAAAAACCACAAATCTCGATGCTTTAAAAAGTAAATGCGGAAAATAAAAAGCACACCAAGATTTACGTGGGAAAACTCCAAACTCGGAGTAAAAAAAACCACGGGACCAACACGCGAATAAACAATCAATAAGAGAAAAGATTACAAGGTGATACCGAACTCCACGGACTCGACCTCTCTAACTCTCCTATGGATCTCCGCGCAATCCTCCTTCGGGTTGTCCACGCCCTCACGTTCGAATCCACGAACGCCTCCACTTCGAATCCATGAAGCCTCCGATCACGCCGAATCCACGACGCCCACTCAAATCCACGAGCACGCTCCGTCCAGAGCACAAACAATATGATCGGTGATGATTTATTGCTTAGATTTTCATTAAAGATCTATGGGAATAATCTCTAAGCAATTCTCAAATTGATTCTAGAAAAACATTAAGAATTAGGGCAGAAGAATCAATTTGGGAGAAGCTTGATGTATAAGATACCTACAAGCTTCAGGGTTTTTCATAAATAATAATACTCTCCTCTTTTTACACCTCTATTAGGTTTAGAAAACATAGAGATTGACTAGGATTTGGAAACATTATATTTTAAACAAATATAGACTTAGGAGAAGGATTTTAGATTTTTAAAGATTTAGACTATATTTAGACATTATTTTGATGTCCGGACTTGAACCACTCATCTAGTCCACCCTTCCGTCATTTTTTCATCCACGACAATGCCAAGAATGTCCTCTGATGTAACATGAAATACGATACGAATCTTGGTCAATATGTGGCTTGACATAAACGGTCTTTGACTTGGTCAAATCCAGACATGACATGTCCCAATGTCCTGACATTGATATTGATAACAAAAATTCATAAGTATTCCAAAATTCCAAATATTTAAACATTTATAAATCATCATCCAAAACTTTAAAATATTTAAGTTTGAGTCTGCAGTCTTCGATAAATCATCAATCATCGGTATTTGACTTCATTGTAATATGCCAACATAAAATCAGTCTTCGATCATCTTCTTTAAACCTCTTCGAACTTGAGTATTTCACGAAATACATACATAAAATCCGTAACAATATCGACCTCAATGGTCATCGATCTCGAGATACCAGGCCGATGATACTAAGTACGAGATACTCATATCTACTCCTACACATGATACTAAGCATGGAAACAATCGAGTTGAGTATAATAGAAACAACAGATGCAAGGCTCTAATGTAGAATGATATAAAATAGAACAACACGAAAATATGGTGCAAGGCTCAGATATCAAAAAGAACACGAAAGAACGAGGTGAGAAACTATTCAGCCACCGTACCAGATCGTCTGCGACACTAATACAACTCCATCTCGTCCGCGCTAATTATGAACTAATCGATCAGAAGAGACCTACAGCTCCTCACCGAGGGTTAATTCACAATAGTAACTAATAACCGGCAAACTCCTCTCTCGTCGAAGAAATTCCACGACATCGGATAATCGTTCAATCAGCTCACGAACCCACGTCCGACGTTCAGTGGTCGACACCCGCTCGAAATGAAGCTCGGCGATGACACGAAACTGCACAAATGCTCGCAAAATCTCGCTAACCAGGAACTAGTTGACCCCAAATGAGGTGACCACTGTGATTGTCACTGACAGACGATCACCATGCTCCCCTCCGGAGGCACCGAAACAGCCTCGGGTCTCCGGATTAGCGCGCGTAAACCGATATAATAGCCAAAAAGGCTCGAATATGGCCGACATCTCTAAATCTGCGAAGCGGAGCTTCTCCGACAGAAAATAAGGTGAGCACGATGATCAGTGATCTGTCACGATCATCGTGCTCCCCGTAGAGATCGGGGAGGCCCGGTTGCTCGGAATAGCAAACTTACATACTTAAGCTCTAATTTGGACCTTGGCGGAGCAAGCTAGCTCCGTGGAGTCCACGGCACGGCGGCGCGCCGAGGTCGGAGGAGAGTACGGGGAGTGTGAGGAACTCGATGCTCACCTCGGAAAGCGATGGGGTGCGGCGACGGCGACAGTGGAGTGATGCCCTAGCTGCACCACTAGAGGAGAGCTCGGGCTCGGGTTTTGGCCAGCAGGAAGGCTCCGGCGGCGGGGGCGCCGGCGGCCTTTGGGTGCGGCCGACCATGGTAGGGTGGCGCGCGGGTCGGCCAACATCGAAAGGCGGCGGCGGCTTAGGAGCAACTGAGCCCGCACGTTCTCGGCTCGGATCCAGCGGCCGCGGTTGATAGAGGAGGCGGCGGCGGCCGCGGGCGGCGACGACTATCCGAATGGGTCGCGAGGCTCCGGGAAGAAGTCGGAGGTGGTAACTAGTGGCGGCCGCGCGACGAGAGGTCGCGAGCCCACCTCGGCCGGGGCTCGGGTGCAGGGCGGCTACGAGAACCCGCGGCGGCTATGGCGGCGCGGGAGGCGGCTCCGGCCGGCGAGGCCGACGGGATTGGCGCCGGAGGGTGCAAGGAGGCGGTGTTAACCATCCGGAGTGGCGGCGGCGGGCGAGGAGGAGGGAACTCGTAGCCTCGGCCGGATCGGCCCATGTTGGCGTTGCTTGCCAAGGCGGCGGCGGTGGTGCTCGCCGGCGACGGCGGGTGCGCGCACGGTGACGGCAGAGGGTTGATGGAGGCGGTTACAACAGGTTGGGGAGGTGAGGAGGCTTAGGGTTAGGGCTAGGTTAGAAAACCCTAGATGCACTATTTATGCAAATGGTAATTTTGCACAAAAGTCCCTCTTAACTTATTAATTCATCCCGAGTCCCTCACAGCACGTGTAAATCGCACGAACACACCTCTACAAGTGATCCCAGGCAAAACGGCACATAAAATGTCACAACTTTTGCGAAAATACAGTTTCGCCAACATCGACCCCTCCTCGATCAACTCGCAATATCCGCAGATCCGTCCGTCCGATTTGCGAGCAGGTCGCACCAGTACGATCAGCACGTCAGAGACAACAAACTCACGATTTTGGTTCTCCTCGATCGGTCTGGGATTCGCGATAAAACCCATTCGCTCTCCAAATATCCGATTTGCCATTTTGACCCCTTAGCGAACATCTTGCAATTCCCGAAGATCCGCCCATCGAATTTCCGATCGGATCACACCAGCGCGTTCAGCATGACGGAGACATCGAATCTAGCATTTTATTTCATTCGATTTGATCTCCGATCTGCGACAAAATACCCCCTCTTCATTTACTCCAAAACTTCACTTATTTAATTATATATGTATAACCATTCAAACCCCTTTTTCTCGACAACCGCGCATCAGAATCTAATTCCGTCAGTGCCATTGGTTCCAGAATAGCTGAGCCGGTCGAAACGAGCTATTGGACTGCTATGAACAGAGTCCGATACGCACCAGAAGCCAACTCTACTCCGCGGCTTCTCTGGAAAACCCAAGTTACTATTCACTTAAGTCGAAAACTAATAATCGCATATCTTCTCCATTTTAGCTCATTTTCTCCTGAAACTTGACGAGTGCTCATGTAATTAAATTACACACATAAACATCGTCAACGGAGAGTCAAATTGCACTGTCAAAATCTCAGTCTTTACATCCCGAGAGCCAGTCTTTCAGGACTGTCTGCCATCACATATTTTTATTTTCTTTTTTTTATTATTATTATTTTTTTATGCCCCAACAAATGCCCCCCACCTTTTCAAGCTTGTGGATTTAAACAAGGTGGAAAAGGTGTAAATCCCCTTGCTTAATTTCAACCTTCCGATCGCCACCGAGGTCTAATATCAAAAGTCCAAGGTAATTGAAATTTCAAATTAAAATGCTCAGTTTAACGACATGGCGGTCAAATTATATCAAATTGCTCAGTTTAACGACATAGCGGTCAAATTACATCAAATTGCTCAGTTTAATGACATGGTGGTCAAATTACATCAAATTGCTCAGTTTAACGACATGGCGGTCAGATTACATCAAATTGCTCAGTTTAACGACAAAGCGGTCAGATTACATCTAGATGCTCAGTTTAACGACATGGCGGTCAAATTTCATCAAATTGCTCAGTTTAACGACATGGCGGTCAAATTATATCAAATTGCTCAGTTTAACGACATAGCGGTCAAATTATATCAAATTGCTCAGTTTAACGACATGGCGGTCAAATTACTCAAATTGCTCAGTTTAACGACATGGCGGTCAAATTACTCAAATTGCTCAGTTTAACGACATGACGGTCAATTTACATCAAATTGCTCAGTTTAACGACATGGCGGTCAATTTACATCAAATTGCTCAGTTTAACGACATGGCGGTCAAATTATATCTAATTGCTCAGTTTAAGGACATAGCGGTCAAATTTCATCAAATTGCTCAGTTTAACGACATGGCGGTCACGTTGATATCTCCCTTAATTTCTGTCTAGGGGTCTCAAAATTCTTCCACCATCGGAATTGTCGCGCAATTTGCCTCGAGAAGCAATCGAAATTGCTGCGCATAACTGACCCTAAGGAAAGTCAGCATTCTATCATAGGCAAAATATATCTGCGGTGATAGGGAACATGGATTAATTTTTGTTTATTTTGCCTTGAGAAGCAATCGAAATTGCTGCGCGTAACCGACCCTAAGGTGAGTTAGCATTCCGTCATAGACAAAATATCTCTTGGGTAATATGGAACATGGATTATATTTCATTTATTTTGCCTCGAGAAGCAATCGAAATTGCTGCGCGTAACCGACCCTAAGGTGAATTAGCATTCCGTCATAGGCAAAATATATCTTGGGCAGTATGGAACATGGATTATTTTTTATTTATTTTGCCTCGAGAAGCAATCGAAATTGCTGCGCGTAACCGACCCTAAGGTTAGTTAGCATTCCGTCATAGGCAAAATATATCTTGGGCAGTATAGCGCCCATAAGGATTTTTACTAAGTACCTTCCCCTAACTTTTGCCTGTGAGCCTCGAAAGGCTTTCTCACAGCGGGTATCCCAATTTTGCCTGTGGGATTATACCACAGCCGGGAATTTTACAATTTTACCCTCGAAGTCCGATGTGGACAATCGAGTCCGTTGGTGGCTTATATTTTACCCATATTATCTAGAAAATTAGACAATACGTCCTCCACTTTTTTTCCTTTTTTTTATTTTTTATTTTTTATTATACATAATATTTCTTTAAGAAACGGCCGTTGATAGGTGGCATTGGTCTTTCACCTTTGGCATCAATTAATTGATAAGCGCCGCCTTCATAGACTTTTTCCACTACATAAGGGCCTTCCCAATTTGGATCAAATTTCCTTCCAGTGTGTTTATTGATTATAATCGGTCTACGAAGAACGAGCACCAACTCCCCAACATTAAAGGTGCGGTATCGAGTGAGCTTATTATATGCTCTTGCCATCTGGGCTTGATATAGTTCCAAATTTTGTTGAGCAGTTAGCCTGATTTCATCTAATGCGTCCAGCTCATCAAGCCTTAGTAGAGCATTTTCTTCATTTGTTAACTCATGTTGAACTGCTATTCGCAATGAGGGCAATTCAACCTCTAGGGGTAATACCGCCTCCGTGCCAAACACCAAAGAGTAGGGTGTTGCTTGAGTTGGCGTTCTGTATGTAGTTCGATAGGCCCAAAGAGCTTCTATGATTCGCATATGCCATTCTTTTTGATTTTTGCCAATAATTTTCTTTAATAGCTTTATCAAAGTCTTATTAAAGGCTTCAGCCAATCCATTAGCCCTTGCATTATATATCGAAGAGTACCTCCAATCAATTTTGTGTTGAGTAGCAAATCTACTGACTTTGAAACTCTTGAAGGCAGTTCCATTATCAGATATGATTCGTCTTGGAACCCCAAATCGATATAGAATATTTTCTCTAAAGAATTTGACGACATCATCTGCTTTTACTTCTCTTAGCGGGATTGCCTCAACCCATCTAGAAAAATAATCTGTAGCAGCAAGAATAAACTTATGCCCCCTGGAAGATGGTAGATTGATAGGTCCTATCACATCTGTTCCCCACATATCAAACGGCCATGAAGCGATTGTAGGGTGCAAGGGATTTGGATGTCGATGAATAAAGTCACCGTGGATTTGACATTGATGGCATTTTCTAGCATACATCATACAATCTTGTATCATGGTTGGCCAATAATACCCCAAATGTTTAATTTTAAGGCGCATTTTTGGTCCTGATTGGTGCGCACCACAAATGCCAGAATGAACTTCATGCATGACTTGTTTAATCTCATTTGGTGATAAACATTTAAGCCATAATTGATCATAAGATCTGCGATAAAGTTGATCATTAACGAATACATATCGCATTGCTCTTTTCTTAATTTGTGCCTGTCTTGACTTTTCTTCTGGCAGTTTATTATATTTGAGAAAATCGATGAAAGATTCTCTCCAATCATCTTCTATATCGATGGTTGCAACTTCAGCTTCCTTTGTATCTTCTTCCAGATTTAAGTCAGTTGGAGACAATATTTTTCGATTCCGTATAATTATTTGGACTTCATCCATGGTAGGATCAGCAAGCTCTTTAGCCAATTTAGCTAGTGCATCGGCTTTTCCATTCATAGCCCTGGACACTTTCTCTATTTTTATACATGAGATTTTCTTTATAAGACATTTCACCTTTGTTTGATACTTGACCAACTCAGGTTTATGTACTTTAAACTCCCCTTCAACTTGGTTGATGATTAATTGGGAGTCTCCATAGATATGCAATTTTTGTATATTCAACTGGATTGCAATTTCTAAACCAGCAATAAGAGCTTCGTACTCAGCCTCGTTATTTGTGCGAGGCTCAGAAAGGGCTAATGAGTATCTCAAAATGCCTCCTTCAGGTGTTACAAAGATTAACCCTATCCCGGCCTTAATCTGAGGGATATTTGGACTGAAAGCTGGTTGAATTGAGGACGCGTCATCGAAATACATTTTCCAATAGGGTTGGTCTTCCATAGTAAACATGATGTGCTCATCGGGCAAATCGCAGATCAAAGGTGAGTCATCTGGAATTGGGTGCGCAGCTAGAAAATCAGCAAGTGCTTGACCTTTGATGGCTTTCTGCGACACATAAGTGATGTCAAATTCAAGGAGTATAACAGCCCATTTTGCCAATCTTCCAGTCAAAACTGGTCTTGTCATTAAGAATTTAAGTGGGTCCACCTTCGAAATTAAATGGATTTGGTGTTCCAACATATAATGTCTTAATTTCTTAATGGCAAAAATAAGGGCTAGACAGTGCTTCTCGATTGGTGAGTAGGAATTTTCTACCCCCACTAACATCCTGCTGAGATAATATAAGGCATTTTCCTTTCCTTCTTCATTGTTTTGAGCAAGAAGTGCACCCAGCGATCCTTCCAATGTCTTTAGTATATAAAATTAATGGCCTGCCATGAATAGGGCAGCAAGCACTGGGGGACTTAATAAATATCTCTTAATGTCGTCAAATGCTGTTTGACAATCATCATCCCATATGAAAGGTGCATCATTCTTCACCAATTTAGAAAATGGTTTAATTCTGCCAGATAAATTTGATATAAATCTTCTAATATATGCCAATCTTCCTTGAAAGGATCGCAATTGCTTCAAATTCTTTGGGGGCGGCAATTCTATGATAGCCTTAATTTTTGCTGGGTCGATCTCTATTCCTCTATGTCTAACAACAAACCCAAGGAATTTGCTTGAATAAACTCCAAATGCACATTTAAGAGGGTTCATTTTCAGATTATATTTCCTTAATCTGATGAAAACTGTTCTTAAGTCTTCAAAATGATTTGCTTTGTTCACAGTTTTAACAACCAAATCATCAACATAGCATTCAACAGTTTTGTGGAGCAAGTCATCAAAAATTACTGTCATAGCCCTTTGATAAGTGGCTCCTGCATTTTTTAGACCAAAGGGCATAACCTTGTAACAGTATATGCCAATTGGAGTTCTAAAAGCAGTATGTTTTTCGTCCTCAGGTGCCATCTTTATCTGGTTATACCCAGAGGAACCATCCATGAAAGAAAACATCTCGTAACTTGAAGTGTTATCGATCATTAGTTCAGTGACTGGCAGTGGAAAATCGTCCTTTGGGCATGCTTTATTTACATCTCGAAAGTCGACGCATACGCGGATTTGACCATTTTTCTTT
The DNA here is from genome assembly GCA_025177825.1 of Aechmea fasciata. Lineage (NCBI taxonomy): Eukaryota > Viridiplantae > Streptophyta > Magnoliopsida > Poales > Bromeliaceae > Aechmea > Aechmea fasciata. The sequence goes on from CM045932.1 coordinate 13,454,680, forward strand.
TTTACTGGGACTATGCTTGCGATCCAATCAGCGTATTTTTTCTCTCTGATGAACCCTGCTTCAATAAGCTTTTTAGTTTCCGCTATGATCTGTTCTTCTAAGTCAACTCTTGTCCTCCTTGGAGCTTGCTTAACTGGAGCCACATCTGGGCTAATAGCAAGTTTATGAACAGCCACATTTGGATCTAGACCGGGCATTTCTTTATACGTCCAAGCAAAACAGTCTTTATATTCTATCAACAATGCTTTCAACACATCTTGATCTTTTTCTGGAAGTAGTGCACTGATATAAGTGGGTCTTCGATCTTCTTCGGTGCCCAAATTTATTTCTAAAAGCTCATCAATAGTGGCTTGCCCCCCGTCCTCAAGCTCTTGTGGAGCATCTTTTAAATCCAGAAGCTCTGTTTTTACCGGCTCGATGTCCTCATCTTGTGTAGAGACCTGGAAAATTGCACCTGAGGCTTGTCTACCGCTCTGGAGAGTGTCGGGACTAGCCTGGATCGCGTTAGCGCTAAACAGACGCTAAACGGGCCCCGTGGGAATGCGAGAGCGGCGTGTGTCACAAAAATCTGCAAATAGCAGGTTTTTCTGTGAGGTATCTTGCAGTACAAGTTGGTTTCTATACCGGTACGGACGACGGTTGCTATCTGGTATAGCAACCGAGGGCTATCTCGTGTAGCCACAGCGGATGCTCTCGGGTTGCCCGTTTGTACCGGTACAAATGGGATTTTGTACCGGTACAACGTGCAGTATGGTGCAGTTTGACTTTTTGGGCACTTGTCACATCACCCCATCTCCTCCCCTTTACCCTGAGCAGGGAGGAGAGAGAGGAGGCATTCCCCTCCATCTTCTTCTCCTTCCTTAGCTGCTGCTGCTGCTCCCCTTGGCTCAAGAGGAGCTCGAGCTTCGACGACGACGCGCCGACGCGTGGTTTCGGCGGGTGTGCGACCTTGTGACGCTGCGAGGGAGCTAGACGTGCGCGCGGGACCGCCGTCCTCGACTCAGCGACGAGCCTAGGGCTTTCCCAGAGGTGAGTAGGCCATCGAGTTTCCCTCCGTTGCTTCTAAATTCCATGATTTTCGGATTTTACTGCTGCTGCTGCTGACTGCAGCGTCGACCCGCGGCGTTTTGGCTTGTTCTCTGTGTAGGAGAGTCGAACTCCGGCGAAATCTGGGGCGTTGGATCCGCGACTTCCAAACGATTCCAACGAGACCTTACTTGCTGGATTTGGACAAGGTTTGCTCTGTCGGAACCCATCTTTACCGAGCCGCTGTTTTGCGAGCTGTTTCTGAGGTGCAGATTTGCTGTTTTCCAGCGTCGACCGTCGGCACTTTGGCTAGTACTCCGCGCAGGGAGGTCGGATCGCGTCGAAACTTGCGGCGTTGGATTCTTGACTGCGAGACGAAGATTTCAAGTTCGAATCGCTGATTTTGGATAAGGTTAGCTTGGTTAACTTTAAGCTTTTCTCACCATTGTTTTCGGACGAGTCGTGAAATCGTGCTTTTGCCCCTTCGCAGCGGGAGACTTCGGACCTCGGCGGATCAACGAAGGATCACCTTGACGCGGGCCACTTCCTTCGCTGCCAGGAGATCGCGATCGAGGTGGGTTTACATCGGAATACTCCTAAGATTAAATAGTCAACATGTATAAACTTCGGTTCGATTAGTATGCGATAGCTCGAATGCATGGATTAGTACATGAATATCTGAACTTTGGAGCATGCTTAGCCAGTACTTAGTTTTATACATGTTGGACTTGGATTTGACTTAGGAGAAAACCTCGTTCTGGATCGTCATTAGCTACACTATCGGATTTAGCTCTAGGAGCCGTTTTGTGCCGTATCATCGCCGTGGGAGTGCGATGGATACCGGGGTAGTGTAGTTTGCTTTTACGCTCGCGTTGGGGATGCCGAGCTCACTTTTCAGCAGAGTCTAGTCGTGCTGGTTGTCGGGCACCGTCGGGGGTTTGACGGTGGACCCAGTGTCTTTGTGTGGTTACGGTTGTGCCAAGGGCACGTGGTGTGTTAGTTCTTGGACCCCGTGTACTTGACTATGCTGTGAGAGCGATTGAGCTCGACGGAGATACGCTTGCATACTCGGTTGGTTCGCGCCCACGAGTGCCGCTCCGAGTCCGGCTTAGTGCTTTTGCGTTGGTGTCGCTGCGCCTCGTTGTGGGTTGCTCTCCGCTAGCTACCCCGGGGTAGTTGTAGTGTTGCTTCGACAGGCGGGACGGGTGCTTTCACAGTCCCTCGTAAGATTGGGTCAGCTTTTACTAGTTTTACAGAGAGTGGTTTAGAGCAGGATAATATAGGGATTGTTAGCTGTCGAGTGTTTCTAGCTTCTTTTACTTTCTTGCTTACCCTGTAGACTTAGTGGGTGGACCGATGTGTTTAGGGCGGTACCCACTGAGGACTACTTGTTTTTATAGTAGTTCTCACGCCCTCTTTCTTCCACTGTTGTTGCAGGGCCTTCTGTTGCGGCTGCTGCTCCGTCTGAGTCGGATCGAGCTAGAGCCCTTCCCCGTCGAGTGCCGAGTTAGAGGACCCTCCTGCAGGTAGTGACACTTTTGGGTGGTTTTGGCTTGTTACTTTTGTACTTACAGTTGTGAACTCGCTGGAGCGAGTTGCGTTGTATCTGATCACTTGTATGTATATAAAGTTTGTTTTTCCTACCTGCGTGTTTATAGTTTATTTCAGCTCTATGCTACTGTTTGTAGCAGTGTATGTTTATACAGGTACAGCGACGCTTCGTATACAGAAGAAATTCTTCTGTATACGGCGGGTTTGTCGGCGAGCCCGGTGAATATGCAACCCGGGGCGTGACAGATTAAGTTGGTATCAGAGCTTAGTATTAGGTCATTGGGACCTAGGAAACCTAAGATGGTTAACCTTAGGAAGGCTTGACGCGAGAGGCGTGATTTAACGCGAAAGTCATGATTGATTGTTCTGACTCATCCTAGAGTGGAGTGAGTGACTGAAAGAGTGTCTGTTTCGGTCCAGAGAAATTATGTTGGCTGCAGACGACATAATTTTGAGAAGAAACAGGGACCGCCTTCGAGGCTTTCGATGATTGGGTCGAGTGTTTTGTATCTGACCTTGTTTCTATGTGTGCAGCTATGCCGCCTCGCAGAGGACGGCCGCTACGGGCCGCGCCCGCCACCACTACCACCACTACCACCCCGGATACCGGTGCGGATGGATCGGGGCACCCGACCCGAGACGGGTGTACCTCCCGTAGTGGAGCCGAGCACTCGGCTCGAGACGAGTGCCCGCCGAGTTGAGCGCCCAGATAGCCGCACTGACTGAGGCGACGAGGCAGCAGGGTCTATTCTTACAGCAGATGTGCGAGAGGCTAGTGGCATCATCGAGTACATCGTCGGGGGCACCAGCCTAGCCTACTCCGCCACCCCCTACTCTACCCATTGCACCCGATTCACCGCCACCCCCACCGAGAGATACCTCCAAAGCACCGCCAGCCGGCTAGAGGACTGGATCAGCCGACTGCAGCAGAGCAGGAGCGGATGACTGAGCTCTTGTTTCGTTTCCGCCGCCTCGACCCACCGATGTTTGACGGGGTGTGCGCCGAGCCTTGGGTATTGGAGAGTTGGATTCGCGCGATGGAAAGGATATTTGAGGACATGTTCGTCCTGGAGGATCGGAACTAGGGTCATTTGGGGGTCCATTGTTTAGTTGGAGACGCACGGGACTGGTGGACGAGGATGAGGCGCGACCAGGGAGTTGTGGCTTCTCAGACGAGTTGGGATGAGTTTAACGGGATGCTGTGCCGCACATATTTTCCAAACAGTGTGAAGCAGGGGATAGAGGAAGATTTGAAGAAGATCCAGCAGGGGGATCGCACGGTTCAGGAGTACGTTCGGGAGTTTTCGCGGCTCCTGAACTGTGTGCCGTACGCAGCGAGAGATGAGGCACACCGGGTATATCTATTTGAGCAGGGCTTGATGCCAGATCTGTACAGGTTCGTTAGGGCGCGGAGGTCGAGGACCCTGGATGCGTCTATCGAGCAGGCTTTGTTCGAGGAGAGGAGTGAGACGACACTTCGGGAGCGGACTCAGGGGCCGGGACCGAGTCAGGACAGGAAGCGCCCCGCTCCTGATGACGGGGGACAGTCGAGCAGTAGGCGTCTGCCGAGGCCTCCACGATCACGTTTTCAGGGTCGTGGGTCCTCGGGGCGCCAGCGTACCAGGGATACCCGTCAGCGGGGGCAGCCACAGAGGACTCAGCAGTGCGTGATCTGCGGAGGACCGCACGCGGCCCGACAGTGTGAGCAGCGGGAGGCGGTGTTTCGGATGCGGGACAACGGGACATTTTAGGGCGCTTGCAGAGATCGCATCGTTGGCACCATCGACAAGATCAGCCAGACCGGATCCCAAGCCGTACGGACACCGTCGAGCCACCGTCGTGAGGATCGGTTGTACGTGCCGCGACAGAGCGGCAGCCGACAGCAGCTTCGAGCGGCGAGTATATGCGGCTCGGGTGGAGGACTCTTGGCGACCGTGTGGTGGCGGTATCACTTTACTTTTCGGTACTAGGGCACGTACTTTATTTGATACCGCTCATCGCATTCTTTTATTAGTCGAGCTTTTGCTTTATTACATGGTCTAGAGTTAGGGTTGTTGCCTCGGACCGGAGATCCGGAGTTCCCGACCATGTAGTACGGGTTGTAGAGTGTTGTAGGTCGTGTCCAGTGCAGCTGGATTCGTGGATTTTGGCTGCCGACTTGTTAGTATTAGGGCAGCTGCACGACTTCGACATAGTGCTTGGCATGGATTGGCTGACGCGGTACTACGCAACTATTGACTGCGGAGAGAGGACGGTGACGCTCCGCGAGCCAGGCCAGGAGGTGTTCACTTTCAGAGGCTGCAGGAGCACGATGTTTGCCGCGTGGATTTCTTCAGCGAGAGCTCGACAGTTGATGAGTAGAGGTTGCATCGCTTTTTTAGCGACGGTTGCAAAGGTACCTACGGCGGCACCGAGACTCGAGGACATCCCTATAGTTCGCGAGTTTCCGGATGTATTTCCCCCTGAGACGACAGCTATGCCGCCGGAGAGGGAGGTTGAGTTCGTGATTGATGTAGTCCCGGGAACTGCACCAATCTCGAAGGTACCTTACAGGATGGCACCTGCAGAGCTGAGAGAGTTAAAGGCGCAGCTTCAGGATTTGATGGATAAGGGGTACGTGAGACCCAGTGTATCGCCTTGGGGAGCGCCGGTGTTATTTGTAAAGAAGAAGGATGGTTCACTCAGGTTGTGTGTGGATTACCGGGAGTTGAATAAAGTGACCATCAAGAACAAGTATCCTTTGCCGCGCATTGATAATTTGTTTGATCAGCTGCAAGGATCTTGTGTCTTCTCGAAGATCGATCTCTAGTCAGGTTACGACCAGTTGAGGGTGAGGGCCGAGGACGTTCCCAAGACGGCTTTTAGGACTCGGTACGGGCATTATGAGTTTACAGTGATGCCTTTTGGATTGACGAATGCCCCTGCCGCGTTCATGGATTTGATGAATAGAGTATTCAAGCCGTTCTTGGACCGATTTGTGGTAGTCTTCATCGACGACATTCTGATATACTCCCGTAGCGACGCCGAGCACGAGGAGCACTTGAGGATAGTGCTACAGCTCCTGCGAGAGAAGGAGTTGTATGCCAAGTTAAAGAAGTGCGAGTCCTGGTTGCGGGAGGTTACTTTCTTGGGCCACGTGATTTCTACAGATGGAGTGGCAGTCGACCCGAAGAAGATTGAGGCTATTCGGGATTGGCCCAGACGACGACGGTGACTGAGGTGCGGAGTTTCCAAGGGCTTGCTGGATATTACCGTCGGTTTGTGGAAGGCTTTGCGAAGCTTTCCACACCCCTCACTCGATTGACTCGTAAAGGAATTAAGTTCACTTGGAGTGAGGACTGCCAGAGGAGCTTCGATGATTTGAGGCAGCGATTGATGTCAGCTCCTATCCTTGCCCTTCCAGTTATGGGGGAAGGATATGTGATCTACAGTGACGCATCACACAGTGGACTTGGGTGTGTGTTGATGCAGCTTGGTAGGGTAATTGCTTATGCTTCGCGACAATTAAAGGATTACGAGAAGAATTACCCTACGCATGATTTGGAGCTCGCCGCAGTGGTTTTTGCGTTAAAGCTGTGGCGGCACTACTTGTATGGCGAGCACTGTGAGATTTTTACTGATCATAAAAGTCTCAAGTATCTGTTCACCTAAAAGGAGTTGAACCTGAGGCAACGCCGGTGGTTGGAGCTACTGAAGGACTATGATTTTAGCATTCAGTATCATCCCGGCAAGGCAAATGTGGTGGCAGATGCGTTGAGCAGGAAGGCAGTGCAGGGCTCGTGTCTGATGATCACTCAGCAGAGGCCGTTACTTGAGGAGCTACAGCGGTTGAGACTGGAGGTTGTGTCCCCTGGGTCTACTGCAATACTAATGTCTATGGTTTTGCAGCCCACTCTGTTGGATGGTATCCGAGAGAAACAGAGTGAAGACCCCCACTTGTTGAGGATTAGAGAGCAGTTGGAGAGGACGAGCGAGAGGGTTTCACGATGGACGGTTCGGGAAGTACTTGAGGTACAGGGGACCGTGTGTACCCGTGGATTCGACGATCCGAGGAGACATCTTGAGAGAGGCTCACTGTTCTCCTTATACAGTACATCCTGGTGGAACCAAAATGTATAAGGACTTGAAAGCACAGTTCTGGTGGAATGGAATGAAAAGAGACATTGGCAGATATGTGGCTCAGTGTTTGACTTGCCAACAGGTGAAGGCAGAGCATCGGTGCTGTGGCAAGCTTCGAGTCTGCGGTGCCGAGTGGAAATGGGAGCAGATCACGATGGATTTTGTCGTGGGATTACCTAGAGCACAGGGTGGTTTCGATGCCATTTGGGTTATAGTGGACAGATTGGCCAAGTCTGCCCACTTCCTACCAGTTCAGACCACCTGGTCCAGAGAGAGACTCGCGCAGCTATACCTGGATGAGATTGTCAGGCTGCATGGCGTGCCAGTGTCGATTGTATCAGACAGGGACCCGAGGTTTGTATCACATTTCTGGAGGAGCCTACAGACAGCCTTGGGTACACAGCTGCACTTCAGCACAGCGTTTCACCCACAGACGGATGGTCAGTCGGAGAGGACCATTCAGACGCTAGAGGACATGCTGAGGAGGGCATGCGTCATGGATTTTGGCGGAGGATGGCATCAGCATTTGAGATCAGTTGAGTTTGCGTACAACAACAGCTATCAAGCGAGCATCCAGATGGCTCCGTTTGAGGCGTTGTATGGACGCAGATGCCGATCCCCGTTGTTTTGGAGCGATGTGGGTGAAAGGAAGACACTTGGGCCTGAGATTTTGCTAGAGGCTGAGGAAAAGGTGAAGGTGGTTCGACGACACCTTTTGACAGCCCAGAGCCGCCAGAGGAGCTACGCTGATACCAGGAGACGAGACTTGGAGTTCCAGGTTGGAGATCATGTTTTTCTTAAAGTCTCGCCGTCCAAAGGGATACGCAGATTTGGAGTGCGTGGAAAGCTCAGTCCACGCTACATTGGCCCTTTTGAGGTGTTGGAGCGAGTTGGGCCAGTTGCTTACGGATTGCTCTACCCCCGCGACTAGTCGGCACCCACGATGTTTTCCACGTCTCGATTGAGAAAATATGTATTCGATCCCTCTCACGTGATTGACTTCACTCCGCTTGAGCTTGGCGAGGACCTTCGATACGAGGAGCGACCGTTGCGGATTCTTGCTCGCGAGGCGAAAGAATTGCGCAATCGGGTCATACCGTGTGTCAAAGTGCAGTGGAGTAATCACGAGGAGCGGGAGGCGACTTGGGAGCCCGAGACGGCGATGAGGGAGGCCTATCCCTACCTGTTCGACGAGCAGAGCTGAGGTACGTTTGAGTTTCGTGGACGAAACTTTTTGTAGTGGGGGAGGATGTAGAGACCTGAAAAATTGCACCTGAGGCTTGTCTACCGCTCTGGAGAGTGTCGGGACCAGCCTGGGTCGCGTTAGTGCCAAACAGACGCTAAACGGGCCCCGTGGGAATGCGAGAGCGGCGTGTGTCACAAAAATTTGCAAATAAGCGAGGTTTTTACGTGAGGTGTCGGTACAAGTTGGTTTCTATACCGGTACGGCGACGGTTGCTATCTTGGGTATAGCAACCGGGGCTATACTGGTGTAGCCTGCGCGGATGCTCTCGGGTTGCCGTTTGTCTGCAGTACAAATGGGATTTTATCTGGTACAACGTGCGGTATGGTGCGGTTTGACTTTTTGGGCACTTGTCACATCACCCCATCTCTTCCCTTTACCCCGAGCAGGAGGAGAGAGAGGAGGCATTCCTCCATCTTCTTCTCCTTCCTTAGGCTGCCTGCTGCTCCCCTTGGCTCAAGAGGAGCTCGAGCTTCGACGACGACGCGCCGACGCGTGGTTTCGGCGGGTGTGCGACCTTGTGACGCTGCGAGGGAGCTAGATGTGCGCGCGGGACCACCGTCCTCGACTCAGCGATGAGCCTAGGGCTTTCCCAGAGGTGAGTAGGCCATCGAGTTTCCCTCCGTTGCTTTTAAATTCCATGATTTTCGGATTTTACTGCTGCTGCTGCTGACTGCAGCGTCGACCCGCGGCGTTTTGGCTTGTTCTCTGTGTAGGAGAGTCGAAATCCGGCGAAATCTGGGGCGTTGGATCCGCGACTTCCAGACGATTCCAACGAGACCTTACTTGCTGGATTTGGACAAGGTTTGCTCTGTCGGAACCCATCTTTACCGAGCCGCTGTTTTGCGAGCTGTTTCTGAGGTGCAGATTTGCTGTTTTCCAGCGTCGACCGTCGGCACTTTGGCTAGTACTCCGCGCAGGGAGGTCGGATCGCGTCGAAACTTGCGGCGTTGGATTCTTGACTGCGAGACGAAGATTTCAAGTTCTGAATCGCTGATTTTGGATAAGGTTAGCTTGGTTAACTTTAAGCTTTTCTCAGCCGTTTTCGGACTCGTGAAATCGTGCTTTTGCCCCTTCGCAGCGGGAGACTTCGGACCTCGGCGGATCAACGAAGGATCACCTTGACGCGGGCCACTTCCTTCGCTGCCAGGAGATCGCGATCGAGGTGGGTTTACATCGGAATACTCCTAAGATTAAATAGTCAACATGTATAAACTTCGGTTCGATTAGTATGCGATAGCTCGAATGCATGGATTAGTACATGAATATCTGAACTTTGGAGCATGCTTAGCCAGTACTTAGTGTTATACATGTTGGACTTGGATTTGACTTAGGAGAAAACCTCGTTCTGGATCGTCATTAGCTACACTATCGGATTTAGCTCTAGGAGCCGTTTTGTGCCGTATCATCGCCGTGGGAGTGCGATGGATACCGGGGTAGTGTAGTTTGCTTTTACGCTCGCGCTGGGGATGCCGAGCTCACTTTTCAGCAGAGTCTAGTCGTGCTGGTTGTCGGGCACCGTCGGGGGTTTGACGGTGGACCCAGTGTACTGTGTGGTTACAGTTTGTGCCAAGGGGCACGTGGTGTGTTAGTTCTTGGACCCTGTGTACTTGACTATGCCTGTGAGAGCCAGATTGAGCTCGACAGAGATACGCTTGCATACTCGGTTGGTTCGCGCCCACGAGTGCCGCTCCGGAGTCTGGCTTAGTGCTTTTGCGTTGGTGTCGCTGCGCCCTCGTTGTGGGTTGCTCTCCGCTAGCTACCCCTGGGGTAGTTGTAGTGTTGCTTCGACAGGCGGGACGGGTGCTTTCACAGTCCCTCGTAAGATTGGGTCAGCTTTTCCTAGTTCTACAGAGAGTGGTTTAGAGCAGGATAATATAGGGATTGTTAGCTGTCGAGTGTTTCCAGCTTCTTTTACTTTCTTGCTTACCCTGTAGACTTAGTGGGTGGACCGATGTGTTTAGGGCGGTACCCACTGAGGACTACTTGTTTTTATAGTAGTTCTCACGCCATCTTTCTTCCACTGTTGTTGCAGGGCCTTCTGTTGCGGCTGCTGCTCCGTCTGAGTCGGATCGAGGCAAGGGCGTCGCGAGCTGGAGCCCTTCCCCGTTGAGTGCCGAGTTAGAGGACCCTCCTGCAGGTAGTGACACTTTTGGGTGGTTTTGGCTTGTTACTTTTGTACATACAGTTGTGAACTCGCTGGAGCGAGTAGCGTTGTATCTGATCACTTGTATGTATATAAAGTTTGTTTTTCCTACCTGCGTGTTTATAGTTTATTTCAGCTTTATGCTACTGTTTGTAGCAGTGTATGTTTATACAGGTACAGCGACGCTTCGTATACAGAAGAAATTCTTCTGTATACGGCGGATTTGTCGGCGAGCCCGGTGAATATGCAACCCGGGGCGTGACATCTTGCTTCATATCCTTTATTGTAATCATAGTGTAGGTATGTCGTATGACACATGAATCATTATGGGATATCGGAGATGAAAGATTGAGTTGACTTGTTTCAGAAGCTGTCATTCCAACAATCTCTTTGTAAGACACCTGAGCAGGTTGATGATATCCTAACCCTCTTGTGTGTACTGTTCGCCCATTTGGAAGCACAACTCTTTTTTGCGATGGATTCCACATTCTCTGAAAAAATTTTCGATTAGCCCGTGACCTTCTTGTAGGAAATCCTGAACTATTCATCATGTTTTTGAGATTTTTCGAAAAGTGTGCTGGTATGTTGACGTCTTCATATATTTCCTCATCAGAGTTGTCGAGCTTGATAATATCAGAGGGTTTATAATCATCTGACTTATAAAAGAGGATCCCTTTCTTTATTTTTTCTTTTCCCCTAACTTTCTCAACTCGGGGAGGTACAAAGAAGGTTTTTAGATCATTCACTTTTATTGGCTCACTTATATGAAGAGACTTTATATGTCCATCTGGAACTCTAGTAATAGTTAGGGAATCCTCAATCAATTCAGCAGTTCTTATGAACATATTTGATTCGGATGTCAAGAAAATCTCTTCATCTTCTGATGAGTCTTCTCCCCAGGGCATGTTTAATTTGGAAGAAAATGTTTCCAATATTTTTCTTAATTGTTCTTCATCATCGGAATCTTCTGAATCACTTCCGAAGTGTGGAATCGCATTTTCTTTATTATCCTCAATTTTTACCTTTTCCTTTGAGGATTTTTTATCGCTCTGAACTTTACCCTCTTAGAGTTCGTGAGATAATTTTATATTTTTTTCAGATTCCGCAAAATATCTTGCATCTTCATATCGTATCTCATGCACTCCAAATGGCCGTATATCACCATCAACTCTAAATTCTTCTCCATCCTTGATATATTTCAAACATTGATGAAGAGTAGAGGGGACAATATTATACTCGTGCAACCAAGGCCGTCCCAATAACGCCTTATACGAAGTATCTGCATTTATCACATAGAATTTTACATCGGTCCGCAATGCTCCAAATTTTATAGGAAGAATGATCGACCCGAGAGCTTTTTGGCTATGTTGATTAAAGCCTTGAATCAAAATTTTTTCTGGGGACAGATGATCAACATTCAGAGCTAAACTTTTCAAAGTTCGTAAAGTCAGAATGTTGATCGAGGATCCAGGATCGATTAGAATACGATTAATCTTCTCTCCATCGCTTGTCCCAGTCACATATAATGGCCTATTGTGATGAGCAGTTCCCAACAGCATGTCCTGATAAGTGAAAATAACATTGGCAATATGTCTGGAGTACAATGTCTCTTTCATATTCATCTCAGCAAAATGAGCATAAAAGGGCTCGGAGTTTTGTAAAGCGTAAATGAGTACGTCCCGAAGTTCTCTCGACATCATAAGGGCATCATATACACTCAACAAGGCTGGCACTTTTCTTAAATGGGAAAGTATGTTATACTCAATCTTTGATAATCTTCCTTGATTTGATGAAGTCGGTGCTTCTTCATTTATCTGAATTTCTTTATCTTTACCATTTGGTGGCTCCCCTTGTCTTTCTGGTAACACCTTTCCAGACTTAAGCTTGATTTGGAGAGAATCCTCGGCTCCTTTATCTTCCTTGGTATTACAGTCGACACCACAGGTAATAGCTTGGCACGTTTCGACTCTGGTCTTTTCAAGAGTATTCAACTTGTCGAGTATCTCTTTTAATTGCTCTTTCATATTTTTTATTGCCATGGCCACACAGTCTACGTTTGTTGCCAGAGTGCGTACATCAATCTGCACTATCCTCAAATCATTGTCTATCTCAAGAAGGCGATATTCCATCCTCCTTGCACCACAATCCCTGCTTGGAGTATTGTATGCTACCCAGGCACTATCACCATCTTCAAGTGCATCAGCAAATTGTCTAACCCTATTTCTTTGATTCACAGAGTCTTCAGATTACTCTTCGGAGACTGTTATTACCCGACATGACTCTTTGAGTTGTAATTTATTTTTTCTATGGTCCCGAAGTTTCACGCATACATCATAAGCATGACCTCTCGCTCCACACCAAAAACAGCATAATTTCATATCATCAAAAGCATCATAACATACTTTTCTGAATTCTTCTAGAGTCATGGATTGTTGTTTCTCGAATCGCGACAGATGTTTCTTCCATCGTTGATTTTTGGATTCGGGAGCTGTCGGTTGATTGATCTTTGGCTTCACCTTGTCTATAGGTAGATTCTGCACCTTTTTCCACTGGCGACAATTTTCTAGAGTATGCCCCCATGTATTATGATAGGAACAGAATTCTGTCGATATGACTTTCTTTTTTCCTTCCTTGATTAGAGCTTCATTATTCTGGTGAACCTCTGACTGCTGGTTTAATGTTGGATTCTTCTTCTTTTTCAGTGAAGATGGCCCTGCATTTCCTCTCGCCGACATTCTTTTAAGTTCTTGAGCAATTATGTGTGCTTCATAGAAACTTGCATCGTACTCGGCTTTTGTCGACTTTGATTGCTCCGGATCAGCTTGCGTAGTTACGACTCGGCACGTCTCGACCCGACATCTTTTTGATGTTTCAGTAGCATCCGTTTTAAGCATATCTATTATGGTTCTCATTTGAATATCTATGCCTTTTATACCGCCAGCCATACTGTTCACATTCATCTTTATAAGGCCAACTTTATTGTGGAGCCTCCTCATTTCTCCTTCCATTCTGATTAAGTGACACTCCATTCTATACAATTTCTTCATTGGATCATGATGAGTTGAAGTGTCGTATAATTCCAAAGGATCAACATAAGTATCATCGTTTGGAGTGGATGTCTGTTGATTTGCCTCCAGGGTCGGCTCAGGGCTTTCTGACACGTCATCAGATATTGTAATGACACGGCATGATTCCCGTGTGTAAGGGATAGTCTTGTGCTTATTTTTCTCCTGGATTGTGCTTCTCACACTTTGCTTGATGCTCGCCCTTTGAGAAAACTGATTTTTTGGTCTTCTTGTATGTTGAAAAGTGCGACAGTTTTCTAAGTTATGTCCTTTTACTTGATGAAAAGGGCAATACATAGATGTATTTTTGCTGTTAGAAGACTCAGAATTAACTCCTTCTGTCGGCGCCATTCTCGGGCATTCCCCTCTACCCATGTTTTTGGTTTCTATAAGAGGGGCTTTTCCTCATCTTTTTGAGAAGTTTCAGGTGAATGCTGATTTGAAGATCGACTTGCAGGCTTTGGTGACAGCTCGACCTTCCGTTCTCTGTCATTTTGCGACTAGGACTGTTGAGGGGAAGTAATCTTCATTAATTGCTCTACTCTAGCCTCAATCCCGATCATCATAGAGAACATCACATTTAGTTGTGCTGTCATATCCAATATTTTATCATTCACCTTGTGAAAGTTGCAGCGTGTCATTTCTTTATTTCTGCCAATTGGTCATGAACTTCTCTGAGGTTCCTTTCTTGTTCCCTAAGGTGGCTAGCAGAAAAGATAATTTCTTCATCGTCTCGTCGTGCGGTGATGACTCTGTAAGTCTCTTCCCAAAAAGGCTCTTCTTTTTCTTCACACTCCTCGACGGGAATTTCTTTCTTATCAGAGTCTTTCTTTTTCTTAGCCTCTTCTATTGCTTTGGAAATAAAATCATGAATTAGAAGAGGCTCTATTTCAACTTGTTTATATTCTTCCATCGAGTCAATGTGTTCCTCAATAGGCCGCTTTTTATGTTGGGGTTCAGCTGGCTCAACAAATTTCTTATTCTTTTTCGCCCGAGTTATTCTGTGCCTTGACTTGGCTGGGGTATTAAATTTTTTGTTTGAAGGCCTGAGCTTACCCTTAGACTGCACTTTTGGGTTTAAAGGGCCTCGCCACTTTATTCCTGTAACTTCCTTTAAATATTTCAACATCTTCCGAGTTTTCTTAGATAAGAATATATTCCAAAACTCGGGGGGAAGTTCATTCTCAATTCCTTCTGTATTTTCAGCACCCACATCAATTACATTGGTCTTTTCGACTGGTGTTTCTGATAATACTGACTGTGAAAGAGTGATTGCGCCAGTTTTATATTGTTTCTCAACCCAGTCCTTGAAAACCCAGCAATCTTCAATTGGATGACTAATTAGCCTATGATATAGGCAATATTTTGGATCATCGGTTTTCCCTACATCCTCTGGCTTCTTCGGCTCGGGCAGTTGAAGACCATTTTTAACAGCATCGTTAAATATCTTCTTAACTTTCTCCCGTTTGAAAGGGTACACTTTGTTTCTTCGCTCCTCCAAAGAAAACCCTTTTTGATAATTGCCCCCTAACACAGGTTTTATAGGGGTTTGTTCAACTGTAGAGGTAATTGCCTTCTTACCCTTCTCTATCATGTTCGTGCGGGCCGGTCTAGCCTGTACCATCTTCGCCTCAACTCTTTTATTATCATCCTTCTTTGTCCTTTGTACATTTACTAAGACTTGGGGATCAGTTCTCTCCAATCTAGAGACATTTAATATTAATTCATGGAAAGTGGAACAACTGGATGTGCACAGAAAAGGGGCCATCCAATTATCAATGTTGCCCATAACAAGACCAACAGCTTGAGGCTGGTCTAGAGGTTGCTCACACCTTATAATTAAGTTCCGCCACCTTGTAATGTAATCTAGCATTATTTCATCTCTTCTTCGTTTGGCAGCTACTAGATCAGCGATAGTAATCTTATCGCTAACGGTGGCGAATTTTGTTTTGAAAGCTTTTTCCATGTCGGCCCAAGTTTTAATGGACTCATCCTCGAGGGAGTAGTACCATTCAAAAGCTATGCCCGATAAGCTTTGTGGAAATTGTCGCAAGAGTAGAGGTCCATTACTCCCGGTATTTCCACACATGGCTTTAAAATGTGCTAGATGCTGATAAGGATTACCAACACCATAGAACATTTTAAATTTAGGGACTTGATACCGTCGGAAAAGGTATCTTGTCATATTCCGATAGATAAGGGTGTCCTTTCCACTTTCGGCTTCGGATTTGCCCCGCTATCTCTTTAACTTGTGAAGTGATCAGATCATGAATCTCTTCTTTAGTCAAAGAGGTAGTAGTCTCTTTAGGAACAGTTGTTTTAGCCTGTTCATCAATGACTTGTGGTACGCGTGCTTCTGTCTGGGTTAGGATCTTAGTTTGACGTCGTTGATCCTCCAGTTGCTTTTGCACATTCAACATCATATCCATGACCTCTTCCATCTTCTTATAGAGATTTATGATATCTCTATCCTTTTCATCAACTTTCTTTTTCAAGGATGTAATCATAGCATCCTTTGGATCCCTGGGGAAGAACACAACCTCTTCTTTCTCTCGTGGATCAGATAGATCATCAGGTAGATCATCTTTATTCGTGATATTTTGCGAAGAGCTTGCTTCCTTAGCTCTTGCTCTCTCTTCCGCTGCTTTTCTTGCGGCAGCTCTTGTAAGCATTTGCTGGATAGTTTCTTCTTCATCAACAGCTTCACTTGCGGGTGTATGCCCTATAACCCTCACAGTATGAATCTCCAAATTTTTAGATTTTTCTTCTTTGATTTGAGCGAGAGTTTTGGGCCTCCACTCTGTCTTTCTTCCTTCCCGCGACAGTGTCGACCTTCTTTGCCACTTCGGCTTCTCTATCTTCTTCTCTATATTCATCATTTCTTTTGCAGCTTTAAAGGCTTTGTATATTTGCTTGCAGACAGAGTTCTCGCTGTTGTTTCTCGAACGAGAACATGCAGAAGAAGGCTTCAGATGGGCCATTTCTGACTCTGGGCGCAGAATGGCCGTAGGTGAGTTCTTTCTCACAAATCTCAGAGGTGCGTAGCGGTTGTGGACCAAAACGTCAGGCCCAGCGACAAACCTAGCACGTGGGGTTTGTCGAGACCTCTGTTCTTTATTCGTCTCTTGCTGCTTCAAAGTACGGCGAAGATTTCTTTTGAATGCTTTTGTCATAGGAGACACAGCATTCTTGGAGAACGTCAATCTACTGATGTCACGCCCCGAGACCCGCTACCAATTTGGTCCGGCTCGGGCGCGTCGAACAGACGCCAGACGGACAGCACCTCCCCTGTCCGCCTAAGGCTAGCAACAAGATTGTGTACAACAAGTGCCCAGAACAAACTTGAAACAACATACACAATCGATAACAAAGAGGGCACAACTAGTGCCAATCGCACGAGAGCAAGCGTCACGAGTAGTCAACAAGTGAAAAAGAGAGATAACTTATCTATTACATTCATTCACAAGTTTGTATTACATTGAACCCTCATAATACACAAGTGGCGTACATACAACAAAACCTCACCACCTATACAAATATCTACTCTCAAAAGGTAAAAGTGAGGTACTCTAGTGCATTAGGAAAGGTAAACTAGTAATACCACTAGGGCGCCAAGCCCTTGCCGCGATCCTCACCCGGCGTCGACGCACTAGGACCTGAAATAGAGTGGGGTGAGAACTATCTTCCATAGTTTTCAGTGGGTTCGGCCTCCGACTCCGCCGGTCTCCCCACTAGGTCCAAGGAGGCAAAGAGTAGACAGTAGATAGATATGAAAATATCTGAAAGCGGTAAAGATACTGTAAAAGTAAATGCATAAATCTACTATGCCTCAAATCTGAATTATATGCATGAAACTCATAGTAAAAGGTAACTATTACTCTATTATGCTCAATGAGTTCACAATTCCCTTGGGTACCCAATCCACTTAGCTTGCCCAGGGGCTTGCCACACTCTCGCGTCCCTTGCCTCGACAGCGAGGAGTCTAAACTGCTCAACTCGCCCGAGGCCGTCTGTGGGTAGCTAGCCGTCACGGCCAAGCCGCTACTACCATAGCTCGTGCCTAGTACTCCGAGTGCACGTCTCGTGTGGAGCGACCACCACGAGGATAAAACAGACAACGCGAGCACGGTCCAATCCTCGCCCACGGAGGATACCCTAGCTAATAGGGATGTCATCATACTTATTTTCGACTCTCTACAGTGTTCACACTAATTAATGCCACTCGTTCATGTTTACTAGGTGCCACTCGTCCATATTCAAACCACTCTGCTATATCACATACTAGTAGCTCTCATCTCACACTGCACCTAATTCTCATGCATACTAAGTTGAAAGCATAAAGTAAGCTAGGTTAATCAACATATTAATTAGACATTCCAACTAGCACTCAATTCACACTTTATGCACAATATGCAAGGTTGTTCATTATTCTATACTTGGACATAAAGAGTAGCCTGGCGACTTCGGGATGGACACCACCCACCTTTTGACGTAGTAACACGGTGGAAAGTCTTGTTCTCACGTTCGCTTGTCGCCGCTTAGCACTTGAGCGGAAACGAAGTAGCGACGCACCTCACTTGGCGATATCTTTACTTAGACTCGACGGATCGCAAAACGGTCGCCGCCAACGAGTTCAAACGCCTATTAATTAGGTTTACAAGTGATCAAAAGAGATCAAGACTCAACATTAAGAAAAATCCCATTTTTGATGCCCTAGGGCTCCACACATGGAAATCATGTGTTAGGAACCTTAGAAGCATGCATTTAGTGCTATTTAGCACCCATAGGTTCCACCAAAACACTCCCAAAAGCTAAAAAACCAAAACCTTAGAAATCACCATTAGAGGGGTTTGGAGGTTACCTTGAGCTTGCTCCAACTAAGAGGAAGAATAGATAGAGAAGATGATGATGTTCTTCTCCTTAGCCTTCTCCTTCTTCTTCTACTTCTTCTCCTTTGCTTCTTCAAGAGAGGAGAGGAATCTTAGAGAGAGAACGAGAGGGCGTTTGGGGCTTGCAACGTGAGGGAAATGAGAGGATCGGGTCCTCATGTGCCAGTTAGCCTAATTTAGGCTACAATTGCATATAGGTCCCTCAGCTTTTAACTCTCTGAAACAGCCCAACCTGGGCAATTTCGGTACACTAAGTCCGGACTTCCCCTCCTAAGTCCCGATCCCGAGAGCAGAATTCTTGCTCCCGGCTTGGGAGATCCGGACTTAGCCATCAAGACCGGTCCTCCAAGGTCCGGACTTAGCCCTTAAGTCCCGACCTAGAGTGCAGAACCCTTGCTCCCCGCTTACGGGATCCGGACTTAGCCATCAAGACCGGTCCTCCAAGGTCCGGACTTAGCTCCTAAGTCCCGAACCCGAGAGCAAGATTCTTGCGCAGGGCCCAAGTGCCAAGCTTCCTGCTTACAGGATCCGGTCTTTGCTCCAAAGACCGGTCTTCACCTGCAGAATCTGCAGATTTGTGCAGATTACACCGTTTAGCTTCCGAGGCCAACTCCGATGCACTTTTTACTTTCGGATTGGCTTCAAACTTTCCGAAGCTCATCCCATCGACAATTAGTCGATTCTAAATGAGGTGAAGCTCGCGGACTTCGAGAATTCACTTCCTTACAATTGAAGACCGACGCTTTAAGTGCCATATTAAGTGGCGATGTTTCCTCACTCCGGTTTTGAAACACCAGCCTACCTTGCAACTCCATTTTCTTCGAGGCAGTAATAGGAGTTATCCTTTCCTTCACAAGGACGCGAGGAGGGTTGGGAATCATCCTCTCCTTCACAGGAATGCGAGGAGGGTTGGGGATGATGACATTCGGGCGCCTCCCACGAGAGGGAAGGCGGGGAACCACAGCATTGCTCTTGTGGGGAGCCAGAGCATTGACATTGTTGGTGCTTGTAATAGCATTAAAAGGGGCCATAGCAGCAGCCCTAGCCTCTTCAGGGATAGTGCCGAACTGGATTGCAGCTCCAGCAGCTCCAATGGTAAGGACAGATGCAGGTAGGTAAACCTGACCAGCATTGATCAGCATCGAACCAGTAGCAGTAGCAGCGTTCTTCGGTGCCATTTCTCCTGCAGAGGAATAACGAGTATAGATTAGATTTTATCGTCCAATTCTATTAGCATATCATCAGTCTCAAAGATGGAAGGAGAAGCCATGTCCCACCGGGCGTGCCATTTTGTCTGCCACCACATTTTTTTATTTTCTTTTTTTTTTATTTGTTTTTTATGCCCCAACAAGGACTTAGCCAATTTTCTGGCTATTACACATTTTTCGCAGACAAAGACCGGTCTTCACTGATGTCCGGTCTCACGGGTCCGGCTTCACCGGATGTCCGATCCCGAGAGCCGGTTTTTCGGGACTTAGCCGAATTTTCGCCCTCCAACATCTCTCGCGCACAGAGACCCGCCTCCCGGATGTCCTGTCTTCGAGAGCAATCTGCAGACAAGCGATTTCCTCGATTTCTTTTCTTTTTAGCTCTCAAAGGTCCCCCTACAATGCACTTTTTGCATTGTAAACGCCTTCGGCCTTTCCAAAGCCTTTCATCATCGAACTTTGGTCATTTTGACTGAAGTTCGACAGTCGTTTACCTAGGTTTCGGTATATTACAACTTTCATTTGAAATGAAAGTGGTAAATGATTCACCGCTTTTGGCCACTCCCGCCACCTCACTCACTGTCCACGTGACAGTTTTGAGACTATTTTTGTAAATAAAAATTTGAGAGGCCTATTTTTACAATATAAGTTTTGGAAGAGACTAGTTGGGTAAAAACTCTGAATTAAAATGTATTAGTCTCTTAAAGTTTAAAGTTGAATGGTCCTTCGAAGATTGAGTGGTCCCCACTGGATTATAATATTTAATCAAATAATTAGAAATGATCAAAAAAATTGATTCAAAGGTTAAAAACTTGTTAGCAAAAAGGAGCAAATACTATTAATAGTATTCTAGCCCAACTCTTATTTATTATACTAGTCTAGTTTTGATCTATGGTAAATTTGGTTCAACGTAAAATTATAAAAAATATATTTTTATAAAAATATTTTGGATGAAAAAAAGTTTACATTTTGTACTATTTTATTTGTAGAAAAAAAAAATTCATCCTTATTTATTTGGTTGGAAAGAAAAATTTACATTTGTTTGGTTTGGTGAAAAAGAAATGAAAAATCCTTTTATGTAGTTTAAATTTTCATTTTCTCTCGAAAAATAGTAAAAACAAAAAAAATTAATTTTTTTTTCACATCCGTAAAACTACGTTTACGAAAAAATATTTTCAGACTGAACTAAACAAGCAAAAAAATATTTTTATACCATAAATAATTTTTTGATTCAAACCAAACAATGGCCTTAATAATGAAGCGGAGTTTATAAGCTTACCCCGTGGGAGCGGCGAACCGTTCATTCTAGGCGGAGTTAGGAGCATAACGCGTACCATTGCTAGTGAAAATTTTCGGAAGAGCAGAAACGGTTGTTTACTACTAGGTCCGGCTGGGACATATTTTAGGATTAGTTGCAGCATTGGTTTCTCATTTTTTTTTTGTTTGCTTTTTAATTTTAATTCCATTTTTTATTATTGCATTGAAGTTGATGAAGATCGGATTGAGGGCTTTTTATTCAAGTAGTCTCCTTCAAAAGAAATATTGTAAAAATAGGCTTCTAAAATTTTTATTTACAAAAATAGGCTCAAATCTGCCATGTAGGCGGTGATGTGGCGGAACAGGGCAAATGCGGTGAACCATTTACCGCTTTCAAGAGAAAGCAGTAGATGGTTCACCGCATTCCTAGGCTTATAAAACTTTTCCGCCAGGCGTCGCTGGACCTGTAAAGGTTGAATGCGGTTAATGGTTCACCGCATATAAAAACGGTGAACCATTCACCGCATATATATGCGGTGAACCATTCACCGCATTCTTTAACTTGGTACCACGATTGACAAAATCTGAGAATAAAGCAAAGAATGCGTAATCCTACATTATACGAATAACAAAGTTTTCAAGCATTTCAAATACAACAATAAATACATAAAATCATCTATACCAACTTCCACCACAATTTAAGCATATAAAATCAGCAATACCAGTATCAGCCCACTTCAAAATGAATAAAATTAGATAATACTATAATGAATACATGTAAAAAGATCTCAAATATCAAATATACATAAGATTCCCAAAAATAACAAAAAAACATCAAAGCCCCTCCATCCCCTCCTATGCTCTCACCCTTGTCCCCTGCCACGTCCACGACCGCGTCCACGTACACGACCCCGTCCTCGAACCCGTCCTCGAATAGGTATGTCATGCTCCATCTCCGGCTGCACGGGCTCAATGACATCCATCTGATCAATATGCTCGATGGCGATGCCCTCGACAATCGGCTCCATCCGTTGGTCAGCAGCTGATGGTACATTCCCTTCCCGATCCTGTCGTCGTCGCCTACGTCGATATATAATATCATCGCGACGAACCTGCATAGTGGATGGAACGTCAGAATGATGGATAGACGTGAATGGAATATGAAAATAAAATACCTCTGATGTAGATAGAAGATCAGATGAAGGGATGGATGCCGACGGAATATCAAACTGCACTTCTGATGTCGAAGGGACATCAGAAGTCGAAGGAATATCGGATCGATGAATTGGGACGGATGTCGATGGAAAATCATACGCAGGGGCCGAGGTAGAGGGAATATCATCGAAATCATATGCAGGGGCCGAGGTAGAGGGAATATCACCGATATCATACCCAGGCATCGAGGACGGGGGAATATCATCGAAATCATATGCAGGGGTCGGGGTGGAGGGAATATCACCGTGGCCACCAAAAGTCGGAGAAGAAATATCTGAATGCCCTGTCACAGGTAACGTCGGAAGGCTCTCTAACACACTCTCGAGATCCCACCTCACATGAAATAGAGCATCCATCATTCTAGTGGGCTCCGGAGGATCATCCAGCAAATGACCAATACTGCTAATACCATGCCGGATAGCATACACCTGTATAAACATGCATGATTATATATAATGAATATCCTTATATTGAAATATACTATAAATTAAGATAATCTTACCAATCGTCGCTCAACATTCCCACGCGGCAGAAAAGTAAGTGGAAGCCACTGTACAGGACGAGAAATCCACCTCCGCGTGATCCCCCAATACCACTGCATGTACACAGAGGTGGCGCGTATCGGATCTGGATCGACGAAAGGACTCTGCTCCGCAATATGCTCTAGACGATCTCCCCAACGCTGAATATATGGAGCATGAAACGCTGCCCAGTCCTCGCCTGATCTACCCTGCGAGGTAATCCTCTGTATAGCTTCTACGGCCTCCTGTATATGCTGCAGCAATCCAAACTGACGCAGAACTCTATCAGGTAAATGTAGCTCGACAATATGATAGCATATCAAACTAGTTCTCGAACGCCGATTGCGAGCCCTCAAGACAAAATGCGGGAAGACCGATCAAAACTTCCTCCGTATAGGACATCCACGTAACCTATACAAGTGGATTAAATAAAATGAATGTAAAATTTTAGAATGTATATGCATGTATTTAATTTATGAAATCTATACGTACACGTGACTCTCTCTCGCCGATCCACCATCGCGATAAAACTCAATGTCAGTCGCCCTGACATTTCCACGAAATCGCAATCCCATGTTCCACCTGCAGAAGTAATTAATAGTACATTAAATTATATCAATACAATATTAATATTTATTATTTTATTATATTATAATTGAAATACATAGCATACCGACAACCCAATTGGCAATCAGCGAGATTCGGTTGAGCTCCAACTCGATCGGGACGTCCAATATGTATATGGTCCCATGCCCATATCTAAGAACAAAAAAAGTTAAATATAAAATTAGTAAATGAAACTAAATTATAAGTTATTAGTAAAAAAAAATAAGTTATATTGATTTTACCTGTAGTAGTGTACCAAAAGCACAACACTCGGCCTTTCCTTTCATAGAGGCATTCCCTAATGCCCGATAGAGATGGGCCAAGGTAGCTGCGCCCCAAGCTAGGCCTCCGCCGGAGCCAAAATCCTCAAGTAACGATAGCCACTTGAGGTGAACGCGATATCCAGTGGGGTTAGGGAACAAACTGCATCCAATTTGAAATAAAATGTATGCTCGTGCAGATGCTGCAACCATGGCCGCCGGAGCATCTGCGGGAATATGCCGAAAATGCTGAAACAACCACTCCAAGCGGATCTGGCCGGTGACGACATCGTCTGGCTGTATCCCAAGAAGGAGCTCACATGTATGCAACAAATCAAATGACGCACGTCCTGTAACGGGCTCCCCAGACACTCGTAGTCCAGCTATAATGGCCACGTCACGTAGCGTAACTGTCATCTCTCCGTGGCGTAGGTGGAATGTCTGCGTCTCGCGCCTCCATCGCTCTATCAACGCCCCTAACAAAGCCTGATCTAGCTGTACTCGTCTGAGGCGGGAGACGTAGAAAAAGAAAACCCATTGATACTTTCCATACATATGAGTTCCATCAATGCTCAACAATGGCATCTACACCCGTCGCAATCAACGCATGCCCTTGATACTTTCCATACATATGAGTTCCATCAATGCTCAACAATGGTCGACAACAAGAAAACCCATTAATTGACGGCCCGAATGCCCAAAATACTCGTCCAAACTGCCTTACATCATTTGGCAAGTTTTTAGGATCAAGACGCCATTGAGTCCCGGGATTCACGCGCTGTAGTATAGATAAGAAGCGACCAAGATCGGTATATGACTCCTCCCAACCACCATAAATGATCTGTAGTGCTTTACTTCTAGCCTGCCACGCTTTTGAATAAGGTATGTCTACATGCAATTCATTACGCACTTTTTCTTTAATTTCCGCCGGTGTCAAAGTAAGCTTTACCCTCAATGATGGGAGAATATGTCGACATATAAGAGATGATGTACAGTTTCGATGTACAGTGTTAAGCACCGGCACTAAACATGTATGTTGCCCGGTGTATTTTTTAACTCTAAAATAACTCATATCCTTTGGTACCGATGCATGTAATCTCCAAGGACATGAATCTACCGAGCATTTAACTGTATACGCCTTTGTCGTCGACTTTATTACTTTCATTTGCACGTTGTGAGCAATATGCCATTCCCTAAGAGTGTGCAATAAACTTGCTTTATCACGAAATACCCGACCGACCCATAAGTCATCAATAGTAGGAGGGGACTGTTCAATCTGCGGGCGATCATGCACATCGTTGTCAGCGACATACTGCTCAATCCAATCGTCATCTTCTACAAATTGCTCTGGATGATCTATGTACTCTGCACCTTCATCTGGATCATCAACATATTCATTATTGACAATTGGATCATCCCCCTCAGTATATATGATATCTGCAAGGACACCCAGTCCACCATCATGATCTGCATCATAATGATGAACTTCTGCCACACTGTTCTCATTTACGGCCAAATTTGAGGAATCAGGTTCAGCTAACCCTTCTTCAGCTACTGCTTGTTGCACTTCCGTTCGATTTCCTATACTGTCATTTTCGGTTCCCAATGGATATGATCCAAAGTCATGCACATCAGGAGATGTATGAAATGCAATTATTTCGTAATTAATCACGTTCTAACTAAATAAAATAGTGAATGACTAAATTACAAACTAGCGTATCCTAACCCTTCTTCACATAAGACGCCTTGCTCTCTACCCAGTGGGGCATGAGAAGTAGAAGCCGTGGCATGATGAATAGTACGTGGGAGGGGAGGAGGATCACCAACAAATATATTTGGAAATTCATACTCCCTACAATTGATGGGAGAATGCAATATAAATATTTGTTATGTTAATATATTTATGCAAAATTCATATATTGCAATACTAACCTTGGTGCACTTGCTCCTCCTCCGATATCAGTATGAAAAGATTCTCTTTCGGGGCCAGGGGATAATACATCCAAATTAAAATCACTATTTAACATTCTAGAATAATACCCCTGAGATACAATCATTTGTTTTTCAATAAAAATTATCAAACACGGAGGGGTTCCTGACAATGCCATCGCACCACACAGTGAGTCATCGTCCGTAATTTCAACCATATCGAATTGATTCACTCCGGTCGAATATCGGACTTTGATAATTAGACGATACTCATCTCTCGGCGTATCGGTTATTCTATAAATTTTTCTCTCGAATTCTGTAAATGTAATTTCCACTGGAATACCACTTAATTTTTTATGACCGCCAACGTATTGTGGAATGTTATCGTGCGCCAATATTTCTCCATTCCAATGAACAACAATAGCCACATTACTACGCGCCATCCTAACTTAAACAAAATATAAAATTTGTAAACAAAAATTATCATAACCCTAAATATATATAAAGTGCACCGGTTATGAAAAGATTTTCTTTGTCTCGGCAGTAAATATATAAAAATATACTGCTAATAATTCTATTCAAATTTTTTTTGTAAATATATACTTTTAAAAATGTAGCAATAAACCTTACTTATTCAAAATTTCTTTGTAAATATATTTTATTAAAAAAGCAGCAATAAACCCTAAATAATCCCTAAACCTCTCACCACTAACCTTAACAATGTGCTTCAACGCTGTGGAGAGAATGCACGAGAAGCTACGAGGCGCCGTGACGGCGCGTCGGCCCGCCTCGGGTCGGAGTGAGTGAGCTACAGAGGAGTGAGGACCGTGTGGAAGAAGCTTGGGAGGCGCGCCGGTGAGTGAGAACGAGGGTCACGGCGGGGTCACGGCGGCTGACGGCGGCGTCGCGGCGTTGGCGCGTCGGCCCCGCACTCGGAGCGAGTGACAGAGAGGAGAGGAGACGAGGAGGCGCGCGGTGAGTGAAAGAGAAGGGGGAGTCGGGCCGCGGCACGGGTTATGTTGAATAAATGCGGTGAACCATTCATATAAATGCGTGAACCATTCACCGCATATAAATGCGGTTAATGGTTCACCGTATATAAATACGGTGATTCGTTCACCGCATTTAAATGCGGTTAATCATTAACCGCATTTATATGCGGTAAACCATTTACCGCATTCTTGGTTTCCCACGTACCCACAATTTTCCCCGATCGTTTCCCTAGACCCACAAATGCGGTGAATGGTTCACCGCATATGTGAATGCGGTAAACCATTCACCGCATATGCCACTGTTCCCCCGCCCACAATGACCTGGCATGTTTGGAGATTATTTTTACAAAAAAAATTTTGAGAGGCCTATTTTTATAAATAAAAGTTTCATTAAGGTTATTTTTTAAAAAAATTCTCGGATTGAACTTCAAAAATGCATAAAGAGTTGGGACCAATTATCAATTAATATTGTATTTTAATCGAGTATTCTTATTTATACATCAAAAAGTTGGCGTAAGTGCCGCTTAACTTTCACACCACATTTATTGAAAAATTAATTTTCTCACTAGTCTTATCACAATTCAACTTTTTTAATACTCAAAACTCCATTAAGATTGTTTAACTCTTTGATGGGCAGAGATAAGATGTACACCATATTTTTTAATGCACAAATAGTATTTCTTCTTCATTTTTTTTCTTTTTTTTCTTTTTTTTGATGGACATGTAACATTTCTCAACTTTGTTCATCTCTCATAGCTTGGAGTATCTATAATCTATAATCTTCTATAACTACTATGAAATCTCATGTCCTACCGCCCACGTGGCGATATTATCTTAATTTGAATTTTTTTTTAGATCTACCTATCAACCTAATATATTTTGTTTAATATATTTTTCATTTAATTGGTTAAGAGACTTTTCAAATTCTCTTTTATGGGTCCCACTGTAACGACCCAGCCAACTAGCAATAATAACTCGTTGGGCCCAACCACTGGCCCAAAATGCTTAAGTCCAGTTGTTGCTACTAGTGTCTAAGTCTATTATAAACCCAATGACAACCCCATTCCCATCCGATGTGGGACTATTGGGGTGTCACAGACACCCCCGTTAAGACCCTGACGTCCTCGTCAGTCCAATCACACACACAAATTCAATATCACTGTGCTATGTGAGACTCGTCTCGCTAGCCCGTCATCCGCACTCGGCTCGCCCAAGACTCGCCACACATGTCCAAACCGGTGAACCGGCTCGATATCAAATGTAACGACCCACCCACTAGCAATAATAACTCATTGGGCCCAACCACCTACCAAAATACTTCAAATTTCACTGTTACTACTAGTGTCTAAGTCTATTATAAACCCAATGACAACCGCATTCCCATCCGATGTGGGACTATTGGGGTGTCACACCCACCCATCATCTTAATTAATTATAGGCTTTTTTAATAACCCAACTCATTTTAACTTATTTACACATGGGTCTCACTGTCAATTTATTTTTCTCATTCTCTTCCTATTTAATTCTTTTAGAGATTCTTCATCCCACCTTCATCTCTAGGGTCGCTTCGACTCCCGAGTAGCAACGCTTCGTTCCAGCGTATCGCAATAATGATTTGGATTCATTTCATCGGATATATTTATTTGCTGAATCTGAAAGATTATCTTACGTTTAATACGGTATTTCCCGTTACCTTTTTTTTTTTGTGCGGCATAACATCTCCGCTCCAACTGCCCGTTTTTACTTCTATAATTTAGTTTTCACCTTTCATTTATGTGGTAATTTCATCTATAATCTATAAAAATTACTATGAAATCTCATGTCCTATTGTCCACGTGGCGATATTACCTTGATTTGAATTTTTTTGAGACCTACCTGTCAACCTAATATATTTTGTTTAATATATATTTCATTTAATTGGTTAAGAGACTTTTCAGATTCTCTTTTGTGGGTCCCACCTATCATCTTAATTAATTATAGGCTTTTGTAGTAACTCAACTCATTTTAACTTATTTGTACATCGTCAATTTATTTTTCTCATTCTCTTCCCATTTAATTCTTTCAGAGATTCTTCGTTCCACCTTCATCTCTAGAGTCGCTTCAACTCCCAAGTAGCAATGCTTCGTTCAGCCGTGTCGCAATAATAGTTTGGATTCATTTCATCGGATATATTTATTTGTTGAATCAAATGTCATCTTATGTTTAATACGATATTTTTCGTTACCTTTTTTTGTGCGGTTTTTTTCTCAGAAAATACTAAATACTTTTATTTTCTCTCAGAAAATTGACTGCTTCTAGCTGTAACAATTAATTACATTAACATGTTTCTTTTTACTTTGAATTTGATCTTTTATTTTTTTACTCCAACTTTTCTATTGTATATTATATTTTAAATTAATATTAATTTTTTTTATTAAATTTTTTTTGCCTCGTGTCTATAATTGATTGTCTCGATTTTGTAAGTTTCTTGGCCCAATTTTTATTTATATATATTTATTTTTTTTTTTGCGGGTTTTTTTACCTTGTTAAAAGTGTAAATTTCTTTGTAGCTATGGTTGACGGCTACTTTCTGTTTCTTCAGTTGTTTTTATCTTTTTTTCTTATTCAGTTTTTTTCCTCTTATGTAATTAATATTTTTTCTTTCTTTACGTTTCTTTCACAAGATAATAAAAATTTTTTTAAATTATTTATACATCAAATATTCTTTTCTTAGAAAAATAGGCTTATGTAGTAACCCAACTTATTTTAACTTATTTGCACATGGATCTCACCGTCAATTTATTTTTCTCATTATCTTCCCATTTAATTCTTTCATAGATTCTTCATTCCACCTTCATCTCTAGGGTCGCTTCGACTCCCGAGTAGCAACGCTTCGTTCCAAAGATATCGCAATAATGGTTTGGATTTATTTCATCGGATATATTTATTTGTCGAATACGAAAGGTCATCTTACGTTTAATACGATATTTTCTTTACCTTTTTTTGCACGGTTTTTCTCGAAAATACTAAATATTTTTATTTTCTCTCAGAAAATTGACTGCTTGGCTGTAACAATTAATTGTATTAACAGATTTCTTTTTACTTTGAATTTGATCTTTTATTTCTTTACGCCAACTTTTCTATTGTATATTATATTTTAAATTAATATTAATTTTTTTATTAGAAATTTTTTGTCTCGTATCTACAATTGATTGTCTCGGATTTTGTAAGTTTCTTGGCCTAATTTTTATTTATATGTATTTATTTTTTTTAGATTTTTTTACACCGTTAAAAGTGTAAATTTCGTTGTAGCTATGGTTGACTACTGTTTCTTTTTCTTTAGTTGCTTCTATCTTTTTTTTCTTATTAAGTCTTTTTTTTCCTCTTATGTAATTAATATTTTTTCTTTCTTTACGTTTTTTTCACAAGATATTAAATATTTCTTCAAATTATTTATACATCAAATATTCTTTTCTTAAAAAAATAATTTTAATATAAGAATGCAAGTTAAATATTGAATACTATCTACCCGCAAGGAAGTGAATTTTCGAAATTCAAGAGTTGCACTTCGTCCGAAGAGAAATTGAGTGTGCTCTAACTTTCTAACCACCCATCAAGTTTGATGGATGGTTAGAATGAGAGAGGATGAGATATTGAAACAAAATTCGAGGATACCAATTTCTCTTCTCCTCGAATTTTTTTTCAATATCTCATCTCTCTCTCATTCTAACCATCCATCAAACTTGATTGGTGGTTAGAAAGTGAGAGCACAAGCTTTGTACTCTAATAGCACGGAGCCTACTCTCTCTCTCTCTCTCTCTCTCTCTCTCTCTCTCTATATATATATATATATATATATATATATATATATAGAACTAGGCTACTATGCTATTAATAGCACCAAGTCATTGGTGCTACCAAGTTTTTGGCCGTTGAATTGAGAGATGTGTGGTTAGGATGATGTGGGCCTCCTAGGGTTAAGTGTGCGGTTGGTTGAATAGTATGATCTAACGGGTGAAAATCATCAAAGGGATAGATCTAACGGTGAAAAATTTGGTAGCACCGAGTGCTTCGTACTATTGATAGCATAGCAGTCGGACTCTCTCTCTCTCTATATATATATATATATGTAGGTCATGGCTACTATACTATTATGAGTAGTGGAGCCCTACGACTCATAAGTTGTTTTCGATGATGGAGCTTCCGAATCGACGATCCGCTCCGTTAAATATGATCTAGAGTATTTGAAACTTCTAGAAAATAAATTTTGTAAATTTTCGAAATCATAATAAAGTCCATCAAGTGGGCATAAAATGAACGGTCAAAATCGAACGACGTCCTAAAAATAATGATAGGATTCTTCAATTCAAGATCGGAGTTATTGAACTTTATCTATGTAGTGAATAGAATTATCTATCAAAAATTCAACAAATTTTGATTCTTTTACACCGTTAAACTAGCAAGTAACCCATACCTAGTTAAAAATTGTCAAATTTGTGACCTCTTGATCGTAAGGTAAATGATGTCGAAAAATTATAAAATTTTATTTCTAGAAGTTTTAAATGCTGTAAATAACGTTTAACGGTGTGGATCGTCGATACAGAAGCTCTATCATCGAAAACAACTTACGAGTACGATGACGATCATACTCATAATAGTATAGTAGCCAGACTCTCTCTCTCTCTCTCTCTCTCTCTCTCTCTCTCTCTCTCTATCTATATATAGAGTTCACTATACTTTTATGAGTATTGGCCCCTTTATACTCATAAGTTTTTAGCCTTCGATTTATTCCATTGATCATTTTCACCCGTTAGATCTTACTATTCAACCAACTACCTATTCAACCCTAGGGGACCACTATTATTTTAAGTGGGGACCACCATCATCCTAACCACACATCCCATCAATCAACGGTTAAAAACTTATGAGTATAAGAGGACTAATACTCATAAAAGTATAGTAGTAGCCTATATATATATATATATATATATATATATATATATATATATATAACTGGATGGAATACTATATATAGCACCAAGTTGTTAGTGCTATTGATTTTTAACCATTGGATTGAGAAATTATGTGTTGAGCCCTGATACGGTGAGCGGTGTTGATATTGGTTGAATAGTATAATCTAACGGGTAAAAATAATCAAAGGGATTAATCTAATGGCAGAAAACTTGATAGCACCAAGTGCTTGGTGCTATCGATAGCATAGCAGCCGGACTCTCTCTCTCTCTCTCTCTCTCTCTCTCTCTCTCTCTCTCTCTCTCTCTATATATATATATATATATATATATATATATATATATATATATATATATAGTCCCGCTTACTATCCTTTTAATAGGATAGGAGCACTTGTCCTATCAGTTTGTTAGCCTTTGGATCAATTCTTTTCATTATTTCTAACCATTGGATTAAATACTATAACCCAGTGGGGACCACTCAACCCTAGGGGGACCATTCAACTCTAACCGACTAATATCATCCTAACCCTATAATTTCTCATCCAAGGGTTAAAAACTTGATAGGACAAGTGCTCATATCCTATTAATATGATAGTAGCCCTAGCCTATATATATATATATATATATATATATATATATATATATATATATAGTCTATAGTCCTATAAGAAACTCTTTTATCGGCTTTTAATAGGATGGTTGAGCACTTGTTGTCCTATCGCTTGTTGTTAGCACTTTGGATCAATTCTTTTCATTATTTCTAACCATTGGATTAAATACTATAACCTGTGCTGGGACATCAACCACTAGGGGGACCATTATTTCATAAGTATATAGAAAAAATTTTTTGTGATTTTTCAATATCGTTTACTTAGTGATCGAAAAGATTCAAAATCAACAATTTTTAGTGGGTGGTTGGTTCAAAATTAACAATTTTTCGATATATATGTTCTTAATTTTTGGAGCGTTTCTAGTGCTATTATTTTTGACATATTTCAGTTCAATTATTTTTGGCCTTTTCGCATAAAAAATTTACTTATTTTGGGCTTTTGCAAAACCGGGCCACCATTTTCGTTTTTGCAGATTCGGTCCGTTTTTTCAGCAAACTGATCAAAATCTCCTTATACTTTTTTCTCTCTCCTCTTTTTTTTTCTCTCGTTCTTTTTTCTATCTCTTCCCAGAGAGCAGCGGAGACAGAAAGGCCTCCCCCTTCTGGCCCAGTGACATCGCCCTCGCCCGCTCCGGCGAAGTCGCCGGCGACGAGCCCGCCTCCCAGGCTCACTATGCCGCCTCCCTACTCGACGACAAGCTCCACCGCGACCTTCTTCTTCCTC
The DNA here is from genome assembly GCA_025177825.1 of Aechmea fasciata. Lineage (NCBI taxonomy): Eukaryota > Viridiplantae > Streptophyta > Magnoliopsida > Poales > Bromeliaceae > Aechmea > Aechmea fasciata. The sequence continues at coordinate 13,486,993 of CM045932.1, forward strand.
CTCCTTCTTCGTCGGCGCGCCAACGTAAGACGAAGACAGAGGATGCAAACTCGGCCCGAGCGCCGTCGAGTTGCGAGGAGCGCGGAGAGGTGGGCGGCGCCGGCCGAGCCGCCGGCGAGCTCGCGAGCTCGGGCGGCTCTAGAGCTCCTCGAGGTGGAAGGAGGAAGAAAAAAAGAATAAACCGAGGAAGAAGGAGAAAGAAAAAAAGAGAATAAACGGAGAAAAAGGAGGAAGAAGAAGAGAATAAAAAATAGTGTAAATTTCACCCAAAAAGTGCAACGTTCGTCTAAAAATTATAGTTTTTGTTATCCCAAATAGTGTAAATTTCACCCAAATAGTGCAACGTTCGCAAGAGTGCAACTCTCATTCCAAGAAGTGTAAATTATGTCTCAAATAGTGTAAATTTTATATAAAACAGTGCAATTTTTTTAAAAATTGCACTCTTTGAGACAGAACTGCATTGTTTGGGTGAAATTTACACAATTTCTCTTTTTTCACCGCGGATGCGGGTTACCCTCCTGCCGCCGTTGCAGCATCTCCATCGTCCGCATCTCAGTCCCCTCCCCCTCCTCACCATCACTCTCCTCCTCCTCCTCTGCTCGTCGTCTCCGGCGTCGCGCCGTCGTCTGAGGTCGCGGGCTCGGAGCGTGCGCGTGCCGCGACTAGCTCGTGTTGAAAGCAAAATTTGTGATTTAATTGAAACCCAAAATGTGGTACTTAAATTAGTGATTTAATTGAGACGAGAAAACAAATTTTGTAAAATTAAGTTAGATTTAAGATTCACAATAGTTATTAATTAATTAAATGGTGGCAGGGATGGAGCAAAGCATTGAAAGCAGCTACTCGTCGTTTCCAACGAGGGAGGAGGCGGTGGAGCGGGGTTAGGGGTAGGCGGGGGGACCCGTGAAGCCGTGCTAGGCAAAGTGCGGCGAAGGCCGGAGAGCACGAGGCCAGTCATGAGCACGCAGCCCCAGCGACGCGCGTAGCTTCGCCGTCGGAGACGAAGACGCCAACACCGACGCCGGAGATGACGAGCAGAGGAGAAGGAGGGTTCGAGGGAGAGGCCGAGGCGGAGGAGACGGGCTTGTCGCCGGAGCGGGCGAGGGCGACGTCGCCGGGGAAGAAGAGGATGGCCTTTTTGTCTCCGCCGCTCTCTGGGAAGAGATAGAAAAAAAAAATGAGGGAAAAAAAAAGAGGAGAGAGAAAAGGAAAAGGGGTATTTTGGTCAGTTTGCTGAAAAAGCGGACCGAATCTGCAAAAACGAAAAATGTGGCCCGATTTTGCAAAAGCCCAAAATAAGTGAATTTTTCATGCAAAAAGGCCATTATTTTTAATGCTTTTCAACATTATGGATTTACTTGATGTAAAAGGATAAATGAAAAAAAAAAAAGTTTCAAATGTTCTTAATTTAAGTAAGAATACAAATTTGAAAAAGAAGTTTGCAATTGCTACATGCCTTTCCAAGCAATTAAACAATTAAGTAACAAATATTATCTTCCATGCAATGACACGGATAATTGAATTTACTCCAACAATCTATACATACATATACATTATTTCTCTTAAAGTTTGTCACGTGACAATTCCTCGTTCACCCTTTATTTTTACTCTAAAATTTTTACTCTCCAATCATTGCTTTCCTGTAACGTCTGCCTCTTCGGCTTTCCGTCTCATTAATTCCTTTCCTGTAACGTCTACCCCTTCGGCTTCCCGTCTTATTAATTATTTTTTCATAGCCTATGTCTTTTCGGCTTCCTATCTCATAATTCCTTTTCTGTAACGTCCATGCTTCAGCTTCCCATCTCATTAGTTTCTATTTTCTAAGAGGCGTTGCCCGAGAAGCCCGTGGGTATGGCATATGGCATCCTCGACAACGACTTCGCCTACTACATCCGCTCCAACCTCAAGCCCCACAAGCGCACAACCCTCGCTCTCGCCGTCAACATCGAGTGAGTCAAACTCACACCCTAGCTTCGAACCTTCCTCCCTCGATCTCGACCACTTAAATTTATAATGTATAGTTATACAAAGGGTGTGTATTCATCTCCTCTAATGGTCTCGGAGGACGCAAAATATCGACTAAGATATGGACTTGCCGAAAAATGGTTGAAGGTGCTATGTTACTTCACGAAATCGTCGGTGTTAGTAGAAAATGCTCTAAATGAGGATACAAAGGAGTCGACTTATATGTAACAAATTTTTTCTCCTATAGTTTTTTTTTATTTTTCATTGAATTATAATTTTATTCTAAAAATTTTAAAGTATTTTTTTATATTATTAAATTTAATCAAATGTGATTATATCCGCCGCATCGTGCAGGTTTCTACACTAGTATAAACATGAAAATTGCACTAATTATAAAATCGATAAAATGTTTTATAATTGGTGTCACTATGCGACCAAACACACGCCCTCGCCTTGCTCCGCCACCTCACCCTCGCCCACCTATCCGCCTATATCCACCACGATTTTCTCTCTATAATCGCAGAAATAGAGGGGCGGCAAAGGTGCTGGAGGGGTAGAGGAGAGTAGGTGGAGGAAATGGAGTCGGAACTAGGGTTGAGGGAGGATCGGCCGAGCGTGCGGGATGAGCGAGGATTGGAGAAGAGACAAAGAAGATGAGGACAATTTAGTTATTTTGTGACACCGTATCTTCATGTAAACATTTTTTATTTTTTAAGGGGATTAAATGAAAAGTAAAAAAACGGGTAGTTTTCTATAATTTAACCAAAGATAAAATTAATAAGCTATAACTAAAACTAGTAAATGTTTCAAATGATCTAATTTGATGCTTGTGATCGCTACATATCTTTGTGAATAAAACAATCAAACAATCAATTCAAGGAGGCATATAATTTACTTCACTATTTCAACAATCTAATTATGAAAATATTTATCAATGCAAAAAAGAAAAAAAGAAAAAAAAAAGCGTGGATTACAAAATAGATAAAAAGCTAAATAACAAAACCTTCACCAAAACTTTGTCTGTGCTTTGTATCAAATCCCCGGTAAAAGTCAGATCCCTTGCAAAAGTTAAATACAGGAGTGGAGGGGTTCTTTTTATTTTTTATTTTTTTAATATTTGGGAGGTTATAATTTATGTAAATCAAAAGAAATGTTCATACGAACTATTATCATTTATATATATATCAAGATGCATTTAGTTTCTTTCATCTAAATTTCAACTAAAACATATTTTAAAATTTTAAATTTTACAATCCTCCAGTAATGGTTAAAAAATTATGTCCGAATCGCACCATAGCTACTGGATTTTGATTGAATTAAAGTGGACTTTACATATAAAAAATTAAACAAATTAACCAGTAAACTATACAAACCATCTTTAAAAATTTGAAGTGTTCAAACCAGTAAACCAAACAAAAAGTTTTGGTTTGATTTGGTTTCATTTTCTACATCATTGGTTTGGTTTTGATTTTGATTCTCTAAAACCGAATAAAATCAGTTTGATATCGATTTATCTTACTCTGAACCAAACCGAAGGATGCCTACCTTTATTCTTTATATATACTCCAGACTGTGTTCACTCAAAATTTTTGTACACTCACATTTGAGGTGGTCTTACGGTTTTCATCAAAGCTTTCTTGCCTCATGGTATTATCTATGAGACTATGATGTACAACATTTAAACAGGCATGTATCGAATCGATTCTTTTTAATGAATAGATCCGATCGCAACTTTGAATATGGAATTCAAAGGGATCAAATAGAAAATGATACTTTGAATCATATAACTGCAATGAAATATACGATCAACCAACATTTATCGAATTTGAAAAAGAGTCAGAAGAAATGGTTTGATCCTCTTCGAAAACTAGTCAATGATGACTCTCCATAGATTCGCCTATATTAGCCACGGCTAACATTGCAAAAATAGGAGCTTGAATACCACTAGTAAATAATCCAAGAAACATGATAGGTATAGAAACTACAGAAGGATGGGACTATAGAAACAAGAATTCAGTGGGAAAAGAATTTCTTTGAAAGCGCTCTTAGTTACAGTTCGGTAGAACGCAGGTCTACACAATACTACTGGTGTTGGCAACCTCAGCTTCACATTGCTACTTTAACTAAGTCTAGGGCATCACAACAGCATAAGCTTAATGGAAGCAGTGGATATTATTAAATAACAAAGTGTAACAAATGGCGTAATAGATTAAATGCTCATTCAATTATTATAGAAAACAAAGAAGAAAAAATGTCGAGCAGAGAAGCATATTAGGTGAAGATTTTCTTACAGAAGTCTAATTGGTTCCTTTGAGAATACTGGCCAAATTGAGCTGAATAACATCTTTAGCTTTCTTGTCAAAGGGATCCTCACCCAAGTAAAGATCTAATATTGATCGGCACAAGAGGTTGCTCTGGATGCGGCCCACTTCCTTTCCATCAACTATGCAGACAAATAAAAACCAGAAAATATCAAGGAAGTGTTTACAGTTAAAGCAACATCACTCACAAAATCCAGTTTCTGCATATCAATAGGAAATATTCCCAAAAATGCACTAGGTACAGTATGCTCGCCAAACCTGATGCATCTTAGTAGTTTTTACCACATAAGAAAACATGAAGAGTTTCCGCAAGAGATATTACAGGGATACCTAGATAGTAGAGCAGATTGGACTTGAATCGTGAACTATATGTAATGTCTGCCTCGCATATAAGGTTTTTCTTGTTGCTGGTTAATCATACAAATTACCGAGCCAAAGGAACCACCAGATACGACTCCATTTCTGTCAATAATTCTAGAATCACAATAGTTTCATAGCCAAAAAGGTTGTGAATCTTCAGTGCAAAATGATGGATATTCTCATTATTGGTGGCTATGCTGTTGCTTGGCTTGTACAATGGTCTCCAAGAGAGTCGCAGGCTACTAAAAAAAAATTTACTCGAGAGGTGAAGATTTGTCATTACTATGTTTTATTTAATATGGTCTATGAATCATGAGATACATAGGCTTTCTCATGAATGTTTTAACCCCCCACACCCCCCAACAGAGAGAGAGAGAGAGAGAGAGAGAGAGAGAGAGAGAGAGAGAGGAACATGGATTTTAGAATTTTAGAATATATAAGTAGGGTGGGTAAAAAGCCATGGAAGTAGAGAGTAAGAAAGAAGAGGCGGATGAATATCTGTTATAAAGGAGCTCGATATGTTTAAAAGGAGGTACTCAAGGGCAGCAGTGCAGCACCTATATGAAGGCCTATAGAAAAGGGGACCAATTCATAGAATCATCTCCGGACAAACTCCTTAAGAGGCTACTGAAGTACTTGATGATAACCAAATTAATCACCTGCGGCCTCGATAATTTCTAAATGAATGAGAATGAGAGATTCATTCAGATAAGCAAAGGACGTCATTGTAACTGAATGGATGTCAGTCGATAACTGGTTAATGTTAAACCATGTCAAATACCTAGTATGGCATCATCAAATATTTTTTGATGGGCAAGAGCAAGCTGTACCCAATATGGAAACTTTGCAGTGATTTTTAGTTTCCCCGAGGCCATAACTATTCAATTTGTCTCCTAGTTGTCAGAATTGTCGCCCCTATTTTGTACAGGTTGTGAAGAATCTACAAAGGTGAGACATCAAACTTCATCGACCAACGGCTTTACTTAGTTGTTCTACTTGAAACAATAAAATGCATGGTAACAACACCCTTTCACTATAGAAAATTCCTCCATAAAAACAAACAAGTCTTTCACTTCAAAAATCCTTCCACAGTAAAATTTTCGTCTTAATTTTTACCATGGATGTGGTAATCTATTGGCCACTATTTTGCTATGTTTTTCTGGTGGTATTGAATGGAATTCTTGAGAAACTTGAAGAGCCCATCATTTTCATTAAGGGGTCGTTTGGTTTCACGTAAAACCGTGAAAAAATGTTTCCGGTGGAAAACAATTCGGAGGAAAACAAATTTTACACTCTTTAACGTTTGGTTTGTATGAAAAGAAAAATAATTTTCCATCATGGTTGTTTGGTTGAAAAGAAAAGAAAAGAAAAAGATAAATATTTTCTTCTATTCTATATATTATATATCATATTATTGATATATAATAATTATCATACTACATATGTTATTATAGTTTATGTTTATAAATAAAATATATTTGAAATATATTATACAATAAGTGTGCAATATAATATATAATAGTATATATTTAATACTATAAAATAAATTCCTATATAATTATAAATAATATTTATAAATAAAGTGTTATATAATAGCATATTAATATAAAAAATAAAATATAATCTTTATATATATATATAGAGTTTAGCAACGATACACTTGTGAGTACGATAGCCTCCTTACTTATAAGTCGTTTTTTATGATGAAGCTTCCAAATTGATGATCCATTCCGTTAAACATAATTTAGAACATTTAAAACTTCTAGAAATCACATTTCATAATTTTTTGACGTCATTTACCTTAAGATCAAAATATTTTAAAATTGATAATTTTTAATGGCCAGTATGGAATACTTGCTAATTTAATGGTGTAAAAGAATCAGAATTGGTTGAATTTTTTATAGAAGATTCTATTCACTATCTAAATAAAGTTCAATAATTCCGACCTTAAGTTGAAGAACCTGATCATCTATTTTTAGGAGGTCGTTCAATTTTGACCGTTCATTTTATGCTTGCTAGATAGACTTTAATATAGTTTTTGAAAAATTACAAAATTTAATTTCTAAAAGTTTCAAATGCTCTACATTTAATGGTATGAATCGTCAATTCGGAAGCTCCATCATCAATTATAACTTATGAGTATGAAGGGGTCTATACTCATAAGAGTATAGTAGTTCTACTCTATATCTATATATTGAAAGAGGGAGAGAGAAGTTCACAGTCCACCGTGGACTCCCTCTCACGCATTCCACGAGCTGAAGTGGACCTCGTGGACCTCGTGGACTGCATATTTCCCCCCAAGAGCCACATGTTTTTCCCCTCAAGTTTTCTTCTTCCGCTTGCTTTGAGCGGAAAACAAAAGTCAATTTTTTCTAAGAATCTGTAAAAACTTTCTCCAAAAAGTTTTTGTTTACAGACAACTAAACATTCGAAAACTACTTTTCAAGGGAAAAATAGTTTTCGGGGAAGTTTTGCAACGAACCCAACATACCCTGAGTGAAAATTTGATATTCTTTATTCCTTATTAGCCACAATCATATGGTTGAACTTAGGATAGAGAAATTACAACACCTTCTCTGTCGCCGTTCATCATTCCCCTTGGGACAAAATATAATTCTACAATATGATGCTTTGCTTGCAATTTTAATACTTGAAATTTGACAATGCATTCAACTACGTTTGGAGATTTTGAATGTAAAAAAAAAAAGTCCTTGGAGAATGTTCCCAATTAAAATTAAACCTCTGTTAGCCTAGTGTATGAAAAACATAGCAACTCAACATTGGTAAAGATCCGCCATGAACCTTCTAGTATCTCTGTGCTTGGGTAATGCCTTTTTGAAAACTACTCAAGATTACTGATAAATGTAATTCCGCTTAATAATACAATGAAAATGCCCAAAAAATTAAAACAGAACTAAACAGCTCGAGCATACGAAATAGCAAAACCATAATAAACCAACTTACTTCTTGTTTGAAGAACATAGCCTTCTTCCCTTGAAAGTTCGATAACTGATCCCTTTGGTAGCTTGTATTCGTCTCTGAATACGGACACAAAACTGGAACACAACAAAATTTGCCTATGAGCTTTAGACTTGTGTCCACTACTCAATTTGAAAATAGAAATTTATTTAGCTAAGCAAAAAATATCATGGGAATGAATTATATAAAAGGAATCTCAATAACTATCAAGTAACAAATCGATTAAAAAGAGTATAATAGAGAGAACTTAAGAAGTCTCTGAAGAGTGCCTACAGTCTTCAATCCAGCAGGGATAAAAAATGCATCCTCGTAGAGAACGTGTGGTCTCTTTTTTAAATGATGTTTGGTAATGATGTCAACTCTAGATGGTTAGAAAACTTGTTTGGTAGTCACCCTTTAATAGATAGGATTAGGCCAAACTACAAAAAATGTGAAAATGGAAAATACTTTAAAAGATATTATATAATATTAATATTTTGAACAGAAAATTATGTCAGAATCCCTTGAACATCATTAAAACAGTAAGTCATCACCTGAACCTCAAAATGGTACGAAGAAAACTAACTGCACAATCACTTGTTTCAATCAATCACCTAGCCCCCCTTTCCATCCATTTTTCTTAACAGACGTGAATCACACAAGTCAAATGCCTCAACAGTCCTTGTCTAGGCATCCAAAATAATAGGGGTAAAATCTCAACTTTTTGAGGACCACAAGATAGTAAGTGCTACTGATTGCCAAATAATTTATGGAAATGGATAATCTGATTGTTTGAAACATCCACATTGTTCTGCAATTTTTTTTTATTTATACTTACAAAGTTTAAGTGGCAATTTGTAGTTGTGTTAAAGTCTAATGGTGCCTGCAAAATTTTCTCTTATTTAAGTTTCAGCAGGCGAATCATATAAAAACTGTGCACATTCGTTATTTTCTATAACTAAATAAAAGTTTGTCGATGCAGTGTTAACTTACTCAATTTACTACAGTAACCGTAAGAAAAATTCTGAAAAATATATCCTTAAGCTCATATGATGCATTTTTTTCAAGCTTATTAATCATGGTACAAGTTTTAATCATAGTAATTAACTAGTTAATTTTTTTTTCATTTTTGATTCTCTTTCTAGATCAAAAGGAAGAATCACTAGGTGAACAAGAAAATCAGGCTTTGTGTGAAGATAAAGACATGTATTTGTAAATTAGGTTTACTTTTAAAATCTTAATTTTTAAAGATCTCCTTTGGGCTGAGTTCATCTTTTACTCAAGAATAACAGGAAAGATTTCTAGAACAGATCTCATTTGAGTATTCAGCACTATAAGATATAAACTGGATATAATTTGCTCTAGAAAATATGTAGTGCTGTCTATTTTTTATTTTGCATTGTAAAACCTGACGGAGCATGTTTTAAAAACTTATTGGTGTTTGTCCTGCAACCTGTACTGAAGATTTGACTCTTCAGTAAGTTACTGGAAAACAAAAACACATACAACTGCAACCGCACGCACAAATTTGGATGCACAATCATACATGCACACATACACATATCACACATGCAAATACATATATAAATGCACACACATAGAACGATTAGCAGACATACATAAGGAAAATATATGCATGAGAAAGAGAGGCTAAAGTGCTTTCTAAAGAACCATAACCTTTGAGCTTCCACCCAAAATTTGTTAGAGCATCAGAATTGGAATTTCACATTATTAGACCTGATCAAGAGTATTGAAGATTTTGGAAACAAAAAAAAAAAAAGTCACTATTTATAAAATAAATTTGAACAGCATCAAGTTTACAAGAAAAAATAAATGGTGTAAATTGAACAAGTTTATTAAGATAGATGTGTAGCATCCTTGACTTAAAATTCAGTCTTATATTCGGTTCTACAGGGTTAAAATTTGAAATGGTATCTAGAAAAAATTCAACTATTTAATAATCCTACACCATAAAACTAACAAACAACTTATACCACCCGCTAGGCCTTAGGCCTTTTCGTATGTATGAGTTGATGAACATAACTGAATTTTTTTATCAAAACTAGTAAGATGAGTTATTTGCTTCTCTTCACTAAGGATGCAAAGATTGTAGAACATATTGTGACAAAGTGATCAGATAGTGTGCAACCATTCATCCTATGAATTGATAGTTAAGTTGTCCTTACAAAAAGCCCTCCTATAGTAAGAGTTGGAAGGAAAAAAAATGTCATTTACAATTATAGACAAACAAGATTCTGACCTTCTAAAGGTAAAGGAATATACAATGAGTGGTCCCTCCGTCAACAGAATGGAAGTTGCTTGCAGGCATAGCAAAATAATATAACTAGAAAGAATTTAATGTACAAAATTACCTTTTCAGTAGTTCTTTGTTGTCTGATCTGCCAAATTTCTCAAGCCTGGTTCCTACACTTTTCTCAAACGCACTACGTACTGAACGAATACTTAGTTTTCCATACACTATTTGGAGCCTAACTGTCATGCATAGATCACTCTCCAAAACATCAGCAACGAACTCCTTATTTTCTTTCAGTTCAGGGACCGAGAGCGCTCCATATTTTTCGCTCAACTTTTTCACCTCACTATCATCAGCATAAACACCTGTGGTAATGGCAAACTCCAACATAACAAGAAAGATATATAACGATTGAAGTGGTGCAAGGATAAAATAGTTTAAATCAAACCTACCGGTACAATTAGAGGTTAATATAGGTTAGATCAAGTCACTTGAAGAAAGATTTAGAAGGTTATCACAACTTAGAGGTGTAATGAGATCAATAGTTGGTTGATGAGCACATTCATATGGTAGCGGTTGAGTAGCAAAATGAATAAATGATGGAACAAGAAAGGATCATGAACATAAACAAAAACAATAAAATATGATAGCAAAGGCAATTTGACCACCACAACTTAGTTCAACGTGATTATTGCCTAGAATAATAAGCTATGAAAGCATTAAGTTACCTTGTGAAACATCTGAGATGGTAAGGGGGATAACGAAATAAAAAGTAATCAAACAAATGTGAAGCGACATAATGATCCATCGATCTAATCATAGCAATCCAGTATATATATTTTTTCCTATTTCCAAGCAGGATGCGGAGGCCAACCATTCCTCTTAGAGAAGCCATACAAGCATTTCCTGACAGCAATAAGATCAATCCATGTCCTATAATATTTGAACCATCCACACATCATATTCACAGGCTCTACCATAATGGCATACAAAGAGGATAAAATGGGTGCGCTATTCAGACAGAAGAGAAGAAATTACCAAAATATGCAAGTAATATAGACACATGCAAACTCAGATACAATGCACCACCAATGGAGGAAGTATGACATTGGCACTGCAGTACGAAAGGAAAAGCAAATCGGTTACAATGCTATCGACCAGAAGCACATTAAATGCTCATAAATAGCAGTTTTAGACTCTCAAATAGAAAACTGAGACAAAAGGAGATGAAGCTGTAAAGGAAGAGACCGCATGTAGAAAACTAGAAATATCAATTTTGTCAACGCGGCTTGATATTGAATAAATTATCAATATCATCCTATTTCATAACATTGATCGCCATCTTATAGAAGAAAAAGGTCAATTTTCTCCTGAAATGGAAGATTAAAGGCTACCAAAGATGACACACTTAAGATAATCAAGAAACATTAAGCTGACGAACAAAACTTGTAGACAAACCAGGATTCTATGTGGATGAAGAGGATGAATTTGGAAATTTCTCAAGAAACATAAAAAAGCAAAAGAAAATATAGCGCGAGCTAAGTATGCGGACAGACTAAACTAGCAAAGATACGATCACATCAGAAGAGAACCAACATGATTCTGCTAAGAGAACCCAGGAAGAACGCACAATCAGAAGAAGCAGTGTGTATACTCATCCAAATGCTTTGGTATGATGAGTGAAATCGACAAGAAAAGCAAAGGACGAGAATTCGGCATCAGTAAAGATAGGTCAAAAACAGAATAGACATAACTAACATTTTCAGAATGAATCTGAAAATTGGAACCGATGAGATCACAACTGAACGAACAGCACTTCAGCATGTACAACAACTGATAGAAAACAGCTTAAAAATGCTCTGACGATCCTAGTTATGCACACGGTGGATATTAGCTAAACCACGCCACATGAGCTGACAAAAAATATTAACAGTAAAGACATCAAACATAAATTTACACTATTTGATAGCAGATAATATTGCCAGAACCTCTTAAAATTGAGAGGTCTTAGAGCTGCATACCATATTAGAATCGAAAATGTAATGCTAAAACACCGTTCTTTAAAAGTCAAAGCTAAAAAGTACTATTCTTAAAATTGAGAGGTCTTAGAGCTGCATACCATATTAGGGCATGTTTGTTTCAACGTAAGTAGACTTAGGGTGGAAGTGGACTTTGGGTTGAAGTGGAGTTGGGGTGAAAATAAATTTGTATATTTAGAAAATTAGTTAACAAATTTATTTTTCATCATTTTCTAAATATACAAATTAAACAAAAAAATATATTAAAGCTTACCTAATCAAATTTGATTATATTTTAGAAGAGGTAGTCCTAACACATTAATCCATCTTGCCTTTTTTGCACTTCACCGGAATTGACTTCGCCCCATGGGAGGGCAAAGTCAATTTCATTATTTTGGGTGAGCTGGACTTTCGGGCGTAATAAAATTACGGTGAACCAAACAGCAGAAATGGTCAGTTTTCACCGAAAACTAATTCCCCCTTTCCACTTCCACCCCACTTCCGTCGAAACAAACATCGAAACAAACAGGCCCGTAGTATCGAAAATGTAATGCTAAAACACCGTTCTTTAAAAGTCAAAGCTAAAAAGTACTATTCTTTAAAATTGAGAGGTCTTAGAGCTGCATACCATAGTAGTGTTGAAAATACAATACCATTCTCTATTATCTGACGGTTGGCCAAAGTCTTTTATTAAGTCTTAACACAGCACAGAAAAGGGGGGATGGGCGAGGACAGTACCGAAAGCGTAGACGTCAATGGTCTTGAGGCCCAAGATGTTGGTCTTTCGCAGCCCGACTCCGAGCAGGCGCCGGCCATCCTCCAGCGCGGTGGGAAAAGCCGCGCCGGTCTTCGGCTCCACCGACGTCGGCGACGGGGCGTCCGCGAGGGAAATCGACGCCCACGCAGGCGAAGCGCCGCGCGGTGGCCCCTCGAGCGATGACTCCGCAGATCGGACGAAGATGGCGAGGCCCAAACCGACGCCGGCGGCGGCGGCGGCGGCGGCGGCGGCCGTGGATGGAGGGAAGGAGCGGGAGGCGGCATTGGAACGGCGGGGCGGCCTCGGCGGCTGAGGAAACGAGAAGGGAAGGCGGAGAGACACCATCACGAGTGGGCCCGCGATAGTGCTGGGACGGAGCCGGTGAAAAGATGAAGAACTAACAATGCTGCACTCTCCCGTGCAGACATTCGGCAGCCCTGTTTACAAAAGGACAGACGAAAATGATAAGAAGAAAAGATCCCCAAAAAAAGAAAGAGTTCTGTTTTCTCAAGAGGATGTAAACGTTTTAACGCATGTCACACAAATTTTTTTAAAAAAATTATATTACATTTTTCAATAAAAATGTTTTTTTAAAAAATAAATTTTAGAGGAAGAGTTATAAAAGAAATTGGAGGAACAGAAATATTTTTCAAACTCTGATTTTGATTGGAGAAAAAAAAAATTTACACAGGCAATTTCAAATATAATCCTCCAAAACTCTAGAATATCATAGATGCCCCTTCACAAATATAAAATATCATTAACACCCCTCTAAACTCATAAATCTATCACAAATACTCTTCTAAACATATAAATTTAAAAAAAAAAACCCTTGGAAACTCCATACTCTTTTAATCTAAATCTAAAACCCTTTTATATATAGAAGGGCACTAATGATATTTTATACTTTGAAATGGTATTCATGATCACTTGTGAGGAGGGCATTGAAAAAAGGCCAATTGCATAAAAAAACCCACTGATTTGAGATTTTTCAAAAGTGGATTGCCTTTCTTAGTTTTACAGATTTGATCCAGATTTTCTACTACCAAACGAAAATACTCTCCGTCCTCCTTATTACCCCTACACGCCCCCCCCCTTGATATGCATAATATATTGTATCGCTCCTTGTGATGGGAATTAAATGCCCGCTGCAGTAGGCTACGCTACTCGATTTTTTAGAATTCAAACTAAATCATACCATGCTATTGGCCCTCATCGATATTTTTGAATTTTTCTAACAAAATATTTATAAGACATATTTAGAAGAAAATGCGTACAACAAGCCAGACAAAGTGGTGCAACACCGCAGCAAATGGTACAAAAAAATTTCAAATAGTATATTACGCCACTCCACCGTTATTCTTCTTCTGCTCTCCCCATGCTCTCCTTTGCTTCGTCTTGTGCTGCTCCTTCTCCTTCCTAAACCCCTTTTATTGTATGTTGTCGTCCTTCATCCTCTTCTTTCTTGCTATTCCTCTACTTCGGCTTCATGGTCGTCGTTAGAGGAAAAGATACACGCAAGGAGAGCGAAAGCAAAAAAGGATTTTGTCTCCTTCAGAGTTTAGGTTCTTCTCCGGGGTGTCTCTTCGCACATAACCAATTATATTATTCTGACAACATATAGCAACATGCTTACAAATTAGTACAACATCATGAAAGAGTGCAATGTGGATCAATCAGTGCAATTCACTCACCCTTTTTCTTTCTCTGGTCTCAAACTCTCTTCTGCTTCGTCTTGCAACCGGCCGGCTTTGTTACTTAACATTCATATTAGTTTTTGTAAAAAAAATAGATTATAAGAGCTTTTTCGAACTAAACATGTACAAGGCGGCCAAAAAGTAGTGTAACATCACAGAAACTACTGTAGTAATTATACAAAAATAGTACAATATTTTTCAAAGCTAGTGCAATACGTAGATAACATAGATAACTTTGCTGCCTATAGTGGAGAATGTATGTATAGCCGCCGAGTATGTACATACGACTGCCGAGCATGAACCGCCGCCGAGCCGAAATCGAAGGCCACCGAACTGATACTACCCGCCGAGCCAGAACCGAAGGTCGTCGAGTTGGTAGCAACCGCCAGCCTGGACCATCGACAGTTGTGTATTGAAGGCTACTGAGCCTGTACCACCCACCGAGCCAGAACCATCGGCCTTCGAGCCAGAACTAAAGGTCTCTGAGTTGGTACCACCCAAAAAAACAAGTATATACGACCGCCGAAAAAACATGTACTAGGAGTGATGTAATTGGTTTAGATAAGATGTGTGTTTATTGCAAAGATATATGTGAATAATGCAAAATTTTGTCCACTCGTGTTAAAATCTTTGCAATTTTGCCTTGTTATGAAAATGTCATGCTATTTTATATATCTTTGTGTAGGCCCCAGTTGTGAGACCCTAGATAATCCTATATATAAGATATAATAGGAATAAAACTTTTAATCCAGCTATAGCATTTTGACGGTGGTTAAGCCCAAGAGGTTAAAAAGAGTTCAGCTTGCTAAAACTAGAGTAGTCCTAGGATGGGTGACTCTCTAGGAAGTGGGGCGTCATAGTTGGTATCGGAGCCAATTACTAATTGGAAGTTTAAGATGTGTCTCACATTGCCTAATACTTGTGAGTTTGAGCCGAACGAGGACGTCAGGGCTTAAAGGTGGGGTCTATGAGATCCTAGGTAGTCCTATATATAAGATATAATAGAGCTAAAACTCTTAATCTGGCTATAGTATTTTGAACGGTGGCTAGGTCCAAAAGGTTAAGAGAGTTGAGCATACCGGGATTAGAGTAGTCCTAGAATGGATGACCCTCTAGAAGTGGGACGTCACACCTATAGTGATTGATATACCCTCTCGAAAGAAGTAGGCAAAATAAGAAACTTATGGTAGCAAAAAAGATAAGAAGAAAGGAATTTAAGTATTTTAACAAGGGTGTGCTACCGATGGAAGACCAAGATTGAATACAAAAATTCCTTACAAGCAACACAAATTTAACCAAAACCCCAACAAAGAACATCGAGATTTCTCGGAAGGATTTTATTTACCTACTCAGTCATATTATTGACTCCTACTAGTATCCCTTATAGAAGGTCAAAAGTTATTAGTGTTTATACTCCACAACCCCTGCACTAATGCTTTGATATGGACTTTCATTTAGTTATATTTTTAGAGAATATGAACGAATTTGGGCGTAAAAGGGAGCAAAATTTGATTCTTCTCATTATTCAACTACGATCATTGACACTTGTTGGCGGTCGATCTACAAGGATCGAAATACCTACACTATTCCTTAATATGGAACGATAAATAGACAAAAGATTCGAAAAGGTGGGATGCAACTCTTTACTTGTTCAACAGATTGGTCACAATATGCACATCTTTTCAAATAGTGCAAAATTCTTTTTGCAGTGTAAGTTCATTGGTAATTTCTTATCGACCAACTTTTCGAACTTATTCAGCGACGATGAAGGCATCCAATGGAGTAGAAGATAGTCAATATCCAAGAAGTCCCTATCAAAGATCAATCCAATGACTGTGCCAATTTTCTTTAGCATATGAGGAACATCTGTAGAAAGGATAGAAACTTAACTTCACCCAGAAGGCTATAACGAAGTTCCGTGGCAAAGTTGCCGCAATATTCTTATGAAAATATTACAGAAGCTAATTCGATTCATGGAATTGTGATTTTTTTATTTTTTTTGGCTATACATTATAGTGTATAAAACATTCATTGAAAGTGTAAATAATGTACTTTACATAGGTAAATTAAGGGATAACATACGTGTATTATTTAAAAAAGAGTGTAAGTTATGTAATTATAGTGTAAACACATACGTTTAAAAGTGTAAGTTATGCAATTCATCAAAGTAAATATTCACTCTTTTGCATACTAGTATAAGATTCTTTGTACAAATTACTTTTATAGTGTAATCTTTTGTTCATTTAGCACACATTTAACAAAACTAGTGTAAGACTTGCTTTAATTGTTCAAAGTCTTAGTAAAATAGCCCTACATTATTGATGGATGATTTATTTGGCTTTCTTGCATGACTCCTACAACTAAAGCCATGTGTTAGGTGCTCCTACCGCCTGCTTGCCTTTTGGCTAAGGAGAGTTCTTGCGCGATCATCTATTATGACCCCACCTTTTGACAATTCGGACACCACTTCTTAACATAGCCATTGATAATTGACTCTCTCTCTCTCTCTCTCTCTCTCTCTCTCTCTGCGCTATCTTCTTTCTTCCCAATGGTATGCGCACGTTGGGTGGTCGCAGCTGCACGATCCAGCTATATAGTAAGAGGTGGCTATTACTCTTTTCCTCTTAGGAGAGAACGTAGTCAGTCACGCTCAGGTCCCAGCGGAAGCCTACCACAGACCGCAAAAAAGGCATCCCGGTGCGCATAAAGGCGTCTACTAAAAATAATCTAACAAGGAGATTAAAGAACAATCCTAACAAGGTAATTAGAGCATATGTACTATACTATGAAATAATTCAACAAGTTTACTACAATAAATATAATCCTTTCACAAAATATATATAAGTTTTATACAAAATGTACATCTTATGGATAGAAGGTTGTCTCTATACAAAATGATCTAGTACACCTTTCACAACAAAAATAAAAGAAAGGTGTCTCGGGTCAACCTATAGCAACATCAAAGAGGCTCTAGTTAGTCGCTAACCCCTTGTCACGATCCCTAGCCTCTCCCTCAGTGGAAGGTTCTAAAACAAAAACAAACAACCAATGGGGGTGAGAATTATTAAACAATAGTTTTCAATAGTTTTCAGTGGGTAAGCCGCCGAGAATAGCGAAATATACCACTAGGTCAACTAAGGCAAAGATAGTATATAACAAAAGTATAAAACTAGAATGTAGCAGCTGAAATAAAATGATTCAATTACTATCATGCCTCTATATGACTAGGCCAGCCAATCAATAAGTATATAGCTCTACTACTATCAAGTATACAAGTGTGTAATGACCAATAAATATGTCCAACTCCTATATATGCATCAACTAGTTGTGATGTACAATGTGAAGTTTAATTGACTTTACCCAATCATCGAGGACTTAAACTAGGTAACATCTCTGCTTGTGCCATGTCTAATGGCCCCGTGATAATCAACATTCCCTCTTTAGGAATGAGTCTCGCTCACGGCATCCCACTTTAGCACCCAATCCTACACAGGCGAGCATGTTGTCGCAAAGTCTTCAGAGTGTCGGTTCGTAGGGAGCGACCATCACAAGGTTGTGCGAATGAGTACAAAGGGAAACAAACATGGTCAAGTATGTATGAAACCTCATTCATCATGTCTAAAACATGAAATATCAATCGATGACCTAGAGGTCAAATATTTTGTTATAATATCTTCTCTGGTTGTTCATCTTCGTTAAGGACAATATACTTAGCCCTACAACTTGTCGTTAACATGTAAGGTGTCATGTTTCCTTTTTGCTTTAGCAAGTATAAAGAATTACCATTATTAGAATTCTAGTCCAATAGTTTCACTAGTCATGTTGTGTCTCATATGATACAACTACTCACCAATAACATGCATATGTATATACATGTGAACATGCATAAGAAGATTAATAGGTCCAGTACCAATTCATATGTCTTGATGTGCATGTTGTTATCACGAAACCCTCTACTACATAGAGAATATGACTTTCATGTATAGAATGAATATGTCATGTATCCAAAAATTCTATGATGCCATGAATAGTTTTAGTAAATCATTTATTAAGCCCTATAACGTGATAGAAGACATAGAAGGATTTCACTCATTTCAGTGAGGTCAAACCCACCGGATAACCTTCGAAAGCTAGATCATTTTCAAAAAATTGTTGCCCCCACCTTTCTAGCATCATAAGAAAAATTTTCAAGAGGTTACAAGCTTCTAAAAATCTTATCATGGAATTCACCAAAAATTAAGTATAAAATAGGTGAAAATTATCTTTGATCAAGTAAAACTTGTCCAAGGTCCAAACCAAAACAATGGGGCCTCAAATCCAACCTGAAAGAGTGTTCTAGACCCATCAATTTAACCCTAAAAGCTCATAATGAAAAACTAAAAAATAAACCCTAGTTTCCACCAAACTAGGTTTTTTATCAAAATTTTTTGCAAAACCCACAATTGGAGGATGTAAGAAGATTACTAATCTTAATTCAAGCTCCAAACCAAGCTATAAGACGCTAGGGTTGAAGTCCAAGCCTCAAACAAGCTTCTTCTTTCAATCCTGAGCTCCCCTCCAAGGCCTAGATGCATGCATCCATGGAGGAGATGAAGAAGAGAAGAAAAACTCAAAGATTAGAAGAATTGGAGGGAGAAATCCAAGAGTAGAGAGTTAAGAGCTCACCTCTTCTCCTCCTTCAAGCATCAGCTACCAAGAGCACATGAAAGGAGTGAGGGCGTATTTTACAAGTCATAACGATATCCCTAGAAGCCCCTTAAAGTTCAGAAATTACAAACTACACAAAATAGTATCTGCACTATTGAGTAATGGTACACAAATTGGTGTACCGGTACTCGCGCAGTTCCGATACCTGAGGTTCAACTTCGTAAAACCCGAATATTGAAATTTTTTATTTCTATTGTGTTCCGGTACTCGCCCGATGCAATACCGGTACACCCTAGTTCAGTACCGGTACTCAGCCAAGTTTCGCAAAATTCGAGAGTTGCTCAAATCTGCCCTCTATTGAGTTTTGATACCTTATTCCCAGTACCGATACTCAATATAGAAACTGCAATTTTCCAGGTTTTGATGTCAAATCCGTTCTCATGCTTATTAAGCTTCGAAAACAAACCTACACACTTGAAACATCAACCAAAACTTTCAGAATAGCTCAAAATGCTATTCTCACACTAGAACTCTGCAATTTGCTAAAGTTCAGTGTGCTACATAGTCGTTACATGTTTTGCAAAATATTGTGGTCTTAAACCAACCCTCGACAAAATGTAGCAATAACAGCGGCTCATTGAAATTGCGCCCATGGCATGATTATATGGTTTGCCGTTAATATCCCAATGCTTGCAAGAATATAGCCCCTTTGATAGATCCACAACCTCGGTGGTGGTTAGCGTGATTACTTGCCATAGAACAATAAATAATAAAGGCAAACTACTTAAGTAATTGTGCAAGATATGTGAATTACGGGGAAGCCCCAAGGATCTATCTAGATCGTATCTAATCATCTAGAGGGGGGGTGAATAGGTGTAAAGGCAAAAAACCACAAATCTCGATGCTTTAAAAAGTAAATGCGAAAAATAAAAAGCACACCGAGATTTACGTGGGAAAACTCCAAACTCGGAGTAAAAAACCCACGGGACCAACATGCGAATAACAATCCACTAAAAGAAAAGATTACAAGGTGATTACCGAACTCCACGGACTCGACCTCTCTAACTCTCTTATGGAT
Organism: Aechmea fasciata; assembly: GCA_025177825.1. Taxonomy (NCBI): domain Eukaryota; kingdom Viridiplantae; phylum Streptophyta; class Magnoliopsida; order Poales; family Bromeliaceae; genus Aechmea; species Aechmea fasciata. The sequence goes on from CM045932.1 coordinate 13,507,048, forward strand.
CTCCGCGCAATCCTCCGGGTTGTCCACGCCCTCACGTCCGAGTCCACGAACGCCTCCACTTCGAATCCACGAAGCTTCTATCACACCGAATCCACGACGCCACTCGAATCCACGAGCCAACGATCCGAATCCACGAACCGCCTTCAAACGCGCCGAATCCACGACGCCTCACGCCGAATCCACGACGCCGCTCACGAGAGTATCATGAATATGGTGATCCTTCGCTTACGAGTATCGTAGAAAACCGAAGAAGAAAACTCCAAGCGAATCGTAGATCAAATCGACATATAGTAAAGGAATTTCAATATCTCGATTTGACCTAAAAGAGGCTATTATGTAGAAAATAGGTTTTAGATCAATTCCTAGCCTCTAGGGTTTCTCAAACATGTATTTTCATGAAGTACCCAGAGTTAGAGAACCCTAACATCTTATTTATAGACTTTAGAATCAATTAGATTCGGATTAGAGATTTTTCAGATTTTTTACCTATACGTAGGTACAAAATTGAGCTAGTTCTGGGTTCCACAAGGACGGAAGATTATTTTTCGAAGCCCCAATACGGTAATGGGTTTGATGGGTATCTGGTATAGCAACCATGCTTATCAGAGTACGGGTTGAAATTTATTCTTAATGGGTATGATGGTACCGTACGAGTTCAGATTACGGTAATGGGTATGATGGTTGTACCGTACGAGTTCTAGATAATGGGTCAGGTACAGGTCAGGTACACTTTGTAAATTTTTCAATTTTCGAAAATTACAAAGTTCCGATATAATTTCTAATCCGTTAAATAATGATTTATGATTCTAATGCCTATAACTAAGTATGAATCACCATATTTATGAATTAAAAACTTATCTGGACGTCGTGATTCAACTTGTCTCTTTTCTTCAAAGTCTAGGATTCTTCAACCATCTTCGATCCGCTCCGATCCTTCAAGACTCCGACACAAATCACGAAACTTGCCAACACAAAATCCTTAACAATCTCCCCCTTTGGCAATTTCGTGACAAAACACAAAAACTAACTAAAATTACATCATAAAAGAAAAACGAAGTTCAATGTCATCACCAAAACATCAAACTTCTCGCGTGTAATCCAAATACAATTTGAAGCTCAAAAATATATCAAAAACCTCTAAAACAGACTCTATGACTTAGACGCAACTAGGAGTCTTGAAGTCTTGATTTCCTGCAAAACAAAATTTTCAACAAATTTTCAAAGTTAATGTAATATCTCTTCTCCGTTCTTTTGTTCTTTTCTCCAACTTTCTTTGTTCATGTTCAAAATTACATCTCTCCTTCTCTCTCCTTAATCTCATAATGTCTCCCCCTTTGTATGTGCATCAAATGCCAAATATCTTCTTAGTCAGTACATGTTCTCCATTCTTCCCCTTTTTGTCAAAAATTGCTAAAAAAAAACACAAATAGAGAGAAACATATACTAGCAAAAAGAAAATAGTCATGTCATAGTTACAAACCTAAAAGTAAAAATAAAACATAGCCTTAGCAGAGAAAAGATAAAACATAGATAATGAAGCTCAAAAAGGTAAAATCACTCCGTGTCCTCCTCATCAAAAATTTTGCCTTGTTTTCTCAAAAATCCTTCAAAATTAGATTAATTTCATAAAAATTAAACGTTGTACTCCAAAAATTATTATGATGAAGATAAAATATTAAGTGATTTCAAAAGACATCAAAATATCAAAATTTGATATTAAAGATAATTTAATGTTTCAAAAAATCAAGATGCAAATTGATGAAAAATAATTTTTAGAAATTTGGCAAAATTGACACCAATTTGTCGCAACCCGTTCAAAATAGAGATTTAAGTAATAAACACCGGGGGTGGCTCTTTGAGCATCTTTTTCAATCTACCACCTTATAACGCCGAAAATTCTAAAATATTCACATATATTTTTTTCAACCTTTTCGGTTTTTCATATAATTACCCATGTGGTAGCTTCACACACGTCTTAGGACGGCCAGGGGTGTTAGCTCTTTCTTACATGTGGTGGTAGTTTTCACACTCCCTTTTAGGATGTAACTCTTTCCACATCTTTTTAATCATAGGAGTTTCTCCTTCTTTTTTTTTTTTTTTAAATATTCAAACTTCCCCTAAATTAGACAATCTCAGATTTGAAAATAATTTTGACGAACTTTAGTCGATTAGCAAATATCCATCAATTATATTCAACATTCACCACCAAGATGAATTAATTACCAGGAGATTAAAATTAATTTTAAAATTTTGATGAATGTATGTAAGAAGAAATCACATATTAAATTATCGTCAAAATAATAAAAAGTGGAGTAAAATCGATAATTAATATGAATTTAATTTAATTTGAATTGACTTTAAATACCGTTTAAGGCTCTTTAAAAAACCTTTAATCTCCCCAATATAATGATATTCAATCATCTCCTTTCTAAAATTTTTTTTTAATCAAACTCCCAATCACCTTTCCAAAATGATTTAAAACGAATGAATTCTAAGCACCAAAATTCGTCTAATCATATAATGCAATGAAAAAAAAATATGCACCAAGCATCAATCAAAGCATTACATAAAAGAAAACAAACTAAGACGAAAAGCAAGGAAAGATATCACCTTCTGGATCCAAACTTGTCGGATCTTTCGTTGGCTTTGCTTGTCAACGTTAGGTTTGAGTTGCTTTGATTTTGGATCAATCGTTGGTCGTTTCGTTGCTTGAAGCTTCGATTGATGTTGTCGTTGAGGCTTTGAATTAGAAATCCGGTTCCTTTGATGGTTCGGTTTTGAGATCCAATTCGGTTGTGGGTTCGGTCGAACTCGCCGTTGCTCCTTAAAAAACCGGTTCGAAAGAGGCACTCGACTCAAATTAATTTTCTTTTGATTCCGAGGGGGAAGCCGAGTAGTAGATGATTGCCGATTGAGGTTTCGATGTTGCCGATCGATTTTTCTTATCCTTATTCGGGCAACACTTTTTGATGTGTCCTTTGATGCCGCATCGGTGACACACCTTTTCCTTCGAATTTGTTGAGACATTAGATGTTGACGTTTGATCCTTCTCAACATAGGTTCGTTCGTATCCGAGGACCAACTTGTTTGTTTGACCTAAGCATATGATCCAATTTCTTCGATCCGGAAGAAAATTGTTGAATGTCGGACTTGAGTTGATGAATTTTCTTGGTCAACTCTTTGTTGGATTTGTGTGATTCCTCAAATTGATGTCCCAAAAATTCAACTTTGTTCTTAAAGGATTTGATCGTTAAATCCGCTTCATCTAGCTTCTTTTGGAGGATCGAATTATCTTTCAATATTGCTTCCTTTTCCTCTTCGAAAGCTTTCGTCATTGTTTTCAAATTTTTGTTCTCCTCTTCAATGTCAAGTAGACGCTTCCTAAGCCTTTTGTTATGCTTCGCAATCTTTTTAGATTCGACGAGGAGTTGATGATACGCTTCCGCTAAATCCTCATCGTTTGATTCCTCCTCACCGGAATCCAAGTCCACGTCTTCTTCCTTTGATGTTTTCAACGCAACCCCTGTACTTTTAGGAAAAAACTTGGAAGAAGATTGGTTAGTAGGAAAAGTCATCTCATAAGTTTGCAACGCACCTACTAACTCTTTGGCCATTAGATAACAATATATCTAGATCACTCTCTGATACCAATTGTGAGTTACGGGGAAGCCCCAAGGATCTATCTAGATCGTATCTAATCACCTGGAGGGGGGGTGAATAGGTGTAAAGGCCAAAAACCACAATTCTCGATGCTTTAAAAAGTAAATGCGGAAAATAAAAAGCACACCGAGATTTACGTGGGAAAACTCCAAACTCGGAGTAAAAAACCCACGGGACCAACACGCGAATAACAATCCACTAAAAGAAAAGATTACAAGGTGATTACCGAACTCCACGGACTCGACCTCTCTAACTCTCTTATGGATCTCCGCGCAATCCTCCGGGCTGTCCACGCCCTCACGTCCGAGTCCACGAACGCCTCCACTTCGAATCCACGAAGCTTCTATCACACCGAATCCACAACGCCACTCGAATCCACAAGCCAACGATCCGAATCCACGAACCGCCTTCAAACGCGCCGAATCCACGACGCCGTTCACGAGAGTATCATGAATATGGTGATCCTTCGCTTAGGAGTATCGTAGAAAACCGAAGAAGAAAACTCCAAGCGAATCGTAGATCAAATTGACATATAGTAAAGGAATTTCAATATCTCGATTTGACCTAAAAGAGGCTATTATGTAGAAAATAGGTTTTAGATCAATTCCTAACCTCTAGGATTTCTCAAACATGTATTTTCATGAAGTACCCAGAGTTAGAGAACCCTAACATCTTATTTATAGACTTTAAAATCAATTAGATTCGGATTAGAGATTTTTCAGATTTTTTACCTATCTGTACTGGTACAGGAATGAACTGGTTACCGGTTCCACAAGGACGGAAGATTATTTTTCGAAGCCCCATTCTAGGTAATAGGTTTGATGGGTGCAGTATAGCAACCATGCTTGTACCTAGTACGGAGTTTAAATACCGTGTAATGGGTATGATGTATGCCGTACGAGTTCATTTGTTACGGGTAATGGGTATGATGGCTGTGCCGTCTGAGTTCAAATTTATTCACATTATGATGGTTGTACCCGTATAGGTTCGAAATTTATTCACCGATATTGGGTCGGTGAGGTCGAATACGCTTTGTAAATTTTCCAATTTCCGAAAATTACAAAGTTTCGATATAATTTCTAATCCGTTAAATAATGATTTATGATTCTAATGCCTATAACTAAGTATGAATCACCATATTTATGAATTAAAAACTTACCTGGACGTCGTGATTCAACTTGTCTCTTTTCTTCGAAGTCTAGGATTCTTCAACCATCTTCGATCCGCTCCGATCCTTCAAGACTCCGACTCAAATCACGAAACTTGCCAACACAAAATCCTTAACAAGATAGAGAACAAATAATGCAATAGACGTAAAAATTAGTGCAAGATAGTTAAAAAGTACTACAACATAAGAAACAAGTAGTGCAATATAAATAAGAAATGGTACAAAACATATAATACCACTTAAAACAAGACATCCATCGAAGGGTTCAAATGTAAAAATAAGAATCTTCCTTCAAGCTATCTACGATTTTCTCAGCTTGGGCTATTAAAACTGTCATCATATTCTTACCTACTTGTTTCCTCCGATAAAAAAATAAAGCCATTTTTTTCTAGTTTCTTTACTAAGATATGTAATTGGTAAGCCTTTTAAAGGTCGAATGACGCTGTTTATCGTCTCGGCACAGTTGGGTGTGAGCATCGAATAATGTTATCAATGAAACAATAGGTAGTCTACCTATGCCGAGGGAGCTTAGACACATATTTCAACTATTCTGGATTTAAATCCTTCATCTTCTCCATTATCTCATTAAATTCAGCAATTTTATGAGTATGTGTTGCAATTCAAAATCTTCTTCAAGCTACGGTATTGTTTGGCGTGTGTAAGAGATTTGTAGACATATGGTACATGCAATAATCGTGAGCTGTATCCGAAAAAACATCACCTACAGCTTCTATAGGCCCCTTCCCTTCTGTCTATTACAAAAAAAAATAAATATGATGTTTGTTTCATGGACTTCATAGTTAGCAATGATTCCTTCCTATATCCGCTCGAGAAACCATTGCCAGAAAAATCGATTTTCACTCTCCACAACTGCCTATGCTAATGGAGATATACAATTATTTCCATCGCTATGTGTGTCACACCCCGGGGTCCTTTTCTGATAAAAAAACACAGCGGAATTTTTTTTTTTTTTTTGAAAACCTGACCCCCAGGGTATGCCAGATCCGCCACAAATACAGGGAGTCCATTGTTCACATAGACAGAGTCTTCTCTGTATTTGCACGACGTCGCACAAGTACAAGTACAAGTACAAGTACAAGTACAAACAGGATACAACCACCATAATGAATATACAACATTCATCCATTCCTACACCATTCACAACAGATTTACATTTAGAGTTTAAGCATAAATCCACGAAAACTTTTTTTATTTAAAACGCTACCACGAGGGGTAGAAAACCTTTTCATTTTACGAAATTCCATAAATCCTTTTATTCAATTACCAAAATTATATTTATCCAAGTAAAAAAAAACCAACTGAACCATACAACTAAGCTATATATATCAACAGAAGTAAACGGGTAGAAACTAAACCAATAACCTGGGTCGGAAGATCTATCGACCGCTACCAACGTGTCTCACGTCTCGTCCCAACACTCACCGCCTGCAATACCTGAAAAATGGTGAGGGAGGTGAGAACATGTAAACATGTCTCCCCTCCCAGTGGGTACCGCAAGCCGATGAAGGCGAGGAGTACTCACCGGATCAGGAAGAGGTAAACAACAATATGGTAAACAAATACAGATGCCGATACGAAGAAACTACAGTAGCTATAACAGATAAATGAGCAATAAATAAAACTGCTACTGTAAGGAATGCAAAGCTGAGTATGTCTCAAGGTAACCAAACTAAAACTGTACCCAATCTGGTGCCTGCTATATTGGTCCGCAGACCTCAAGCGTTGCCTGTCATTGATCTGCACCGACCTGATTCACCCGCCCCACAGGACGACCTATCCGGATAAGCACACCTCCAGTCGGTGGCCAAACCGACCCGGTGTCATGAATACCCCCAAGTGCTGTAACTAAATCATGCTGGTATGCTCAATACAAAAACCGGTTGAAGCCGGTACCTAGGCCGAAGCCAGAAACAAGGGCGTACAACGCCGAACCTCGATCAACCAGATCGAAACACATGACGAGAGAGTCGATGTGTTGCTTGGACCCAAAGTCCACAAAGTCCAACCGACCAGCAAGGTCACTGATACGAAGTAAGAGAACCGACCAACCAGGTCAACAGATACGGAATGCAACAACCGACCAACCAGGTCAACAGATATGCATATAGATAGAACTACTCTACTCCTACTCAGGATACTAAGTGTCACGCCCCGAGCCCGCCAATTCGGTCAGATTCGGGCGCGCCGACAGACCGCCGAACGAACAGAGTTTCCCCTGTACGTTCAAGGCGTCGCAATCCATACAATTACAAGAAGGTTCCAAACAGGAACAGATATTACAATCAGATTGCATAAGGAAGTATCATAAACATAAAACAGCTACTTGCTATTACAACCATTCAACCCATATTACAATATTACATTAGCTTTAAACTTTAAACCTCCTAATACAATCTAGTTATTACAATACGGTTTACAACTTTATTACAACATGTTCTTTTCACTTTCAGACCCCTAGTTAGCCGACTGGGGTACTTCTATCTCTGGTCTTCTGGTAGGGCGCTAACTACCGAGCTACGCCCTTGCCTCGCTCTGTACCTATACCCCCAAAACCACAACACGGGGGTGAGAACTATTGTCCATAGTTCTCGTGGGTACGGTCACCCAAGAGAAAAGCTCGACCAATAGGTCCAAGGAGGCACTGCAAATACGTTAGTCCAAAAACATATACAGATATATAATTTGCAACTAACATAAAAACCTGCCTCACAAATGCAGTATGCAAATTATTCTTTAGCTCTTAGCTTTTCTTTACTTTATTGCTATTCTTTACTTTAGCCGTTTCATTCTTAAACCCAGCTATTCATTAGGTTAGCTATTCTCATCCTTGCTCTTTACTTTTGGCACTTATGCTATTTAGCAAATACTTCTAAGGTCACTTGGCCTCAGCTCACTATGCCACCCGACTCGGTCTTGAGTCAATTGCTTGCGGATATTCCGCGCTCTGTCAGGCTCGAGGCGAAGGACGTCTCACATGCACCTCAGCCTTAGATTCTCTCGACTATAGGTCCACGCACAGGGTGAGAACTATCATCAACCCCCGGACCACAAGTCGCTCAATGGACCTACGGGCGAGGAGAACCACACGTACCCGCGTCCCCAATCTCATACTCATACCGGGCGAGGAGAACCACACGTACCCGAAGAGTCACTGCCAGGCGAGGAGAACCACACGTACCTGCAGTTGCCATTCACTTGCTCTGCTGCACTAGCAGCCGCTGCACTAGCATTCATTCCTAGGGATTAATCAATTTCACATAACTCAAGGGTTGGTCTTAACCCTATAGTGTCGACCTATCTAGGTCCATTGTTCTTTGCATCCTAGGTCCACTTGACACTAGGGTTCATTCTTTGTCACATAACCTAGGTTGACTTAACTCTAGGTTAAATGTCATTCCAACTCGACCTATGTTTACTCACACTAGGTCCATTATCATCTTTAACCAACCTATGTCCTTGACACTAGGTTCACCGTTCTCTACCTAGATCCACATGACTCTAGGTTGCTAGAACCTATGTTCATTACACTAGGTTAGATGTCATTTCCTAGGTCCATTGACACTAGGTTTACTATAACTTATGTTCTTTACACTAGCTTAGATGCCACTCGATCTATATGTGTATTTAGCCCATGACTCACATTCTTTATTTGGCATTCTTATATTTTGCTCTCTTATACTTGACATTCTTATGCTTGACACTCTTATGTCTACCAAAGCCTTTACATGCATGTTCTCGTAACGTTCTTTACTTAGTATTCTCGTTCTTTCGCATTCTTTGGCCACTAGGTTCTTTAAACACTAGGTTCATGCTCACTCGTTCACTAGCATTTCTATATTATGCTATTGTCATGTTCATCGAATGTTCACTATGCTAAGCATGCATTCTTTTACTCTTCTAGCATTATACTTTATGCTAGTATCATGCATTTCATTTGTTTACTTGCCTCTACTTAGCATTTTTACTTTACCTCACTAGCATGCATTTCTAATCATGCAGTATTGAACATGCGTCAATAAGAGTTAAATGACTCTTAGACATACAGGCGACCTAGTCGCTTCGTTAAACACAACCCACCTCAATTTGCACTCCGATTGCTCGTCGACACTTGCAATCGGCCGCCCGCGGCACTCTTGACCCGGCTCGGCTCGAACTCTTAAACGACCAACCAAACGGTCTCCGAATTGCAATCCGAGACTTTGTGCCGTTGCCCCACGCCTTTAAGTTGCCCCAGTTCTGTTTTCATGAATTTAGGGCTCCTATCTTGCGTGCTGCGGACATCTGGTATGAATATATTAAATAATTAATATCTTTGTACACGCTCGTCGAATCACCGAACCAAGCGCGCCAACGCGTTCGTTGCACCCCCAATTAGGTTTCCATGGGGTCAAATGAGATCAATCTCATCTATTTCTAAAAACCCCATTTTGGAGCCCTAGGTTTGCATCTATGCAATCCCACCGATTTGATCCCTAGAACAAGCAATAGAGAGCTTGTCTAACCTCTAGGAACTCATCTAAGAGCACTAGAACCATCCATAGGGTGCTTAGAGCAAACCCTAGAAATCCACCATTAGAGCACCTTGAAGAACACATGTTTTTCATGAGTTCCCAAGTCTCTACAAGGTTTAAAAGCTTGCAAGAAGATCAAAACTCTAGATCTAGGGTTTAGAAACCCTCTACTAGAAGATTTACCATGAGAGGAGCAAAGGCTTACCTCTACAAGAAGCCCTCTTGCACAAAGGAGAGGAAGAAGATGGCCCAAGGGACCTCCATCTTCATCTTCTTCATCATCTCCATCTTCTTCTTCTTCTTCTTCTTCTCTTTTCTTCTTCTCTTTTTCTTTCTCCTCTTCTTCCCCTCTTCGAACGAGAGAGAGAGAGAGAGAGAGAGAGTGAGAGAGAGAGAAAGAGAGTGTTTAATCCACTCTATACACTCATCTCATGCCAACTTTGCATATAAACCCCTCAACTTTTCATCTATTGCAACAACCTCAAACCGGGCATTTTCGGGCCGAGTCCTGGATCTCATGTATGGGGTCCGGACCCCAAGTGTCTTCACCGAGTCCCATCGCGCGTGGGATCCGGACCACCACTCGGATTCGGATCCCGTGGCGGACTTTCCGGGACTTAGCCAAATTTTTAGGCGACTTCGCGAGGGTGGACCGGTCCTGGCCTCCTGATCCGGATCCCGAGAGCAGGATTTTCAGGACTTAGCCATTTTTTCAGCTTTTTCACCGTTTCTTCTCCGTTTCAACTCACTTTTGACCCGTTCGACCTCCGATTCGTTTCAAATCAAACCGAGACTCTCCAAACATGATTTAGATCATGTCCACATCATTATCTCATCCGCGCAAGCGTCGGATTTAGCTCGTGGCCCAAGATAGCCTTTCGGGCTCCGTTCTTGCACCTAGTGCACCGAAAACACCCGAAAGCTTCCAAACTTCACGGGAACCATTCTTATGGCCTTCTAAGCCAACATACCTCGCGACTTCATAACTTTAGAAGTTCGGGGTGTTACACTAAGCATGCAAACAACGAGCAGAGTATAATGGAATAACATGGGTGCAAGGCTCAATATATACTATGCAATAGTAACAACAGAAGAGTAAGGGTAAGAAACCATCACCGAGTGTGCACCACTGTACCGACATCGGATCGAAGTACCCACCTGTAAGGATATCGTGTCTATCTCTTGACCGCAAAAGAATGTCAACCGGACCTAAGGAAGGTCCACCGGGTTAGTGTCTAACCCACCACTAATTACCACTAACTCGAAAACCAAACCCACGGAGGTCGGTTTCCCAAAACCGACTACCGTAACTCGTCGGAAGTCCCGAAGTCGCACCGGGACTCCGCCGGGACCCACGAATTGTCCCGGGACACGCCGACTCGTGTTACGAGTCACCCGCTGCCACAAAACACACCGATTTGGGTGTCTTGGCAGCAAACACAAGGAAACACAAACAAACAATTATCGTCGGATAATTGTTCGGATCTGGGTTCCCGGAAGTGTCTATTTCGACACCGGAACCCACCGTCGCTCACCAGTCATCTCCGAACTCTCGAAATGATGTGAGTGACCAGCCAACAAGGCTCATCGACTACACAATAGCTCACGAAGCACCGTCGGAATAAATCCAAACCGATCCCGCGTTCCGCAGACGGATTTCGCCGAGAAACGCGCCAAAAATCACTTTACGACTTTCGCAACGGCCTGAAGCCTTGGACAATCAGTCCAAAGGTCACCCGCTGCCTGTACACACTGCCCACAACGACCACAACAAACAAATTTGCATAGAAGTTCTCCCGATTACCGAAAATCACATTATTTTATGTGATTTCGGCGCTTTTATGGTCCGTCTACAAAAACCAGAAGTCATTCAGCCAAACCGAGAAGCCTGCTGATAGGTTTCAGCGTGCCGGAGGCCGTGCTCACCTTTCGGAGCACTGCCGACTACTGTGGAGAGCGCGGGAGCGACGTGAAAGTCTGCGAACAGCGCGCACAGCATGTAAAACATGCATATCTCACAAACCAGGAGCTTTTTGACCCTAAATGAGGTGAGCACTGTGATCGTCACTGACCAATGATCACCGTGCTCATCTCCAGAGGCATCGGAATAGCCTCGGGTCACCGAAAAACATGTGCGCAATCCGAACTAGCAGCCAAAAAGGCTCAAACGGAGCGACATCGCCGAAACAACGGATCGGGACCTTTCCGATAGAAACCAAGGTGAGCACGGTGATCAGCGATGAGTCCTGATCATCGTGCTCCCTTCCGTCGAGATCGGGGAGCCTCGGGAAGCACAGAACAGCAACCCAACAAAACGGAGGCCCTAATTCGGGCTTGGCCGGAGCAAGCTTGCCGGAGCAAGCTTGCTCCGGCCGGTTTTCGGTGGCACGGAGAGGTGCGCGCGGGCCGGGGAGTTCAGGGATGGCGGAGGAGGGTTGCCTGATGTCGGAGGGAGGCAGCAAGGGTGGCTCCTGGCGGCCGCTACGCGCGAGGCCGCAACAATGCGAGGAAGGCATGCACGGGTGCAGCGCGCGGCGCGGATGACGCGGCGGGAGGCGGGGGAGGTCGGCTGGAGCTCGGAGGATGCGGCGAAGCGGCTAGAGGCGACGGCGGTGCAAGGGGAACGGGGCAGGGCTACCTCGGCCGGGGCTAGCCAGTGCTGCGGTGGCGGATGGCGGCACGGCGGCGCTCGGGAGCTGCTCGGGGCGGCGGCGACGGACCACTTGCGGTCGGGGCGACGCCGGCAAGGAGCTGGGAGGCAAAGCAACCTCAGATCTTGTCTCAAACCCGAGAGGAAGGAAGATATAGAGGTGGAGAGGGAGGAGAAAAGGCTACAGCTATTGTTGGCCGGCCAGGGGGTGGCTCAGCGACGGCCGGGGGCGCGCTGCGAGGGCAGGTGAGGAAGGTGGAGGCGGCTGGGGAGGTCTCAGATGAGGGTGAGGGGCTAGGGTTAGGTTAAACATAAAGAAATCCTAGAAACACTAATATAGTAGCTGCTACAATTGCGCATAAGTCCCTCAAACCTTAGTATTTACTACTAGGTTCCTCACAGCGTGTGTAAAACGCGTGAATACCCCCCCACGTACGATCTCACGCAAAACGGTACATAAAATGTCGCGACTTTTGCAAAATTACCATTTTGCCATTGTCGACCACTCCTCGATCAACACGCAATATCCGCAGATCCGTTCATCAGATTTGCAAACGGATTGCACCAGTGTGATCAGCATGACGGAGACAACAAAAATACAATTTTGGTTTGCCTCGATCGATCACGGATTCACGATGAAACCCGTCCGCCCTCCAACTAACCCATAAATTACACATATACCAATGTGTAATCCAAAAACCATAATTTTGAATCCGAAATTGACTTACCTACTACATAGTAGGGACCCGAAACATCCTTCACCCTACTCCAGATCACAAGCACGAAGCACGAGGAGCTTTAAAATGCATGAATAGCAAAGAGCAGAAACCCTCTTTTCGATAAAGCTCATTTTTCTCAAAAACCGTGCATCAGATCTGAAATCCGTCAGTGCAATTAGTTCCAAAATAGCCGAACTGATCAAAACGAGCTATTGGACTGCTATGAACGGAGTCCGATACGCGCCAGAAGCCAACTCTACTCCGTGGCTTCTCCGAAAAATCGGAGTTACTATTCACTTAAGTGACAACTAATAATCGCGTATCTTCTCCATTCCAGCTCATTTTGTCCTGAAACTTAACAAGTGCTTATGTAAATAAAATACACACAGGAACACCGTCAACAGAGAGTCTAATTGCACTGCCAAAATCTCAGTCCTTACAATGTGTTGTAGTCAACAGAGCCCCTCCATACTTACAAGTTAGGAAAGTATCTGAAATGTCAGACAAAGAGTGTGCTTTAGTTTAAAATTGTGCAAAAATTATTTCTTTCATGACAAGTAGTGCTAGCTTGTACAAAATAGTGCAACTTTACAATACTCCAGTGTGACCTATTAGAATATTGGTGCAACTACATACCACATACTTCAACAAAGTAGTGGCAGTGTTTACAAATAGTGCAACTTAAAAATACATCAATGTGACATATTAGAATATTGGTACAACTTCATACTATCAAGTTCAACAAGCGGTATGTTGTTCTTCTAAAAAGTACGAATCGATGCCCCAAATGCCCAAAGGAATTGGTGGAACCGCCCTTCATCGTTGTATTCTAGCTATACACATGCATCTGCATCACCCATCTTCAGCTCTCGTATGTACGATGAAAATGCCACGAACGATCCTTCAAAATCTTCTTGGACCAACTAAAGGATAAGCTTCTGATAAAATATTTTTGCACAGTACATACACTAAATCTTGGCTTGTATCCTTTTCGGCATGTATTTATTGTTCGCCACCATTTGCTCCCAAATTACAAGAGTGATAAAATTCTAATCGCAATTCCTATGCATCATATTAATTTCCTATTGCTTGTCATAGTTATATTCTGAAACAAAATTCTTCACTCACCACTAATTAAGTCATGTTAAGTAAGGCACTTTGTTTTTTCTCAAAAAAAAAAAAAAAGTAAGGCACTTTGATTCGCCATGAGCAATCTTCTTTAATGCATCTCGTTGTTATTTTACTACCGCTACACTTTGTGGGAGCGTACTCAAAACCTTTTTTCATGTCATAGTTTTTGAGAGCTTTACTGAAGTCCGCTTGCAAATTGTAAATCTTGCCCTGATAGAAATCATTTGCATCTATGACGTATCCAACTGCTTCCAGCATAGCATGCATAGTTGATTCCTAGATCTTCCTCGAACTCTTCGTCACCAAATTCAATGCTTGAGACGTCTAATACTTCAAATTAGCCAAACGGGATAACATCCATGGCTTTGTATGTTTGATGATGCGGGATAGATGAGGATGCAACAATATGGAGGCTATAGTCGCAATCTATTTCATCTTTTAGATCATCGATACAAATATCACCATCATTTTGTCATGCCATCGATGATAATAGAATGACAGGATTTATAGCTCAGGTGTAAAGCAAATGGTGCAACTTGAATTATTTAATGAATCAAATTGTAAGATACCGAACTTCCGGAAATTATGAAGTTGCGGTGAGATGTAGTATACGGGATTCTCAGTTTAAAAATAAATAAAAATAAAAATAGTGTGAGACACTACTTTTTATTGGACTTAGAGAAGTAAAGTATAGGTCAAAAATGACCTGTGCTGAAATCGGAGCGAAAATAGAAAGTGGAATTTTACGTGTGAAACGGGACAGATAAATTAGCGGAAAATGCACAGTGTCAGAAAAATTATGAAACTGGGGGGTATGTCAGGATTGTCATTACAAGGGTAGATTTAAAGTTTCGTGCCATTCTGACACCCGAAAGATAAGAAATAAAAACCGAATGCTATCTGATAGCGATTACAGTTCGGTAGAGCTTTCAGTGACCAAACGGGGTCAAAACTGAAAGATTTAAATTTCTTCTGTTAAGTTATGTAAAAACGAACATAGCTGTCAAATTTGAGCTGAAACGGACATTCCGAAGGTGAGGCGAAGATCTCAAAGCTTCAGCTGAAAATTTTAAGTGAATAGTATGAATAGTGTTTGGGTGTTACTTAATTAAGAAGCAACAGCTTCTTCTCCTGCCTCCCAAACCGAGCACCCACACACCTCAACACACTCACACGCACACATGAGGAGAAAGAAAATCCTCCCTTTCTCTCTCTAAATATCTCTCTCATCTCTCTATATATTCCGCTCAAATTCGCGGTGTTGGCGGAGAACGATCCTGCGAACGCGTTGGAGGCGTCGGTTTGAGCTTTCGGGCGGCCGTTGGAGCGGCGTGCCTTCGACCCGGCGTTCACAATGGTGGTAAGCGTTTAGGTTTTGGTTTATATGCTCTAGGAATGAATTTATTGGAGCTCCTAGATGCTAATTAGAGGTTTATTGCTTAAATCATAGATTAATTAAATGATTTTGGCAATAGTAAATCTATAGGGTTTAGAAATGTAATTTTCGCTATTAGATGGGTTTGATCTAAATTGAACCTATGTAAACCTAATTGATAGGTAACGAAACACGCTGGCGAAGTCGGTTCGGCAATCCGTCGAGCCGTTGCGAAGATATTGAGGATTTAAGCCTTTAACGTAAAGTTGGTCGCAGCTTGCAGTGAAAGCTTTTAAAAATCGTGAAAATGGAATCGGGGGCTCGCGGCAGCAAACCGAAGACCTATAATTTTCGAGGCTGCGAAGCGGAGCACGGTTGAGGCATAGTTGCGAGATTGGGCCGAACCGGATACGAGTCTTGCGCGGGAGGCGATTGCAAGTGTCGACGAGCAATCGGAACGCTATAAAAGGTGGGGGTGTTGTCGGCAGTGCTCACATGTCTATTTGTGCATATATGTCCACAAATATGTAATATCGATCTAGTGTAATTGTCAAGTATATGATAGGGTTGAGATATTCTCTTTATTTGCATGTATTCTAGCTAGTGTAGCAAATTGAGCTGGACACTAGGAGAGAATACAGGAATAAAGGTGAATGATAATGTAGAAACCCTAATGTAAAGAACTTGTATGAGTGACAAGAACAAAGGACATTGACAATATAGATCGAGTGGCATCTAGGAGAAATGATAACCTAGGTTGAATGACATCTAGGAAAATGATAACCTAGATTGAGTGACATCTAGATGAATGAGAACCTAGATCGAGTGGCATCTAGTAGGATGATAATCTAGGTCGAGTGACATCTCGAGGAATGAGAACCTAGATTGAATGACATCTAGACAAATGAGAACCTAGATCGAGTGGCATCTAGTAAACAAGAACATTGACAAGAATCTGTCGAACTAGTGTGTAGATGTACACCGTGCATATTGGGCTAGCATTGACAGCTTTAAGAGATTGCACCGGAGGTACACCGTGCATATTGGGCTTGAAATGATAGCTTTGAGAGATTGCACCAGTGGTACACCGTGCATATTGGGCTAGCAATGATAGCTTTGAGAGATTGCACTTGTAGTTGACAGGGTATCCTCCTGAGTGAGGATTGGATCATACTCACGTGTCTGTTCAGAGCTTGTGGAGGTCGCTCCTCACAAGCGTGCACTCCGGAGTTGTCACATGATGGGCTAAAGTATTTGCCCATGGACTATAGTATCATCCCGTGAGACGGTCCCATCGGGAGGCGACTTAGGGCCCGATAATTGGGATTTCGAGTTGGTGAGTTATGGAACCCCGCGGGAGGAAGCTAAGGGCCCAACGGGTTAGCCAAGGGATTTGATAAAGTAAAGAACCTAGTTTCTTTTGAGCATAGTAGCATGGCAGTTTACTTTGTGTACTATATTGAGTATGCTTACTTGTTGTTTGGGCATAGTAGAATAGATGATATAGCCTGATTTACCGCTTTCCATATCTATCTATCTGTATATGCTTATGCCATATGGACCTAGTGGGGAGATCGGTGGAGTCGGCGGCCGAACCCACTGGGAACTAAGGAAGTTAGTTCTCACCCTACCCCTATTACGGGGTCTAGCGAGAGCGTCTTGCGCGAAGGACCGAGGTTGGGGCACGGCGCCACTTGTAGCGAACTTCCTTTATGCATTAGAGTACCCTCGTGTACATGTGAGCCATGATTGTATTATGAATAAGCAAGTGTATATTCAGTTGAGAGATGAAAAATGTATATTTATTGAGAGATGAAAAAGTGTATTCATTGAGAGTTAAAAGAAGGAAAGAAAAATGTAAATGTTATTGTGAATGTCGAAAGTGGATGTAATAGCTAGATGTTTCTCTCTTTATTTACTTGTATAGTATACTGGTATCTTGCTCTTACTTGTTGCACTGGTGGTGCTTCGTTTCTTGTCATGTATGCATATTGAATTCTTCCTGGGAAATTCTTGTACATGACTTGTTGTCGAGCCTTGGGCGGACAGGGGAGGTGCTGTCCGTTCGGCGTCTGTTTGACGTGCCCGGACCGGACCAAATTGGTAGCGGTCGCGGGGCGTGACAGAGAAGATGGTATCAGAGCAAGCTAAGAGCAAGTAAAGAGAGAGTCTAGGATTGACCTAGGAGCCCCTAGGACGGTGAACCTTAAGGCTAATAGGTGCGTGAGTGGAACGTGAACCTATTGCGGTGGCGGAAGTTGAATCGATTGGGTTAAATATTGAAACCTCTAAAATGGATGTTAGAGGTAGACTCAAGATGTGGTTTATTCTCGACCAAGTGTGTTCCTGTTGGGCGTACGACAACATGAAACCGAGGGACAAGAATAAACGCTCTTGCATGACTTTCGCCCGATTTGTGTCAAGTCGATTTTAGTTGTTATGTGCTTGACCTAGAGGGTCGAGACTGGTCGTGTTGTCGCGGTTCGAGGGACGATGGCACCGCGTAGGCGATCTTTGTTTAGATCGGCGCGGGAGGGGACAAGTGATGTCCCTGAGCATTTCGGTGTGCGAGCGGAGACTTGGAAATTCGCGAACGGTTGGCCACACTCGTAGAAGTGATGAGGCCACGGGTTGAGTTGGTGCAACGACAGCAAGAGAGCATGCGCAGAGGATGCGGATCCTTGTATCAGGGAGTGTTGGATCGACTCCGTGGAGACTCTCTTTGAGGGTCTATGTGCGGTGTAGCGGGACAGGGTACACCTAGCCGTACGTTGTTTGAAACAATCGGCGCGTGTGGTGGAAAGGCATCAAGTGGATTTGATCGCCTAGTATGCCTTTTGTAACTTGGGATGAGTTTCGGGGATTGATATTCTCTACCCAATTCCCCGATAGTGTAGAAAGAAAGCTTCAGGAGAGGAGTGGAGGACTAAGGTCTTTACCTTCTTCCTCCAGTGGAGAAGCTTTTAGAGTTAAGCTCTCGAGCTTGCTAATGGCATACATCTAGAGTTTTGCTATTCAGACTCCAGAATGGTTTGAGATGACTAAACCTTAGCGTTGGTGACGACCTTCTCCTCTCTGGGACAACTTGTGGGCGTGCAGCCTTTGGCACGGTCTGGAGAGCGAGATGAGATGGTCATGTAACCGGAGAGTTCACGGTGAGCGCCAGGTGGGTATGGATGTGCGACTCAGGTTGAATAACCTGCTGCTGCTGGTGAGGACCTAACAAGTATGATTTCGCTAGGGCAAGCGTATGCTTTTGCATAGTTGTAAGTCGATGCATTGCATGCATTCATTAAGTGGTCTGTTGCTACTATTGATACATCATTATAGTAGGGACCCAGTGACGGGTAAGTGGAGACACCCGGGCATACTTGCATTGAGGAAAGCGTGGCACCTGCTGGAGCAGGTAGAGAGCCAAGTGGCACTAGCAAATGGCTAGTAGTGATTCTTGGGCAAGAGATGGGACTCGTGGTAGAGACGAAGTAGTGCGGCGACTCTTAAGGCAATGAATAGTGGATTGCGAGAGTTGAGCCGTGATACTTGTGGATGCCTGAGCAATCCGAGTGTTTCGGATGTAGTTTCGATGGACCGAACGGTGGAAGTAGAACCACTGTTGAGAGTGTAATCGGTTAGTTGTCGAGTACGGGCATGTGAGGCCTAGCGATACCTCAACTTGAGGTAAGTGGGTAGTGCTCACGTGGTCGGCGTGCATAGGTAAAGTGGCCTAATGCTTGACGTAGTTCGAACCACTATTGCGGAAATAGTTGGTTAGCGCCAGATTTGGCCTGTGGGCCTAGTGGTACCTCAATGTGGGGTTAGAAAAGGTGCTTAATAGAGAGTGCACGAGGGCAATCTTGCCCAAAGCCAAGACTTGGCGTAGAGCGCCCGAGTACAGGTACTCATGGAGTGCGGTTTCGATTCAGCCGTGATAGTGAGTTGGCAGTAGCACTTTAGCATTGCTGAGTGCGAAGCGGGCCATGGATCACTTGTAGTGCTGGTGGCTCGCATTTGGTGCTTAGGAGCCGATAGAGTGTGTAGCTCTGTAGAGCATGTCGTATAGGACGACGTTGGCGGGTAGTGCTTGGGGACGACCCGTGCCTGGACCATTTGTGGATTTGTGGAGCACAGGCCCATTGGGCGGCGCGATCGGTATTAGAGACAGGCGACCGGTACCTACGGGTAGGGCGAGTTTTGGTCGGGACGGTAGTCCGAGCTTAGACCCGGAACGTGGAATGCCACGTGTTGGATCATGAGATTGAGGTTACACCAGTGTACACCGACCCAACCCGAGGATCTATAGTGGTTTGGGGTCTTGTTTACTCCGGTTGGAGTTTGTGCGAATTCCTAAATGAGAATTTCGCCAGTGATGATTGGGTCTACGCCGGTGAGCGAGAGACGCTAGGCGTAGTTGAGAGACGGGTTTAGGCGGTAGACCTACGTAGAGTTGGTGGCCTTTGGCTCACCTATGGAAACGAGGATCGGTGCGGCCGGTAACTCTATTAATGAGTTTGGCTTGGATTATGAACGGAGCGTTCGTGCGGGCTCGTTGTGAGAGCAATTGGGTATTGGCAGTGGCAACTGAAGAAGAAAGTAAAGTGGTCTCTAGCAGACACTTGAATATGGAAGCCACGTGAGAGAGTTGGAGTTGATGCTCTCAGGTGAGTTGGAGCTTAAGGATAGTGCTCTCAAGTGGAGTGAGATTTGAGATGTGCTGACGTGCGCCATCATGTAGTAGAGCAAGATTCGGTTGTGGTTGTAGCACTCGCCATGGGTCGATGCAATAGTGATATTGCTTCTAAGCAATGCCGGTGATCGAATCAGAGTGTATTCCCTGAACGAAGGATGAATGCGGGGAAGAGTTGTATCAGACTCTTGGATAGCCAGAGTGGTAAAGCGCCACTTTGTGGACGCTCGAGTAATTCAAGAAGGTCTACCGGTGTGCATTGTGTAGTGGTGGTGGCTCGTCCAACTAGTTGACGCATTCCTACTAGATCCACACTACGAGAATAGCGGGTAGTTCCGGTCTCACAGGAAGCGGTTCGGCCTTGGTGTATCTGTCTGCGAGTGGTATTGGGGCGTGTAGAGTCGTTGAGTATTGACTTGCGCTTCCACAGAGACTCGCGGGAATGGTAATGCACTTTCAGTGTTTTGCTTGACTGGTGTGAGTGAATCTGATCTCACATCTTTCGTAGTGGGCCTTTGGACGATTCCGATGAGTAAAAGGCCACTCCGAGATGGAAAAGTGCATTGGAATCCCCGATTGCTCGATAAATCGAGTTAGAGTAAAAATTGGGTTGAAGTGAGTTAGTTTCGGGGACGAAACTCCTTTTAAGGAGGGGAGAATGTAAGATCTAGAACTTAGGAAATTATGAAGTTGCGGTGAGATGTAGTATACGGGATTCTCAGTTTAAAAATAAATAAAAATAAAAATAGTGTGAGACACTACTTTTTATTGGACTTAGAGAAGTAAAGTATAGGTCAAAAATGACCTGTGCTGAAATCGGAGCGAAAATAGAAGACTGGAATTTTCTGTGTGAAACGGGACAGATAAATTAGCGGAAAATGCACAGTGTCAGAAAATTATGAAAACTGGGGGGTATGTCAGGATTGTCATTACAAGGGTAGATTTAAAGTTTCGTGCCATTCTGACACCCGAAAGATGAGAAATAAAATTCGAATGCTATCTGATAGCGATTACAGTTCGGTACAACTTTCAGTGACCAAATGGGGTCGAAACTGAAAGATTTAAATTTCTTCTGTTAAGTTATGTAAAAACGAACATAACTGTCAAATTTGAGCTCAATCGGACATTCCGAAGGACAGGCGAAGATCTCAAAGCTTCAGCTGAAAATTTTAAGTGAATAGTATGAATAGTGTTTGGGTGTTACTTAATTAAGAAGCAACAGCTTCTTCTCCTGCCTCCCAAACCGAGCACCCACACACCTCAACACACTCACACGCACACATGAGGAGAAAGAAAATCCTCCCTTTCTCTCTCTAAATATCTCTCTCATCTCTCTATATATTCCGCTCAAATTCGCGGTGTTGGCGGAGAACGATCCTGCGAACGCGTTGGAGGCGTCGGTTTGAGCTTTCGGGCGGCCGTTGGAGCGGCGTGCCTTCGACCCGGCGTTCACAATGGTGGTAAGCGTTTAGGTTTTGGTTTATATGCTCTAGGAATGAATTTATTGGAGCTCCTAGATGCTAATTAGAGGTTTATTGCTTAAATCATAGATTAATTAAATGATTTTGGCAATAGTAAATCTATAGGGTTTAGAAATGTAATTTTCGCTATTAGATGGGTTTGATCTAAATTGAACCTATGTAAACCTAATTGATAGGTAACGAAACACGCTGGCGAAGTCGGTTCGGCAATCCGTCGAGCCGTTGCGAAGATATTGAGGATTTAAGCCTTTAACGTAAAGTTGGTCGCAGCTTGCAGCGAAAGCTTCCAAAAATCGTGAAAATGGAATCGGGGGCTCGTGGCAGCAAACCGAAGACCTATAATTTTCGGGGCTGCGAAGCGGA
Source organism: Aechmea fasciata (assembly GCA_025177825.1). NCBI lineage: Eukaryota > Viridiplantae > Streptophyta > Magnoliopsida > Poales > Bromeliaceae > Aechmea > Aechmea fasciata. Next base: position 13,528,811 of record CM045932.1, read on the forward strand.
GCACGGTTGAGGCATAGTTGCGAGATTGGGCCGAACCGGATACCGAGTGCCGCGGGAGGCCGATTGCAAGTGTCGACGAGCAATCGGAACGCTATAAAAGGTGGGGGGTGTTGTCCGAAGTAGCTGGGCTACTCCCTATGTCTATTTGTGCATATATGTCCACAAATATGTAATATCGATCTAGTGTAATTGTCAAGTATATGATAGGGTTGAGATATTCGTTTTATATGCATGTATTCTAGCTAGTGTAGCAAATTGAGTTGGACACTAGGATAGAATACAGGAATAAAGGTGAATGATAATGTAGAAACCCTAATGTAAAGAACTTGTATGAGTGACAAGAACAAAGGACATTGACAATATAGATCGAGTGGCATCTAGGAGAAATGATAACCTAGGTTGAATGACATCTAGGAAAATGATAACCTAGATTGAGTGACATCTAGATGAATGAGAACCTAGATCGAGTGGCATCTAGTAGGATGATAATCTAGGTCGAGTGACATCTCGAGGAATGAGAACCTAGATTGAATGACATCTAGACAAATGAGAACCTAGATCGAGTGGCATCTAGTAAACAAGAACATTGAACATTGACAAGAATCGTCGAACTAGTGTGTAGATGTACACCGTGCATATTGGGCTAGCATTGACGACTTTAAGAGATTGCAGGAGGTACAGGTGCATATTGGGCTTGAAATGATAGCTTTGAGAGATTGCACCGGTGGTACACCGTGCATATTGGGCTAGCAATGATAGCTTTGAGAGATTGCACTTGTAGTTGACGGGGTATCCTCGAGGGAGGATTGGATCATACTCACGTGTCATTCGGAGCTTGTGGAGGTCGCTCACTCACAAGCGTGCACTCCGGAGTTGTCACATGATGGGCTAAAGTATTTGCCCATGGACTAAAGTATCTGTCCAGCAGACGGTCCCATCGGGAGGCAGCTTAGGGCCCGATAATTGGGATTTCGAGTTGGTGAGTTATGGAACCCCGCGGGAGGAAGCTAAGGGCCCAACGGGTTAGCCAAGGGATTTGATAAAGTAAAGAACCTAGTTTCTTTTGAGCATAGTAGCATGGCAGTTTACTTTGTGTACTATATTGAGCATGCTTACTTGTTGTTTGGGCATAGTAGAATAGATGATATAGCCTGATTTACCGCTTTCCATATCTATCTATCTGTATATGCTTATGCCATATGGACCTAGTGGGGAGATCGGTGGAGTCGGCGGCCGAACCCACTGGGAACTAAGGAAGTTAGTTCTCACCCTACCACTATTACAGGGTCTAGCGAGAGCGTACTGGCAGAGGACCGAGTTTGGGGCACATCGCCCTTGGAGCTAGCAGCTTCCTTTATGCATTAGAGTACCCTCGTGTACATGTGAGCCATGATTGTATTATGAATAAGCAAGTGTATATTCAGTTGAGAGATGAAAAATGTATATTTATTGAGAGATGAAAAAGTGTATTCATTGAGAGTTAAAAGAAGGAAAGAAAAATGTAAATGTTATTGTGAATGTCGAAAGTGGATGTAATAGCTAGATGTTTCTCTCTTTATTTACTTGTATAGTATACTGGTATCTTGCTCTTACTTGTTGCACTGGTGGTGCTTCGTTTCTTGTCATGTATGCATATTGAATTCTTCCTGGGAAATTCTTGTACATGACTTGTTGTCGAGCCTTGGGCGGACAGGGGAGGTGTTGTCCGTTCGGCGTCTGTTTGACGTGCCCGGACCGGACCAAATTGGTAGCGGTCGCGGGGCGTGACACAAATAAATCGATATTGTACAATTTGTCGTATGAACAAAGTATTATAAATTATAATAGTTTAAAAAGTTTAGAAAATGTACAACATACGATCCAACTAGGTCAACATTTGATAGGTTAGGTGAACATACATCTGCGGACCGTCTACTTATCAATGTTTCCAGTCGTTCATCGATAAGCGCCTCATCTATTTCGTCTGGCTCATATATAGGAACCTCACTCTCATTGCTAATCCTCACATTTATTAGAAATGTATGGCTTTTATACGGTTTTGATATGTTTCAGATATTGTCGTCTTCTATAATATCGATAAGATTATATATTTCTAACATAACTAAGCTTAGTTTGGATGTTACAAGCATCATATTTAATTTTTAATAATTTAAATATAAATTTTTTATATAAGACTGACTTTTGACAACAAAAAATTCCTCCGTTTTGAAAGCATGAGTATTTTATTTTTCTCAACATTTGGCTAACATTAGTCATTTAAATTAATAGAATATACATCTTTAAAAATTTTAAAGTTAGATAGTAAATACAAATGTTTAAAAATTTAAAGGACTATTTTGCAAAGGGACAATAGTTCACATAATTGTGGTACATTTTTACCTTTCTAAATAGGAAAGTTGAAATTTTTCAATAGGAGACGCAACGAAGAACCATAAATTTTTGAAGAGAACTGTTAATTAAAATTTTGAGTCATTAGCATCTGATGTTAAAAATAAAATAAAATTCCGCTGTAAAGGTTTTATTTTATTTTATTTTTTGAAAAAAATAGTGCTTCTAGTTCAGAAAACTTTTTTTTTTTTTTTGAAAAAAACGTGCTTCTAGTTCAAAGAACTTCAAGAGAAACAAACTACTTATTGCATGAAAATTATACCAAAATATTTTTTTTCTGCATATCATCAAGGGTTAAGGACGTGGATTTTGATCTTTTTTTTTTTTCATCCATGTCCTTTTTTATTGGCCAATTTGCATAAAAAATCTAATTATTTTGGGCTTTAGCAAAATCGGGCCACCTTTTTCAGCAAACTGACCAAAATACCCTCATACCTTTTTCTCTCTCCTCTTTTTTTCTCTAGTTTTTTTTTTCTTTTTTTTCCTAGAGAGTGGCGGAGACAGAAGCGGAGGCGGAGGTTGAGGCGAAGGTCGCCTGCTTCGATTTTGTCCGGCGCATCCTTACTCTCGCCCGCACCCCCCCACCCCCTCTCCACCTTCCTCGCCTCTGACACTGCCGAGGCCGCGCTGCTTTTTTTTCTTCTCCGACCCTCCTCCACCGCCTCCAACAACGACAACTATCTCACCCTCTCTCACCTTTCTCACCATTTCCTTCTCCCTCTTCCTTCACCTTTTTTGCCGTCTCCGACGATGACACTACTCCGCCGACATCGGCGTCGCAGAGGATTTTTTTTCCCTCTCCGACTCTCCTCCACTGTCTCCGACGACGACGCCTACTCTCACCCTTCCCCACCATTCTCGTCCGCTCCCTACCCCTCATCCTCTGCCGCTCCGACCACGACGCACCTTCGCCGACGCCGACATCATGGAGGTCCCTTCGGCACTGCAGCCTCAGAGCGGGGGTCCTTAGCGGTGGCGTCGCCGGCGCCATGACTGTTGGCAGAGAAGGGTGACAAAAAAAAAACTATAGAAGAAACAAGAAAAGAAAATAAATAAAAATTATAGAAAAAGAAGGATGAAGATGAAATTGTATCGTTAACTACAAAAAAAAATTATAAGTTGCATTAATTAAGATGTAATTGCAGCTTTAAAATGAAAATTACACTCTTTAAATAAAAATTACAGTCTTTGGGAGATATTTATACTGTTTCTCCTCTTATTGTACTCTTTCGGATGTAAACTGCGTTCATTAAGATAAAAGTTACACTCTTTAAACGAGAGTTGCACTCTTTGAGAGATATTTACACTATTTCTCCTCTTATTGCACACTTTGAGATGTAAACTGCACCCCTTTAAGAGTTATTTATACTGTTTCTCCTTTTGTTGCACTGTTTCTCCTCTTGTTGCACTATTTCTTCTCTTAAAAGGTGCAGTTTAAGATAAAAACAGTGTAACAAGAAAAGAAATAGTGCAACAAGAGGAGAAACAGTGCAACAAGAGGAGAAACGGTATAAATACCTCTTGAAGGGTACGATTTATATCTCAAAGAGTGTAAGAAAAAAAAATAGTTTAAATATCTCTCAAATAATGCAACTTTCGTTTAAAAAGTGTAACTTTAATCTTAGTGGATAAATTTATATTTGAAAGAATGCAATATGAGAAAAAATAGTGTAAATATCTTCTAAAGAGTGTAATTTTCGTTTAAAGAGTGTAATTTTTATCTTAAAGCCGCAGTTTACATCTTAGGTAGTACAACTTATAATTTTTTTTTCCAGTTAACGATGCAATTTCATCTCCATCATTCTTTTTCTATAATTTTTTATCTTTATTTTTTATTTATTTTTTTTTCTATAATTTTTTTTTGTCACCCCTTTTTGCCAACGGCCACGGCGCCGGTGACGACGCCGCTAAGGACCTCCCGCTCCGAGACTGCAGCACCGAAGTGACCTTCAGGGTGTTGGCGCCAGCATTGGCGTCAGCGCCGGCGAAGATGCGTCATCGTCGGAGGCGGCAAAGGAGGAGAGAGATGGAGAGGACGAGAAGGACGGGGAAGGACGAGAGAGGCGTCGTCGTCGGAGACGGTGGAGGATAGTCAGAGAGGGGAAAAAAAAAGAAGTCGCAGCACGACCTCGGCGGGGTCGGAGGCGAGGAAGATGGGGATGTGCAGGCGAGGGTAAAGATGTGCCGGACAAAATCGAAGCAGATCGCCTTCGCTGTCTTCGCCGCTCTCTGAGAAGAAAAAGAAAAAAGAACGAGGAAACAAAAAAGAGAGAGAAAAAAGTTTAAGAGTATTTTGGTCAGTTTGCTGAAAAAGCGAACCGAATCTGTAAAAACGAAAAATGTGGCCCGATTTTACAAAAGCCCAAAATAAGTGAATTTGTTATGCAAATTAGCCTTTTTTATTTATCTAAAAGAATTATTTTTTACTTGTAAGATACAAGTACAATAAAAATGTAAATTTATTGTTATGGAATTCTCAAACTGGAACAACTGACCTGTAAAAAGAACAGCAGGCAGAGATGGCTAGCAGGGGGGAATTTAATAAACCCAAGAGTGTTTGAAATTTAAATAGGAGAGACTGAGATTCTCATTTTCCTTGTTCTAGAAGATTTATATATTGTATCAGAAAGAAAAGATGCCACCGAAAACAAGAAAGTTAAAAAAAGATAGGATACAATGCATATTACAGACTTCCGTAGTCTTCGAAAATTACATAATCCTAGTTAACAATAGTTATAACAGATGCTATTCCTTTGGAGCAGGCATTAACCGAAGCCTATCATCTGAAGGGGCTTTCGAGCCTCCCCTTTCCTCAGAGAGGAGTGACTGTAGATCGCTCCCATTTGCCAGGCTGTTGAACTCGACTGACTTGGAAGGAAGGGCTGGGTAGCGACGCTGACAAAGGGTCATAAGCCTCTTCACGGACTGCAGGTACTTGCGGGTGGTTTCGTCATTCATGATGTGGGCCACACTGTTGGTGTAGATCTTCTCACGGGCTGAGCGCTCGTGGATACCAACCATAGTGACACCAATTGGCCAGGGCGCGTTCCCGATGGCCATCTTGATGTATTGGTCCATCGCGGCAAGGTAATCCCGTTTCATGCAACATTCCACCACCACGAGCAGTGCTTGGCGGATGTCATCTGGGAGAACCTGGATTATGAAAATGCTGTATTATTAGTAGGTGGCACGATAACAGAACAAGATTCATGATTCAGGAACAAGTTAATCAGAACCATTTAGCAAATGCAACTTGTCAACACTAATACTTCATCCCGTGATTATAGGGGGGCTAGGTAAGAAAATATATACACTTATACATAGTTTAATAAAAGAATATCATTAACTCGTGATTCCATTCCAGCGGAAATAACTGAGTTACAATATAGTAATTGTCTACAAGAAAATCACATTCAAGGAAACACAGCATACTGATGGCAAGAAACATTTTCATGCAATTTCGACAGGAAAATTACACAATAGATCAACAGAACTTATGGTCGAATTCCATTTATGTCAGTGAACTTCAATTTATTGCAATCAAGGCGGCGAACTTCAATTTCTGTTTCGATCAGATAGCTTTGAAATTTTGACTAATTTTTCTAGTAAGGTAATAATGTGGCAGTTAATTCAATACTAAGGGAAAAAAAATGACACGGTAAGGAGTGCTAGTCATTTCAACATATATGATCTCAAAATAACTATTATTCAACTTTTACATCATTTTGAAGAGATGATTTGACAACTGAATTAGCAATTACATAATCTCCAAGAGAAAGACTAACAAGTCATGTCATCTCTAGAAGATGGTGTGGTAACTGAACTAAAATAACTTTGCCATTATGTTTGGACAATTATGCAGAGTTTGACATCAAAGTAATCTAATTGAAATACAAATTAAAGTGTGGTGCCTTAATTGAAACAAATTAAAGTTCAGTGACTCGAATAAAATTCTACTTGTAGTTCAGTGGACGATGGCAAAATTTACCCAATTCCAAGCCATTAGAAACTAAAATTTTACTATCATTATTTAAATGAACTAGCAAACACGACATCAATAATGCTACTGCAGCTTAACTAATTTTCAATGCAAATTATATATTACCATTCTACCAAGCTAAAATCAGAAAACTTCTTTACCAATTTTGGTTTCAAGATTAACCGCCTACTGCAGGTGATGATTGATGAATCAGATCATCTGACAACCTTCCGTGCAGAATTAAGTGTTGTTGACAGTTGCCAGTGGAACCCATGAAACACCATCAAACCAGCAGTATGATACAATAGATACAGAACTACATAAGAGTCATCAGTCAAGACCAAAAATTTCATGCGACACCTTCACACGAGTATTCATAACATTCCATTCTCCAAGCAAAAGCCAAACCACTAAAAACATTTGACGACAGCAGCAAGAAATTCATCCCTCCTTATAAAAGTGTAATCCCTTTAAGCATATATAGTGAAAAAACTCAACCAAGTATATTTGACATTCCAAACTTGAGATGCCAGGAAGAGCAAAAAGCATCCAAAAGGAAGTATCATACTTGATATTAAAACATGCTCTCAGAAAATTCAATGGTGATGTTCACAAACAACATATCAGCAGTAGGTATGACGAGTCACACTTTCCCAATGATATTCCAAGCAAATTTAAATGATAACAGATACCTTATCTTAGATCCCATATATAATATTTGCAAACATTGTGATTTTCAAATTGCTACATGTGCTTGTTTACTGGAATAAGTAAGGAACTCCGAACACGGATCACCTAATACACAAACAATTCGTGCTGAATGCTTGATAGTAATATCTGATATTTTAAAATGTTAGAAACATACCCAGGTACCAAGTGATGCTTGAAGGATACATGAGGATACTTGCAGATAGGGGATGGAGATTTCTTCGGTCTAATTTGGAAAAGAGTCATTCTTAAGTGGCCTCAGGTCCAAAAACTTGTTATAAATTATCTAATTATGCTTTTGGACGACACTTGCATGATGGACCCATGGTTAATAAAACTCAAGATTAAAGTTCATCTGGTTAATTCCTTTCTTGATGAACAAAGTCAACTACATTTATATTTTGCGCATGTTAGCGAGTTTATTATTTTTGTTATCTAATCATCTAAACTATCATAAATATTTATTGTCATAAGAAATAATATGTATTAATATATTATGAATATTATTATCATAAGAAATACTATGTAGTAAGAACAACTTTTACTGGGATATCCTCCAAGAACCATATTCTAAAGCTTTCAGAATTTGTTGTATCGCCATATCAGTATTGTGTTGTATTTGTATCTCTGTACTCATGTATGTGCAACATATGCAAGAACAACATAAATTGTGTTTTATATGTAGAAAATTAGGCCGCAAATGTAACAGCCAATACCTGTATAAATTTGAACAAACAACCTATTCTTACAGCCAGAACCCCTGGTGCTGACAACTAAGCAAGAACCTCTCGGACCACATGACACATTCTTTTTGCCAACACTTTCTAAGAACTACAATTATATATAAGTAGTTGAAACCTGCCATTGATTTTGACGAGAGGATCATTTAAAGATTACATGATATGTCTGTTTCCATTAGGATTTATAAAGGAGCAGTTAAAAAACCAGCTGTGCAAATTTAAAATTTGAAAAAGAAAGGATATTAACAAAAAGAAAAAATTGCTACTCTTATCTTTCCACACAATACGGCCGCATTTTGTCCTTATTAGGCACTAATGAAAGAAAACAGAAGCTCATGACATAAATAAGGGGTACTCATATTAGTTTCATTGAGGAATAAGAAGATATAATATAAGTTTAAATTATCGGAGTTGGAATGCATTTTCTGTCTTGCACCAATTTGATTAAAAAAGAAATACAACTAGTTATTCCTGTTGTTTTCATACAATACAAAAATAGTATACCAATTCTTTCCGTAGTATCAGTGAATTGTTGGAAAAATCTCTCTACTCTTTTAGTAAAATTATATCCTTTTGAAAATATTTTGAAAAGCAAGTTTAAACAACTGGTTAGAAATACATACAAGAATCAACAATCAAATATTACAAAGATGCAAAAGATCAAATGAGGCTTGAGAGTCGAGACGTGCTATGCACCGTCCTAAAAGCGAGATTGCCCCTCCACATGTTGTGGTGCAATTCGAACCAAACCGGCTTTTATTAGGGTATGTTAGTATTCATTTATTTAATTTTTAAATACTAACATGAATCATCCGGAAACCTTTTTCAATATCTCAGTTTTCCTCTCTTATAAATCGGTTCATTTAGATTGACATCACAGCTATAACCAAAATAAAAACTTGATTTGATTCAACCAAACAACCGACCGAAAGGATCACATCTAAATAGGCCTTTTAAACAAATATAAGTGCTGTGTACCACACCATAAAGAAAACAGGCTATGTCCGTACCTTTTTCCTGCAGAACTTGAACAGGGGATTCAGGTAGCGGGCGCACTGCTTGAAAGTGGCGACCATGGACTTCCCCCTCGCCGTCCTCTTTTCGGCGTCGGGCGTCTCATCGAGCTCCTGATTCCACTCATTGAGCAGCCTCTTGAAGAACACCAAGATCTTATCCTCATCGCACAGATCCTCGAACTTGGCCTTCATCCGTTTCAAGTCCTTATCGGCATCCACGCCGGACGAACCCCCGTCCCCGCTTAAATTCTTGTCGGCGTCCCCATCGGCGGCGTCGTCCTCGAGCCCGTCGTCCTCCCTCTTGCTCTTGACGAAGCCGGACTTGTGGCGCTTGCGGAGCTCGGAGATGTCGCGGAGGAAGTCGTTGGCCTGGCCCTCGATCATGTCGCTGTCGACCTCGAAGATGCCGGACTTGAGGGTGAGCTTGAGGCGGTCGAGGCGGGCGGCGTCGTCCTCGCCGAAGAGGGTGATGGGCTGCTTCAGCAGTCGGAGGCGGCGGATGACCTCGTGGCGGGGGAGGACGAGGTCGTCGATGCGCTGCTCGTCGGTCAGGGTTTCGGCGGGCTTCTTGGAGGAGGAGGAGGAGGAGAGGGCGAGGGGCAGAGAGGAGGTGGGGTCGTTAGGGTTAGGGTTCGCGGCGGCGGAGGAGGAGGAGGAGGATGAGGAGGGGTTAAGGGAGGGAGCGGAGGAGGAGGAGGAGGAGGAGGAGGAGGGATGGGAGCGGAGGGATTTGGAGAGGAGGTGGCGGTGCTCGTCGTCGCGGAGCTTCTGGAGCTTCTTCTGCTCGATCTCGGAGCGGCGTAGGAGCTTCTTGCCGCCGAAGTCGGCCTCCAGGCTCTGCCGCTTCCGCTGAAGCTCGCGCTTCAGCAGATCCATCCTGTTGGTTTCGACTTTCGACTTTCGATTCGACGCCCCCCAAAAATCGTATTAAGAAAAGAGGGGTAGGGGTTGCGGGGGACGGGGTAGGGAATATCTGTGTATCTATCTATCTATCTATCTGAAGTTTATACAAGAGGGAGGGGGGAAGAGATCGGCTGGCTTCTGATCAGATTTTACTACTAGCGGGTGTAAGGCGTCGGATTCGGGGCAGGTTTTTAAAAACCCAAATCCGAACCCGACTTTCAAATTCAAAACTCGAAATCCGAATCCGAATCCGAATCCGAATTCGAATCCGAAAGCGATGGATTTTAAAATTTCATAATCAAAGTCTAACCCGACAAAAAAATTCAAAACCCAAACCTAAACCGGAAAACTCGAACCCGAATCCAGAACAAACTCAAATCTGACCAAATAACCGAAAACCAATTCTAAACCAAAAAATCTGAATCCGAAAATAATATTTACAAAATTTTAAAACATATTATAAGAAAAAAAAACTAAAATTTTGAAACATATATTATACAAAAGTTAAAGAAGAAAAGATAGTTTCTTAGCCCAACAATCCATAAGAACGGAAAGATTATTAATTAACAAAATAATAAAATAAAAAAATTTAAAAAAAATTTAAAGAAAGGATAGTTCCATTGCTCAAAAATTTATAAGACTTAGGAGACTAAAGTTAAAAATACTAATTAAGAAAAAAATAAAACAAAAGATTTCAAAAAATAAAAAAAAGGTAGTTTAATTGCCATACAATCCATAAGATCTAAGAGAGTAAATTTAAAAATACTAATTAAGAGAAAAATAAAACAAAAATTTCTTATAATATTAAAAATAAAGATAGTTCCATTGCCCAACAACCAACAAGAACTAAAAGTCTAAACTTAAAAAATAAGAAAAAATATATATATGAAGAATAAAAAAAACCTTAAGCAACTTTAATTCTCAATTTTTTTCTAAAAAAAATCTCATTTTTTTTCTCTTAGGTTTGAGGTTATGGTTATTGGAGAGAAAGCAATAAGCCAAAATACCCTCTTGGCCTCTCGAAAAAGGATTTATAGGAGACTACACAAGTCTAAAATCAGTCTCTAGTTTTTTTTTTGAGATTTTAACTATTAGGGTTTGGAGATGGAGAGGATTTGGGAAATAAAAAAGTTTTGAAATAGTTCTCTTTTGAAATTTTAACTGCTAGGGTTTGGAGAGGGCTTGGGAAATGGGAAGGTTTTGATATTTGAATATTAGAGTTTGGGTTATAAAAATATATGTATTTTGGTTTAGCGCGTCGCGGTCACTTTACTAGTATATATTTTTATTCTCCTTCCAAACTTGTCTTTGATACTATACAAATAAACGTCGTGTTCGTTACAATCTGTTCGACCAACCTTGATGCTTGAAAATTGGGTTTGTTTGGTTCTACTAAAACTTAAGCTGGCCCGTGCAGACACCGGCTCAAATTATAAACCGGCTTCGAACCGCCAGTCCGATTCGATTCGGCTCCCTTCGCGAACCGACTTGACAAATTATAAAAATTGCAAGTGCGCACCAGACGCAAGCAAAATCCCTTCACAAACCCGTCGTCCTCTCGACGTCTCCCTCCGCTCATGGCCAGCGGCGGCGCCCAGCCCCCACCGCCGCCCCCCTACCGCCCGTACCGGCTGGCGCGCACGCTGTCGGCCCACACCGACGCCGTCTCCTGCGTCAAGTTCTCCAACGACGGCCGCCTCCTCGCCTCCGCCTCCCTCGACCGCACCGTGGTGGTCTACTCCGCCGCCTCCTCCTCCTTCTCCCCGCTCGCCGCCCTCTCCGGCCACTTCGAGGGCATCTCCGACCTGGCCTGGTCCTCCGACTCCCACTACCTCTGCTCCGCCTCCGACGACCGCTCCCTCCGCATCTGGGACGTCCGCAACCTCGGCGGCGCGTCCTCCGACGACCGCTGCGTGAAGATCCTCCGCGGCCACACCTCCTTCGTCTTCTGCGCCAACTTCAACCCCCAGTCCAACCTCATCGCCTCCGGCGCCTTCGACTGCACCGTCCGCATCTGGGACGTGAAGGCCGGCAAGTGCGTCCGCGCCATCGACGCCCACGACCTGCCCGTCACCTCCGTCCACTTCATCAAGGACGGCTCCATCGTCGTCTCCACCAGCCACGACGGCTCCTGCAAGATCTGGGACGTCGCCTCCGGCAAGTGCCTCAAGGTGCTCATCGACGATAAGACCCCCGCCGTCTCCTTCGCCAAGTTCTCCCCCAACGGCAAGTTCATTCTCGTCGCCACCCTCGACGACACCCTGGTAATTCAATGCTTCTCGTCTTGATCATCCATCTACTACAAGTGTTTGATCTAGTTCCCCAAAAAATTTCCCTTTTTTTTTTTTTTTTTTTTTTTTTTTTTTTTTTAAATTTGGATTGCTATTAATAGCGCGGTGAAAGAATTCTCTAGTAGAGAAGCAATAGGGTTTTTACAAGTTAGAACATTTCAACTCTCCCATTACCGGGCTAATAGAGATGGATAAGAAACTTGATGATTTGTATGAGCGGTCTTGGTGTTGCGACGCCATTTTAGCCTCCCTTCGCATACTGATTAACTTAGTGCCATAGATTGTCTTGTTTCTGATATCCTCCAAGTGGCGCGTAGGTGGCTCTTACTGTTTCTGTTATCGTGGTTGTTATTCTCTCCAAATTTGCCTGGAGTGAAGCGGTTCATCTTTGTCTCTAAAGTACAGTTATCATCATTTGCAAGTTCTCTCAATTCTGCTATTTTCTAGCTGATTGTTGAAGAAAGATCTTGCTTGATGAGATATCAACCTCCGTTTGCATTGCAATTTGCAACAATAGTTAGTTTCCGAGCGTGCCTTGTGATTCTTGTGATCGATCAAAGTCTATATATCCCGTTGAACTCGATAGTCGTCTATTGTGGTGTTGTTGGACTTCATTCTAGCAAGTTAGGTACTTGATAAGTTGATAGATATACTTGCAAGATGTGTCTACACGCTTGTGGGTGACTTCTACTCCTGAACTTGCTTTGTTCTGGCACTGGGAGCTGGTTTAGGTAATTAGGTGTTACATTGTTAGTATGCGCTTTAACTACTTGATTATGTGTGATGCTTGCCTTGCTGTAGCTTCAAAGATTAAGAAAAGTGCTACTACAGCCTTAGCATATTGTACCTTGGACTGTGGGGACGGTTCAGCAACTTGTAAGCGTTGGGGGTTCACAATAGGTGGGGGTGGAGCCGGTGGAATAGAATAGCGATAGATTTTTGGGATCCTGTACCGTTCGACCCTAATCTCTTGGAGGGAGCTAGATAATTCCGTTAAACCCCAAATCTCTAAAGAAACTTCTTATTCTTCCTAAAGTAGTTTCTTGTAGTTATTTCCTTCCAATGTAGGTGTCAATCTTCATTTAGCAGTTTTTATTTTCATTTGCTAAATAAGGCTCTAGTAGAACCCCTGATATCTGCCATTCACCATCTATTTTACATACCTCTCTGTACCTCATTTATGGTCCACTCATCAATTAATCTACATTTTCTCAGACATCGGTACTGCCAGATATTTAACAGGAGCGTTCTCCTAGTATTCAGGATGCGATCTTAAGCTAATTTGTGTCCATAATGTTCTCTTTAGATTCAAGGTAATACAAAATTGACCATAAGAACCAAGAAGCCCTCAAAGATGAGAAAATAAACTCTAATTTAATCACATTCCTACTTGCCAAAAATGTGGGCGTCATCTGTTCCGTAGGACAGTTAATTCCATATTATGTTCATTCTTATATAAGCCAGTGCAACACCTCCTCAGTTTCATTGCTTTTATCCGCCATTGTTCTGACTATCAACAGTCAAAACAAATAAAAATGGGGCCGGGAGGTTCTTTGTCTTAATTCTCTTTTGCATTTAATAGTACTACTAACTTTTTCAATGAGTAGCAACTTGGTTTACGAGCTGGAATATTTTTAACTTGTCCCAGAGAAGGCGAAGAGGAGAGAGGGATAATGGGATAATGGGAAGAAATTGACAGAAGAAGAAGAGCCCTAGGGAAAAAGTAACCTTGCACCTTCCTAAGTAATCTGGGTAGAGAAGTTTTTCAAGAATACTAAAATGCTCCAGCATGAATATGGAGGCTAATTTTCAGGTACCACCATGTAACTAACAAGCTTTTAGAGATTTGTAGGCAATTTGATAGATTTTAGGAAATAATAGTAAGAGGGCACTGATTTGTATTTCATACTAATTTTGCCGTATATGGATTCACCATAATCATACAGCAGCTTACTTTTTATTTTTATGACCTTCTTAAACATTAGCTGTCTCACATCTGATTGCATCCTTTTCACTACTTTGCAGAAGCTATGCAACTATTCGACGGGCAAATTCATAAAGATATACACAGGTCATGTCAACAGGACATACTGCATTACCTCCACATTTTCTGTTACAAATGAGAAATACATAGTCAGTGGGTCAGAAGATAATTGTGTTTATATATGGGACCTCCAAGGGAAAAATGTTCTTCAGAAATTGGAAGGTCATACAGACACTGTCATCTCAGTTTCTTGTCATCCAACCGAGAACAAAATTGCTTCTGCTGGACTACAAAATGACAGAACAGTGAGGATATGGGCACAGGATGCCGCATGAAAATGTTCCTAGGAGAAGAAAAGTTGCTATATATAGGTGTGGGTTGGTTACCATGTAGTACTTGCATTAAATGAATCACTTTTACTAACTTTGTACTCACTTTCTGTTCCTTTTTCTTTGCACTTAACCACCACTTCTATTGCCTCACATTTATTTGCAACTTAAGAACATAAGATCATGTGGTTTCTGTCTTCTCTTTGATAGACTAGTTATTATCTCATCGTCCATTTCTTCCATCTAAAACTCAGGCTCTTTATCCTCTTAATTGAAGTTGCGAGGAACACCATGATTATGGACCATCTTGTTTTTCCTTTTTAATTACTTTTCTATTTACCAATTGAAATCTCATCAGCATCCTCTTTTCAATGCTCATGAATTCATACTAATAAAACGTTAAGTAAGAGTTTGAACTTTTAGTTCTTGTTTCGAGCCCAATAGTAACATGATGCTTCTAAAAGATGTCTTGTTCTTACATCTTAGCAGAGCATTTCTAAAATTGTGCTTTTATAATGCTGAAGTCAAGTCCTTTAACAGGCTGTGGATCTATTTTCGGGCCTACTATTGACCTGTAGGTCCTGGCCTCATTGGTCTTTCTTTATTATTTTTGTTTTTATTTTTATTTTATTATTTTTTTTAAGGCTTTACCAGTTTATCTTTGAAATCTTGCTTTTATAATGCTGAAGTCAGTTCTTTTTGGGATCCTTTATTTGGACCTAGTATTTACTTAATAGGTCTTGGCCTGGTCTGTCTTTTTTTTTTTTGGGTTACGTGAACTTAAATTCTATGCGGAGTTGCCGGCAGTAAATTCTATGCGGAGGAGTTGCCGGCAGATGCTTCAGTGTTCCTGTCATTATTGTTGGTTAGCTTCCAAACTAATCTTCTTTTTGAAAAGAAAAACAAAGAGTCGAAAACTCCATAAATTTATAATCTGTTATCTGCCGCCACAGTCCATCTCATAGAATTTGAGCTTGAAAAATGATTTTTCGAAAAAAAGAAAACAGAATTGTAATCAAACAGAAAGTGGTTTTTTTGCCATTTTAAACTACTAAAAGGGCAAGTGGCTTTCTTGTTAGTCGTAGAGAGGCTTCGAATATTGTCTTTAGGAATGGCTAGCTACAACTATAACAAAAAGCAAATTCTAAATATGCCTCATCGAACTAGGTAACTTTTTATGCAGATTTAACTAGGGGCAATTGCTTATATACCTCTGAAAAGTTCTCGATTTTTCGATTTACCCCTCTTAGAAGGCTAATATTGAAAATATCCTTCCTACGTTCCAACCTATTTCTAATATACCCTTAGGGCGCGTTTGGTTTAAGTTATGTAATATTATAGAGTATCTCGATATATCCAGATATCTTGGATTTCGACGTGAGATTACTACTGATGCTATATTAGCGCGTTTGGTTTAATACAGTAATATAATACTGGATTGCAGTATTTATAACGTTACTATGTTTGGTTCAGTTTATAAAATTTAGTAATCCTGATATAAAAATATTGTTTTTCCAAAATTATCCTTGCTGTGGTCATTTAAATATTATTTTTTATAAAAATATAATTTGCACTAGTAAATTAATTATATTAATAAATAATAAAATAAAAAGACCTAACATGAAAAAAAATAAAAAACTTCAAATCAGATCTAACTTCAGTTCGAAAATAATGTGTCGGTAGTGAGAGAGAAAAAATGGTTAAATATATATGCAGAAATAGCGAATAGAGGGAAAGAGATCGTGATGATTATCTGGGAGGACGATACAATAGAAGATGATAGGTGTTCATACGAGAGAGAAAGAGATAGAAAGAGAGAGAGGCGTGCAAAAGAGAGAGCGAGAGAAAGAGGCGTGCGAGAGAAAAGGGAGAAGGAGAGAGAGAGATATGAAAATAATTAATTGGGTTTCGGGTTGTTGAAGGGTAAAATTGTCATTTTACATAATAAGTAGTATTACCGGATTTAAGTAATACAAGATACACGACCCCCCTCCCTTTAATATTTTTGGTGTAATCCTGCTCGATTTGTAATGCTACATTAACAAGTAGATTACATAGCGGATGAACCAAATACAGCAATCCTGGCAGGATTGGCTGTAATCCTGCCAGGATAACTCGAACCAAACGCGCCCTTAGAGTTAAAATCTGTTAAGTAACTCTGTTATCTTTGTAAAATTACTATTTTACCCTTTTTAAATATACCCTTCTGCCATCACTGTCTTTCTTCTTTGCCCTTAAAGTCAAGGGCACAAAAGTATTTCGACTTTTGGTTTTTTCCAATATACCCCTCTACCGTCACCAACCTTTCTTATTTGCCCTTAAGTTAAGGGCAAAATTGGTATTTGTGACGCCCCAACTTCCTAGGGGGTCACCCATCCTAGGACTACTCCCTTCCTAGCACGCTTAACTCTCTTAACCTCTTGGGTCTAGCCACCACCCAAAATGCTTAAGCCGGGTTAAGAGTTTAGCCATATTATATCTTATATATAGGACTATCAGGGGTCTCACAATCTCCCCTCCTTTAAGCCCTGACGTCCTCGTCAGGCTCAGACTCACAAGTACCAGGCGATGTGAGACTCGTCTCGCTAGCCCGTCATCCAGACCCTGGCTCAGCCGAGACTCATCTCACACTTTCGGCTGGTAATTGGCTCTGATACCATCAGTAACGCCCAAACTTCCCAGGGGGTCACCCATCCTACCATCCTAGGACTACTCCCGTCCTAGCACGCTTAACTCTCTTAACCTCTTGGGTCTTGCCACCACCAAAAATGCTTAAGCCGGGTTAAGAGTTTAGCCCTATTATATCTTATATATAGGACTATCAGGGGTCTCACAGTATTTTAATTTTTTTTAACTGTGGTAGATATTTAACTCACGTTTAACCCAGATTAACTTAACAGGAGATAACTGCGGGGGTATTTTGCAATAACGGTGGAACGTATGGGGGGCATTTTAGAAAGAAAAAATAAGTAGGGGTAGATCGGATATTTTCAGACGCATGAGGGGTATATAGGCAATTATCGCATTTAACTAATACCCAAGAAGTGCTTCAACACTTTGTGTCG
The DNA here is from genome assembly GCA_025177825.1 of Aechmea fasciata. Classification (NCBI taxonomy): domain Eukaryota; kingdom Viridiplantae; phylum Streptophyta; class Magnoliopsida; order Poales; family Bromeliaceae; genus Aechmea; species Aechmea fasciata. The sequence continues at coordinate 13,546,214 of CM045932.1, forward strand.
GTTAATTGTGAAACTTGTAATAAAATGGTAACACAATTGCTTCTTGTTGTAGTATATCCCAATTTATTTCCAGAATGGCTTAAAAAAAAGGCTAATTTGCATAAAAAATCCACTAGTTTTGCGTTTTTGCAAAAGTGGGCTACTTTTTTCGAATTTACAGACTTGGTCTGTATTTTCAGCCGCTCGATCAAAATGCCCCTCATCTACATCTGCCACTCGCATATTCCATGAGATACGTAAACCTTGACATACGGTCCTGGCGGGCATTAAATGCGCCCCTTGCGCTTTAATTACGCAACCTCACTCTTTTTGGAAACCCAGACCAAATTCGTCCCACTACTCGTCAGCCCCTCTATTTACTGTTCGGTTTTAAGAAATTAAATTTTCTGAAGCTAAAAGACAAGAACTACGCGGCTCGTAACAGGGATAATAGTGCAACACCCTAGAGCAACACGAGGAGAAATGGTGCAACAACCCTTCTAATAGTGCATCCTTCGGCTCGCTCCAGTGCAATCCCCTCCAAAGCGAGAAGCAAGGCTCGCCTTCAATCTACTCTCTCATCAGGGCAACCTCCCACTCCCTCGGAAGGTACTAGTTCAACAAAAGGCTCGAAGGAAGTAGTTCAACAAAATGCTCGACAGTGTAACATTCCCCGATTTTGTGCAATAAATAAATGAAAATGCTGCAACTTGTTCAATCTTTTAACCTAAATGGTGCAACGAGTTCATATCCAAATTTTACAAAATTGGATCAAAGAGTCCATAACCAGTTCAAAATTTTCTTTGTATTTGGTGGCATAATCTGAAGATAATAGTGCAAATAAGTTCGTAAATTTTTCTACGGCTCCGAACGGTGTCCCCTCCAAAGTAGGCGAAGTGGCAGCGGGGTAGGAGAGTGGTTGTATATCTCGTCCCTAGTCGCTTAGTGGCGGTGAGGGCGACGTTCGGGAGGTGCAACATAACGCCTAAATGATTAAGAAATATCGTGTAACATCTCTTAAAAAATCCTAGTTCCTGCTTAGAGCTGTTAAATAGTAATGTAATGTAAAACGCGAATAATAGTGCAACGCGGGGTAAAAAGGTGTAAGAAAGCTTGTAAAAGTGCACAACACTTCCTACTAATAGAGCAACACGTACTCACCGTAACAGTGCAATATAGTTCCAACCAGTGTAATATAACGAGTGGAACACTGGCTGGAAGGAGTGGTGTAATATTTGCTTAACATTAATGCTGCAACAAGTGGTTAAGAAATATAAAATTTTCTCCCTAATCGGTGATAATATGTAATTAATAGTAAAAACAAGTCCGTAAAATACAAATAATAGCCCAACGCAAGATAAAAGAGTGCAACTAAATTTGTAAGAGTGCAATATTGTCGTAATAGTAGTGCAACATTCACCGTAACAGTCCAAGGCTCTACGAACCAGTGTAACATAAACGTGCAACCCAATATAAAATGGTGCAATATGCAGCTCTAATTAGTGCAAGTCGTCACTAACTATTGAAATTAAGTCCGAAACCATAAGAAGCGTAGTGGAGTTTATTCAAGTACTCGTTTGCAGAGGATAAGTGGAAGAAGCGTCGCCGAGGTGTAGGTTATGGAACCCTAGGATCTATCCAGATAATATCACAATTAGAGGGGGGGCGGGGGGTTGTTGCTCTACTTGCCTGTTCTACATATCCTTTATCTCATATTTGTGACCTATTCGGTCAGTTCCTTGACTTCTGTCGTCGATGACCGTTGAGGTTGGTGTATCCTGAGGGGTAAGATTGTCGGCTAGTGGCTGACGGTAGGGTTCCGGTGTCGAATTGACAATTCAAGGAACCCAGATCGGAACGATTATCCGACGATAATCGTTTCGGAGTGAGTTGTGTTTTGCTGCCAAGTCACACTAAATAAGTGTTTAGCGGCAGCGGGTTACTCGTGGTACGAGTCGGTGTGTTCCGGGACAGTTCGTGGACCCCGGCGGAGTCCCGGTTTGGTTTTCGGGACTTTCGACGAGTTACGGTAGTCGGTTTTGGGAAACCAACATTCGTGGGTTTGGTTGTTGAGTCAGTAGTTATTAGTGGTGGGTTAGACACTAATCCGGTGGACCTTCCTTAGGTCCGGTCGACATTCTTTTGCAATCAGGAGATAGACGCGACATCCTTACAGGTTGGTACTTCGATCCGACGTCGGTACAGTGGTGCACGCTTGGTGATGGTTTCTTACTCTTACTCTTCTGTTGCTACTATTGCATAGTATATATTGAGTCTTGCACCCATGTTATTCTATTATACTCTGCTCGTTGTTTACATGCTTAGTATCCTGAGTAGGAGTAGAATAGTTCTATCTGTATGCATATCTGTTGACCTAGTTGGTCGGTTGTTGCATTTCGTATCTGTTGACTTGGTTGGTCGGTTCTCGTACTTCGTATCAGTGACCTTGCTGGTCGGTTGGACTTTGTGGACTTTAGATCCAGGCAACACATCGACTCTCTCGTCATGTGTTTCGATCTGGTTGATCATGGTTCGGCATTGTACGCCCTTGCACCTAGCTTCGGCCAAGGCACCGGTCTCTTTTTGCCGGTTTTCGTTTTGAGTATATCAGCATGATTTAGTCACAGCACTGTGTATTCTAAACACCATGTTGGTTTGGCCACCAACCAAGGGGTGTACGTATCCGGATAGATCGTCGGTGACGCATGAATAAGTTGACAGTGTCTACTCTGTGACAGGCAACGCTTGAGGTCTATGGACCAATATATATATAGCAGCATCAGATTGGATTTGATTTTGGACTATTTACCCTTGAGGCATTCGTCGCATTGTTTTCTATACAGTGGCAGTTCTATTTATTGTTTCTTATCATACCTGTTATAGCTACTGTAGTTTCTTCGTATCAGCATCTATATTTGCTTACCATATTATTGTTTACCTCTTCCTGATCCGGTGAGTACTCCTCGCCTTCTTCGGCTTGCGGTACCCACTAGGAGGGAAGATATGTTTACATTTTCTCACCTACCCCACCATTTTTCAGGTATCGCAGGTGGTGAGAGTTGAGACGAGATGTGAGACACGTTCGTAGTGGTCGCTAGAGCTTCCGACCCAGTTTGTTGGTTTAGTTCCTACCATGTTTACTTTTGTTATTAATAGCCTTGATATTTCATGATTCAGTTGGTTTATATTATTTGAATTCATATGGTTTTGAATGAACTGTAGAACTCGTGGATTTTGTGAAAAGGAAAAATGTTTTCTACCTCTCGTGGTAGTGTGTTTTCAAAAGATAAAAAGTTCCCGTGTAGGGAACAGTTTTAAAAAGTTTTATGTGGAATTATGATTTAATAAATGAATGTGAATCTGTGATGAATGGTGTAGTAATGTACATTGGTTATATGTTCATTTAGCTGTGGTAGTATTTCTGGATATATACTTTGCACTTGTGCGACGCCGTGCAAATATAGAGACTGTGTGAACAATGGACTCCTATATTTGTGGCAGATCCGCATACTGTGGTGTCTTTCAAAAAAAAAAAAAAAATTTCGCTGTGTTTCTATCAAAAAGAACTCCGGGGCATGACAGTAATTTTTTTAACAATCTTATGTGACTCAAAAATTATGATCTATATGAAGTGTATATATTCTACTCTAAATTTTTCATAATCACCTTACGTGTGTTTAGAATAATAATACAAAAATATACCGTAAAATTTTAAACTAAACATACTATTTTATATCATGAATAAAATAAATAAATAAATAAATAAATTTTCTTTTCTTTTGCGATGGGCCCCGCATGGGGCTACACATGGCAGCCTCTGTGGCTCTTTTCTTCTATTTGTTTGTTTGTTTTTGTTTTTGTTTTTGTTTTGTTTTTGTTTTTTTTGTTTTTTTTTTTTGGTTGCTTTGACCGCCACCTGTGCGGCCCTTCGTGGGCCACGCCTTGTGCGCCCGGGGTGGCGTGGTGGCGTGAGTCCGCCACGCCGCCCCATCCTTACCCTTTTTTTTTTTTTATTTACTTCTTGACTCGCTCAATGCGATCGGTCGGTGACGTCATTCTTCCAAAAGCCGATCTCTATTTAGATCGGCCGATGTTACCATTAACGCAAACCATCGACAGATTTATTTATTTATTTTCTTTAATGAAAAGAAAATCAAACGAGATCCGAAAAGAAACAAAAATCCGACAAAAGGTTCGGCTTTGATACCACATGTTGAAACTTTATAAGAAACTAGAATCGTACCTTCTACCATGATTTCGATTTCAAAACCTAAATTGTTAACGGCGATTCTTGCTCGTCGTTCATTCTCGTTCGCGATCTGCAAGACGGGACGTTTCGAGTCTAATTCCCTTATCCCCGGAGATGGAGCCGTCACAGACAATTGGATTAGGGTTAGACCGGGACTCCCGTATGTTACATATTTATATATAACTTGATATAAGGATATTAAATCACGTCCGTCCATTAAGAACGTATCCGAATACATCTTAACCGTAGGATCTTATTATATAGATCGACTTAATTAGATTGACCGTATCTTTATGAATCGCCTTACGTAGGCCACATCCAACATTTATTATTTTATACATAACGTATTAACGTATTATGAGTAAATATACAGAAAAAAAGCGTGCTTGTGGAAGTAACTCTTATATTGAAATACCTCTAACTGATTCTCATATCTCGTAAATGTGCTTACCATCACAACCAACATCTCCAAATCCAAGTATTCCTGTCTCTCGAGATTCTATTCGTTGCTTTCCACGATGTGGCAACCGGCTAGACGTTCCAGTTTATGGTATCGATGTATCCAATAATTTGCATTGTAATGAAGGATTTTACAAAAAAAAAAAAAATTCGAAAATTAGTTAACTGAAATGCACATGTGACAAATATTAATAAGGCCATCAACACACAAATCACAGTGTTATCTGTAAAACCTCGAAAAATATACAAAATTATTCAACTGAATTGATACTGGTTCAAAATAATAAATACCTCAACTCAAAAATCACAATGCCTGTAAAGACGGGGGAGTATTTATTCTGATGAAAGAGATGGAAAAGCAGAAAGGAATTCTTCTTTGGCTACGAGACGGCTAGACAAGTCTCTTTTGGTTTTTCTGTGTCAAGTCTCTAACAATTGGGGCATTATTTTGGCAAATTTACTGGCTTTTCGGGTGAAGTCTTGATCAGCTGATTATTCTCAAAGAAATTGGAAGGCCGGAGTTCAAAACCACTGCTTAACATCGACATCAGCAGAGAGTCTTCTTGGTAAAGGAATGTGATGAAATCCAGCTTGCATAACATAGAACAATATCTGCATTTTCAATCCTTCCATTCCTGTATCAAGTATCTGCAAATTTTTTGAGAGAAGCAATATTAGAATACCATTCAGTTTTATCTGTATCTGCAGAAATTATTGATTTCCTGTTTGTATTTACTGAAAGAAAGTTATTGTAGAACTTGAATGCTTTGAACTGGTTAGTTTAACCATAATTTACTAATAATTTCATAGAGTATCTAATCAATAATATTTTCTTATTTTCTGGGAGAAAATTTTGCAGTTTTCTTCATCAAAATTAGGAGTATTCTCACTGGAATAATAATACTAATAATATTTTTTATGCTAACAATATAGTTTTAACATTTTTTTTTTTGGTTCAGTGTATATATAGGATAATTCAAACAAAAGGAAGATAAAAGTGAATGATGACCCCCTCGCATATAGGCCATTTTGAATTGGACAAATTTAATTTAATTTTTTATTTTAAAAAATCGAGACCTCTAGACTTCCAAATTTCAGTTTCTCCAGTTAGTTTCTTTGAAAAATTGTTCAAATTTAGTTGATCTATTAGCTATTGGTTGTTAATTGTTCTAGTATTATTTGCTAAAAAGTGATCACAATGATTAAATTTGATGAAATCAACTCATAAATTTGATAGAATCCCCAATTTAGTTGATACAAATGCAATCATTAGCATAAAACCATAAGTTGAGGGGCTGGCAATCCAAAAAAAAAAATGAAATTGAGGGGGCTATTTCAGAATTACCTATAGATGAGAGGGTATTCACATATTTTACCTAAAAAAGAAAAAAAATTACAATTGTGCTCTGCCTGCTAACAAATTATTTTCTCTGTTCCCATCAGTTTATGAGACTTGGAAAGTTTCTAACGGATCATGAAAAGACTTTATGTGTGGCTACAAGATACCGATGATTTTGGCTCTGCCTAATGGAAAAGTTTAGTAGTGTTTTCACTTATGGTTCAATTCCAGCAGTTGTTGAACATCATTCTTTTCTTATCTCGTTTTCTTTTAATTTTTTTGTGCGCTCTTTTGTTTTTAGTTTTTTAGCAGCTTTTGTTTACCTTTCGCTCTAGGTAGCTAAGTTATCAGCCCCTCTTCTCTGCTCGGTGTAGTGCCCAGCAGCACTTGCTTCTTCGTATAGCTCCCCCCGTATCTGAGGGTAGTCATCATCCTACGGCAGTGAAGCAACGGATGCACCATGGCTGATAATCCGGTACCCGACTTCGTTCCCCAGCCGGGTCTAGGTTCACAACCAGGAGCTCAGCCAGCTCGGACCCGAGCTCGATTCATGCGTCTTAGTCTTATCTGTCTCTTTTATGATCGTCCAGCAACTCTACTTCGGCGGCCAGCCGTCAATCATTCTCGCGGCCTCAAGTTGTGATTTAATAAAAATAATTCTTTGTGCCAGCAATGCCGAGATTGAGATAGCAGTGACGAAACGGTCACGGTTGATACTGATAGTGTTGTCAATTATGAAGGTTCCATACTCGTCACTTCGTATTTGATTTGTGTGGTTGTGCTGTGAGCCCTCGACTACTAGAATGCCTGTTGGTTTCACGGGCATTGAAGATTACGAGCAAGACAGAAGTACCGTTCGCAATTTTTAGGGTCATAAATGAAAGGGTTTGAAACAGATACAGAGGAATCAGAGATGTTCTGGGGGCAAATAATGTTTTGGACTAACTCGTCAAAAGGACTAGATCATCGGTTCGGTTAATGTACGTAGTTTGCAGTTTCCTGATGCAGTAATTGAAAGGTTTGAAATATGTGTGATCTAGAAATGTATTATCCAGAAATGTGCTATCACCGATCGAGGCTGTCAACGAGCCGAACACGAGAGAGCTGAGTTAATTAAATGACACGAACATAAGTTGGCTTGTTAAAATATTGAGTTAAGAAATTCAAAGACATATTCGGTTTGTTTATCAAGAATACCTAGCTTTCGTGAACAGTAACTTAGATTGACAGTCTTACTGCCGGAAGAAAAAGCTAGAAAAAATGAGAAAATTAAAATTTTAATCTAATAATTGAAATTATAAAATATGGCTGTTTTTATATTTGGGTTGGCCTAAAAATTGATATAGTAAAAAATTGTGTGCATACATATATAGATTTGAGCTGCAATGCTATTAGTAGCAAAACGGCTCTATTGCCACCTATTTTGTTTCCGATGATGGAGTCTCAAAGTTGACGATCGACACTATTGAATATGATCGATACTACTTGAAGCATCTAGTAAACATATTTTAAATCTTTTTTACATCATTGACCTAATGATTAAAATGTTTCAAATTTTATAATTTTAATGGTCAATATGAGTTTTTTCTTTTAACAGCACAAATATATCCAAATCAGTTAAATTTTGCTTAGAAATTTTTGTAAAACTATTTAAACCAAGATCTATATTCGATCACAAGATTCTTGTTATCATTTTTTAAAGAATATTAATATTTATTTTTAGTCGTTTAATTTTGTATCATATCAAAAAAGTATGAAATTTGATTTCTAAATGTTTCAAATGGTATAGGTCATGTTCATTGGTGATCGTCGATTTGAATACTCTATTATCGAAAACAAATGGATGGTAACGAGCTCGCTTGCTATTGATAGTATTCCATCTCAACTCTCTCTCTCTCTCTCTCTCTCTCTCTCTCTCTCTCTATATATATATATATATATATAGAGTTGAGTGAGCTACTATTAGTAGCAAAATCTCATTGTTGCTATCAGTTTTTTAGCCTTTGGATCAACTCTTTTCATCATTTCTAACCGTTGGATTAAATACTATAACCCAGTGGGAATCACTCAACCCTAGGGGGATCACTCAACTCTAACCGACTAATATCATCCTAACCCTACAATTTTTCATCCAAGGGTTAAAAACTTCATAGTAAAAAAAGCATTTTACTATTAATAGTATTCCAGCATAATTCTATATATATATATATATATATAACTAGGCTACTATGCTATTAATAGCACTAAGTCATTGGTGCTACCAAGTTTTTGTAGTTGGATTGAGAGATGTGCGGTTAGGATGATGTGGGCCCTTAGGGTTAAGTGGGTGGTTGGTTGAATAGTATGATCTAACGGTGAAAATCATCAAAGGGTTGGATCTAATTCAATAAAAAATTCGGTAGACGGAGATTCCCAAAGTATCGATAAAGATATGTTTCTGACTTTATATATATATATATATATATATATATATATATATATATATATATATATATAGATATATATATATATATATAGATATATATATATAGAGAGAGAGAGAGAGAGAGAGAGAGAGAGAGAGAGAGTCCGGCTACTATACTATTATGAGTACGATCGCCCTCGTACTCATAAGTTGTTTTCGATGATAGAGCTTCCGAATCGACGATCCACACCGTTAAACGTTATCTAGAGCATTTAAAACTTCTAGAAATCAAATTTCATAATTTTTCGACATCATTTACCTTACGATCAAAAGCTCACAAAATTGACAATTTTTAACTAGGTATGGAATACTTGCTAGTTTAACGGTGCAAAAGAATCCAAATAGGTTGAATTTTTGATAGAAAATTCTATTCATTACCTAGATAAAGATCAATAATTCCGATCTTAAATTGAAGGATCCGATTATCCATTTTTAAGACATCGTTCGATTTTGACCGTTCATTTTATGCTCGCTTGATGGACTTTATTATGATTTCGAAAAATTACGAAATTTATTTTCTAGAAGTTTCAAATACCCTAGATCATGTTTAACGGAGTGGATCGTCGATTCGGAAGCTCCATCATCGAAAACAACTTATGAGTACGAAGGGCCACTACTCATAATAGTTTAGTAGCCCTACTATATATATATATATATATATATATATATATATATATATATATATATATATATATATATATATATATATATATATATATATATATATATAATTGAGCTAGAATACTTTTAGAAGTATTAAGCCTTTGGTGCTTTTAGGTTTTTAGCCACTAGATCTACTTGATCACTAATAACCCTTGAATCAAATACTATTCCACCTACCACCACCTACCACCATCATCCCAACCTTATATTTTTCCATCCAAGGGTTAAAAACTCACAAGCACCATCCTTTCGGTGCTTTTGAGAGTATTCTAGCTCAACTATATATATATATAGAGTAAGGCTATTATGCCATCGGAAGCACGGAGCCTTCCGTGCTTCTAGCTCGTTTTCGATGTTGCAACTTTCGAATCGTCGATCGACTCGTTATACTTGATCTAGAGTATTTGAAGTACTTGATCTAGAGTATTTGAAGTATCTAGAAAATAAATTATGCCATTTTTCGATATTATTTACCTAGTGAACGAAGAGGCTCAAAATCAACTAAGAAAATAAAAATCTTACAAAATGTGATAATATGACATTAAAATTTTAGATAAAAGATATTGATCTTGTTTTATATAGTATAAAGAATTTTTTTATCAAAATTTTACATGATTTGGATATTTCTACACCGTTAAACTTTCAAACGCTTACTACGGCCATTAAAATTATTGATTTTGAGCCCCTTCGATCACCGGGCCAATGATATTGAAAAATCACAAAATTTATTTTCTAGGTACTTCAAATACTCTAGATCAAGTTTAACGGAGCCGATCGACGATTCAAAAGTCGCAACATCGAAAATGAGCTGGAATGGAAGCACGGAAGACTCCGTGTTTCCGATGGCATAGTAGCCTCACACTATATATATATATGTATATATATATATATATATATATATATATATATATATAAAGAGAGAGAGAGAGAGAGAGAGAGAGAGAGAGAGAGAGAGAGAGTTGTCTTTGGTATGCTTATGGAAGCACGAAGGCTTATCTTAAGTTGTTTTCGATGTTTGGACTTTCGAATCGACGATCGGCTCCATAAGAGTTGATCTAGAGTATTTGAAGTACCTAGGAAATAAATTTTGCGATTTTTCAATATCATTTGCATAGTGATCGAAGGGGCTCAAAATCAATAATTTTAACAGTAGTGGTGGTAGGTTGCAATAACGGTGTAGAAATATATAAATCATGTGAAATTTTGATAGAAAATTCTTTATACCATATAAACAAGATCAATAACTTTGATCTAAAATTTTAATGTCATATCATCATATGTTGTAAGATTTTTATTTTCAACCATTGATTTTGAGCCACTTCGATCACCTAAGAAATGATATCGAAAAATAGCAAAATTTATTTTCTAAATACTTCAAATACATTTAGATCAAAACTAATAAGCGATCGTCGATTCGAAAATCCGAACATCAAAAACAAAGTGGAAGCACGAGCCCTCCGTGCTTCCATAAGTATCCTAGCCGCACTATATATATATATATATATATATATATATATATATATATATATATATATATATATATATATAGAGAGAGAGAGAGAGAGAGAGAGAGAGAGAGAGAGATTTAAAATTTTGATGTAAATTTTAATATTTAATTTTTAATTTCATTTTAAATTAATATATTATAAAGACAAAATTAGGATATTAATTTGATTATATTTTTTATATCTACGAACCAAACACCGACAATGTGATGATTTATTCGATTGATTCGGGTGACAAATCAAACGAGAATTAGGTAATGGGTCATTCGATTAGATTCCAACTTAATTCGATTAGATTCTAATTTCGATTCCAACTTCGAACCAAACACGCCATATATATATATATATATATATATATATATATAGAGAGAGAGAGAGAGAGAGAGAGAGAGAGAGAGTGGGGCTAGAATACTTCTAAAAGCACCAAATGGGTGGTGCTTTAGAGTTTTTAGCCGTTGGATGGAGAAATGTGAGGTTGAGATGATGGTGGTAGGTGGAATAGTGTTTGATCCAAGGGATAATAGTAATCAAGGAGTGGATTTAAGGGTTAGACACTTAAAAGCACCAAGTTGGTGGTCTTAAAGTATCCTAGCTCAACTCATATATATATATATATATATATATATATATATATATATATATATATATATATATATATATATATATATATATAGTTGAGCTAGAATACTCTCAAAAGCACCAATTAGTTGGTGCTTTTGAGTTTTTAACCATTGGATGGATTGATGTGGGGTTGAGTAGAGGTAGAATACTTTTAGAAGCACCAAGCTCTTGGTGCTTCCAAGTTTCTAGCCCTTGGATCTACACCCTAATTACTAATACCCCTTGGATCAAACACTATTCCACCTACCACCAACTACCACCATCATCTCAACCCCACATCAATCCATCCAATGGTTAAAAACTCAAAAGCACCAACTAATTGTTGGTTATAGGTCTCAAGGATCTAAAGGTAATCTACACCTAGAGGGGGGTGAATAGGTGTACAACGGCCAATTAAAAATCTCGATGCAATTTTAAAGTAAATGCGGAAAATAAAATCAAACACACCAAGATATACGTGGGAAAACTCCACAATGAGTAAAAAACCCACGGGACTGATCACACGAAACTCCACTAAGAAACTATTGAGTACAAGGCGATCCACACACGCCTTCACCCAATTTACCGAATCTTCTATGTGGATCCTCTTCGCTGGTCCTCGATCGCTTGAAATCCTTCAACCGATCACGTCGCAACTCTCGCCGCGACCACGCTTCGATTCTCCAAAGCTTTCACCGAATCCTCTCCACACGCGATCCTCGCGCAACCTCTTCGTCCGAAGAGAGAACAACGATGATTGATGATAATTAACTCTTTAAACACCGTGGACCATGAGAATCCTTTCTAGTTATTCATCGAGTCGATTCAAAGAAGAAGCATCAAAGCAACATCAACTCAATGAACTACTAGTATCTTACTCTCTCTTAGGTTTAGAAGGAAAAAGCTTAGAAGAGAGTATCTAGGGTTTTGAATGAAGCGTATTCAGGTATATCACGTCCTAAGGCTTCTCATGGTCTATTTATAGAGTTAGAAGACTTTGAAGTAGACTAGAAATCAAATCAGCCCTTTTTGGAAATATTTTCGGGTTCTCTGTCCGGTCTCCATTTCCTGTCCGGTCCCCGTGCTTCCGTCAATATTTTCGCACAGGGACTCTGTCCGGTCAGCAAGTGGTGTCCGGTCAGTGTTTGCGAAGATTTCAAATATCAAACTTGCGACTCACGGACGAGAAGGTGGTGTCCGGTCGGGGTTTAAGCTTTCGCAACAAAACAAGCTTCGAGAGGCCAGGACAGTACCTACGGTCCGGACAGAAACCATCTAAAAACAGTTTTTGTAAAAATAATATTTTAAAGCTTTTTAAAGTCTTCTAACTACTATATCCATAAACAGCCGCAACCGAAGGCTCTGCAAAAGATCCACCACTGGGCGTGAGAACTACTGCAAAAAAAATAGTCCTCAGTGGGTACCGCTACCGACTTCAACGGCTCACCCACTCAGTCTACAGTAGATATACTTAATGATAGCAAAGGAACTGAAAATAATCTACAGTTATATGCCACTATACTATGCTGATCCAATACTAGCTATCTGTAGAAAATGCAAATCCTAACCCAATCTCACTAGGGACTGTGAACACACTCGTCCCGCCTGTCGAAGCTACACTTGTAACAACCCACTTCCTCGTAGAACGTGCCGAGTTCCGTCGAAATGAGCGGGACGCGGAGTGAGTCAGGTAACACAAGGTTCTAAGTGTAATGGAACCTAAGTAGAGTGAAAACGGGACCCACGAGAGCACAATATGCAAGCCTGGAAAAATCTCCGGACTTGGGGCTTCGAGTCCGGATCTCACGGATGAAGACCAGGACCGTACGGTGAAGACCGGCCCTCACAAGTGGAGACCGTACCTCGGGCACGCAGAGACAAAAATTGGCTAAGTCCTGAAATTCCAGCCTACGGGATCCGGACTTGAGGCTGAAGACCGGACCCCTAAGACCGATCCCCATGAGCAAGACCGGTCTTGGATTGCGCAGAGGCTGAAAATTGGCTATGTCCCAGAATGGCTGCTCTCGGGATCCGGACTCCATGACCAAGTCCGGACTCTGAACCCGAAAAATGCCCAGACTGGGCAGAATGCAATTTTCGAAATTGGAGGATTTAAATGCAATTGTAACAACACTATATGCACTCCAACACCCCTCTCTTCACAGCCATTCACTCCCAACACCTCTCCCTCACATTTCCCTCTTTCTCTCTCTAGAAATCTCACCCTAGAGCTAGGAGAAGAAGGAGAAGAAGCTTGGAGAAGGTGGACTTGGTGGCTTGGGAGCTTGGAGAAGACCTAGAAGCTCTCCTACAAGGTGGAGCTTAGACCAAGGTATGGTTTTCATGGAAAACCTAGGTTAGGGTTTGGGTTTTTGGTTATGTTGAGCAAGGTTTTGGCCTCCTCTTTGAGTAGAAAATCTAGTTTGAGCTTGGAGCTCCATGGAAGCTATGAGAGCTCAAGTGCTCCCATGGTGGATCATTAGGGTTTCGAGTATGAACCCTAAAAATAGTTTAGATGGTTCTAGATGAACTCTAAGGAGATTAACAAGCTTTCTTTTGCTTGCTTTAGAGATCAAAACCTAGGGTTTTCACATAGGGCTTGATAGAGCACCCAAATTTGGAGCTTTTAGACATAGAGGTTCTAGGGTCAAATTGACCTTGTAGAAACCTAATTGGGAGTATCCCCGACGCGTGGGACAACTCCGTTTATTTAAACGAAAACCCTATCTATGAGCTACTATGTAAACTAGCCTGATTTGGGCTCTGTTTAACGCGCAGGTGGCAAAATAGGTTTCGATTGAGCACGAGACTCGAACCACAATCCATCCATAATATTTAGAGGTGGGTGGTGCATTCCAAGGACATCGGACTTCTCTTTATGTCTAAGTGTCATCATTGAGCATTTTATATATATGTCGAGCATATTGCATAGTAGGGTTATTATGTGTTTTATATTGTAATTTGAGAGTTCAAATGCATGAGAAATACTTGTATGAATGAGTAGTGTTAAAGAACAAAGAACCCTACATATATGCATGTTAAAGAACAAGAACAAGAACTTAGTGTACTTGATAAATGAGGTGACATTGGACATGAACATAGAGTGTTACGGATTTTATGTTGGCATATTTCGTGAAGTTAGTTCGGAGTCTTGAAGGTTTAAAGAAGAAGAGACGAAGATCGAAGACTCGCATACTCAAAACATGAATCCACAATGCTCGGTAAGTTCAAATATTATTGATGATGATTTATAAATATTTAAAAATATTTGGAAGACTTAGAATGTTTTTAAATTGAATATATGGACAAAATTGAGGTATTCGAATTCTAGTCTATCTCTATGTTTTCTAATTGATTTTAAACGGGTTTCAAATCCTAGTCTATCTCTATGTTTTCTAGTTGATTTTAAATAGGTTTTCAAATCCTAGTCTATCTCTAATTTATTTCCAAAATTAGATTTTCACAATCCTAGTCTACTTCTAAGTCTTCTAAATCTATAAATAAGCGATGGGGGTTCCATTAATTCGTATGCTTAGAGTTTAGACCATTATGAAACCCTAGAAACTTGTTGGGTGCTCTTTCTTTCTTCAACAAGTTTCTATCGGATCAATTCTTGAAACCCTAATTTCTCGTTCTTCATGGAGAATTGATCCGCTATTGCTTAGAAACATCTTCTACGGTCCTTTAATGATTATCTAAGCAATAAATCATCACCGATCGTATCGTTCTTGCTCGGACGGAGTGCGCTCGTGGATTCGAGTGGCGTCATGGATTCGGCGTGATCGGAGGCTTCGTGGATTCGAAGTGGAGGCGTTCGTGGATTCGAACGTGGGCGTGGACAACCGGCGGCGTGCGCGAGATCCGAAGAAGATAAAGAGAGGTTTGAGTCCGTGGATTCGGTAAATCACCTTGTAATCTTTTATTCTTAGTGGATTGTTATCGCGTGTTGGTCCCGTGGGTTTTTTTCTCCGAGTTGGAGTTTTCCCACGTAAATCTCGGTGTGCTTTTTATTTTCCGCATTTATTTTTATTGCATCGAGATTTGTGGTTTTCGGCCTTTACACCTATTCACCCCCCTCTAGGTGTTGGATACAATCTAGATAGATGCTTGGGGCAACCCTAAACTCACAATTGGTATCAGAGCGGGATCTAGATATATTGCTATCTAATGGCCGAAGAGTTAGTAGGTGTGTTGCAAACTTACGATATGACTTTTCCTACTAACCAATCTTCTTCCAAGTCTTTTTCTCAAAGTAGAGGGATTGCGTTGAAAACATCAAAGGAAGAAGACGTGGACTCGGATTCCGGCGATGAGGAATCAAACGACGAGGATTTAGCGAAACCGTATCATCAACTCCTCCTCGAATCTAAAAAGATGGCGAAGCATAACAAAAGACTTAGGAAGCGTCTACTTGACATTGAAGAGGAGAACAAAAATTTGAAAACAATGACGAAAGCTTTCGAAGAGGAAAAGGAAGCAATATTGAAAGATAATTCGATCCTCCAAAAGAAGCTAGATGAAGCGGATTTAACGATCAAATCCTCTAAGAACAAAGTTGAATTTTTGGAGCATCAATTTGAGGAATCGCACAAATCCAACAAAGAGTTGACCAAGGAAGTTCATCAACTCAAGTCCGACATTCAACAATTTTCTTCCGGATCGAAGAAATTGGATCATATGCTTGGGTTAGGTCAAACGAACAAGTTGGGCCTCGGATACGAACGAACCTATGTTGAGAAAGATCGAACGTCAACATCTAATGTCTCAACAAATTCGAAGGAAAAGGTGTGTCACCGATGCGGCATCAAAGGACACATCAAAAAGTGTTGCCGAATAAGGATAAGAAAAATCGATCGGCAACATCGAAACCTCAATCGGCATCATCTACTACTCGCTTTCCCCTAATCAAAAGAAAATTAATTTGAGTCGAGTGCCTCTTTCGGACCGGTTTTCTAAGGAGCAACGGCGAGTTCGACCGAACCCACAACCGAATTGGATCTCAAAACCGAACCATCAAGGGAACCGGATTTCTAATTCAAAGCCTCAACGACAACATCAACCGAAGCTTCAAGCAACGAAACGACCAACGGTTGATCCAAAATCAAAGCAACTCAAACCTAACGTCGACAAGCAAAGCCAACGAAAGATCCGACAAGTTTGGATCCGGAAATGTGATATCTTTCCTTACTTTTCGTCTTAGTTTTTTTTATTATTTATGTAATGTTTTGATTGGTGCATATTGCATATTTTTCTTTCATTACATTACATGATTAGACGATGTTTGATCTTTAAAATTTATTTTGAAAATCGTTTTTAAGGAAAGGTTTTTGGGGAGTTTTTAATTTGATTAAAAATTTTTGAGAAAGGAGATGATTGAAAATCATTAAATTAGAGAGATTAAAGGTTTTTAAAAGAGCATTAACCGGTATCTAAAGTCAATTCAAATTGAATTAAATTCATATTAATTATTGGTTTTGCTCCACTTTTTATTATTTTGACGATAATTTAATATGTGATTTCTTCTTACATACATTCATCAAAATTTTGAAATTAAATTTAAATCTCTTGGTAATTAATTCATCTTGATAGTGAATGTTGAATATAATTGATGGATATTTGCTAATCGACTAAAGTTCGTCAAAATTATTTTCAAATGTGAGATTGTCTAATTTAGGGGGAGTTTGAATATTTTTTTTTTTCAAAAAAAAAAGGCGAAGAAACTCCCAACATTATAAAGATGTGGAAAGAGTTACATCAGAAAGAGTGTGAAACTACCACCAGGAAAGACTAGAAATAGAGGCCTACCTCCCAGCTACTAAAAGGTGGCATTTCTTTAGCGGCTTTTTGATATGGGCCGGCCCAAATAAGTAGCCCAAACTATATAACTATATATTAATTTCTACTCTCTTCCTGGGCCTAGCCCATCTCTTTTCCCTCTCTCCCTTTATTCCTCCACAGATCCAATCCCTCTACTGCGACCCACCCCATCGCCCTCTCTCCCACTCCGTCTCCTGCGACCCCATCGCCCTCTCTCCCACTCCGTCTTCGTCTCATCCTCTTCTAGGGTTTCCTCTTCTCCACCCTTTTCTAGGGTTTTCGTTTCATCCGCATCCTCTCAACCTCGCACGCGATCACACTTTGGGAGGGATCGTTCGGCGACCTAGCTACGTAATCCCTCTTCGCTACTGCTTTTTTTGGTAAGATGAGCTGTAATTGTCCTCTTTGCTACTGCCACTTTGGTTTGTTGCTCATGTTTCAACATTGCCGTGCTTGGCTAATTGAGTCTTTGTTTTTTTTTTTTTTAAATTTACTTGCTTATTTTGCAATATGTTGCTCTTAATTGGTGTTGTCCTCTTCCGATCTTCTTGTTTGAAACTCTTAGGCATTATTTAATTGTTGCAATGTGATGAAAATGCTCGCTTACTATGCTAAATTATACTTATTTTCGTACATCCTTACTTTTGAATGCATTGAGCCCGGCCCCTTGTGCTTGTAGAACTTTTCCTCCCTTTCGCCTAAATTTGTCCTCCCTCTTTAGTGTGGTAGCTGCAGGTGCCCTACTCCAGATGTTAACATCTTTTATCTCAAAGCATAGCACGAGGGTCAGATTAATTTAAGGGATTAACTTCTAATATTGTTTATAGTAAAATTTAGGGTGTTATAGCTGATCACCATAACTGGATAGCAAGTTAAGTTACTCTAAAGAAAGAAAAGAAATAAAGAACATTGAAAAGAGAATCAATAACTTAATTTAGGGTGATTAATGTAAGCATTGCAGATTAACTGGTTATATCTGATTGGTTCATGATCGGAATAAGAATGAAAAATGAAATTGAATTGCTTTGGAATGAAAAAAGGAATGACGAATCATCCAAAAATATTTGATTCATTATTAGAATGGAAATCGAAATGAAAATTTAGAATTTTTGAGAGAGGGTTTTGATAAGAGAAAAGTTATGAAGGGAGATGAGGTAGGTATTAGTGAAAGAGAATTTTGAATAGTTTACTTTGGAATGGGCTAATCCGTAATTTAAAGCCGGATTAGATTATAAATAAATTTGGTCATTCTCATTCCGGAATGGAATGAGAACCAAAATCCGATTCCTATAAAATAAACGACAACTATTGGAATCAATAAATTCTATTTCGATTCCATAGTCTAAAATATGTGAACCAAATATGCCTTAGCAGTCCTCGAGGGATGCAGAGAACCACAAGATGCTTCAGAATATTCTTTTGTGATACCATCTAGGCGAATAAAGTTTGTCCATAGGAGAAGCCATGGCATCTTATTTAAGTTCTTAAGTTAATTACTTAAATTCTGAACATTTATTAGAATATGGGGTCATCTGCCTTGTCATGGTCAGTACGCTTAATTTTTTGAGTACTTAGGTGATTGGAATCTTTTAGTAAACAATACCTTCTTTGTCTATTTTGTGAAGCCCAGGACATGATACAATCTGATGACCTTCTAGAGGCCAAGTTGTGGAGTTGTAGTTTTACATCACGTTGCACGTTGCTCGGAGTAAAATTATCCACACTAGAACATAAAAAAATTAGGCACCTCTTACAAGCTAATTACACAATGCAGACCTAGGTGTCAAAAGCATTTGGAACAGAGTTATATTTAATTAAAAACATATATATATATATAATAAAAGACAAGTTCAGTTAGCATACTTATAATTAATAATATTAAAAAATACAAATCAAATCCAAGAGATAGGACTAGGATTCTCTGTTCTCTTCACCTTCTCCCCCTTTTTTCTCCTGGTTCTTTATAATCTGTAAGAGATAAACATGTGAAGTTAACTTGTTATCCCCACTAAACTTGTACAAGAATTTTAAATGTATAGAGCAATTAATTGAAGTTTAGTTCATCGTTTTGCAGTAATTAAGAAGCAAATTAAGTGTAGTATAGTTAATTCATCAACCTTAGTCTTTAGCTAAAGTGTGGCATATATATATTCAAACTTATGTACATCATGTACTCTTGATCTTATGCATATGCCATGAAATATATTATTGGATATATTTCAGTTTCTATAAAGTGCATTTTATTCTTGTAATGATTAGCATCAATTTGTGCTTTCACTGGTTGTGTTTGTGCTTTCATTGGTTGTATTTTGGATAACTTGAATACTATAATATTTTTGAGTTAAATTGTGCATGCCTTTTCTTTGCTCGTAAAAATATCCAATGCAACTAAATGTTTGGCTTAAGTAAGAATTTGACATAAGTATCTTGCTTAACTTCTTATAATATTTTTAGTGTAAGGCAATTGGCTTCAAACTACAAACCATTTATGCTTGAAATAGTCAGTAGTATTCTATGTTCATACAGTATGATTCTTGACCAAAATATATAAAAAAGAGTAATCCTATCTGTAGTAAGGTATGTTTGAAGCTAGCATTCCAGTATTAGTAAGTTGTTTTGTACTGACCCCTTATTGTGTATTTGTTTTTCGTTTGTTGAAAAATTAGATGGACAAAAGTTGGATACACACGTCAAGGTTGAGTAAAGAATACTTTGATGGGGTTAATGATTTTCTTAATTTTGCATTTGAGAGGTCATCTCAAGATGGAAAAATATTATGTCCATGCACACGTTGTTCCAATATTAATTGGCACACACGTGAGGTAGTTAAGGAACACTTGGTATGCAATGGATTTCTCCGAGGGTACACTCGTTGGGCTTGTCATGGAGAATCCATCTCCTCCTCCTCCTCCAGTAGCAATACAGCGTACTATCTACAAGATCCTTTACGACTGCGAGAGTCAACTCATGATCAAATGGGCTCAAGTAGAAATGATGATATGGAAGGATTATTGCGAGATGCCTTGAGAATGCATTTTCAAGATTCGATAATTCATCGTCACGAGAAGACATTCCAAATGCGCAAAATATTCGAGTAGAGAGTCATGAGCATTGTGATATAGGTCTTGATAGGCAAGAACCTACCGATGAGCCTAACATAGGAGCATCAAACTTTTATAAGTTGCTTGAAGATGCAAAACAAGAGCTATATCCAGGATGTACAAAATTTTCAAAGCTTTCTTTTATAGTGCATCTTTTTCATTTAAAATGCTTAAATGGGTGGAGCAGTAAATCATTTACAATGCTTTTGGAATTGCTTAATGATGCTTTTCCTGATGGTACATCACTTCCTAAGTCTACATATGACGCAAAGAAATATATAAAGGATTTAGGTCTTGGTTATGAGAAGATCAATTCATGTCCAAACGATTGTATATTGTATTGGGGTGATAGGTCGAATGAACAATCTTGTGATGTATGTGGTGCTTCTCGTTGGTTGCCAACTGCTACTGAAAATATAAATAATGATGATTTGGGTAAGAAAGAAAAGGAAGGCTGCAAAAGTCTTGCGTTATTTTCCTCTAATACCAAGACTTGAGATTATTCATGTCTCCAAAAACTTCGAGATAATATGAGATGGCATGACGAAGGACGTACAAAGGATGGACTATTAAGGCATCCAGCTGATTCTTTAGGATGGAGATCATTTGATTCTCGATATAAGGATTTCTCTTCTGATCCTCGAAATGTCAGATTAGGACTTGCCACTGATGGCTTCAATCCTTTTAGAGCTATGAATACTTCTTATAGCATGTGGCCGGTTATTTTAATTCCATATAATCTGCCGCCATGGATTTGCATGAAACAATCTTCATTTATCTTATCAATGATTATTCCTGGTACAAAGGGCCCAGGAAATAATATTGACGTCCATTTGCAGCCACTTATAGAGGAATTGAAGCAATTGTGGGAAGGTGTGGATACCTATGATGCATCAAGAAAACATAATTTTCGCATGCGCGCTGCTTTGCTATGGACTATTAGTGACTTTCCAGCTTATGCGAATTTATCTGGTTGGAGCACAAAAGGTCGCTATGCTTGTCCATGTTGTGCTGATAAAACTTGTTCCAAATGGTTATATAACGGAAAGAAATTTTGCTATATGGGGCATCGTCGGTGGTTAAGTGAAACTCACAAATTCCGTTATCAAAAACACCTATTTGATGGCACTGAAGAGTTTAGATCTGCACCTATCCCTATATCAGGAACAGATGTGTTGAAGCAAGTAGAAGGCATCAACTTTAGATATGGAAAGGTGCCTAAGTCTAGTAGAAATAAAGCTTCCACAAGTATGTCAAAAAACGGTGAGAGAACAAATGGACAATTCTCAAGATCTTGACAATCAATCATATAATTTAGAGGCAATTGGGATAGATAGTGATGGAGATGAAGATGAAGATAATTTCAACAACACTAGCTTGTGGAAAAAGAAGAGCATTTTCTTTATGTTACCTTATTGGAAGTACAACTTATTGCGGCATAATCTCGACGTGATGCATATAGAAAAAAATGTTGGTGAAAATGTGTTTGGAACGATATTAAACGAAGATGGTAAATCAAAAGATAATTTGAAGGCACGTCTTGATTTAGTGGATATGGATATAAGGCATGAACTTCATCCTCAATCGCTCCCTAATGGTAGGACATATTTGCCTTCTGCTTGCTATTTGCTATCTAGAGAAGAAAAGGAGGTATTTTGCAAAGTTTTAAAAGACATCAAGGTTCCAGATGGTTTTGCTTCGAATATCTCAAGGTGTGTTAATCTAAAGGAGTGTAGATTGTTATCTCTTAAGTCTCATGATTATCATATTTTGATGCAAGATCTCTTGCCACTTGCTTTGCGAGCGTCTATGACAACGGAAGTCGCCTCAACTTTAATTGAGCTAAGTAACATTTTTAAGGCCATTTGTTCCAAAGTTCTTAATGTTGAAGATCTTGAGCAACTCCAACATCGTGCTGCAATTACTCTTTGCCATTTGGAGAAGATTTTTCCTCCTTCTTTTTTCACTATCATGGTGCATTTAGTTATCCACCTTCTCGAGGAGGCTAAACTAGGTGGACCAGTCCACTATAGGTGGATGTACCCAATAGAGAGGTTTTTAACTCTAAATTATAATTTTTCTAAATAATTTCAGTTTTATATTTAGGTAATTAATTCGTCATGATCCAATTTTATGCTTTTTTAACTTATAGGAATCTATTTAAATTGAAATCAAATGTTCGTAACAAAGCTCATCTGAAGGCTCAATCGCCGAAGGATATTTGGTGGAGGAGTGTCTGATATTTTGTTCAAGATATCTTGAAGGAGTTGAGACGAGATTTAATAGACCTGTTAGAAATTATGACACTGTACGTGATGAGCATTCTACACCATATTTATTTTTAACTGCTGGCCAACCAATAGGCGAGGTTGATGTCATAACATTGGATGAAATGGCATGGGTACAAGCGCATCGATATGTGCTATTCCACCATAACATTGTTGAACCATTCCGAAAGTAAGCATTTATTAATAATACTTCCTTATTTTAGAATTTTTTGCTAGTTATTTATTAGCTGCATATTTAATTCTATACAGTGAACATATAAGAATATTGAGAGCAAGATCTCGTCCAAAACGACTACAAACTCATGAAATTGATAGGCTACTAAATGAACAGTTTCATGAGTGGTTTGGCGATCATGTAAGTATTACTATAACTTTAAATTTAAATATTTTCAACTTTAAATACGTACTAATTTGATTTTTTATTATTAGGTTTCAAGTCAATTGGATGTTGCCGACGAAGTTAAATGGCTAGCTCGGGGACCAAATAAAATTGCTAAAAGATATAAGGGTTTTATTATCAATGGCTTTAGATTTCATACCAAAGATCGTGAGAGAAATAGACGTACCCAAAATAGTGGTATTGTCGTCACTTCTTCAATTAAAAGTTACGCAAGTGCTAGGGATACAAACCCTTCGGAAGGAAATGTTGACTACTATGGCATACTAACCGATATAGTTGAATTAGATTATTATGGTAAGTTTAAAGTTGTATTATTCCGATGCGATTGGGCTGATGTCACTAGTAGTAGGGGTACAAGAAAAGATCAATTTGGATTTACAATGGTTAATTTCTCACGATTGATACATACTGGAGAGCAATTGAGACATGAACCATTTGTTTTCTCCTCTCAAGTAAAACAAGTATTTTACTCACAAGATCCTAAAAATGTTGATTGGTATGTTGTCCTTTACAAAGCACCTAGGGACTTATTTGATATGGGTGAGAAGTCGAATGATGAAGATTTTGAGGTGCACAATGAGTGTATGCCTTTTACTAGCCAACACTTAGATGAGAACTTCTCGGATGATCATAGTATTCAAAATTGGGTAAGATTGGATGTTGCTGAAGACATTCATTCAAACTAAGAGGTACTACATTTATTATTATTTATTGTCTATCAGTTTAATTGTCACTATTTATACTAATGATATTGTGTTCCAACATTCTTTTTATTTTTTAAGGCCAAAATTTATATTATAATATTCTTGAAGTCGTTTAAATTTGTCTTTAGAATGAACTTTGGATGGTGTTGTAGCTAAAATTACTTATATTCTTTTCAGGGCGTAAAATGCCGAGATCTAGAAAATTGAAGGGTGTTACAATTGTTGAGTTGACCTCACAAACAACTGGACAAGGTGGCGGTCAAGATGGTGTATCAAATATTGAAGAAGATGGGGAAGCAAGTTTGGCAGGAGAGAATTTTCAAATTGGTAATAATGTTCTAAATTGATTTCTTTTTGTTTTGGCAACAGATGAAGTTAATTTTACTTAAACTATAGGCAAAAGTTTATTTTGTTACTAAACTTCGATTTTGTCACAATTGATACATTTTAAGTTTGTCATATGTAGGATACAAATGCATCTTAGTTCCTTGTTGAAGCTGATTGTGATTTTATGTTGTACCAATTTGCATTTTGCAGCGGGCTGAGAGGGATTTCATTTGTAATATTTCATCAGATTTAGCACTACTTTTTATTCTTCAGATTTAGTCTAGGTGTTTCACTTGCCCAAACCACCTGAAAGTCAATAGATTGAGCATTTTTAACCATAAACCTTTTGCCTGAAAGTCATAGGTGTTTTGCTTTTGTTTGGGAGGAATAATTTATAGTTTTTCATTTAATTGGATTGTTTTTCTTTAATTTTGCATGATCTGGAGTGAAACAAACTGTGAATGAGGGTTTTTCTTTAATTTTTCCTGCTAATCTGTGTTGTAGATGAGTTGCTCTCAACTCTCAACTATTTTGGCCACTGTAGACCATCAAGAGGGCTTTTAATATTTGCCAAAGGAGCTAACCAGACCATTAATTACTGGGCTTGTTTGCAACAATCTCCTTCCCTGCATATAACCTATATGTAATTAAAGCCTAATTATAGCATTGGCTTTTTTGTAGTTCATGATGATGGAAAGAAAGAAAGAAAGAGAGGTCGTACAACATTAAAGGAGATATGGGAAATGGATGAGAGTTGGCGTATTCAAGTTCGATTTAACAAAAGAGGGCAACCATTAAATAAGGAGGCAAGGTTGCTAGCTGGATTTTGTGGAATAGTTGCACGGAATGGTCAATTCTGCCCTTTAAACTATATTAATTGGAGACGAATGCCAACTGCACTGAAGAATGAAGCTTTATCTTTTGTCTTGGTATTTGATCTTTTGTCTTGGTATTTGATATATTTTACACTATTTACATGTATTTATATAACCATCTTATTATGTATTTATCTTCTAATTTTGTTTATATTGTCTTTGAAGTCAAAATTTCATCTTCAATCAAAGAAGGGACGGGCCTTTGTCATGAAATCTTTAAACAAAAAATGGAAAGACTATAAAGCTGAATTGAAGGCCAAGTATTTTGACCGAGAAAAATCAAAAGAAGAAATTAGTAAGAATGTCCCTCCTGGTGTAGTAAAGCAGCAGTGGTTGAGCCTAGTTGACTTTTTATACTCTGATGTTGCCAAGGTATGATTTATTGTCATGTAATGGTGTCGATGCTTTATTTTTGTCATGTATCTGATAATTCTGAATGCCAAAACTGTGCTCAACCACTTCTTTATGGTTTGAATGGTTTACTTGATTAAAGAAGAAACTTTTGTTGGTGGTGAGGGAGAGTTTGTATCTGATTATTCTGAATGCCCCTTAATTTGTTTGGACATACTGACATAGGAACAAGTTATCCTATGATTCGGCATATGGGTTTTCTTTTGTAATTGCAGTATAGAAGTTTGATTTTAGTCCATTGCAAGGTATTCAAATCAGGATTTTTCAAGATAATGCATTTTACTCCCAATGTGATTTATCATATTATGGAGAAAATGACTTAGATGTTGTATAGGCTATGTGATTATAGACATCTCAATTACTGCATGCTGGGGGATTAAACACAGAGTAATATGCTGAACAAGATGTTCATGCATCCAAAGAGGCTCTAAGTTGAACAAGATGTTCATGCATCCAAAGAGGGTCCAAGTCGATAAGATATTAAAAGGTAATGTATTTAGAGACCAAGCAGCTTATTAGTTTCCTCTGAGAACTTCTGGTGATATACTGATTCTACAGAATTAGTGGAAAAATTCAGGTGGATCTCATGATCTATGATGATTTCTTTTGATTAAGAAGTTGGCTAGTAGTTGTCATTAGTATTGCTGGAGACAAGCACAACTTATGCCAACTGATACCTACTACTGTTCTTAGCTATTATATGTATGCTTCATTTTTTTTTGTTCCTGGCTTCACATGTAAGCCCTGTTCCCTGTGTTAACATATATGATTCTCAAAGAATAAACCAGAATATTGAACTCCATACATTGTTCTTTTCATACTTTATTTACATGTAATTGTTTGGGTTCTTTTGTGGCCTGTCAGATGCTATGTAATGGTTTGTTACTATGTGTTGTATGTGGTAGTGTGGAGGAATACTTGATTCGTAGAGTAGGTACCGTTGATTAAATATAGCATTACTATGCTTTTTCCCTATAATTACCATGAAATTTCTAGTATGGATGTACTGTTGACTAATTTTTTATTATCTTTTAAATGGTAGAAACGAGAGAAGTTAGCCAAAGAAAGTCGAGCCAAACAGAAGTACACACATACATCGGGATCCAAAAGCTTTGCACGAAAAGAGAAAGAAATTGTAACTATTTATTTTATTGATTGCCGTAAAACTTATGTTATTGCAACATTCTTATAATTGTCTACATTATAATATTTGCAGGAAGATACAACTGGCAGAGTACCTGGACTTGTTGAGATGTTCGAACTAACTCACACGAAAAAAAATGGATCATTTATAAGTGACGATGCCAAAAAATTAATGGTAATTTTAATACTATGTTTGTTAGCTTTCAACTCTATATTTACTATATGTTTTTTTTTATAGGAATTACTTCTGCTGTCATTCATTTCAATATAGTTGAGAAATGTATTGCAATCAATAGGCTTATCGATTCTTCCCTGAATTTGCTCATTTGTACCTGAAAGCATTTGTGGTCGCTGATCCTTTTGATCTTCTTTCTTAACCATTTCAACAATGTTCTCTTGAGGATCCAGTGTGACATTCTGGACACAATAACCACTAGACATATCAGCTTGTGTTTTATGTGAATAATAATGATTATTATCTGCTAATTTCTGCCCAAGTAAATGAATTAGAATTAGAAGCAACAAATTTCCACCACTCGTGTTTTATCTCTATTTTGATGTGGTATTTGCTTTTCCCGAAGCTACTTTTCAGTGCCAAACATGATATTTTCACTATCCTGTGGTCAACAAGCTTTTAATTCGAATCTGAGAGTTGCTCTAAGAAACCACACTTTTTCTCCGGAATTTGAACAAAAGTGGATTGTTATCATGTGTTATTAGTATAATTTAGTAGGAAATATTGCTCCAGTAGAACATTTCTGTCATATTGGGTTATGTTAAATTTGGTTATTCATCTTGATTAGGTTTGAAGATAGTTTCTGTATCCAAAGCTCTGTAATATTTCTCCTTTATATAAAACTCTTTAATTTAGAGGACCTCTAGAGTTTTGTTCATGTGTTGTAAACCTAAACTGCTACTAGAATGTAGATAATTCTACCACCAACTGACCTATGAGGTTTTTACCAGACTACTGTGATCTTTTTTTATCATCTTGTTTTATCTTAAACAATGACATATTACTAGTGAGTTCTTACCAGACTACTGTGATCTTTTTTTATCATCTTGTTTTATCTTAAATAGTGACATATTACTAGTGAGTTCTTACCAGACTACTGTAATCTTTTTCGATATGCTTCTAATCTGTTACCATCTAGGCGAAGTTGTTTTGTTTTGATTTTTCTAGCGTATCTAGGCAAAGTTGATTATGAAACATAGCTGTTGTGTTCTTTTGATTTGTTTTACATTGAGTACCGTTATCGTATAGGTTGATGCTAAAGACAAATTGGCTAATTGCTCTGGAATATCTGAATCTTCTCGAGAGGATGTGATTGTTATGGAAAGCAAAATTTATGTTGAAGTCATAAGAAAAGAGTATGGCGGTCGAGTGGGAGGGCTAGGATTGATTCCATCTGAAAGTTGTGTGTGTTATAACTCGGAATCAACGGAGGAAGTGCAAAAGTTAAGAGAGGAAGTGCAAGAGAATAAAAAAATGGTGTCTCAATTGCAGTCCCAATTAGCTGCTGTTATGGAATTTATAAGACAAAAAATACCTGATTGTAATCTTGGTGGCAGTCGTCAGGTAGAAAAATGGCTTTATCTAGATAATCTTATTGATATTATACTTATGTTTTCATTGTTAACTATATTATTATTTTATTGAAAGAAATTTTTCTTTTTGTTACAGGATCCCGAGTCTTCAGGCACTTGCTATACGTCAACATCATCAAATCCTTCCCGCGATACTTGATGATTTCTTTTGTATTTGGACCTACTATGTCTTTTAGCATCATTTTATGTTTTGTGCTACTTTGTCATTTCTAACAAAATGTTATTGGATATTATGGGTTTTATCATTTTATTGATGTTGAAGATGTGAGGAACAATTAGTATTTTGGTTTTATTCGATACTCTTGGCTTATATATAAATGAAACAATTTTTTTGCTATGAATGTGTCATTTTTGTATTGTATCTTTCATACAATTATCCCTAGCTAATATACATATTAAAAAGTCCATATATTTCGATCAATAGTAGCTTTATAAAAAGTCATTGTATATGCATATTAACAGCTTTCAAAAAGCCACAATATAAATTTATTAACGGCATCGAAAAGCTGCAAAAATTATAGCATTGTGGCACATCAAATGTCCGCTATACTAATTAAAGGCGCTTTTCGGTTGCCATAGCTTTCAAACACTATTATTGTGGCAAAAAGCCACTATAGATAATCAAAGACGGCTATTATAGTGCCACAATTTGAATATTGGTAGTGGCTTTCAAAAAGCCGCTATAGGCACTAAAATGCGGCTTTTACAAGATGCCGTTATATGACATAGACCTATACCGACTCGCCAATGGCTTTTTTTGTGGCTTTTTCAAAAAGCGCAGATTTTTTGGTGCGGCTTTTCTAAAAGCCGCTATAGGTATCTATAAAAGCCACCTTTAATACAAATTGTTGTAGTGTACGTGTGTGAAGCTACCTCATGGGTAATTATATGAAAAACCGAAAAGGTTGAGAAAAAATATATGTGAATATTTTAAAATTTTCGGCGTTATAAGGTGGTAGATTGAAAAAGATGCTCAAAGGGCCACCCTCGGTGTTTATTAGCTAAATCTCTATTTTGAACGAGTTGCGACAAATTGGTGTAAATTTTGCAAAATTTCTAAAAACTATTTTTCATCAATTTGCATCTTGATGACTTTAAATAATTAGATTATTCTTAATATCAAATTTTGATGTTTTGATATCTTTTGAAATCAAATAATATTTTATCTTCATCATAATAATTTTTGGAGTACAACTTTTAATTTTTATAAAATTAATTTAATTTTGAAGGATTTTTTAGGCAACAAGGCAAAATTTTTGATGAGGAGGACACGGAGTGATTTTATCTTTTTGAGCCTCATTATTTATGTTTTATCTTTTCTCTCCTAGGACTATGTCTAGTTTGTTTATTTTTGGTATCTAGATTAGTAACTATGACATGGCTACTTTCTTTTTGCTAGTTTGTTTTTCTCTCTATTTGTATTTTTTTTTGGCAATTTTTGACAAAAAGGGGGAGAATGAAGAACAAGGTATAGAAGGAGAAGATATTTGGTATTTGATGCATACACGAAGGGGGAGACATGATGATTAAGGGGAAAAGGACAGAATATTTTGAACAACGAGAAGTTGGAGAAAAGAATAAAGAGGGAGAAGGGGTATAAAAATATTTTTGAATATTTGTTGGAGTTTGTTTTGCAGGAAGTCAAGACTTCAAGACTCCTAGTTGTGTCTAAGTCATAGAGTTTGTTTAGGAGTTGCAAAATTGTAATTTTGTATTTGTCTTTGGATCTTTCACGCGAGAAGTTCATTGTTTTGGTGATGGCAATGAATTTCATTTTTTTTGTGAGTTGAGCGTTGTGAGTATTTTAATGTAATTTTGGGTTTTGTCACGAAATTGCCAAAGGGGGAGATTGTTACGGATTTTATGTTGGCATATTTCGTGAAGTTAGTTCGGAGTCTTGAAGGTTTAGAGAAGATGAGACGAAGATCGAAGACTCGTAGACTCGAAACATGAATCCACAATGCTCGGTAAGTTCAAATATTATTGATGATGATTTATAAATATTTAAAAATATTTGGAAAACTTAGAATGTTTTTAAATTGAATATATGGACAAAATTGAGGTATTCGAATTCTAGTCTATCTATATGTTTTCTAATTGATTTTAAACGGGTTTCAAATCCTAGTCTATCTCTATGTTTTCTAATTGATTTTAAATAGGTTTTCAAATCCTAGTCTATCTCTAATTTATTTTCAAAATTAGATTTTCACAATCCTAGTCTACTTCTAAGTCTTCTAAATCTATAAATAAGCGATGGGGGTTCCATTAATTCGTATGCTTAGAGTTTAGACCATTATGAAACCCTAGAAACTTGTTGGGTGCTCTCTTTCTTTCTTCAACAACAAGTTTCTATCGGATCAATTCTTGAAACCCTAATTTCTCGTTCTTCATGGAGAATTGATCCGGCTATTGCTTAGAAACATCTTCTACGGTCCTTTAATGATTATCTAAGCAATAAATCATCACCGATCGTATCGTTCTTGCTCCGGACGGAGTGCGCTCGTGGATTCGAGTGGCGTCATGGATTCGGCGAGATCGGAGGCTTCGTGGATTCGAAGTGGAGGCATTCGTGGATTCGAACGTGGGGCGTGGACAACCCGGCGGCGCGCGCGAGATCCGAAGAAGATAAAGAGAGGTTTGAGTCCGTGGATTCGGTAAATCACCTTGTAATCTTTTATTCTTCTTGGATTGTTATCGCGTGTTGGTCCCGTGGGTTTTTTTCTCCGAGTTGGAGTTTTCCCACGTAAATCTCGGTGTGCTTTTTATTTTCCGCATTTATTTTTATTGCATCGAGATTTGTGGTTTTCGGCCTTTACACCACTTCACCCCCCCTCTAGGTGTTGGATACAATCTAGATAGATCCTTGGGGCAACCCTAAACTCACATAGAGAATAAGTGTGGCAATGACAAGTCTAGAGTACTTAGACAACAAGTGTGGCATCATTGACAAGAACAAGAATAAGTACAGAACTTGACATCACTAGAGTCTTGAGATTGACATTATGATAAACACAACCTTAGAGTTAAGGGTCATGTGAACATAGTCTCCTTGAAGTCAAGGAATGAATTGGACTTGAAATCCTTAAAGTTAAGGATAGATCGTACTCACCATATAGTTCTTGCTCGAGGGCGGTAGCTCCCCCTCGGGCGATGTGCTCCGGAGTTGTCATCACTGGGTATAGCGAGTATCTCCCCAGAGGACGGTCCCGTCGGGTCGCAGCGAGTATCTCCCCGATAGTAGGGATTTGAGTTGGTTGAGTCTTGTTGAGGGCGAAACCTAAGGGTTAGCCAAGAGATTGTGTATTGGACTTATGATCTTGCATGCCTTTATTTTGAGCATATTATCGTTCACTTTCAGGCATATTAGCTGCATTTGTTAGTTGGTTACTATCTTCCTTTTCTTCTATTATGCCTGAATTAGACCTAGTGGGAACGTCGGCGTGGTTGGTTGCCGAACCCACTAGGAACTTTTTTGTAGTTCTCACCCCACTATTTCCACAGAGCCGGGACCGAGCGAGCCGGCCGAGGATCGCGGTAAGGGCATCGCGCCCTAGGTAGAGACCGCCCAAGTTATTTTACTTTCGCTTTAGTTGCATTCCCTTTTATATCATCTTTTGTACTGGATGATTATAATTGTTAACATTGAATGTATTAAAGCTTTATTTTGAGGAATGTGGGATGTAAAAAGAAATGATGCAAAGAATGTAAAGAATGATATTTTGTAAAGAATTATGCATGTATGTGATTTCAATTAATCATTGTAGTTGTATGTTTAAATTAGTACTTTCACTTTGGCTACTGCTTGCCCTCAAGCAAGCTGTTTTTGTATGCTTCCGCATGTGCGAAAATTTTATACTCTATCTGTACTTGTTGAGCCTTGGGTGGTCAGGGGATGCTCTGTCCGTTCGGCGTTTGTTTGACGCGCTCGAACCGGCCAAATTGATCGGGCTCGGGGCGTGACAACACTAACTGCCACCATGCTAGGTCGTCAATGAAGAGAAAGTCCAAATAGGACAAACTGACATCAACGCAAAAACACTAAGCCAGACTCTAGAGTGGCACTCGTGGGCGCTACCCAACTAAGTATGCAAGCATATCTCTGTCAAGGTCAATCTGGCTCTCACAGGCTATAGTCAAACTAGAATGGTCCAACTGGTCTAACTACTAAAACTCTCGTGCCATCGGCACAATCTGATGCAAAAACAGCAAACTGGGTCCACCGTCCACCTCAACGGCATTCGGTAGTCCGGAACAGCCTAAATATTCCTGCAAAAATAAGCTCGGCATCCGAGCACGAGCGTAAATACATTCTACACTATTCTTGGTATCCACCACCTACAAACTGCGACGATACAAACAAACTACGGCTCCTAGAGCTAAATCTCGTAGTTTCAGAATATGACGGTGTAGAATCGATAGTTTTTTTCTAAGTCAATTTCAAGTCCAACATACATAATTTAGCTAATATTCTAAGTTTCAATTCAGATTTAAAAATCTTACAAATCAAAGAATTGAGCTACTAAACATGCTAAGCAAAGCTAAAAACACATGCTGTCAGCATATGGAATTAGAAGGAAATCCGTAGAAACCGGTAAGCATAACATAAACCCACCTCGAAATGCTAATCCACGACAACGAGAAGTCAAAAGAAAGGAAAACACGCGCTCGCCCGGCCTCCAACGGTACAACCACGACGCACGCACACTCGAACGGCCCTCCGGATCGTCGTCGAAAATCACCCAAAATGGAGCCGTGATCTCCCTTGAATACATTCAAGTTGATAGAGAGATGAATATGAGATTTAAAATACTCTCTCTCTCTCTCTCTCTCTCTCAGGTGGATAACCATGAGAGCTATCCATCTACTATCTTTTTGGGAGAACGGCGGTCTTTGTTCTCCTAGTCGATTTAGATAATAGGGATTTCAAATCGATGATCGAAAATATTAAAGTTGATATAGAGAATTTAAAGTGTTTAGAATTAAATTTCATAAATTTTAAAAATCGATATCAAGTCTATCGAAGAGTCGAAAAGAGGTAAAAACCGAAAACCCATATGAAAATATATGTAACTTTCTCAAACATGATCAGAATTACCAAGCGTGGTATAAGAATTTTTTTCTTAAAAATTTAAGCATTGGATTGCTCTACATAGTTATCAAACAGCTCATATAGGCCGTAAAAGATTATTAATTTTGTGATTCTTTGATCACTATATGAATAATTTTGAAATTTTATTTTTATTTTTATTTTCTTTTGGGAGAAAGGTAGCATGTTACCTGTCTCGTTTATTTCTTTAAGAAATAAACTTAGTTGGTAATGTGAAACAACTAGACTTTGTACTTTGGACCTCAATTAAGTATCAATCACCAAAACTCTTTGCCACTTCGTTTATTAAATTCAGTATGTAAATGCTTTAAGTACTCTAGATCAACTTTGACCGTTTCGATCATCGATTCTAAATCCAAATAATCTAAAATGATTTAGGAGAACGAAGGTCTCCATTCTCCTAAGAGGATAATAGCTAGACTCTATATATAGTTAGGATGATAATGATTAATCCTAAGGTTGAATGGATATATGGTTTTTGGAATAGCATGATATACGGGTGAAATTGGTCAAAAAGATAGATCTAATGAAAACCTTGCAATGTGTTTGGTGTTTTTAAAAGACCGTAGCTAGACTCTCTCTCTCTCTCTCTCTCTCTCTCTCTCTCTCTCTATATATATATATATATATATATATATATATATATATATATATAATCGAACTATATCAAATTAAATACGAGCAAGTTAATCCTAGCTCGGTAAAATTTTGAAATTTAAAAATTCGGTTCGTATTCAATTCGTTTATTAAATGAGCGATTGATTTCGAGCTCGAACACAGGCTGCCAAGCTAACAGCCCAGCCCTACTGTGGAGTGCTTGTCAATGAACGGTAACGGAAAATCAGACTCTGTAACTAACGAATTTGAGTATGAACGTAGGTGTGGTTCTTGTACCTGATGGTTTGTTGGATTCTAATTCTGACTATACTGCTTAGTCGACTAGTTAAGAACTATAGGGTTGGGTCCACTTGCATAGTTGTTATTTGGAATGGTCGCGGCGCGTGCTCCGGAAAAAATCCAACCTCGAATTTACGAGACGCTGCTTTTCATTTCCCAGCCAACAATGCAGTCATAATTTCTTCTTGTAAGATTTCCTGCTCTGACTTTATGTCGATCTCACTAGTTAGCAATTGAAGAATAGGGAGCTCTTATAGAAAGTAATTTTATGGCAAAAAGGAATTTTTTTCTCCAGAAGCGTGTTTGATAATTTTTTTTAGCATTTTATTTTAACTTTTACGATTTATTTTTTAATTTTAGAGGTCGCAAAATCAGAAGTAGAGAAAATTTGCTTTCTGAAATCTGATTGTAATTTTAAACTCAAATATTAAATTTTAATTTTCACATTATAAATGTTAAATTTTAAATTTAGATATTAAATTTTAAATTTTAAATTTATTATTTCAAAACGGTCTATAGCAATATTTTTAAATATTGGTACAGTTCAAAAAAATTCTACTAGTTAAATTACCGACACTTTTAAAAAGTGTTATATATATAGTCGATAGGTATATAGTGATAGTTAAAGAGTGTCGCTATAATCTTAAAAAGTGCTACTAATTTACCAACACTTATTTAAGCATTTAGTAACCGTCGAAACTCTATCTCGTTGGTTGCGGTGGCGGAGGAGGACGACAGGAAATAATTTTTCGTCTAGAATTTTAGTGGATTGAGTGAAAGAGAAGGGGAGATGGTAATTATTTTTTTTTTTTTCTTTTCTCTTTGTAATCGGCCCAAATGGGCTGCGTGGGATAAGTTGAGTAGAGTAACCTTTTATTTTTGATTGGATTGGATTTTATATTTAAACATTAATAGATATTTTTTTAAGTTTTAGTATAAATAGGACACTTGCACAAAACTGTCCCAAACATGTGTCCCTATAACCTAATTTTGTAGTAGTGCAAATTTAAAATTTAATTGCTATTTTGAATTTTAATTTGAGATTTAAATCTTTTAAATGTTAAATTTTGAATTTCAAAATTAAATTTTTAATTTTTTGTATTTAGACTTTAAATTTAAATATTCACTTCTAAATTTTGGTTTAGATTTTAAATTTTAAATTTTAAAATATATTTTGAATTTGAATTTTAAAATAAAAATTGGCCTTTTGGCATAAAAAAAATTCACTTATTTTGGGCTTTTGCAAAACCGGGCCACATTTTTCGTTTTTGCAGATTCGATCCACTTTTTCAGCAAACTGACGCAAATACCCTTATACTTTTTTCTTTCCTCTTTTTTTTTTTCTCTCGTTCTTTTTTTCTTTTTCTTCCCGTAGAGCGGCGGAGGCGAACGCCACCCTCTCCTCGCCCGACGACGTCGCCTCGTCCGCTCCGGCGACGTTGCGGCGACTAGCCCGCCTCCCCGCCTCGCCTCTCCCCCGACCTCTCCTTTTACCACGTTCTCTCCTAGGCCCTCTACCGCCGCGGCCAAGCCCGCTCCGCCGCCTCCTTACTCGACGACAAGCTCCACAGCGGCCTCCTTATTCCTCATCCTTCTCCGTCGGCGCGCCAAGGCGAGACGAATACAGAGGGATGCGGATTCGGCCCGGAGACAGTCGGAGTCATGGGAGAGGAGCGAGGAGAGGTGGGCGGCGCCACTGAGCTGCGCGGCGAGCTCGCGGTTCTCAGCGCGCGAGGCAGCTCCAGAGCTCCTCGAGGTGGAAGGAGGAAGAAAAAAAAAAAGAAGAATAAACTGAGGGGAAAAAGGAGAAAGAAAAAAAAAAGAATAAATGGATGAAAAATAGGAAGACCTCGGTTTTAGGAGATTTTTGTTGTTATAGTGTAATGGTGTAAAAAAAAGAAGAAAGATGATAAGAATGAGAAGGAGAAATTGTGCAATTTTGAGTGAAATGGTGCAAAATGTGGCGAAATTGTGCAAGTTTGGGCAAATTTCACCCAAAATTGCACTATTTCGCCCAAATTTGCACAATTTCATCAAAAATTGCACAATTTCTCCTTCTTATCCTTTCTCTCTTTTCTTTTTTTTTTTTACACCATTACACCATTACACCATTACAACAAAAAATTTTTAAAAATCGAGACGGCGGAGATGCGGGAACTCGACAACGACGACGACGCCGACTCCTTGGACGCCGTCGTCGGCGTTTTTCTCTTTCCTTTTTCGTTTTTGTAGATTAAATGGTGGCAGGGATGAAGCAAAACATTGAACCAATTGCTTGTCATTATTATTTTTCTCTCAGATTATTCAAAAAAATTATTCTTCTCTCAGATTTAGCCAATTGCTTGTCAGCTTTGAACCAAAATAAAGTTTCCAAAATGAAATTAATTATCCATAAATTATTTCTTCACCAGTTACGCCAAGCAGACTGTACTTGAATGGTTGAAACTCATAAGGGAGAAAATGCTTCTCATTCAAAATAGATCCTTCGGCATCGAATTCCCAGTCAAGAACGTAACCATAATTTCCAACTGCGAAAACGAAAGCCGAACTCGCCATCGTGTAGTACCATAAATTCCACCGATGCGTCCTTGTGCGGTATGATGAGCTAGGAAACGAATCCCGTGAAAAGTAGTCTACGGCGTGTGTGCTTTTCGACATCGAACGTACGTGCTGGGGAAAGGCCTGCATGTCAAATCTCGTGCGGAAAGCCCTGTTGACCCTTCTTATTAGGAAAGGAATATTATGGGCAACAAGTTAAATCGTATCTCTCTTTTTAGAGAAATAATTCACTTTTTTATTTTATAAAATAAAAACTTTAAATACTATTTTTATGATTTTGCACTTTTTACTTTACTATTATGTTATTTAAAATATATCAATTTAGTATCCCATAATTTTAGTTTTATCTTTTTATTATTAGTTTTACTAAATTTTTTTAAATCAGTAAAAAAGTTAAAACTAAAGTATACTAAATTGAATATTTGATAAACCTATATGGATATCTAAAATATTTTGTGTATAGTTTAACGAAATATTAATGAAGAAGCGAAAAAATAAAAATAAAACCACAGGGCACTAAATTGATACATTTTAAACCAAACAGTACTAAAGTAAGAAAGTACGAAACCACAGGGAAGGTATTTGAAGTTTATCCTTTTATCAAACATACAGAAATGATTCGGTTCTTTATTTTATAAAGGGGCAATTGCTTATATACCTGAAAAGTTTTCGACTTTTCCGATTTACTCATCGTAGAAAGCTAATATTGAAAATACTTTTTTTATGTTCCAACATATTTCAAATATACCCATAATGTTAAAATCTGTTAATAAACTCTGTTATCTGTATAAAATTACCATTTTGCCATTTTAAAAATATACCATTTCACTATCACCGATTTTTTTATTTGCCCTTAAGTCTGGGCACAAAAAGTATTTTAACTTTTGATTTTTTCAAATATACCATTCTACTGTCACCAACATTTTTTATTTTTCCTTAAATAAGGGCAAAATTGATATTTTAAATTTTTTTTTAACTATGGTAGATATTTAATTCATGTTTAACCCAAGTTAACTTAACAGAGAATAACTGACGGGGTATTTTGCAATAACAGTGGAACATATGAAGGGTGTTTTAGAAAAAAAAAAAAGTAGGGATAAATCGGATATTTTCAAACATATGAGAGTTGTATATATATATATATATATATATATAGAGAGAGAGAGAGAGAGAGAGAGAGAGAGAGAGAGAGAGAGAGTTGAGCTTATGAGAGTTGTATATATATATATATAGAGAGAGAGAGAGAGAGAGAGAGAGAGAGAGAGAGAGAGAGTGGAGAGAGAGAGAGAGAGAGTTGAGCTAGAATACTTTTAAGACCAACTTTTGGTGCTTCTAAGTTTCTAGCCCTTGGATCTACTTTTTTAATTACTAATGGCCTTTGGATCTAAGACTATTCCACCTACCACCAACTACCCCCACCAACTACCACCTACCATCATCATCTCAACCTTACATCTCTCAATCAAATAGCTAAAAACACAATAGCATCATCCCATTGGTGCTTTTGAGAGTATTCTAGCTCAACTATATATATATATATATATATATATATATATATATATATATATATATATATATATATATATATATATATATATATATATATATATATATATATATATATGTAGAGTCCTGGTTGCTATGCTATCAATAGACGAAGCACTCGGTGCTACCAAGTTTTCCGCCAGTTAGATCCACCCCTTTAATGATTTTCACCCGTTAGATCATACTATTCAACCAACTACCCACTTAACTCTAGGGGGCCCACATCATTCTAACCGCACATCTCTCAATCCAACGGCTGAAAACTTGGTAGCACCAATGACTTGGTGCTATTAATAGCATAGTAGCCTAGTTCGTATATATATATATATATATATATATATATATATATATATATATATATATATATATATATATATATATAAATTGAGCTAGAATACTTTTAGAAGCACCAAAAGTTGGTGCTTCTAAGTTTTTAACCCTTAGATCTACTTTTTTTACTAATAACCTTTAGATCTAACACTATTCCACCTACCACCACCTATCACATCAACCACCACCTACCACCATCATCTCAACCCTACATCTTCTCATCCAATGGCTAAAAACTCAAAAGCACCACCCTATTGGTGCTTTTGAGAGTATTCTAGCTCAACTCTATATATATATATATATATATATATATATATATATATATATATATATATATATATATAGAATACTCTTAAGAGATAGCCCATTTTACTCTCGAGTTGTTTTCGGTGATAGAGCTTTCAAATTGACGATCGGCTCCGTTAAATATGATCTAAACCATTTAAACTACCTAGAAATTAAATTTCACGCACTTTCGATATTGTTCTTGTATCCATCTAGTGAACAGAAAATGAATGGTTGAAAATGAATATTCTTTAAAAAATGATGATAGGAGTCTTGTAATCAAGATCAAGAGTATAGATCTTGTTTTAAATAGTTTAAAGAATTTTCTAACAAAAATTCAATTGATTTGGATATCTTTACACCGTTAAATGAGAAAACGTCTCTTATCCACCATTAAAATTACAAACTTTGAAACCCTTTGATCAGTAGGCAAATGATGTCGAAAATATTTGAAATTTGATTTCTCAACACTTTACGTGGTATAGATCATGTTCAATGGAGCCGA
Organism: Aechmea fasciata; assembly: GCA_025177825.1. Classification (NCBI taxonomy): domain Eukaryota; kingdom Viridiplantae; phylum Streptophyta; class Magnoliopsida; order Poales; family Bromeliaceae; genus Aechmea; species Aechmea fasciata. The sequence goes on from CM045932.1 coordinate 13,585,374, forward strand.
TCATCAATTTGGAAGCTCTATCATCGAAAACAACTCGGGAGTAAAATGGGTTGACTCGTAAGAGTATTCTAGCTTACTCTTATGAGTAGTAGACTCTTACTACTCATAAGTTGTTTTTGATGATGGAGCCTCGAATCGACGATCCACTCGTTAAATATGATCTAGAGTATTTAAAACTTATAGAAAATAAATTTCGTAATTTTTCGATATCATTTACCTTACGATCAAAAGCTCACAAAATTGACAATTTTTAAGCTGGTATGGGATACTTGCTAGTTTAACGGTGTAAAAGAATTGAAATAGGTTGAATTTTTGATAGAAAATTCTATTCACTACCTAGATAAAGATCAATAACTCCGATCTTAAATTGAAGGATCCGATCATCTATTTTTAGGACGTCGTTCGATTTCGGCCGTTCATTTTATGCCCATTTGATGGACTTTATTATGATTTTGAAAAATTACGAAATTTATTTTCTAGAAGTTTTAAATACTCTAGATCATATTTAACGGAGTGGATCGTCGATTCAGAAGCTCTATCATCGAAAACAACTTGTGAGTAGTAGGGCTCTATTACTCATAATAGTATAGTAGCCCTACTCTATATATATATATATATATATATATATATATATATATATATATATATATATATATATATATATATATATATATATATATATATATAATGGCTACTATACTATTATGAGTATTGAGCCCTCGTACTCATAACTTTTTGGCCGTTGAGATGAAAAAATACGGCGCTAGGATAAGAGTGATTACGGTTAGGTTGATAGTGGGCCCCCTAGGTTTGAGTGGGTGGTTGGTTGAATAGTATAATCTAACGGATAAAAATGATTAAAGGGTGGATCAAATGGCCAAAAACTTATGAGTACAAGAGCCTCTATACTCATAAAAGTATAGTAGCGAACTCTATATATATATATATATATATATATATATATAAAATTGAGCTTCTATGCTTTTAAAAGTACCAAGTCATTGGTGCTTGTAAGTTTTTGGCCCTTGGATTAATAGATGTGTGGTTAGGATGATGTGGGCCCCCTTGGGTTAAATGGGTGGTTGGTTGAATAGTATAATCTAACGGATGAAAATGATCGGAGGGCGTAGATCTAACGGTAAAAAATTCACTACTTTGTGCTTTTACAAGCACCAACTACTTTGTGCTTTTACAAGCACCATAGCCGACTATATATATATATATATATAGAGTTTTGCTAGAATACTATCGGTAGTAAACGGGCCGTTTTACTACCGATTTGTTTTCGATGATAGAGCTTCTAAATTGACGATTAGATTCTTTGAACATGATCTATCCCATTTGAAGTGTTTAGAAATCAAATTTCATATCTTTTCGACATCATTTACCTAATGATCAAAGGGTTTCAAAATTTGTAATTTTAATGGTCGATAAGAGGCGTTTTCTTGTTTAACGGCATAAAGATATCCAAATCAATTGAATTTTTATTAGAAAATTCTATAAACTATTTAAAACAAAATCTATACTCTTGATCTTGATTATAAGACTCCTATCATCATTTTTTAAAAAGTATTCATTTTCACCATTCATTTTCTCGTTCACTTGATGGATAAAAGAACAATATCGAAAGTGCGTGAAATTTAATTTCTAGATATTTTAAATAGTGTAGATCATATTTAACGGAGTTGATCGTCAATTTGGAAGCTCTATCATCGAAAACAAATCGGTAGTAAAACAGCTCGTTTACTACCGATAGTATTCTAGTTCAAATTTCATATATATATATATATACACACACGCAATTATCCCTTTTATAAAAAGTAAAAAAAAAGTAACCATCGATTAATGAAGATTAAGAATGTCATTTTATTATATAGCAAGTTAAAAGGTTATTTCATATGAGAATATTTTTTTGTAATTAAACTAAGCAAAATTTTAAGAAAATTTTGATTAATATTCCAAATTTAGCATTAATTTTGCACTAATTTAGACATTAATTTAAGGTTTGATTGATATCCAAAATTTGGGCATTAATTTTTGGAATTTTAGAATTATTCTAATTTAGGCATTAATTTAAATTTTAAAAATTTTAGAAATATTAATATTTCTAAATATGTTGAATTTTAATATTTAATATTTATATTTAAATAAGATGAATTATGTATTACTGTTTTAACAAATTTAATGTCTATAATAACACGTTCGACCTAGTTAATTTGTTTAAAATACATATTCAAAAATATTGAAAAATGCTAGTTAGTCTAGGATGCACCAGTTATATTGCTGACGTAGTGTCTTCAACCAATGGGATTGTCCTCTTGGGTCCACCCATCCCATCATTATTAATAAAAAAATATTTTTATTGTACTTTATCATAAAAAGAGGAAGAGTGCTTCTATACTTATTATTTTTCAATATCATTCACTTATTTTATCACGCCCGGGGGTCTTTTCACACAAAGCCGATTGAAATATGGACAATTTTTCTTTTTGAAACCTTGACCCAAGGGATGACAAATCCACCACAAATATAGAGTTCTCTGTCCACACGGATAGTCTTCTCCACATTAATTTGCTCGGCGTCTCACAGAGTACAAATCACAAACCACATCCACCCACAAAGTACAATCACAACTATACATTAAATAATCCATAAATATTCTATATCTATCAGTTGAAAGTGTTTTCCATCCGTAAACTTTATTTTTAAATACTAGAGTCTCAAAAGCTAGAAAATCTTTTGAAAATTGTTTCCCACATGAAAATCTTTAATTCTTTGAAAACAAGTTATCTCGAGAGGTAGAAAACTATTATTTTACATAGAACCACAAGTGTTTGAAATACTTTTATTCAAAGTACAAAACGAGATAATCATCATAAACTGAATCAGATTATAGTTTAAGTGCTGATAAGAAAAAAAAGGTAAGGAAGGCAACCACACTATGCTACTGTCGGGACTCCTCACTCACTGCCCTGACCCTCACCGCCCAAGTCACCTGAAAGACAATGGGTGAAAAACTAGCAAAGGGCCTCCCAGTGTATACTGCAAGCCGACGAGGGCGAGTGTACTCGTTGGTAACCAAAATATAGCTTTGAAAGATAATACATTAGCAATGCAAAAGAGAAAATAAGATACATGAACAACTACCGCTACTATAAATGAAATGTATCAACCGAACGATCAGTCCAAAATACCCAATCCAAATCCACCGTGTCTGTCTAAAGACCTCAGGCAAGTGCCACAACTGCTTCCGGCGCGGATAACCCTAGTAGTAGACCGCTGGGCACACGGATTGGAAGTACGACCACTGTAACATACTGGACTTACGCAAATTGCGGAGTTCGAGTATTTGACTTGAGTACGGAGCCTTTCCACTTTTCTGGAGGGTCGTTGACTGTGTTCTGACCTATGGCACGAGTACCGAGGTTAGTGGATGAATTTCAAGCACTAAAATCTAAAAAGTTGAATTTTAGGTTGCTCTCGGATTGCATTTTCGGGTGCTTGTACCGGTACAGGTTTGGTTGTTGTACCGGTACAACCATGATGGCTATACCGGTACAAATGAGATTTTGTACCGGTATGAGAAGGACTGGACTAGGCAAACCGAGGCTCGGGTTTGGGCAGCCGAGGTGCATGCGTGCAGTTGGATTTGTCTCCGTGTATAACCCTAGACGTGCTAACGAGGCGAAACCTTGTAGCATTTCTATTAGAGCACCCCACGCCCCTAGGGCATCCTTTTGTGTTCACTACAGCAAGAGAAGAGGTAAGGGTCCTCTCTTCTCCACTTCTTCTTCCCCCATGGGTTTTGATGGGTTTTTGAGAATTAAACCCTCTCTTTTGCTTCTTTTTGCTTGGTAGAGACATCCTCACCATTGTTGGAGCTTGGAGCTTGCTTTTTGGAGCTTTGTTGAGGATCAAGCTTCAACCCTTGAGCCTTTTAAACTTGGTTTGGAGTTTCTTGGAGGTAAGTATCAAGTTCCCTTCCTCTAGTTTTGAATTTGGAGGCTCTTTTTGAGATGAAACCCTAGAAATGGGATTCTAGGGTTAGATTTGGGGATTTTCGTTTTGTAGCTTCTAGAACCTAATTGATGGATTTAGAACTTTGGTTTATGTTGGATTGGAAGGACTCTAACTCCCATTTGGAGATCGTGAGCATTTCCTTCGCATTCGGTCAGTTTTCTTCAACCTTTTGTTGAAATCCTTAAAGTGTGAACTCATGGTTCATCTTCTTAGCTTGTAACTCCTAGGGTTTGCTTTTTAGAACTCAAGGAGTGATAATCGAAGCTTCGTTAGCGTTTCGGAGCAACGCTACTCGCATTCGGTGGGTTTGGCTTCATGAGCATAGGAGAAAATGTCTCCTAAGTGCTTATTTGGTTTGATTAATTTATTCTAGGTGCATATTCATGCTAGATAGAATTATTATGAATTTTGGAACACTTAAAATGCATGCCTTATGTATGATAAAAATCTCACTCTATATAGTAGAGCATTCTGGGTTATTTTTGCATGCATGTGAGGGTGGTTCCTGTGGGCACTTGGGAATGTGCCTTTTATGTTTATGATAGCTCGAATAACGTATTTGTGAACATTGAACTCATGTTGGGACTTAGAAAGATTAAGTGTCATCAAACGGCACTTAACTTAGAAAACTGTGAAACTGCAATATAGAGACATTGACATAGGCCACTGACATCTATTATATTCCATATTCGAGACATGATGACATAGAGATAGGCCTTGGCGCAGTAGCTTTACTTTCCATGTTAGAGACATGATGACTTGAGACTTGTGACGGTTCTTGTGATTATATGCCATTGTGCTCATTCGCACTTGCTTGTGAGGGTCGCTCCCTACAAGCCGGCACTCCAGAGTTGGCCAACGCGATACTTGTTCGCCGTGCGGGACTGGGCGCCGAAGTGGATTGCCGTGGGACAGTCTCATTCCTAGGGTGGGAATGTTGACTACTACGGGGCCATTAGGCTCGGCATTTGGCTAGGCAGCCTTCAGGTGGGCATCCGCCAGACCGCGCCGGGTTGGATCTTATTGGACTTAAACTTAAAGTAGTTTAATGGACATTGTGGACTATGACTAGAGTAGTAAACTTTAACTCTTTACTATTAACTTGTGAGCATTGGACTTGTTAGTCATACTTTCTATTCATGCTTAGAATAACTTACTTATGCAAATTTATGCTAAGTAGAGATATCATGTTTAGTAGTTTGCAGTTTTACTTATATGTCGTTTATTTCGCTTATATTTTACTCGTTTACTTGTTTCGTTTTGAGCCTAGTGGAGCATGCAACTGAAGTCAGTAATTGCCTACTGGGGACTATTATTTAATAGTTCTCACGCCCCCTGTTTCTTGTGTGTTTCAGAGCCTTCGGCACCGGCGGAGGCACGAGATCGCGGCAAGGGAGTCGCCTAGTTAGCTAGCCTCTTTTGCCACTACTGTTTAGGTGGTTTCCTCTCTTTTTGTGTTTGTGAGAGAGTGCTTTTTGTATCCATTTATAGAGACCACCATGTACTCTTTTAGTTTTTACTATGGGATCTTTTGTTGTACTCTCTTTATAGTTTTATAGTAGAGATTGGTACTTTATTTAGTTACTTCTTTTATGCTTCCTAGTTTAGAATTCTAGTTGTTATATTGCTCTGATACTTCTAGATTCTTCTTATTTCGTTGGTTATTTATCGTTTTTTTTAGACGCCTTATATGTTTTAAATGTACGGAGGGTCTGGGCACGCGCCGGGCGGGCTTTCGCTGGGTCCCGGGGCGTGACAACCACTTTTCCGGAAAAGAACACCCTTGCGATGTCCAAACCATTTGTGTACGTGAAATGCTCACGAACAGTAGCGATCATTGCAAATATGCTCAATACCTAACCATTGGCAAGTAGCCGACAATCAAACCCTTTAGGGTATGTCAACCGAATAGGTCATCGAACAATAAGAGTCACGGAAACCGACTAACTAGGTCACAATTGGTGTCATATCATGCACGAGTATACTCAACAACTGCTCTACCTCTATATCACAGTCAATAAGTATAAGAAATGACTAAGTAGAGTAATATGAATCAGGGTCACAAGGTGTCAAGCTCAACAACATCAAGTAATGTAAGAAGTATATATAGAAAGAGAAGGTGGAGGGAACATCACCGAGCGCCTCTAGACCGACTTCAGATCAAAGTACCCACCTGTATCTGTAGCTGTACCTAGCTCCTGAGGTGCGAGAATCATCGATAGGACCTACGATTGGTCCACCAAATTAGAATCTAGTCCTATCGACTCAAAACACATCACACAATATTCCCAAAACCACCTGCAAAATTGGTTTCCTAACACCAATCCCCGAACTCTCTAGAAATCCCGAAAATCATACCGGGACGTTCTCGGGAACCACAAAGTGTCTCGGAAAGCTCCGACTCATGCCGTGATTCACCCACTGATCCGAAACATGACCATTAGGGTGTCCCGGCAGCAAATCCTAGGCTCAAAGTCGAAATGATTATTATCGGATAATCGTTCCGATCCGGATTCCTACAAGTGTCAAATTTGACATCGGAACCATCCGCCGCTCACGGATTGCCTCCAAACACTCGAGGCAACGTAGGTGGGTAGCCAACGAGGCTTAGTGGTACATTCCAGGGCATTCCAATAGTGTCGGGTGAAACCCGAACCGAAATTGCTCTCTCCCGACAGGTTTTGTAGGAAAACGCTCTAAAACCGTAATTCGGCTTCCGTAGACGATTTCGGATTGGACAATCAGTCCAGAAATCATATGCAATGATTACATGCTGCCCACAACAACCCACAGTGCAACAAATTCACAAAAGCCGAACTACAATCCAATATTTTCAACAACAACAACATACAATTAGGGGAGTTTACGATCGTTACCGAGATTAGTGCACTTTCGAGGTCAACCGAGAGTACAAACTGACAGGTCTTGTCGAGGCGAAGCTCATGCTCACTGTCCAAAGCACAGGAAACAAACCGAAGTAGCAGCCTGGCAGAATGTTGTTTTGAGGGGAAAGTGTAATTTCGTATGCGGGCTTATATATGGGGTCCTTTTTCCCTTCCCCCAGCAGAAAACACACACACACCCATACATAGAGAGAGGGAGAGAGGGAGGAGCTAATCTCTTCCACCCTTTTCTTCCTACTCTCCAAATTGGAGAACTTGGTGGAGATCGAGCTCGGGAACGCGTAGAGAGCAGTGGATCGAGCTCTCGAGCGCTTGGAGGCTCGGAGCGCTTTTGACTCGAGGTTTGTTTTTTGGGTTTGAGCTAGGGTTTTGGGTTTAAGCCTACTAAATGGATTCCTAACAAACCCTAGGCTAATCTAATCTAAGCTATATATTGTAGAGATTAGCAAGTGGATTGGGTTTCTTCTCTAGTTATGGAAAAATCCTAAGTTAAAAAAGGGGAATTGCTTGTGGAGGGTTTTAAAAATATTTTAACCCTTTAGAACCCTAATTGAGGATTGAGGAAATCATGCAAGAGCACTTGATTTCAAAAGCAAGATTATTTAGTGGGTCAAAAATGGTAACGAACGGATCTCTTGTATAGGGTAAGAAAAGCTTGGGAGAAAGCCTGGAGATCCAACTGGTTGGCCTAATTGCAAGTGCCTACAAGCAATTAGGAGGCTTGAAAGGTGGGTTGTGCTTCACCGAAGTGACTAGGTCGCTTCCATGCCAAAGTAAAGTATGGTTTCATTATTGATACATGCACGTAATGATAGATTAATTAGTTAAATGAGTAGGCATAAATTGTATGCTACTTAGGATAAATAATCTATTATTGGACGAGAACATAGGCATGTAGAACATATAGGATATATGTATGCCTACTTATGGTTATTGAACATAGGTCGATAAACTCTAGGAAAATTAGAGAACTCGACAGTTGGAAAAGAATGACTAACTGTCATGAATCCTAGGTGTGGACAATTAGGATTACAAGTGGCATGATTGGATATTGAACCTAGTGTCATTGAACATAGGTTGAACATTGAACCTAGCGTTGTTAAACCTAGGTTATGAAACATAGTTGTATTGAACCTAGTGTCACTAGGTTATCTAACATTAGGTTCACTATCATTCTTGTTCCACATATGTGCTTGACACTAGGTTCGATGCCACTCGCCTAGATTCACTTGACTCTAGGTTTACTATAACTTATGTCCTTTAACACTAGGTTAAATGTCACTCGATCTATTCAACACCCTAATCGTCCAATCGAGCATTCCACTATCGAGTTCTCTACTCACTCTAGAGTTATCGATTCATTTACATGCATTAATCCATACACATCTAGCATGTACTCACTATGCTAAGCATGCATTCATGCAACATCTAGCATTTATCTATTATGCTCATCATATGCATCTACTTAGCATTTTACTTTATGTTACTAACATGCATTTTCTACACATGCATCATTTGGCATTTATATGCATCAACATGAACTTATGTCATTCTTAGACATACAGACAACCTAGTCGTTTCGGTAAACACAACCCACCTGTTTTGCTCTCCGATTGCTCGTCGACACTTGCAATCGGCCGCCATGCACCGTGACCTGTTCGCCCGAACTCTTGCGCGACCACCCGAACGGTCACCAATTCACGATCCGAGACTTCCTAGCATTATTCCACGACTTCACGATGCCCCGGATCCGATCTCACGATTTTTGGGCTTCTATCTCGTGTGCTGCGGCTATCTGTTAAAAATATACTATTTTGTCAATAACTTTGCATATGCTCGTTGGATCACCGAACCGAGCGCGCTAAGGCGTTCGTTATACCCCCAATTAGATTTACAAGGGGTCAAGTGAGATCAATCTCATCTATTTACCAAACCCTCTTTGAACCCTAGGTTTGCATCTATGCAAAATCTACCAATAAATCCATAGATTTAGGCTTGATCCTCTATTTAGCATCAAGGGATTCCATTCAAACCACTTCTAGAGTTAGATCATCAAAACCCTAGAATCTACCATGAGAGAGCTCAAGCTTACCTCTCAAGAGCTTGCTCTCAGCACAAGAAAGAAGAAGAAGATGACCATGGTGACCTTCTCCTTGGTCTTCCCCCACTTCTCCTTCTTTTTCTTCCTTTTCTTCTCTTCTTTCCTTCTCCTTTCTTTCTCTCCTTCCTTAAACTTCTTCTTTCGGTTGACAGAGAGGGGGAGAGAGAGATATGAGTGAGGGAGTGAGAGAGGAAGAGGGTTTATCCCTTTCTATTCACTTAACCCATGGCCATTTTGCACTTTAGCCCCTCAACAATACACCCTGTGCACTGCCCAGACTGGGCAGTTTTCAGGCTCGGGGATCGGTCTCTCTAGCCAGGGACCGGTCCCCAAGAGCTTTGCTCCACCATTGCGCACACGGGGACCGGTCTCTCCCCCAAAGGAACCGGTCCCCGAGAGCTTGCTATGCCAATGCGCACACGGGAACCGGTCTCTTCGCACAAGGGACCGGTCTCCGAGAGCAAATCTCTCGCAGGACTCCTCTGCTCCAATTTTCACATGTACGGGAACCGGTCCCTCCCCAAGGGACCGGACCATGGAGGACCGGTCCTTGCTGAAGGGACCGGACCTCACAAGTCCTCCCAGCCAGCACTCTTAGGACTTGGCCATTTTCAGCTTCCGTCCGATTCTTCTCCGTTCCAACTCACTATTGGCTCCGTGGGTCTCCGATTCACTTAAAATCGCATCGAGACTCCCTACGCATGATTTTGAGCATGTTCACATCATCAGCTCATCCGCGCTAATGCCAGATTTAACTCACGACCCAACATAGCCTTTCGGGTTTCGCCGAAACTATTCCAATGACCTTCTAAGCCAACATACCCCGTAACTTCAAGGCTTTAGAAGTTCGGTATGCTACAATGACGCTCCAACTTCCCCATCCTAGGACTACTTCCATCCTAGCATGCTTAACTCTCTTAACCTTCTAGGCCTAGCCACCGTCCAAAATGCTTAAGTCGGGTTAAGAGTTTTTGCCCTATTATATCTTTTATATATAGGATTATACCTCGGGTATCACAATTCTCGCTTCCATGAGGGATATAGAAATCATCCATGTTTAGAATCAAAATCTCATGTTTGTTGCAAAATGATTCTAAATGAGATTTTCACTCTTCTTAATTCACTCGTCATTTGCAAACGTTATCTAGCCACTTTCACAATTTCATAGCATTTACAATATCTTATTCTTTCCTTTGCAAAGCCAAATTTAACCTATCTGTAATCCCCAATATAGTTTGCATTTATAAAATGAAAGCAAATTGAAATAATTGCAAAGAATTTAGAAGAGTTTGTTCTTATACTTGTTGCTCTAGAGTTGAACCTTCTATTGCAATAACTTCAAGAACATCAATAATAGATTTCTTGATCCCCAACGAGTATCTCCTAACCTTTTAAGATCGCTTTCTTGATTTAAATCCTGTCCACTTTGAAGTTCACCACTACACAATGCTCCTTCAACTTTTTTGGCTCACTTTTCTCGAAGTATGTTTCTACGTACGCTTACAAGAAGCTCCAACTACATTCAAAATATTGATACCAAGCACATTAAATAGCCATGCAATATTATCATGATTTTTTGGCTATAGCTATAAATATCAATTTGAGTTGATGACCAACATAATGGATAGTTATATATATGCTGATACACTTTCTTACATGCTTAATGTTTTGAGACTATTAATTTCACCTTACTATAAATTACTAGCTTCATCATATCCTTGTCATACTTCAAATGAACTTAATGAATATTTAGAAAGTAAGGAATTGATTGGTCTTTTAAGTGACAAAGTGAAAGTATTACTAAGATGCAAAATGCCAATCAGCTGCTCTATGACAATCCCCCTTTTATTAACATACCGCAGAACAAGAGCCATTTGCTCTTTATGCGATACCATCAACTAATATTCAGAATGTAGATGGTAGTGGCTTTCTTCAATAATTTAAAGCTTGCTAATAAACTTTGCTACAGCAATTAAGTGGAAGGAAAAACACTTTCATTAAAAAAAAACTTGATCACCAAAAGCTTACAATCAAAAGACTTAAATAGAAGAAGAAACTTGAGGATTAAGAAAACCTAATTCAACACATGTTCTCCACTACATCCACTACACATGTGCTCCTAGAAACTAGCTACCATGAACTCCATAACATTACCCACAAATTAAGCCACTAATCCACTATTATTTCCATGATCTTAGCCCACTACTTGCACCCACTACTTGCACAATAGTAGGGCCACTAACATCACATGATTTGTATCATTTTCCAACACTCCCCCTTGATGCAAATTCAGTAACGCCAAGGTCTCTTCTGAACTTCAAAAATTTGTCATGAGATAGAGCTTTCGTCAATCCATCAGCAACTTGTTCATTGGTGGAACAATTTTTCATGTCGATTTGCCTATTATTGACAAGATCCCGGATGAAGTGATGACGTACTTCGATGTGTTTCGTGCGTCCGTGAAAGACCGGATTCTTCGTCATTGCAATGGTAGAACGATTGTCACAATATATCTCCGTCGGATATTCTTGTGCTTGATATAGATCCTCCAAAATTCTTCGCATCCACACAGCTTGACATGCGGCCGATGTTGCTGCTATATATTCAGCTTCAGAGGAGGATAAAGCGGTAGTAGCTTGCTTCTTCGATGCCCACGTGACCGCTCCAGATCCAAAATTGAAGATCCATCCGCTTGTGCTTTTTCTGTCATCTTGAGAACCTGCCCAATCACTATCACTAAAACCAACCAATTTGAAATTAGTAACCGGATGGTACCAAATGCCAAAATTAGTAGTATCCCGAATGTAGCGTAGAATTCGTTTTGCGGCTCCAAGATGATGCTTTGTAGGATCATGCATAAATCTGGATATTAAGCTGACAGAAAACATAATATCAGGACGTGAATGTGTCAAATACATTAAACCTCCAACTATACTTCTGAAAATCCCTGCATCAACTTTTTCGGTTCCATCATCTTTTGTCAATTTTTCATTTGGATTCATAGGAGTTGCACATCCCTTGCAGTTCTGTAACTTAAATTTCTTGAGCAAATCCACAGCATACTTTTCTTGGGTCAAAAAGATACCATTATCAGTTTGCATAACTTGAAGTCCAAGAAAATAATGTAAAAGTCCCAAATCCGACATATCAAATTCATGCATCATAATATTCTTGAAATCACATATAAGAAGATCTGATGAACCGGTATAGATTATGTCATCGACATAAACACAGATAATAATAATATCTTTACCTTTCACCTTCACATATAAAGTTGGTTCATTCTCACTTCTATGAAAATCGTGCTGTCGGAGATGGATATCAAGGCGGCTATACCACGCTCTAGGGGCTTGCTTCAGGCCATAAAGAGCTTTCCGAGCTTGTAGATTTTCTCTCTTTTCCTTTAACAACAAAACCTTGTGGTTGCTCTACATAAACATCTTCATCCAAATTTCCATTAAGAAAAGCCGACTTAACATCGAATTGATAAACAAACCATTTCATTTGAGCAGCTAAAGCTAAAATAATTCGAATAGTTTCCAAACGAGCGACAGGTGAAAAAGTTTCAAGAAAATCGAGACCGAATATTCGAGCATACCCTTTCGCCACAAGCCGTGCTTTGTATTTTTTAACTTTTCCGCATCATATTTCACCCGATAAACCCATTTTACACCAATTGCTTCTTTCTCTTTTGGCATGTCAACAAGCTCCCAAGTTTGGTTCTTTTCAATAGCTGCTATCTCTTCATGCATTGCGTTCTTCCATTCTTCTTTTTCACAAGCTTCTTCGAAACATACGGGCTCTGTGACCATAAGAACAAAGTTGCAAGTTTCATAAATTTCTTTCAAGGATTTTACCTTTAGAGGAGGGGTTTCTGAATCCGACAATGATGAAGTCATATTTTCTCTCCTTTGGCTTTTTGGGGTGGCTTGTAAAGCTTCTAATTCTTCATTTTGAAGTGCGAGCGACTTTCTTTCCTCAATTGCCAATGGAACCTGTGAACTTTCATTCCAATCCAAAAACTATCTTCATCAAAAATCACATCTCGACTTATAAGAAGTTTCCTTGTCATCGGATTGTATAGTCGATAGCCTTTTGATTCATTACTATAGCCAACAAAGATACATTTTTCACTTTTCTCATCCAATTTTTTACGATTTTCGGTGTGAACAAATGCATAGGCTATAGAGCCAAAAATTTTAAAATGTCTCACCTCGGGCTTTCTTCCACACCAAGCTTCAAAAGGTGTCATATTTCGTACCGCTTTAGTTGGAGATCGATTTAGGAGGAACACCGAGGTTGCTACAGCTTCCGCCCAAAAATCATTCGGCAGCTTCTTCTCTTTAAGCATACTACGAGCCATTTCCACTATTGTTCGATTTTTGCGCTCCGCAACTCCATTTTGCTCCGGTGTATACTTCACTGTTAATTGCCTGCAAATGCCATTTTCTTTGCAAAAAGAAAAGAAGTTAATTGATAGAAACTCTCCACCTCGATCCGTTCGAAGAGTTTTGATGGAATGCCCACTCTGATTCTCAACTTGCGCTTTAAACTCTCGAAATTTGTCAAGTGCTTCTGATTTCTGTGATATGAAGTATACCCAACTCATCCTGGTAAAATCATCAATGAACAGCAAAAAGTACTTACTTTTGTTAAAAGACGGAGTCTGCATTGGACCACAAATATCGGCATGTATCAACTGTAGAGGTCTAGAAGCTCTCCAAGATTTTCCAATAGGAAACGAAATCCGATGTTGCTTTCCATAAACACATCCTTCACAAACTTCATTCATACAATCTATTCCAGGTAAGCCACATACCATTTTCTTATGACTTAATAACTTCAATCCATTAAAGTGTAAATGACCATAACGCAAATGCCAAAGCCATGATTCATTTTTAGTGTTAGCAACCAATGCGTGCTCATCAATACATGAAATGTCAAGTATAAACATTTTGTTTTCAGCCATAGAAACTTTAATCAAGGGTATTTGAGATCTTTCATGGCTAATCTCACAAAAGTTGTCGTAAAATTTAACGTTATATCCTCTTTCAATCAATTGTCCAACACTTAATAAATTATGAGCCAAGGAAGGTACATAATAAACATCATTGATAAACTTTTCCATACCTGACTTAGTTTTTATAGCAACTGTCCCTTTTCCTTCAATTTGTAGAACCTTATCATCTCCAAGACGAACTTGCAACTTTACGGATTCATCAATGTGACGAAAAAGGTTTTTAAATCCTGACATATGGTTGCTACAGCCACTATCCAAAATCCATAAATCAGCACTACTAACATTAGAATTCAGACATGTAAGAAATAGTTTACCTTCCTCTTCATTCTTTCGCATAATTGGCTTGTTGTTTTGCTTTAGCCCGAATAAGCTTCTATATGACCATATTTCTTGCAGAAATGACATTGCTTACTCTTATAACCTTGGCTTTGGTTGCTTTTCTCATTATCATCTTGTCGGTAGTTTGTGTCAAATCTTTCTCTACCATAGCTTCGACCTCTTCCACGACCGCGAAAACCACCTCTTCCACGGCCTCTTCCTGCATACTTTTGGTCACCTTTTGACTTCGAATTTTCAACCCTTGATTCAAATGCATTTTCTGCACTTTTCTCGATAGATCTGTTTAGTCGCTGTTCATGAGCTAAAAGAGAACCCATTAATTCATTAAATGAATAATTTGACAAATCTTTTGATTCCTCTATAGCAGCGACAATATGATCAAATTTAGGAGGAAGACTTCTCAAGACTTTTGCAACCACCTTCTTCTCAGAAACATCATCACCAAGACTTTTCATTTGATTAATAATGATAGCAATTCGAGAAAAGTATTCTTGCATACCTTCGACATTTTTCATGTAGAGATTTTCAAATTCCTTTTGGAGAGTTTGTAGCCTCACTGTTCGAACACGATCATTTCCTTGGTATTCTTGCTTTAAAATAGTCCAAGCTTCATTTGATTTGGTGGCATTTACAATTCGAGGAAAAATGCTGTCCTGCAGTGCCTGCTGCAATGCAAGTAATGCCTTGGCATCCTTTTTGCGAAGCTCCTTTTGATCTGCTGTCTTATCTGTACCTTTTGAACTTTCTGTTTCTGCATAACCATTCTCAACTAGATCCCAGAGATCTTGTGAAATAAAAAAGGTTCGCATTTTGATACTCCAAAATTCATAATTTTTTCCATTGAAAATTGGAATCAAGGATTGAGAGAGATTAAGTGCACTTGAGTTACTCATGATGAAAACAAGTGTAATGAAAGTATACCTCTCTTTGTACCTTCCAACTTACTAGATTTGTGAGCCTTCTAACTGCTTCTTGCTTCAGAGAATACCACAACGCCCAGCCTTGATCACAACCGAGCTCTGATACCAAATGTAGATGGTAGTGGCTTTCTTCAATAATTTAAAGCTTGCTAATAAACTTTGCTACAGCAATTAAGTGGAAGGAAAAACATTTTCATTAAAAAAAAACTTGATCACCAAAAGCTTACAATCAAAAGACTTAAATAGAAGAAGAAACTTGAGGATTAAGAAAACCTAATTCAACACATGTTCTCCACTACATCCACTACACATGTGCTCCTAGAAACTAGCTACCATGAACTCCATAACATTACCCACAAATTAAGCCACTAATCCACTATTATTTTCATGATCTTAGCCCACTACTTGCACCCACTACTTGCACAATAGTAGGGCCACTAACATCACATGATTTGCATCATTTTCCAACAAAATCATCACCAAGATTATCAATAATGACACTAGTTGTATATTTCTACAAGCATTCACAACATCTTTTTTAATTGATGGAGCAATCATTTCTTAATTTTTTTTAGAGCATTTCGCAGCACAACACTTCCCATATTTGCATTACGATTGACATAGTACTATTTTAAGAGTTCAAGAAAATTTTCTCTATGATTGAATCTACATGTTCTTCATGGCAATGGAATACCAATTCTTGGCAGAAAAGAAATGTCAAGCAATCAATTGATGCATTCAAACGATTTCGATACTCCGCTCTGCGTTTTTTTTTTTTTTTTTATTTGAGAGATAGGTAGCATGCTACCCGCTTCGTTTATTTCATTTAAAAATAAACTTAGCTGAAAATGTGAATCAACTAGGATTCGAACTTGGGAGCTCGGGTACCAACCATCAAGCCCTTTGTCACTTGCTCTAGAGACGGTCGGTATACTCCGCTCTGCTTATTAAGAGCAATTTGTTTAGATTGTCTTTACTTCATTAAGTTTTCATATTTTTTGACAGTTTGATTATGGTTACTATTACATCCACTAATGTGCATATCTAATCTCTCCTTTTAATTCCAAGCATAAACCCTTCACTAGCAAAAATGTCCCCTCCATCTTGCTTTCCAACATGAATTTTAAACAAACAACAATATAAGCAAAACCGACCGTCCTTAGAGCAAGTGGCAAAGAGCTTGGTGGTTGGTACGTACCCGAGACCCGAGTTCGAATCCTAGTTGATTCACATTTCTAGCTAAGTTTATTTTTTAACGAAATAAACGAAGCGGATAGCGTGCTACCTATCTCTCAACAAAAAAAAAAAAAACAAAAAAAAAACAATATAAGCAAAATGCTCTATACTACTTTATACTATATTCTAACCAATTGCCATATTAGTCAAACCAAAAAGCAAAAAGGATTAAATCTTCACAACACGCCGCACATATTTTTTTGGAAAAAACTATGATTTTGAAGTTGGCAAGGACCTTATTGCTGGAATGCTCTTCTAATTTCATCCTGAATGTTTGGATTGTGGTATAATATTCTTTTTTTTATCTGCAAGATCAATGGAAAAGATATTTAGAACAACTTCGCTTTACAAAGTAGAAGATTGATGTGTATTGTAATCGATCAGACCTTTTATATTTTCACTTCCACTTTCTTGATGAGTTTGAGACGACTTTTGTTGAAAAGAAATATAAGAGGTTTTTCTTTTTGAAAATTTCTTACAAATTACATGAGATTAATCATTTGCCAATGGCCAACAAAAATATAAAAAATAAATCAGTAAATAATTATTGACAAACAAAAATACTAATCAAGTACAAGTAAATAAATATTACTAATGTATTGTATTTTTATATAGAGCAATGCTTCAATACACCATAAGTATTAAAATTAAACTCTTAATTAGTAAAAGGTATAGTTGGATTTTAATAAAGTAACCTATTAAATAGGTTACCAATTTGAATTTGTTAATATGATAATATTGGGAAAAAATTAGTAATGTATACTAAATTTGCCAGCATCTTTTATTTAGTTTTGTTACTTATTAAATTAGATAATACCCAATTTGTTAAGTATCAAACTCAAAAAAATATTAAATTTAAATTTAAAGTTTTGAAGTTCGTATTGTAATGTAAAATTTTAATTTCAAAATTTATATTAAATTTTTAAATTTTGAATCTACATTGTACTTTTAATTTGAAAATCAATTTTTAATTTTTTGATTTAAATTAAAATTTTGAATTTGAACTTAAAGTTTTATTTTAAATTTGTGTCTTATATTTAAAAATTGAATTTGATTTATAATTAAGTTTGTTATGTTGCTTTGCATTTAAATTTATAATTTAGTTGTAATTTGAATTCCAACTATTGTCGTAGGTATTTGGGAAGGTTATAGTATTTTTTAGTTGGATAAAATTGATTTTGTAGGCCAAAATATTTTTTTATGACCAAAATACCCTTTAAATAGGTATATGGTGAATGGTACCTATGCCAAAATAGTAAGTAGTCTCTAGAATCATATTACATCTCAACAATCCATGCAAAAAAATAAATGGTCAAGATTTACACAAGATTTAGATGGTGTAATTAAGAGTTTAATTTTAATACTTATGGTGTATTGAAGTAATGCTCCTTTATATATTATAACAAGATAACACAACTATTGTTCATTTCATAAATAAAAAGAATAAATTCACAAATAAAGAAAATCGAATAAAGATCCAAAATACATACCTTACATTTTGCATCCTAATTAAAGAATTAAAAAGAAAAAAATTTACTGACACCTGATTAAATAGGATTGGGTTTGGTCTTTAAACTATATATTACTCAATATATTAATTAGATTAAATATGATTAAGAAAGAATAAAGAGAGACATTATGAAGGGTAAAAGAAGCTAGGTTTTTTTTAATTAAATAAGTCTTTTTGGCCTTTACTACTGCATAGAATTAAAAAAAAAAAAAGAGAAAGAAAAGAAAAAAGGAGTTGGAGAGTTCGATTTCATCGTACCAGCTGCTATGAGTCTTTCTCCCGAATACTGGGATACGGCTTCTAGACATATTTGATTCCAAGATGGGGTCAACTATGCAAGCAGGCTTTTCTTGCAATGACCTCATACCCCACTGAGGATTAATTAATTACATTCCTCATACATGGAATATAAACCATCAAATTTTTAAGCCAACTCTTCAAGATACAGTCTCTTTTTCTCCTCTGTGTGCAAAGAAAAGCAAAGAGTGGCAAAGAGTCTACTAGATCATCTCTTTCTGTCTCTCTCTCTCTCTACTCTCTAGGTGGTGCTCTATTAGCCCCTTATTTCCAAAAATTTTAGAATACACTAATTATATTAGTGATGGAGCATTCCCAACCAACCAAATAATTTCTTTTGAGTTTATTTGTCCCAACATAACTATTAAAAAAATATTTTTATTATACTTTTATTTTTAAATAAAGAGATGTGATTGGCTTGTTATTAATGATATATATAGTGCAAGTATGATATAATACACTTCATCCCTTATTTCAATCTCTATCCGTCTGTATACCTCTCTTTCTTACTTGGTGCCAATATAAATAGAAACCAAAGTTTGAGGTTTTTCCTTACCCTTGGAGTAGCTCTTTTTGCTAGATCCTCTTTTTACTAACTCTCTCTTTCTTTGGGTGGTAGTGTGTGTGTGTGTGTGTGTGTGTGTGAGAGAGAGAGAGAGAGAGAGAGAGAGCTATGGAGGAAACGAGAGGAGGAGAGGAGATTACAAATGAGATTTCCAAAAGCGAAGGATGTTGCTCAGGCATCTCTGTTCACTTCATACAAAAGGTGGGTGAAGCACTTCTTGATATCTCTCTCTCTCTCTCTCTCTCTCTCTCTCTCTCTCTCCCCACCCATTAACTATCATCTTCATCGATCTTTGTGTTTGTTTAAAAAAATTTGAAACTTAAGTTTCGGACTCTTCTAAATTTTAACACAAATTAAGATCAGATGGGTTTGTCACTAACTTATCAAGATTTATAGTATTAATTGTATATTTTATATTTGAAATGACAAATTTATTGTTAAACTTATCAAACAACTTGAATTGAAAAGTTATTAAGAATTAGTATGTTTTTAATAGTAAACTATTAATAATTCTCTGCAAGTGTGAAAATAAAAATACTTTCTAATCTTTAATAATTTAATTTACTCTTTTCTGCTACCTAAAAATCCATAATATATTTTACTATTTCACTTACACTGTTTATAACTTTCCAATTTAAAATGCATGATAATTATTTAAATATTTTTAATTAAATATATGAAAAATTATTAGAATATTATAAATTATGAACCAAATAGGCTCTAAATAACACGATGAACCATGAATCTTAAACCAAATGTAATAGCTTCGCGATAATATTTTTTTAAGGGGCAATTGCTTATATACCCCTAAAAAGTTTCCGATTTTCCGATTTACCCCTCTTAGAAGACTAATATTGAAAATACCCCTCCTACGTTCCAACCTATTTCTAATATACCCTTAGAGTTAAAATCTGTTAAGTAACTCTGTTATCTCTGTAAAATTACTATTTTGCCCTTTTCAAATATACCCTTCTACCATCACTGTCTTTCTTATTTGCCCTTAAAGTCAAGGGCACAAAGTATTTTGACTTTTGGTTTTTTCCAATATACCCCTCTACCGTCACCAACTTTTCTTATTTGCCCTTAAATTAAGGGCAAAATTGGTATTTTAATTTTTTTAACTCGTGGTAGATATTTAACTCACGTTTAACCCGCATTAACTTAACAGGAGATAATCTGCGGGGTATTTTGCAATAACGTGGAACGTATGAGGGCATTTTAGAAAAAAAAAAAAAGTAGGGATAGATCGGATATTTTCGCACGTATGTATATAGGCAATTATCCCTTTTTTAAATAGCGCTGCTTGGTCCACAATCCAAAATGAATTGTAAACCTACCGCCATGCATCTCATCCAAAATTCACCTTTTCCTGTAAGTCTTATGATTCTTCTTCTTTTGAAAAAAATAAAAAATAAAAAATAAAAAATATTAAAGCTTAAAATTGTTGGATGAAGGATTATAGATTTTACAACCCCTTTTCTTGATGTAAACTTAGCTTTAGATAAAATCGATTTTTTTAAGTAATTTTATAAGACTATTTGGCAGAATTTTTTTAATATTTACATAAATTAATATTTCTATTAAAATTTTTAAAAATAATTTAAAATTTATAAATTTCAAAATTAATTGTACAAAATATTTAATTTAAAAAATATATTTAAATTTTAAATTTTGAATTTTTAAATATAAATTTTAATTTTAAATTTCAAAATTTTCAATTAAAAATTAAAAATTAAAAATTTGAAATCTAAACTTTGAAATATTCAAATTTTAAATTTAAATTTTAAATTCTGAAATTTAAATTCTGAAATTTAAATTTTGAATATTTAAAATTTAAAATTTAAAATTTGAATATTTAAATTTAAAATTTTAAGTTTAAAATCTAAATGTCAAAATTTAAATTTTATCGTAAATTTGAAATTTGAAATTTAAAATTTAAAATTTAAAAATTTGAGAATTTAAATTTAAATTTAAAAATTAAAAATTAAATTTTAAAATCTAAATTTTAAATTTTAGATTTGAAAAGCTAAAATTTAAAAATTCAAATATGAATTTAAAATTTAAAAATAGAACTAAATTTAAATATAAACTTTGAGATCCTGCTTGGATGCATGGCTAAAAAACTCCCTGAAATTTTTATTCTATGGTTTTGATCCAAATGAAATAAGGAATTCTATGACTATAAAAAAATTCCACAGCTTCATTTTTAAGTTGTTTGGATACATGTCGCATGTTCTACAAAGATTTATAACAATCAAATTTCCAAAATTTTAAAATTCAAAATTCAAAAATCAAAATTTAAAAAGCAAAATTTAAAATTTAAAAATAATATTTTAAAAAATTAAAATTCAAATGTTAAAATTTCAAAATGAAATTTTAAAATTTAAAATTAAAAAATTAAATTAAATTTTATATTTATATTTTAAATTTCAAATTTCAAATTTCAACATTCAAATTTTAAATTTGAAATTCAAAATTCAAAATATAAAATTTAGAAATTTCAAATTCACATTTGAAAATTGAGATTAAATTTTTAAAACTAAAATTTTAAATTTTAAATTGTAAATTAAATTTTTAAAATTAGAGGTTCTGATTTTAAATTTAAATTTCAAAATTTAAAAGTAAAAATTTAAAATTTGAAATTTAACAATTAAAATTTAAAAATATAAAATTGAAATATAAAATTTGAAATTTAAAAATTAAAAATTAATCTATTTAAATATATTGAATTTTGAATTTTTAATTAGAAAATAGAAGTTTGAAACATGAAATTTGAAATTAGATATATGAAATCTGAAACCTTAATCTTAAATTCAAATTTTTAAACTTTAATTTAAAATTTAAGTTTTAAAATTAAAATTTTAAAAATTTAAAATTTAAAATATGCCATTTACTCTTTAAATTTTGAAATTTAAAAAATCTATAATTAAAATTTTAAATTTTATAATTTATAAATTTACATATTAAAAATTTCAAAATTTAAAATTTAAGTTTAAATTTAAATTTTGTAAATTGGAAATTAAAAATTATAATTTTAAATTTTAAATATTAAATTTTGAATTTGTAAATTTTAATTTTTACTTTAAATTTGAAATTTAAAATTTAAAAATTTGAAATTAAAAATTAGAAATTAAAAATTTATAATTTGTAATTTAAAATTTGCAATTTAAAATTTAAAATCAAACATAAAATTAAATTTTAAAATTTAAAATTTTGAATTTTAAAATTTAGATTGAAATTCAAAATTTTATGTTGAAATTTAAAATTTAAAAATTGATACATTTTTGAGACACAGGAGCCCAAATAGTGAAAGTTTTTTTCTTGGTTAAAGTGGATGGTTGGTTTACTCAATTTTTTTGACTATAGTATAACTATACTCAAAAAATTACGTCATTTATTTTTCTTCCAAACGCTTCATAGGATTATTTCCTACTGGTGTAGTATAGTTTAACTCTGTTACGTTCTTAGATGTATCCAAGCAAGGCCTGAATCTAAAATAAATAAAAAAATTTGATATTTGAGTCCAAAATAAGAATTAGATTTCATTAAACAGCTTTTTTTTCATTCTGATTGTGGAACATTCAAAATCAGTTTTCTGATTCTGTAAAGCAAAATTAGATTTTTCAGTACTTGTTGTCAAACACTCTATTGAGCTCAAAATTACTTTTGGACTTAAAATCATTTTTCAGAAGCAGGGTCAAACACCTCCATAATTCTACTTGATTACTACTGGTATATAAAATTATGAAAAAAAATTTACAGAAAAGGGAGTGCGCATCTTGCATTACTAATCGTGGGTAATCCGCAAGAATAGGCAGTTGGCCAGGAAATAAACCTATCGCCTTTATTTACGAGCAATACTAGTTCTACACTCTAAAAAAATTTGAGGGTATAGAATATATACTCCGCCCATCTAAGAGTGAGATGTATTCCGCTAGTCATATGATATACATCCCATCAATTCAGAAGTGGGGTGGTACTCGGAGTACACCCCACTTTTGAATTGGTGAGGCGTATATTGTACACCCTAAAAAAGAAAAAGAGTGTAGGACTAGTGGAATTTTTCTTTACTTATATATTACCGTTAGGGTTGACATTTTATTTTATATATTTAATATGTTTTTAATATTTTGTTCGTCATTGCTTTGAAAATTATTTAATCATTTGCTCTCTCTCTTTTTTTTCGCGGTATTTTTGTTTGAGCAGATCATTGCGGAGATAATTGGTACATATTTCTTGATTTTCGCCGGGTGCGGCGTGGTGGCCGTGAATTTGAGCAAGGGGGGTGCCGTGACTTTTCCCGGCGTATGCACCGTCTGGGGGCTCGCCGTCATGGTCGTGGTGTACTCTGTCGGGCACATCTCTGGCGCCCATATCAACCCTGCTGTGACCATTGCCTTCGCTTCGTGCGGAAGGTTTCCGTGGAAACAGGTTAGTTTATCTTGCATTTCTATATATCATATTCATATAAATATTTTTACAAAATTTCGAGTTTTACTTTTTCTAATAGAAAATTTGTTTAAAAAGGCGTGTCTTAGATCTGGTGTTGCACTAGAACATTGCTTACTCTTTCAACAACCAAGTTGTAATCGATCACTTGGCAATCGCTTTCAACTGATGCAGGTGCCATTGTACATCGTAGCCCAGCTAGTGGGCTCGACACTCGCTAGCGGAACGGTGCGTTTGTTGTTCGGCGGCGGGGACAACCGCTTCTTCGGGACAATCCCGACGGGGTCTAACGTCCAATCTCTCGTCCTCGAGTTCATCATCACTTTCTTCCTGATGTTCGTCCTCGCCGGAGTCGCCACCGACAATCGAGCTGTAAGTTGCTAGCCAATTAGAATATATCCTGCAATAATCAATAGAGCAGTTAGTTCTGACTTATCCCTTTTTTTTCAAAATTTAAAATTGTTCTTATTCCGTTTGTGAGCTGATAATTAAAATGATATATTATTAATACAAAAGACTTATCACTTTATTTTTAAAAAAATTAATTATTTGGGTCATTAATTGTTCAATGTTGGTTGACTAGGTAGAGCGAGTCAAAATTTGTGAGTTTGTATTTCTCACTAATTAAGATCATGACATTTTCACTTGTTCAGATTGGAGAATTGGCTGGGTTGGCCGTGGGAGCCACTGTCCTACTCAACGCGCTCTTAGCTGGGTATGTGAGCATGATTACACAATATATATATTTTCTATTAAAATACTTCGTATTCAGGTAAAGATGTTCCAAACCAATTTGAACTTTGAGCTATTTCAAAACGACTATTTTTTTAAAAATTTTATTATGTACTTTTTAAATTATTTTAATTTGCATCCGAAATTTTTATGAACATATATGCACCCGGGAAAAGATGTATGTTGGAAAAATTTTTCTCTTTCTAAAATCTTTAATAAAATATTTTTAAAATAATTTTGAATAAACATAATTTAACTTCAGTTTGTAAAAATCTTAAACAAATATTAAATAATTAATACTATAAAGATTAAGAGATTAGATAAAGCCTGTGGGTGGAGACGTGCGAAAGTACTGTCCTAGAAGCGAGATTATCCCTCTACGTGCGAGACTTTGGCAATCACTTCTGGCGATACAACGACCATTATCTACCCCGTCAACACGTATTTAGGGTGGCGCAACACGAACCGTATGAGCTTTCAGAAATCTAGCAAAATTTGAAAAAAAAAAGAGACTAAAAAATAATGTTAGAAAAATGTGAGGAAGAAGGGTTTTCTCAACTGCAAGTTCGGGTTAAGTCCACAGTGTCGTTACCGACCGTCCCCAGAACAAGTGGCAAAGGGCTTGGTGGTTGGTATTCGAGACCCTAGTTCGAATCCTAGTTAATTCACATTTCCTGCTAAGTTTATTTCTAACTAAAATAAACGAAAGACGCTATCTATCTCTCAAGAAAAAAAAAAAAAAAAAAAAAAAGTCCACAGTGTCGTAGTTCAGCAAGTGCACTCGACCTCTCCATATGTAAGAGAGGATTTGAATGGTCCAACGGGAAGCTCTTAAAATAAGATGTCACTAAATCAGATTCACGCGGCCTGGTTCTTGTTGTGCGTGTGTTTAGTCGAGAGTTTCACTCTTATATTCTTCAAAGTGAGAGAGCATATAAAGTGAAGTAAAGTGCCTTTACTTTTTAATGTGGAACTAAACTCCACATGTGGAAAGTAAGGTGCGGGCTCCCTCGCAAGATCCATAGAGAGTTGGGCTGCCCAAAAAACCCATAGGCCAAAAATAAATTTTAAATCACTGTTTTAAAAATTTAAACTAACAATGTATATACATAGTCAACACACATCCTTGCTTCTGTTAAACCATCCAATTCATAGATAGAAAAGTTTTATTATTTATTTGAAGATGGGAATATAAATTATCAAATGAAATGGAGGGTGAATAAATTGCACCGGGTAAAAATGCTGTGAACGAATGAATGTACGGATGTGTTTGGCGCAGATAGTAATTTTTCAAAATCATCGGGCGACTTAAATAAAAAAAATCAGATTATAAATTAATCAGCATTTTTCAAAAGTTAAATTTTTTATAATATAAAATAATTAATAATATTATTATTTTCTTTAATAATAGGCAGATATCAGGACCATCGATGAATCCCGCGAGAAGCCTGGGGAATGCGATCGTGCTGCATCGGTACACCGGAATTTGGGTGTACATGGTGGGCCCCACTGCTGGGGCAGTCGCCGGAGCATGGGCTTACAATCTCATCCGGTTCACCAACAAGCCCCTCCGGGAGATCACCAGGAGTGGATCATTCCTCAAAAGCTTGAGAAGAGAAACAGAATTTGATGGATCCAATTAATTCATCTCATTAAATAAAAATTATCTTAATCTTATATACATATATATATATATATATATAATTGATTTAGAATATTCTAAAAATCAAACAGATGATGCTTTTAGATTTCTAGCTCTTAGAAGGAAGTGTTGTAGGGCTAAAAATGATGGCAGCCTACTTGGGTGGTGAATTAGCCGTATTTGATCCAACGAACCGATAGCCAAGAGATAGATCTAATGGCTAAAAATTTAAAAATATCAAAGAGTATTTTTAAATGTATTCTAACTCAACTCCATATATATATATATATATATAGAGAGAGAGAGAGAGAGAGAGAGAGAGAGAAAGAGAGTAGAGCTAGAATATTTTTAGAAGACTAACTCATTGTGTTTCTAAGTTTCTAAATTTAGATCTACTTCGATTTCTAATATTTTTGGATCAAATACTATTCCAATTACCACCATCTATCACCATCATCTCAACTCTACATCTATCCATCTAAGGGCTAAAAATCCAAAAGCACCAACCCATTGGTGCTTTTGAAAATATCCTACCTCTATTATATATATATATATATATATATATATATATATGTGTGTGTGTGTGTGTGTGTGTGTGTGTGTGTGTTTGTGTTTAGGAAATATATATATAGGAAGAGAACGACTGAATGATGGGGTGGCGATGTTTGGTTGGCTTGTGAGTGGATATGTGGCTTATCTCCTTATAAGGAGAATTTTATCTCCTTATAGCGTCTAGTTCTTTATGTTGTATGAACAACTTCATGATTATACTATAGTTTTGGTGGTCCGGTGTACTAAGATTATTAGCTATTTATTGCTATATATCACCTTGTACTTGGTGCTCTTACATATTATACAGATGCTCCTGTGCTCGTTTGGTTCGCTTATGATAAATTTTCAGAATAGAATCAAACCTTTTAGACGAGAAGAATGACTTCGGCAAAATAAATGCGCGTGGGCCCTCTGTGGGGAGGCTGCCGAGCCCCTCGTCAGATGGCTATTGGGGGGGGGGTGCGGGATGGGATGTGGGGGCCCACAGGCTGGCGGGGAAGACCCGGGGCGAGTCCGAGGATGCTCGTGGACGGGACGGGTGTCGTTGTCGGGGCCCACAACCTTGTGCGGGCTGGGCCGGGCTTCTCTTCTGAAGCGGGGACCAAGCTGGCTACTTGGAGGTACTCGAGCCCAGGGCCCACACCTTCGTGTTGGACGGATTCGAAGCCTCTACCGAAGCGGCGGATCAGGCCGGTGGATTGGAAGTTTCACAGCCCTGCAACGCAGCGGCGGAAGTCTTTGAGCCCAGGGCCTTTTCTGCGGTGACTTTCAGCCCCAGGAGCAGCAGGCGAGGGGGGCATACGGTGGGGAAACTTCGGTCCTGCAGCGGGCGATGATTAGGAAGGCTTTGCAGCGGGAGGGAGGCGACGGGGGTGGGGCCGGCCGTACCGTCAAATCGCTGGTCCTTAAGAGCCGAAAGTGTGGGGTGCGCCTTGGAGAGGACGAGGCGCGGAACTTCGGGGAGTTTGTGGCTAGGGAGCGGTAGTGGAAACGCTTTCTGTAGAAGCGTGTGTCCCTTTTTGTGGAGTGGTTTTTTGGGTGTTATTTCCTTCTTGATATGTTAGGTGTTTGTAGTTGGAATGTACGAGGCTTGAATAGCCCCTCGAAGCGTATTGCCGTTAGGGCGGTGCTCTCTAAGCTATGTAATAAGATTGTGTGTGTGCAAGAGTCTAAAGTTAGCTTTGTGTCTAACTCCTTCCTAAGTAGCTTCTGTGGGTCGTTCCTCAACAAATGCGTGTATCTAGAATCCGATGGCACGTCAGGGGGAGTTATCACGTGTTGGAATTCCCACCTGTACACCGGCAGAGATGTATTTGTCAGGAAATATTCGATTACAGTGCCACTCACGCATTTGAAGTCCGGAATTCATTTCTTCGTTACTAATGTTTACGGACCAGCCACTTGGGAAGGGAAGGAGGAGTTTTTCTATGAACTGGCGCAACTGAAACCACACTGCGAGGGTCGATGGATTATGTGCGGTGACTTCAACTGCATTAGATCGCAAGACGAGAGGAAGGGGAAAACCTGGAGCGTTAGAAATATGACGCTCTTTAACAATCTGATTAGGGACCTTGCTCTTATCGATCCGCCTATGTCTAATCAATCGTTTACATGGTCCAATATGCAGAGTAACCCGACTCTTGCGAGACTCGACCGGTTCTTATTTTCTACTGAGTGGGACCGGGATCTACCACTGACCAAGGTAGTCGCGTTACCGCGGGTCACTTCGGACCACTGTCCTATTCTCCTGACGGCTGGACGGGCGAGCAAGGGAAAATCTAAAATATTTCGTTTCCAGGAGGCGTGGCTCAATCATGACGGGTTCAAATCTAAACTACCGGGTGGTGGGCGAGGGTGCGACAAAAAGCACGTGCTTACTTTTTCTGCGAAGTTGAGACATTGTCGACAAAGGATTAAGGAATGGTGTAATTCAGAATTTTACTGCATTAGGGACCTTAAAAATTCGCTCATGGACGATATCCAACAGTTCGATAGGGCGGAGGAGCGAGGTGAGTTGACGGAGGTGGGCGCCGCGAAGCGAGAGGAGGCGAGAACACACCTGCGGGCCGTTTTAAATGATGAAGCGGCCATGTGGAAAGCAAGGGCTAACCAACACTGGCTTCAGGAGGGTGTGACGCCCCAACTTCCCAGGGGGTCACCCATCCTAGGACTACTCCCGTCCTAGACTGCTTCCCAGGGGGTCACCCATCCTAGGACTACTCCCGTCCTAGACTGCTTAACTCTCTTAACCTCTTGGGTCTTGCCACCACCCAAAATGCTTAAGCCGGGTTAAGAGTTTAGCCCTATTATATCTCATATTTAGGACTATCTGGGGTCTCACAATCTCCCCTCCTTTAAGCCCTGACGTCCTCGTCAGGCTCAGACTCACAAGTACCAGGCGATGTGAGACTCGTCTCGCTAGCCTGTCATCCAGACCCTGGCTCAACCGAGACTCATCTCACACTTCCGGCTGGTAATTGGCTCTGATACCATCTGTGACGCCCCAACTTCCCAGAGGGTCACCCATCCTAGGACTACTCCCGTCCTAGCACGCTTAACTCTCTTAACCTCTTGTACCTTGCCACCACCCAAAATGCTTAAGCCGGGTTAAGAGTTTAGCCCTATTATATCTCATATTTAGGACTATCTGGGGTCTCACAGAGGGGGACAACAACACCAAGTACTTTCATAGTGTTGCTAACGAGAGACGGCGGTCTAATGGTATTGGAGTCGTATCGACAACGGGCGCGTGTATCAAACAGAGGATGATAAGAAGAACTATTTTCTCCAATATTTTAAGAAGCTCTTTACTCCGGACAACACTGCGCCGCACTCCTTCGACGATTGGAGTAGGCTTTTTACCTCCAGACGGGTCACAGGTCCAATGGTGAGGCAATTATCTGAGGCCTTTTCTGCTGAGGAAATTAAAGCCGCCGTTTTCCAGCTGGGTAGCGACAAAGCTCCGGGACCCGATGGTTTTCCACTTAGATTCTTCCAAACCTTCTGGGATACAATAAAGGAAGAGCTCTTTAACGTGTTCCAGGAGCTGTATGAAGGGAGGCTTTCATCTTCTTCGATCGATTATTCTTTTATTTGCTTAATACCAAAGAAAGCCGGGGCGGAAAAAGCAAATGATTTTCGACCGATCTGTCTCATTAACGGGATTCAAAAGATCATATCCAAGGTCCTCGCGAACCGACTTGCTATGTGCATGAATGAGCTTATATCCAACTCTCAATCGGCTTTCTTGAAGGGACGGAATATCACCGACGCGTTTGTGACGGTATCTGACATAATAGGATGGGGAAGCAGGGAGGCTACGTAGGGGGTCGGCATCAAACTCGATTTCGAAAAAGCATACGATAGGATTTATTGGCCCTTTCTTTTCAGCATCCTCCGTTGGTGGGGGTTCGAGGAGCGATGGTGTGAATGGATGGAACAGTGCGTGTGCAACGCGAAAGTCGCTGTTTTGGTCAATGGCGAAGCGACTAATTGGATTAAAACTAGGAGGGGAGTACGTCAAGGTGATCCGCTCTCTCCATTCCTCTTTCTGCTGGTGGCGGAATGCCTCGCTAGATTATCAGAGCAGGCCACCGCAAATAACCTTTTCAGGGGTATCGGACCCTCGCCCGACAGCGTAACGACATTATCTCAGTTGGCGGATGATACTTTCTTTTTCTCTGTGGCTAACACGCGGAATATGAGAAACCTACGCCACATGTGGAGCTTATTCGAGTGGGCGGCAGGATTGAAAATCAATAAAGAAAAATTCGAGCTTTACTACCTAGGGCGGACCGAGGGTAGAGCGACGAGACTCGCGCAGGAGCTGGATTGTAGAGTGGGTTCACTCCCTACCACATATCTGGGGTTCCCGCTCTCAACCAAGCCGCCCACAAAGGAGATTTGGCGAGGGGTTATCCAGAAGATGCAACTTAGAATCGACGGATGGCAGTCTAAACTTCTTTCGAAAGGGGGCCGACTCATTCTGGTTAATGCGGTGCTTACCAATCTGCCGTTGTACTTCTTGTCTGTTTTTAAGGCGCCTAAATGGGCAATCAAGCGCATCGAAGCATTACGCAGGGACTTTTACGGAGACGAGCAAAGCGACCGACCACGGCGGGGATGTTATGTCTCCCGGAAGAACGTTTGTCAGAGCAAGAGAGCAGGTGGATTGGGAATTTTAGACGTTGATACTATGAACACGGCGCTTTTACTCAAATGGTGGTGGAGATTTCATGCTGCACCCCACTTGGCATGGGTTAAAACCATCAGGGATTTATTTTACCGGAGAAGGAGACCATTGTGGGAGGGGGGTGGCTTCAGGCCTTCTTCACATTGGTGGAAAGGAGTTTTAACTACTAAAGAAGTTTTCAAATGGGGGATCCATTTTAATTTGGGCAATGGGAGATCAGTGGATTTTTGACTCGATAGATGGTGCGGTGATAACACGCTGCGAGCGATATACCCAGAGGTATATGCGCACCTCAACGGTAATTCTTTCTCGGTTAGGGATTGCGTCCGCGATGACCTCTGGAACTGGGATAAGATCCTGAACGACGAGGCTTCAGTACCCTCAAGCATGCGCCACAGTCTGTCGGAGTTAAAAGAGAGAGTTAGTAGGTATCATATCGGGACCAGGGAAGACGGGCTGTGCTGGAGATGGAGCACCAGTGGCATTTTTACTGTACAATCGGCTTACCGCATGTTGAAGGACGGGGGCACAAGGGATGGGCGAGGGTCCCAGGTTTGGAGACTCCGGATCCCTCTTAAGGTCAAGCTTTTCTGCTGGCTGGTCCTCAAGAAACGAACACCTACGATGGACAACCTCTCGTAAGACGGGATGGGTTGGGCACGCAGTATGTGCGCTGTGTGGGGTTGTTGAGGAATCAGTTGACCGCCTGTTCACCCAATGTGTTTTTTCTAAATTTATCATGGTCACGGGATCGACGATGTTCACTTGGAGGACTTAGGGGATGAGGTACATGCAGTCGGGGATCGGTGGAAGGGACGTCACGGCACACCCTTGAGACGGGAGGGCTAGCAGAGTTGGTCTGTTGGTGGACCATATGGACGGCTCGAAATAATATTGTTTTTTGCAATTTTCGGTTAGAACCGGCTAGGGAGGCGGTCAGACTCAAGGGTATGGTTGGCTGGTGGAAAGACTATATTCGGTTCTGATTTTTTTTTTTTTTTTTTTTTTTTTGGAGGCCCTAGTTGCCTCAACTCTGTAGCCTAATTCACTTTTTCAATGAATGAAGCGTGTAGGGTTCTAACTTTTCTTAAAAAAAAAAAGATAATTGATTTTTTTTAAAAAAAAAGGTCTTACCATGTGGTATGTCCACATTAGCGGATAATGATTTAACACTATTTATATAAGATGTGGATCATAATTTATTCTAATAAGTTTAGAATAATAATAAATTATATATGTTTCTTATCAATAAAGAAACATATCTCTTAATAAATATCTATTATATGTTAATAGATATTTTAATGGGTAAATTGTGTGTTACCCTCTGAACTTTTAGCAGAGTTTCATTTTATTCCCAAACTTCTAAAATTAACATCTAACATCTTAAACTTTAAGGGTGTGTTTGGTTCGAAGTTGGAGTCGGAATCGGAATCAAAATAGTGG
The DNA here is from genome assembly GCA_025177825.1 of Aechmea fasciata. NCBI lineage: Eukaryota > Viridiplantae > Streptophyta > Magnoliopsida > Poales > Bromeliaceae > Aechmea > Aechmea fasciata. Next base: position 13,617,295 of record CM045932.1, read on the forward strand.
AATCGGAATCGAAATCACTCATTACCTAATTCGTTTGGTTCACCAGGAATCGGAATCGAATAGGAATAAATCATTCCCATTGCAGGTGTTTGGTTCAAGTAGATATAAAAGACGTAATCAAATTAATATACTAACATTATCTTTATAATATATTAATTTAAATTGAAATTAAATATTAAATATTAAAAATTTAAATCAAAAATTTTGAAATAATATATATTATATATTTTAATTATATATAAAATATTATATAAAATATTATAAAATAATATATATTATATATTTTAATTATATCTATAGAGATTATTGGGCCGCAAAATCAAAGCAAAGAAAATTCTACTAATTGCTTTCTTTTTTCTTTTTGACTCGCTCAGAGTCACTTTTCCTAATTTTTTAATATTATAATATCATATATCACGCATTTATTTTGTATGTTGAACTATTAGACATTTTTTATATTAAATTTGAGATAATATTTTATAAAAATTAAATTATAGCACGATGTTAAGAATTTCAAGCGGCTCGTTTAGGGCTCGAGCTCGCTCGATTCGAAGTTAGACTCGTTCGAACTCGGCTCGAATTAATTTCAAGCCGAGCTTGAGCCTAAATTTAGGCTCAAAATTAATTTCAAGCCAATTAAGCTTGAGCTGACATAAGCTCGCTCGAGCTCGGCTTGATTTCCGCCCCTACCTATATGGCCGAAATAAAGTTAAATATTATAAATATAAATTTTATGAAACTATCTGTGAAAAATAATAATAATAAAAGAGTTAAATGCAATATTTTTCAAATGTGACTAAACGCTGCGACGGAGGGTTAGAAAATTCCAACAATTTACGGATTGGAGACCTCGCACTTCCATAATAGCTAAATATCCGTCCATATCAAGAACTATACATACGTGCAATTAAACCAGCTAGGTGGGAGCCCGGAAGGCGGGCTTTTGATTATGCAGGGGTTGCTCTCAAAGAAGTTGAAAGGCCGAAGCTCGAATCCCCCGGTTAACAGCGGCATCAACGGGAAATCTTCCTGGCAGGGGATGTGGTGAAATCCGACGGTGTACCACAACACAATATCCGTGTTCTTGATCAAGCGATTCCTGGTTATTAACCAAGAAAGATCTTACGATGAGCCATCGATCACTTTTATTATTTGGAGAAGAAATTAAACTACTCCTTACATAATAAGATAAGCCAGTTTGCATGATCGCTGACCTTCGAGTCCAAACGGCCAAGCCATCGTCTCCTCTGCTCTGGTCGACGTAAAGCCCGGCCGCCCACTTCTCGGACTTGTTGTAGGCCGTCACCCACACCTGCTTCTTGGTGAAGCTGCCCCGGCGCTGCGGATAGTCGTCATCCGTCATCAACGAGCCCGACGGTGCGCCGCCGATCAGCCAGTACCCCACATCGTTCCCCATCTTTGTCTTCTTGTTCGGATTCACGATCATCAGCTCTACCGGTTCTTTTCCTGCGTCAACCTGCGCATCGGCCTCTGTCTCTGCTGTCTCTTTCACCACCGTCCAATAGCTCTTCCGAGGGGAGTCCGACGAGGCCAACCTTACCGTCTTGAGCTTGGACTTGACGAAGGAGTTGTCGGTGCCGTCGATGTCGAGGTCGAGATAGTAAGTGATGAAGTGGTCGTGGTAGACCGCGATGGTGTTCTCAGCCAGCAGACTGCCGTGGGGATCGCCGGTTATTTGGTCTGCATGGGTGTAGGATGAACCCTTCACTTCGAGGAGGCCTGTCAGTGCTACCTGTGGGAGGCAAGAAAGAGAAATCATGTAAAATTCTGTCCGACAGAAAGTCAGCTTGTGCCAACCGAACTAATTTGTTAAGTTGAATGAATTCGTATCTTCGTATTGGAATAAAATATGATTAAATTGATTTTTCATTGTTTAAATTTTTTAATTATTATTCTTGGTTTTCCTATGGACTTCGTAGCCATTGATAATTAAAGAGCCCAATCTGCATAAAAATTTATTAATTTTGAGTTTTTTAAAAATAGTCTGTCTTTTTAGATTTTATAGATTGGATTTGAATTTTTAATAAATTGACCAAAATATTTTTTTTTTCTTTTTTTTTTACCGGTCATCATTTTCTTTCTCTTCGCCATTTCTCCTCTTTTTCTTCTCCCACTCTCTTCTTTCTTTTGCTCCACCACCCCGACGTCAAAGTGCTCCTCTCTCTTACTTTGCCTGCCCCTCTGCCGATCGATGCCGGCTTGGATATGGCACAATTTGCGATATGGTGGAATTATGGCTGTGAATGGTGACCGTGACAGTGATGACGACAGCGACGAGAGTGTCGCAAGTTTTGAGGATGATGGAAAGGGAGAGCGCGTCGGGCAGAGGCGGTGACGGCTGTGGCACCGAGGAAGGAGGTGGGGTAACAGAAAGGACGTAGAGGGGGTGAAAGTGAAAAAAAAAAAAAAAGCTTTTTCTCCTAAAAAAAATCATTGTGTGTTATGACTTCTAAAAACAAACAAAGGGAAAAAAAAAATTTACAATGTTTGGGATCAAAGTTACACTGTTCGAGAATAAGTTGTACTATTTAAGATAAAATTACACCATATAAAAATAAGTTGTACTATTTTTGGACTAAATTATACTGTTTGATACTAAATTGTACTAATTAAGTGAAAAAAAGAGGGAAGAAGAAGATAAATTGCATTATTTGAGACGAAAGTTATACTAATAGGCAGTGTTTGGCTCGAAAATAAAGGGGGAATATAAGTCCTTATTCCCTCCTTTGTTCCCAAACGCTGCTTTTAGTTTCTAAGAATAGTAATTTTCGAATTTCTGAAATAAGTTGGTATAAGATTGGAACTGCTGTTCCACCTTTTCTTTCTAAAACAAACTTGTTCCCAAGTAGGAACAAGATTAATTACTTATGGTATTAAATTATCGATTAATCTAATTAATATATTTAAATTATTATTTATTTCTTAAATAATAAAATAATTAATTAAATTATTATTTATAATTAATTATTAATAATTTAATATATTTATCTTTAAACTAATATTTATATTGTTACTATCATTCTAATTAAATTTTTTTACTAGTTATCTAATTAAAATAATTTGCTAAACAATTAAAAAAATAAATTTTTTATAATTAATTAATTAATTATTATATTTTTATTTTATTATATTTATAGCTAATAAATTTATTAATTTATTAAATTATTTAAATATTATTTTGATGTTAATTAATTAAATAAAATAATTTTAAATTTAAAACTATAACTCTAATCATTCAAATAATATTTATCTTATTACTGTGAACAACCTAATTTTCATCCAAATACAAAATTGGTATAATCCTGCTTATATCTGAACTTATATATATATCCTTAAAATAAGGCGTTTTTACTTGTATCTGAACTAAATGTAGCCATAAAAAATAAATTTTATTATTTGAGATAAAATTGTATCCTTCAGAATAAGTTGCACGGTTCCACTTCCTCCACGGTCACCTCGTCCTCCTCCCCTCATCTCCGCCCCCTTCCCCGTTGGGCCTCGAGCCGTCCCCTCCCCTGTGCAGCCTGTCCCTCCCCACTGGGAGGGACGGTCCAGTCCCAATGGGGGCAGGGGGCCCAATTCCCAAGTGCCCAAAACCTTCCTCCCACTATTAAAAATAAAGGGAAAACTTCAAATTACCCCTCATTTGGTTTTGTCTTTTTCTCACTTTAGTACAATGTGGTTTTAAGTGTATCAAGTTAGTACCCTACGGTTTCGCACTTTCTCAGTTTAGTATCCTATGGTTTAAAGTATATCAAGTTAGTTCGTGGTTTCGCACTTTCTCACTTTAATACTGTGGTTTAATATTTTATTAAATTATATGCTTTGAAATGAATTATAAAAGGAGAAAATTAAACCCACAAGGTAATAATAACTTGATACAAAAATGAAACGACAGAATACTAACTTGATACACTTAAACCCACAGGATACTAAAGTGAGAAAGTGTGAAACCACAAGTACTAACTTGATACATTTTAAACCACAAGGCACTAAAGTGAGAAAGTACGAAACCTTGGGGGTATTTGAAGTTTCCCCAAAAATAGATAAATAAAATTGAGTTTTTGGATCAAAATACTTTTTTTTTTTTAACTTGGAAAAGTATTTTAATTCTTTTATTGTGTAAATTTAAATTTTTAGATAAATAAAAAAAATTAAGAGCCGACACGGCTGCGGCCCGGCATGGCTTGCTCGTGCTGTCCGGGCTGAAAGGCTGTGCTAGGCCAAAGATCGAAAAAATCCTATCCGATATATGGTTCAGCACAGAACCATGTCGGGCCATGCCGGGCCTGGATTAATGTAAGTCGTGCCTGCCTGACACTGTCCATATTTACTGCTGTGTGAGTTACCACATGTAATAAAGGTGATGATCACTTCTATTTTTTATATCATTATTTTGGGCTAAATTTCACACTTTGAAATGTGCAATAATTTAGTTTTCAAAGCTCAACTTCTTATTATCTTTGGCTCATGCTTTCTAGAGTGATATAATTAAATCTTCTAGCCTTATTCAATTTGACTAATTATTATCTATCATTAATATAAAATTGATATGACATCTTAATTATTTTCATGACATTTATTATATTATTGCCACATTAGCGACATTTTACTATTTAAGCAACTTAATCGAATCGTAAAATTTAATTGCAATAATATATTGAGCTAAAAACTATAATAAATTAATATATAAAATTATCACGTATCTTGGGTTTCGTTTGGAATTGCGAAAAATTTGCGTTATATACCGTGAGAAAATACAATGAGAAAATACTCTATTTGTTTCGTACGTATCGTATTCCACGTATCGCGATGAGTCGCCTATAATATATTTTCTGCAAGCCACACCGGAGAACGCAGAAGCATATTTTTATATGCTTTTATCTCAACTCTATTTTATCTAATAGCGTCAGATTGACCTTCATATTAAATTAAGCCTTAGACTTTTTAAGCACCAACCATTAAATTTTTTTTCTTCTTTTGTTTTTGTGTTGTGTGATAATCATTTAACATATTATAGAATCAAAAGTTTAGTAGACGCTTCTCTTTCTTTCTCCCTCTTAACTCACTCGCCAACTTTTTCTCCTCCTTAATTGCTACCTCCGCTCTAGCCTTTTTGGCCGGATTTTGGCTAGGCAATTAACTAGCTAAAAATCCAACCATTAGGTTCGAATTTTTGCTTAATTTTACTTATTATTTCTCTAATATTATCTTCTATGTTCTTCTTTATGATTTATTCCATAATTATCTAAATTTTCATCTTTCTTTTGCTTTATTCTTTCGGTATTCAAAACTTCTCTTTCTTTCAATTTGTTCACTAGCTGCCACCAACTTTATGCCTATTCTTTCTGCTGAAGCTTAGTAGACTCGAAGATAAGGACATCTCCAAACTTGAAAGACTCCCTTGTTTGATTGGGGGTTAAGGGGTATTCTTCAAATACCAACTAAATGGGGTGGGGTTAGCAAACCTCACCCCAAATGTGCTATCCCCATCCCACTATTTCAACCAAACAAAATATTATTTTACCCACTATCCTTCTTATTTCACATATTTCAACCAAACACTATTTTTTACTATGATGAACTAACACCAACCCCCCACCAAAGATAAAAAAACTTTATCCTATTCCTGAAATAACTAGTTTTTTTTTAATTCCGAACCAAACGGTAGTAAGAGATAAAATATTCTGTTGTAAGTCGCATGACAAAAGTTGGATCGAAAATACAGCGCGGACAATTATTTTTATCTATATTATCCATATATTTTCTATATTATGAGCTTAATTAATTTGTTAGTTGGTACATTGTTTCATAGATTGATTCAGGTAATTTTCTCTTTTCTTCTTTAGGTTCGAAAACTGTTAACTTTATCTTCATTTTTCTTAGTTTTGAGATACTTATATTTTTTCCTTCTTTCTTGATATGAAAATATACTTATTTTATTTTATTTTTCAAAAATCTACAATGATGTAACCAAGCTCTCCTATTTTTTAAAAATAAAATGCCTACTTGCGTTAACTTTTTAGACACCATTTGGTTCGGGGTTAAGTAAGAACTACTTATTCTAGGAATAAGTATAAGATGAGAGTTAAGGTGGGATTAAAATAATTTTGTGTTTGGTTGAGAATTAAATTTAATTCAGGTATAAGCAAAATAATGTTTGGTTGGAGTAAGTAGAATAAGAAGAATAGTGAATTATTATAGAGATAAAAAGATCAAAATACTTCTCATATGTAAATAAAAGCTTTTAATTTTTTCATTTAAATTTAGATGATTGCAATTTTTTTGGGGGTTCAAATTTAATTAATTTTAGCATAATTTGTTAGCAATAAATTTTTTCACCATTCTTTTGTGACCTTGAAATTACCAAAAGTTTACGAAAATCTATTTTAAATTTTTCTTGAGTTGAAATTACAAATACTTAACCCAATTTGTTGTAAAAATCATTAGCTACATGTGAAAACAATTTTAAATTACAAATACTTTACCCAATTTTTCTACAAAACGATTAGCTATATATGAAAACAATTTTGAGGTAATTATGGTTCTGTCAAGATGAATACGACTGACATGAAAATGCAAAGAACCAAATAGCAATTAGCTTGAAAATAATAGTATGATACAAAAATACAAATTTCTCTCACTGCAAAATTAAATTAATTAAACGCTCACATAATATAAGACAGAAAAAACTATTACAAATTTGTAAGTAAAATAACTAAGCATTTATATACATCAAAAATATCTTCAAATCAACGAACAATTATAAAAATAACAACACATTGAATCAAACAAACTTACATATACAACCAAAATAGTTTGAAGATAACAACTATATAAAAAATTTAGATAACATATATATCTATCAACATGATCAACCAACATTATACTCACAAAATTATGCAAACCAAAAAACCACATCACATTTTCAAATATTACACGTTCGAAAATTACAAAGAAACAAGCATTACAAACCACATACATCTCACACATGATCATCTTAGTTTAGTCCAAATCCAATACAACCAGTGCACTTAGTTCTACCAAATAGCAATACAATTCAAGTTTATAACAAACTATATTCTACTACTCCACATGCAATTGGTTTGTAATATTAGCACGGAGATACTAGGCACGTCGAAACTCATAATTTTCTCCCAAAAAATTGGATTCTTCATCTTCATTTTTGCATCCTATTCATCTGACTCGTCGAAAAATAGACTCTCACTGGCAGGGTGGCGGCGAATAAAACTATATATTATACAATATGTCATAGCAATCAAGCATTGCACTTTATATAGAAACGGTATTGCTATATCGAGAATTTTGAAACGCTTCTTCAAAATGTCAAATGTCTTCTCGACCACATTTTTTAATTGAGCATGCCAGTGGTTATACAGATCTTGTAGATTTCAATGAACGCGTCCCTATGTATTAGCATCAAATTGACTAATATGGTAATACTCTCCTCTACATGGCGCAAAAAATCTATCTGTATTTGCGTATCTCGAGTCTAATAAGTAATACTTGTCTGTGATTAAGATAATTACCAGTTGTTAAGTAGCTTAGTAATATCAGCAAAACTATAATCATATATTATAAAAGGGAAAAAATTAGCATGGCTACCTTCGAAAACAACGAAACCTCTATTTTCATACGCCCATCAAAGTACTCTCATATCGGCAGCAGGTCCTTTCCAACTTGGGCATACAAATAAAAAATTATGATCAAATGACACAGCAATTATCATATTTTACGGAAATCGTGCTTCTTTGCTCCTTCGAACCACCACTGGAATATGCGTTCCGTCGATCGCACCAATAGCATTCTACAAGTGATAAGAAAACATGAAAAATATTAGTAGTAATAAATCATTTATAATCCAATATACTATATATATAAGTGTACATGCTTACATCGAAAGGATGAAAATTTGGATTATCCCTAATCCTTGGATGCACGACAGCATTACTTGACGGCAATATTATGTACTCATCTTCAGCATCACAATGTCATGTAGAACGTTGTTAAAATGTCTACTAATTGTTTCCTTAAAATGTCTACTAATTATTTCTCCTATTTAGGAGAAACAATTAGTAGACATTTTAACAACATTCTATGCGGCATTGTGATATTGAAAGATGAGTATATAATATTGTTGTTAAGTAATGCTGCCGTGCATCCAAGAATTAAGAATAATCCAAATTTTCACCCTTTCAAGGTAAGCATGTACGCTTATATATATAATACATTAGATTATAAATGATTTATTACTACTAATATTTTTCATATTTTTATATAAATTTTAGAATGCTATTGGTGCGATCGACGGAACGCATATTCAGTTGGTGGTCCAAAGGAGGAAGCAAGCACGATTTCGCTATCGGAAAAGGTTTACATAGCAAAATATGATGGCTACCGTGTCATTTAATCATAATTTTTTATTTGTATGCACAGATTGGAAAGAATCTGCTGTCGATATGAGAGTAATTCGATAGGTGTGTAAAAATGAAGGTTTCGTTGTTCCCGAAGGTAGCCATGCTAATTTTTTCTCTTATAATATATAATTATAGTTTTATCGATAATATTGAACTACTTATATAATTAACAACCGGTAATTATTTAAATCGCAGAGCAAGTATTACTTAGTAGACTAGGAATATGCAAATACAGATATTTTTCTTGCGCCCTATAGTGTAGAGCATTACCATATTAATCAATTTGATGCTAAACACACGGGGCCACGTTTATCGAAATCTATGAGATATGTATAACGACCGGCATGCTCAATTAAAAAATGTGCTCGAGAAGACATTTGGCATTTTGAAGAAACGTTTCAAAATTCTCAATCTAGCAATGCCATTTCCATATAAAATGCAATACTTGATTGCTATTATATGTTGTATAATATATAACTTTATACGCCGTCACCAGACCAATGATAATCTATTTTCTAACGTGCCAGATGAACAGGACGAGAAGATGAAGATGAAGAATCTAATTTTTTGGGAGTAAAAGATGAGTTTCGACGTGGCGAGGATCTCCGTACTAATATTACAAACTAATTGTGGAGTAGTAGAATATAGTTTGCTATAAACTTGAATTGTAATGTTATTTGGTAGAATTAAGTTCACTGCTTGTATTGGATTTGGACTAAATTAAGATGATCATGTGTGAGATGCATATGGTTTGTAATGCTTGTTACTTGTTTCTTTGTAATTTTCAAACATATTGTGTTCGAAGATGTGATGTGGTTTTCTTATTTGCGTAATTTTATAAGCATAATGTTAGTTGATCATGTTGGTTGATATAGATGTTATCTAAATCTTTTATATAGTTATTTTCTTTCAAGCTGTTTTGGTTGTATATGTAAGTTCTTTTGATTCAATGTGGTGTTATGTTTTAGCTGTTTGTTGATTTAAAGATATTTTTTATATATATAAATATTGGTATACTTAGTTATTTTGCCAACAAATTTGTAATAGTTTTTTCTGTCTTGCATTATGTGACCGTTAAATTAATTTAATTTCCCAGTGAAAGAAATTTGTATTTTGTATCGTACTACGATTTTCAAACTAATTGTTATTTGATTCTTTGCATTTTTCACATTAGTCTTATTCATCTTGCCAGAACTATAATTACCTCAAAATTGTTTTCGTATATAGCTAATCGTTTTGTAAAAAAATTAGGTAAAGTATTTATAATTTAAAATTATTTTCATATGTAGCTAATGATTTTTACAACAAATTGGATAAAGTATTTGTAATTTCCACTCAAGAAAATTTTAAAAGCTCTTATTTACATAAGAGGATATTTGTTCTTTTTATCTCTATAATAATCTAGTATTCTTCTTATTTCAAACACTATTATGCTTATATCTAGACTAAATCCAATTCTCAGCCAAATACAAAATTACTCTAACCCCACCTTAACCCCTATCTTATACCTTGTAATAACTAGTTCTTACTTAATCCCGCCCTAACCCTGAACCAAACGCATTGTAAAAAAACCAAAAAATAAAAAAAAATTATTACCCCAAATTTGATGGAGCCACTGGCCTTGAATTCCCAGTCCATCACATAATCGTAATTCCCCGCCGCAACCACCATCCTCACAACCAAACTCACTTCCGGTCGCACCTCCCTTATCTGCAATTTCACCATCATCATAAACATAAAACCCAAAACCATATATCGACCAAAAAAAAAGAAAAGAGAAATCTAATTACTAAAAATACACTGTTACTTTTAATCATATTGCCTTCATGCACTTACCACTCCTCCTGGTAACCCGAACTCCGTGTGCCGCCACGCAACGTCGCCGGCGCAGCGCTCGAACACGCAGAAAACGTTCTCGATTTTGATAGGCTTGCCATCCTGCCCGGCGTAGTACCCGTCCAAGAATGCCGCTCCGGCCGGGCAATCAGCCTTGGGCACGAGAGGGGAGGCCCACAGCCCGAACCCGAACTCGCCCTCGTCGAAGTACGTCCGGTAGTACCACTCGTCGACCGGATCCATGTACGGCACGAACAGCTCCGACACGAACCCTCGGTAGAGCACGCGGCGGTACGCACGCTTCTCGGCATCGTAGACGGACGCGAGGGAGATGACGGCACCGGCCCGGACATCGTAGCTCAGGTGGAACTCCCAGTTAGCCCATCTGAATGAAGTAAACTTTTAGTTAAGGATTTAAAATACTGGAGCACAGAGTTAGCGGCGTAAACACGCCGAACACAAGCGAGCTGGGGCCGGCTCGTGTTCAGCTCGTTTAGGCTTATTTAGTAAACAAGCCGAACACGAGCTGGCTCGTTAAAGTATTGAGCCGAAAAATTTAGCTCGCGTTCCGAGCCGAACACGAGCTAGCTCACGAGCTGGCAACAAACAATAAGTTAAAAAAATAAGATTAAATATATATAAAAAATAAATTTATAAAATCTTATCAATTAGATTTTAATCTAATAGTTGAAACTTTACATATAAATGAGTTTTTTTTTATATTCGAGCTGGCCTTTATATTTTTATTTTGCTAAAAATTAAATAATAAAATTATATATTATATATATAATTATTTATTTATATATATATATAAATATAAATTATATAAATATAAAATATCCGTTCGAGCCGTTATCGAGCCGAACACGAGCGAGCCGACCTCGGTTCGTGTTTGGCTCGTTTATTAAAAGAGCCGAAAAATTCGGCTCGTTTACTAAACGAGCGATTCGATCTCGAGCTCATTTCGAGCCGAACACGAGCTAGCTCGCGAACAATGAGCTGGATTGCCACCCCTACACGAGAGTGGTGGCAAAAATTTACCAAAGACGGTACCGCACGATGTGTTTCCGACCGTATCGATCATAAAAAATATGTGTATCGATACATACGACATAAAATATTTATTTATTTAGTAAAAAAATATTTTAACTGTTTACTATGAATTTTCATCAAATTTTAAAAATAATTAGAGAATAAAAACTTTGAACTGTATAATCGGCATAAAAACTATATCATATTAATATTTTACGATATGATATAACACGGTAGATAAAACTCACACCAGAGCATTTATTAGATCCTTGTTCGTAGCAGGGCTCAGTAGTTTGTGCCTGCTCCCAATAACTGATGCTAATAATTATATGTAGAAGAGAACTGCTTGGTTTATGTAGATAATTAGTATGATGCAGTTGTTCTTATTTGGTTACAAGACATGTTCACTCACGCGTCTTTGGGGTTCGCGAGTCGATTCGTGTTCGAATCGAAATGAGCTTGAGATTGGATCGCTCGTTTAGTAAACGAACCGAACACGAGCCGAATTTTTCAACTCGTTTAATAAGCCAAATACGAGCTAGAGTTGGCTCGCTTGTATTCGGCTCAATAATGATCGAATACATATATTTTATATTTATATAATTTATATAACTTATATTTATATTTATAAATAAATAATTTTATATATAATACGGATTTTTATTATTTAATTTTTAGTTCAACCTAAATATAAAGTCTAACTAGATTATAAAAAAAGCTCATTAATATGTAAAGTTTAAGCCATTAAATCAATATTTAATGGTTAATATTTTATAAATTTATTTTTTATATATATCCTTTTTAATAAATTTGTTTCTGAGATATCTCATTTTCGTCTCGTTAATAAACGAGCTGGCTCGTATTCGGCTCATTAATAAACGAGCTGAATTTCTCGATTCGATATTTTAATGAGCCAGCTTGAATTTGGCTGTTTATAAATAAGCCGAACCCAACTCGTTCGTGTTCGGCTCATTGACACGCCTACTCACGTGTATTGGTATTTGTACACCAAAAATAAGAATTTAGATCTTACATCAATCTATGACTCAATATTTTCATCTTATCCTTATTAAATTATTTTAATAGTGTTAGGAGTCGAATTTCCTACTCTTTGACCCGGTCAAAGATCTTCCTCGAGAAGCGTGTCGGGATGCAAAACGGCCACGATTAATGACTCTCGAAGTTTGCGCCTGTTGGTGGCCGAATGTCCCGACCCTTGATCCGGTCAAAGATCTTCCTCTGGAAGCGCGTCGGGATGTGAAACGGCTGCGAATAGTGACCCTCGAAGTTTGCGCCCTTCGACTGGATCAAGCAATTCGGCTGACGAGGGATCGGGCCAGCCGGGTTCGAACACTTTATTCAATCTTCGGTCCGGCCGAATGAACCGAATATACGGAATCGATCGGAAACTAAGCCGGGGAAAGAGCCGAATGGCTAACACTGCACAGAATCTGGTTGGCCTGAGTAGCTGAAGGTGATTTTCTATTGAATGAAATGAGGGAAAGTACAAAAAGAGATGTTTAGTCTACAACAAAGTGATGCCCGTGGGGCAGACAGACTCTAGGATTCTACTTTAGCGAACTACTCCTAGAAAAATACGGTAAATGCAGGAAAGTAAAATGCGGTAAAATAAGGGTGGTCTTTTGTTCGCAGGGGAAAAGACCCTTTTTTAGGGTATCATAAGCCTATTTATAGAATCCCCCCCTGGGTTGGTTATAAACCTTGCATGATCAGCCACTATCTCCTTATATCTCGGACCACCTTCAGCCGATCGGAACCGCTTGTAACTGCTTGCGGTTGCTATAACTCCCTCGATCTAGTGCCGTTCGTGTCTCTTCTGGTGCTCCCGGTGTGCTCCTAGTGCATTACTAAACCAGCTGTCCTGGTGTAGACTCGGCGTACCAGCTGTTCGCACCGAATTGGCTCAACAATTGCCCCCTCGACAGCTATCGAAGCGGTGCTTCGGTAGCTAGCGTCTCCCAATGCGCGTTTCACCTTTTGGCACAGTTTTATCTCAACCGTTCGACTCCTTTTACGCTAAAAAATCCCGCCATTTTTTCTAGAACCGGCGTGATCCAAGGCGTATTTCTCGATCCAATCAATTTCAAATCCTCTGCGCCAGTGGCTGACGCAATGCGAAACCCTGTGTACGACTTGATTCTGGTCGTTCATTCTTCCTTTTGCGGCCCTGCTTTGTTTTTGATTTTTGTCTTACATACGGCATTAATTAGGTCATCTTATTTTCCGCCGTCTTTTCATCATTATAGCCAGCCTCGGAATTCGTTTCGACACGACGATCTGACGTGACGGCCAATTTTTCTTCCTTCTTCACCAACCTTCTCATTCCTTTTACCCTCAAAACTCTTCTTCACTTTTTCTTGTCCCTTGGTTTAACATTCTATCCTCTCCTTACATCCTTCTCCCTCATTGCTTACCTCAGTTTTCTTCAATGGCGCTTCTTCCTCCTCTTCCTTCTTCTCCATCTGTAGATTACACGATATTTAGACCGATCGTTGATTTTGATCCTAATCGCTTTATTCTCGGTCCTTTTTTCATAGATGATCCTTCCTCTACTGACCTGCCATTCTCTAGAGATGGTCTTTCTCTAATAGCCAGGACTATTCGTCTTCAGTCCTGGCATCCTTCAACTTTTCCAAAAAAGAGTCCTCGTGCCTGGCCTAGTGCTTCGAACATATACTTGGCCTGGTTAGATACAGTAGAGACAGCATATGGCACCTTGTGGCGAGAAGTGGGTATTTATGAAGCTATTGCGTTGTCTCGGCATACTCCTATAGCTGACAATCTTTTTTTAGCTGCCGCTCTTTGTTTTTGGTCTCCTGTTTCCAATGTCTTTCTTTTTAAAAGGGGGCCTCTCACCCCTACCTTATTTGATGTTACCGCCATTGTCGGCTTGCGTCCTCATGGAATCACCCTTTTCATGGCTTACAATCCTACTGGCATATCTGACTTTGAGGGTTGCCTTGGCCTCAATGATTTGGCCTATTTTAAGTTCCTTTTTAAATTTGCAGGCAAATTCCCGGCTGTTGTTACAAAAAGAAAAACATACAGCCTTTCTTTTGTACTGGTTATGCCATAATCTCTTTTGTATCCGTTCTCAAGAAATCAATGGGGATTTTATCCCAATCGCCGTTGGTCTAGCAAACGGCGATAAATTTGCTCTTGGTCCATACTTCCTTGCTTTTGTTTATAGGAAAATTTTTAACTCTATCAAACCGCTACCTTCCAGAGACGGCGTAACCATTAGTTCTGGTTGTGGCGACTTTTGGTTTTTACAAATGTTTTTGCAGTTTTATATTCCTGCTTTACGCCAAACCACCTTGGACCAGAATTCTTTTGCTTTCTATGATTCTTACGGCTTAGCCCTCATGCCTTCACCAAGACATCATGTTGCCCTTCTGATTTCCTTACTTATTTCAAAATGTTTTATGAGCCGAGCCCTGGGTCGGCTATTTTTTGGACCCCATTTGTTGATCGCCTTATTGGCCCTCCCTGGTTCCTTACTCGATTTGAGGCCATACGAGACGACTTAAATTCTGCTCGTGCTAGTGAATACTCGGAGGTCTTGTATTCTTTTTGGGCTCCCAGAGATCTTCATGTGGGGTTGAAATCGCATTCTAAATTTTCGCCCAGCACAGAGATTTATTCCCCCCAATACGTAACACGTCAATTCGGTTTCGTGCAATCACTTTCTGTTCCAGCAAAATTCTTTACCGCCAATACTGCTGCTGATCGACCTCCTATTAAAAGTATACTTGAGGTCGATCAGATTTCAGCCATGGGGAACCGGTTTCGTCGGTTCTTCAAATTAGTTAGTTTTAAACCTACCTACACTGGAGTGGCTCTGGATATTTATGCCACTGCTTGGACCGCTTTACTGATCAGGTTTTCGATCTGTCTCTGCTCCAAGCACATCGTAGAAATATTCACCCTGTTGGTAAGTCACCTTCTACTAACTGCTTTTGGTTTATTAATAATGATTTACGCTTATTCTTACTCTTTTTATAGTTATCCCGAGTGAGACTCCTGCTTCATCTGATCCGGCTCTAACCTCGAAGAGAAGAGCATTTAAAGCTACTCCATCTGTCTCTCAGCCGGCTCCGAAAAGGCGTAAGTCGGTAGCTAGAAAACCACCGTCTGAGCCGATAGCCGCAGGAATGTATTCGGCTGACAAATCGAGTTTAAAATCCAAAGAAGTTTCTTCGGCTAAAGTATCAAAAGTAACTTCCTCGACTACCACTCCAGAAAGCATAACCGAAGAAGTCCCCTCGATTGATGTTTCGACAACTCCTATTCTTCCCAATCCAATCACACTTGGGGTAAGTCCACATGTTTAATTGTATTTATTGTATTTAAATTCTTCCATCTTTTAATTCAATTATTATTCCTCCTGACAGTCATCCCTTGAACCCGATCCGTCGGCTCCGCGGACTGAAAGGCAGCTCCGTTGAGTAGCTCGCCTCAAGAAGAAAATGGACACAGAAAAGAAACTAGCCACTCAAAAAAGGAGTATAGAAACGGTTGTACCGACAATGATGTCTTCTTCTCAAGTTGCCAAAAAATTCACCATCCTTCCTGAGGGTATTACAAAAAGAGACGGAAGCCCCGTATCCCCCTCGACCGCTGAGACTCCGCCATCAGAAACTGTAGCGTTCGTTCCAGAAAATCCTTTATTTGCTACTCTCAACCCTTTACTAGTTTCGAGTCCCCCCTCTACTGAAGGAGACGATCCTACTACTGCGCCATCAATAGACACTCAATGTAAGTTTGATGAATATCTCCGATTATATGGCTATGGTCTCCCAACACTGGCTCTGAATTAGGAACAATTTGATCGGCTATACGCCCTTTTGTTTGATTTAGCCGATAAGTCAGATCTTTCTTCTTCTTGTAAATATTTTATAGAATTTTTGTCATCCCAACTTTCTTCTTTCTTATCTCGGCAACAATCTTTGAATGTCGAGCTCTCATCTTTGGATCAACATTTTTATCAAGTTGAGCACCTCAAGAAAGCTATATCCGAAGTGTCAACTCCTGCGGTTGATATGAGTCAAGAAGACCATCTCTTAGCAAATCAAAACAAGCTCTGCAACAACAGATCCTGATTCTTGAAGAAAAATTATCTGCCGCCAAATCAACCTTAGCCCAAACTTCCGAGTGTCGACTGTTCTTGAAGGATCGACTAGAGTTGAAAACAAGCGAAGGGATGAAACTCCAGGAGAAACTTTCTCAACTCTATAAAGTACATCCTTCAGCCAAAAAAACAATGAGATCGCTCAAACCAACTTGATAGCCGAATGGAACCAACTTAGAGACTTATTATCTTGATTCGGCTTGTAATATCTTAACTTTTACTTTGATTATTTTCCCACATGGATGGGTAATATTTTTTCAAGTATTTCCCATTGATTGATTTTTTATTTTCTGATCCATTTAGATTCTTAATGTAATATGCATTCCCTTTTGCAATTCGACCGACTTGAAATGGTCCTTCCCAATTTGGGGACCACTTCCCATATGCTCGGTCTTTTTGACCGATTGGATAATCCAATCGAAGAACTAAGTCACCGACTGCGAATGACTTATATCGAACTTTTTTATTATATGCACTACCCACTCGGCTCTCATATGCTTGCAAATTGTCCAAAGCCATCAACAGAGTTTCGTGTATCTCTTCCATTAATTTTCTCTTTCATCAAATTACTGTATTCATCAGCCGACAGTTCTCTTTGTTTTTCTATTCTCAAAGAAGGAACTGTTATCTCGGTTGGGATTACGGCCTCATGGCCGTATACTAATTGGAACGGCGTCATCCCTGTTGCCGTTTTTACTGAAGTTCGGCATGCCCACAATACTTCGGAAAGTTTTTCATTCCATTTCCTTGGATACTTTCCGATATGCCGTTTTATGAGATTAATAATTACTTTATTTGCTGCTTCAACTTGTCCATTCGCTTGAGTATAATAAGGAGACGAATGAAGTAACCTTATTTTCCGTGACTCGATGAACCCAACGAATTGTCCTCCCGTGAACATTGTCCCTTGATCGGTCGTAATTGTCTCGGAAATCCCAAAACGATGGATTATATAATCTTCAACAAAATCAATAATCTCTTTTTGAGTGACCAACCAAGTAGGTTTTACTTCTACCCACTTAGTGAAATAATCGACGGCCACTATTAAAAATTTATGACCAGCCGAAGAGTTCAGCTGGATTTCTCCAATTAAATCCATGGCCCAACCTCGAAAAGACCATGGTTTAATTATCGCATATATTTCAGAGGCAGGGACTCTCTGTATTGAACCATAAAATTGACAATCCTGACAACTCTTGGCATATTCTAGGCAATCTTGATGCATAATCGACCAATAATATCCTAAGTGCCGAATTGTCCATCTTAACCTTTTTCCTGCTAAATGGGTTCCACATAATCCTTCATGTGTTTCTTCCATTACAAATAGAGCTTCTTCAGGCCCTAAACACTTCAATAAAACCTCTTCGGCCGTTCTCTTGTAGAGTTATCCGTCTAATAAACAATAGCCGAGAGCTCTCCTTCGAACATTATAATCGACCTTTTATTAGAATCTTCCAAATATTCGATTAAGGATTTTCTCCAATCCTCTTTTACTTCTATGGGAGCCACGATCAGTTCTCGTACATGAACCGAAGGTAACAGCCATCTTTGTATTTCTATCAACTCTGGCTTCGGTTCTGTGTATCCTGAAGCCGATTGGGCTAATTCATTTGCCTTTTCATTTTTCTGTCTGCCCAAATGTTCAAATTCAGCTTCTCCGAAATTGCATAGCAATTCTACTATTTTTCTTAAATAATTTTGCAAATTCGGATTTTCACATCGGTATTCTCCATTAACTTGTTTGATCACTAGCCGTGAATTACCGATGACTTTAATCGACTTCGTTTTCAATTCTTGCAAAATTTTGAGGCCAATTATTAAGGCCTCATATTCGGCTTGATTGTTGGAACAGCCGAAATCTAATTCGTAAGCGTTTAATTGATGATGTATCCATCGTGGATCAGATGATTATTCCCGGCTCCCATGATTCTACTGCTCTTGTGCCGTCAAAATAAAATATCCAAAGTTGACAGCCGACTAAATTTTGTTTCGGCTCCTCAACCTCCACACACGGATGGTCAGCCAGAAAATCGGCTATAGCTTGCCCTTTGACAGCTTTGGCAGGAACATAATTAAGGGAGAACTCAAATAGCACTAACACCCATTTTCCGATTCGTCCCCACAGCACTGGCTTGGATAACATATATTTTATCAGATCGGTTTTACATATTACCGATACTTCGGTTGGTAAAATATAATATCTCAACTTTGTGCATGAATAGTATAAAGCCAGACATAGTTTTTCAATAGCTGAATATCGTTTCTCAGTATCTAATAGACGTCGGCTTTAGATAGTAAATGACATGTTCTTCTTTTCCTTCATTTTCTTGGACCAATAAGCATCCCAAATTTTCTTCTGCAGCCGATATGTATAATTTCATCGGCTGACTTGGTTTTGGAGACACTAATACCGGAGGGTTTGATAAATATCTTTTTATATTTTCAAACGCTCCTTGCTGCTCCTCTGTCCAAATGAATTCTTCTTTATCTTTCAGCCGAAGTAGTGGGGTAAAAGTCCCTATTCTTCCGGCCAAGTTGGATATGAACCACCAAAAATAATTGATCTTCCCCAACAAGCTTTGTAATTCTTTTTTGCTTTTTGGTGGCGGTAATTCCAATATTGCTTTCGCCCTATTTTTATCAATTTCAATCCCTTTTTTATGCGCACTAAGAATCCCAAGAAATTTTTCGCTGAGACTCCAAAGGCACATTTCAAAAGGTTCATTTTCAAATTATATTTTCTCATTTTTTCAAAGGCGAGCTTTAAATCAACCTAATGTTCGGCTTGTGACTTGGATTTTACGACTATATCGTCGATGTAAACGTCCAACATCTTGCCGATTAAGTCATGAAAAATAAAATTCATTGCTCTTTGATAAGTAGCTCCGGCATTTTTTTAGCCGAACGGCATAACTACTCATTCAAAAGTTCCAATCGATCGAACTAGGGCATCTGAAAGTCGTTTTAGCCAAATCTTCCTCAGCAATATAAATTTGATTGTAGCCAGTATGTCCGTCCATAAAGGACAATATTTCATTACCGGCAGCCGAATCTACTAACATGTCGGCTATAGGCATTGGATATTCGTCTTTAGGTGTAGCTAAATTCAAGTTCCTAAAATCAATACAAACTCTAAGTTTGCCATTCTTTTTCCGTAATGGAACTATATTAGATACCTAATCAATATAACGGGCCACTCTAATAAAACCGGCCTTTAAAAGATTTTCGATTTCATTCTTGATTTGGAGTAAAATACTCGGCTCAAACTTACGAGCCGGTTGTTTAAAAGGCTTGAACCCTTTTTTAATGGGCAGCCTATGTTCTACAATTTCTCGGTTTAAGCCTGGTATTTCTTCATAACTCCAGACGAAGCAGTCCTTGTACTCCTTCAATAATTCTTTCAGCTTCTCTTGCTGTCGAGCCGAAAGTTTTGCGCTTATATACGTCGGTCTCTTATTTTCGTCGGATCCCAAATTTACTTCAATCAGCGGATCCTGGGTTTCCAACTTTTTCTCACCGACTTTAATAGGCAACTCTTCTATATTCAATTTACCTGTTCGCCCTTTCATTTCATGTGATTTATCGGTCTCACTGACCAATTTCATTTGATTCTCTTCTTCGGCTTCGACAGCCGAATCTATTTTATCACCTTCAGCTATGTAAGCTGAGTTGTTGAACATTAAACCATCGGCCACGGAAGACGAATCATCCTCATAGCCGATCTTGTTGATCAGCTCATCTCGTCGAGGCTCTCGACAAGCCTCTATTCTCGATTCTTTGTATTCCATTTCAACCACTTTGGTAGCTCTTCATTTGCTATCATGCCCCCTACATCTTTAGAGAAGATCAACTGGACCCCCTCCTCGATAACTCTTACAAAAGAAATTTGATCTGGATCTGCATCGGCCCAGTTGGTATGGCCGATCTCTTCTAAATAGACATCTATCATTTGGGGCCGCCCTTCGGCCCGGATCTCTTCGACTTTGTCTCCAACCCACTGGAACAACTTTTCCTGGAGTGTAGAAGGTACACACTCATTTGCGTGCATCCAATCGCGTTCGAGTAGTAGGTTGTAGTGGCTATCTGCATCCACCACAAAAAATGCAGTTTGTAAAGTTTTAGAGCTTACCGTGATCTCGGTGGTGAGCACTCCTCGGGCTTGTTGACCGCTACCAGTTTAGTCGGTCATGATTGAATCGGTGGCTTCAACTCGTCTTCATCCTTGCCCAGTTTTTTGAAAAAGGAAGTGGGCATCACATTGACCATGGCTCCACCATCTACCATCACTCGGCCTACTAGCCGACCTTCAATTAAGGCCCGAATAAACAGAGGCCTTATGAAACTTGTCTGCATGGCCGATGGTTTCTCGAAAACCACTACATCGGCTGGTTGAGCATCTTCTAATTGTAATTGGGCCACTTTAAGCCCAACTTCTTCTTCTTCTCTAAACTCTTCATATTCTATAAGCTGTGCCTTAAAGGATTGAGGCAGGGCATATACCATACTGACTTCGGCTGGCGACTCAACAACCGACTTACTTTTGGTTTTTTGTTTCTTCTCTTCTTACTCCTTAGCCGTCTCGGTTGAAGAGTCACTCTCTATTCGTGCCTCTCTCTCCTTAGGAGGCTATATTTCTCGCTTGATAATTGTTTCAAGAGAGGCTATTTTATCCTCCAACTCTCTCCTGGTCATCTTTTCTTTGGGTTCGGCCACGATTGGCCGTTCTACCTTTAGACTTTAACCAAGGGATAGGCGATGAGCCGCCTGCCTCATGATCATTTCGCATTGGGCAAAATGAGTGTGATTGTTCATTAAGACGCCTCCATACGTTTAGCCTTATCCCTTTCGCTTCGTCATAATGTTGTCTCGCCTCGGCTTGCATCCTTTGCTGCCGACGCTTTTGGGTTTTTGTTAACATCGGCCCCTGCCATCTGGCCGATGGTTTGATTTCAACTTCGTGCCATTTGTCTACTCGCACATTTGCCGGTACCTTTACCGTTCTCAAATGATTTTTCAAGATTTCTCTTCTTTCCCAAGGTCTCGGCCATAGTTGTATGCCGAGCTTATTCACTAATCTCCGACCTAAGAACTCAATGTCTCATTCGGTCATTCCTTCGAATTCAGGTTCTGGTCTCGGCCTGGCTTAATGTTGCCAGTGCAGCCGGTACCCAGGGAACCTCTTTTTGGAGCCGAATGGGCTCTCTTGGTAATTCCATCGGCTTTTACGCTCGTCACGCCTGTTGCTGTAGTAATCATGCAGAATTTTCTACATCAACATGTCTTGCTTGCGTTGAACAGAATCGATCTCCGGTTCTGTCTCGTTGGAGGCTTCTTCTGAGCCATCCTCTTCTTGATCATCTCCTTCTGGGATATGCTCCCACTCCTCAGGGAATGCCATTAATTCATTCCACTCGTTGCTTTTCTTCTTGTCGTTGATTATGGCTTCCCAATCTTTCTTCGTCATTTCGACTTTACATCTTATGCCAAATTGAAGGTTTCTTTTTGCATGGGCGATGTCGTCCGCGGTCGTTCTGGCCACGATTGCCTTCCCTTTAGCGTCCATCGCTTTGTCCTGTAAAGAAAGCATATTTTTGTTAACTTTCTTACTTTTGTCTTGCTGGTCGGCTAGAATGAGCCGACCCTCCTCTATTCTTCTGAATCCGCCTTTTGGCGTAGCCTTTTATTTTCCTTTCATGTACTCGCACGTTGACCTGTGGTGGAAAAAGGTTCTTATCAATTTTTATATTTTTATTTATTTGTCGGCAAAAATAAGCCGACCTTCATTAATCTCTTTTTGGAATGCTCTGCCTCTTGAAGGCAGTGCATTCACTTGTTTTATGGCTCCAAGAGTGGTGCCATTTGCAGTATCTTCTGCGTTTTAGCTCTTCTACAGGGGGTATAGTTTGGCCCTCCTGTAATTTGATTCGTCCGTCCCTTAGCAACCGATCAAAAGTCATATCGGTCTTTGATATATCGAATGAATAATTGAATGCGGACACATGTGCCTTAGCCTCGCTTGACTTGGCGGGCTTTAACAAAGCACATTTGTATGGCTGATTGTTTCTCACCATCTCGGCCGCACATATTTCGGCTTCTTCAGCCGAATCTTCAGCCTCTTCAGACGAATTCGGCTCTTCATGATCCGAAGACTCTTCAAAGAAGGTAATATTTTTCTCCTTCCCTTTGTTCCAGTATTTATTTCGGCTCCATCTAGGCTTTCCTTTTCGGAACTGCTCATATTCAGCAACCCGAACTCCCAAATCAAAAAAATTTGAAAAGAATTTATCCTCAAAATGATCTTTAATTTTAAAATGTAAGACGTTAAATGTCATTTTCGCAAATTCCGACCCAGGCATTCTCACGAAACAACGGCTTCTGGCCGTCTTGAATCGGTTCAAGTATTCATCAACCAATTCTCCTGTCCTTTGTCTGAATTGAGCCAAATCCACAACTGAGAATTCTGGCTCTGTTCTATAAAATTGTTCATGGAATTTACCCTCTAATTCGTCCCAGTCTCGGACAGAATTGGTCGGTAAACTCGTATACCAAGTGAAAGCCGTCTTGGTTAGTGAGGTATATTAAATAACCTCAATTTTAAAAACGGATCTGCCGCGGCTTCACTACACTGGGCTGTAAACCGTGCGACGTGCTCGGCCGTATTTTCGGTCTCATCGCCAAAAAATTTATCAAACTTCAGCATTTTCCAATTAGCCAGGTAAGGATGCTCTGCGTCTATATTTGCAGAGTATGGAGATCTAAATACAAGCCACATTGTCGGCCTTGCACCTACTCCGAATGTATTTCGGATGGCTTTCTCAATTTGCGCATATATCTTATTATTAATTCCCTACAAGGGAGCTTGAGCTTGCGCATGAGCTACATTCGGTCCTTGTGGTAGACCGATATTTTGTACCACGGGGTTAACTCCTTGTACATTTAGAGCTTGCCCCCTAGCCCCTACATTTTGGGGCTAATATGCTGCCACTTGTGAGGGAGGTGGTAAACCACATGCTATTTTTGGTTGTTGGCCGGCATTGGCAACTGCCGGCCTGTAAACTCCCTCAAATAGTATTAGGGCAATCCATTGGCCGGTGTTACTGGATTTTGTAACACCGGTGTCACTATAGGCGTTTGTAAGCCTGCTATCGGCTGCTCGTTGCGAGTCAAAAACTGCCCTATTCGGGCAATATTCTCGTTAGAGGTCGTGAGTGCGGCCAGTATTGCGTCCAGTTGTGCAGTGCTAGCATGGCTGTTTTGGTCCAATGCTTGCAAGACTCGCGTCATTTGCCCAAGTGCCTGGGGCTAGACTCGGTTCTTGTTAGCTGGACTGACCACTAGTTTCACCTTGGGTAGGTAAAACCACTCGTTGCTCCATAACGTTCTCCGAATTGCTGGGCTGTTCGCTCCTAGAATTTCTGAGAACGACCCTATTATGCGAGATTCATGGCATTATCATCAGCCATAGGCTGTATAAAAACTGAAGATTTACCTTAAAAGGCGAGTCCCACCGGGCGTGCCAAAAATTGTTGGTGGCCGAATGTCCCGACCCTTGACCCGGTCAAAGATCTTCCTCGGGAAGCGCGTTGGGATGTGAAACGGATACGAATAGTGACCCTCGAAGTTTGCGCCCTTCAACTGGATCAAGTGATTCGGCTGACGAGGGATCAGGCCAGCCGGGTTCGAACACTCTATTCAAACTTCGGTTCGGTCGAATGAGCCAAATGTATGGAATCGACCATAAACTAAGCCGGGGAAAGGGCCGAATGACTAACACTTCACAGAATCTGGTCGGCCTGAGTAGCCGAAGGTGATTTTCTATTGAATGAAATGGGAGAAAATACAAAAAGAGATGTTTAGTCTACAACGGAGTGATGCCCGTGGGGCAGGCAGACTCTAGGATTCTACTTTAGCAAATTACTCCTAGGAAAATACGGTAAATGCAGGAAAGTAAAATGCGGTAAAATAATGGTGGTCTTTTGTTCGCAGGGGAAAAGACCCTTTTTTAAGGTATCATGAGCCTATTTATAGAATCGCCCCTGGGTTGGTTATAGCCCTTGCATGATCGGCCACTATCTCCTGATATCTCGGACCACCTTCAGCCGATCGGAACCACTTGTAACTGCTTGCGGTTGCTATAACTCCCTCGATCTAGTGCAGTTCGTGTCTCTTCTGGTGCTCCCGGTGTGCTCCCGGTGCATTACTAAACCCGCTATCCTAGTGTAGACTCGGCATACCAGCTATTCGCGCCGAATTGGCTCAACAGCGCCCTTCGACTGAATCAAACAATTCGGCTGATGAGGGATCAAATCAGCCGGGTCCGAAAACCTTCACTATATAACTGGTTCGGCTAGAAGAGCCGAATGTACGAACTGTGCAGGGATCAATGTCGGCAGAAGAGCCGAATGGAATAAGTACACAATAACTGGTCGGCTGAAAGAACCGAATGCCTTTATATAATAATAAAATAGTGTGCCCGAATGGTATACAGACTCTGCAAATATAGTTTACAACAGAGTGATACCCGTGGGATAGATAGACTCTGCAAATGTAGTCTACAACGGAGTGATGCCCATGGGGCAGACAAACTCCAGGGTTCTACTTAGCAAACTACTCCTAGGAAAGCAGTAAATGCGGAAAAGAAAAATATTACATTTATACTACTCCTAGAAAAGCGATAAAATGCAGAGGAAATAAGGATGATCCTCTGGAAATAAGGATGATCCTCTCGTTCAAGATGGAGAAAGACCCCTATTGCAGGCTTCAAAGTTAATATTTATAATATCTTAAGCCCACATTATTGGTTGGTTGAAAGTAGTGGGGGGGAGTGGTTGTAACCATGATCGTGGAAGTTACACTAACTCCTCATTGAAGTTACGCCCTAGTTCTCAATCGTTCCCGCCTAAACGCTCTTGACCTTCAGGCGCCTTATTGCTGACTCTTGGTGTACCACGTGTCCTTATTTCTTTGGCTCATACGTGGTTTAGGTCGGCATGTCTCAATTTTGGCCTCAACAATGCCCTCGCGATAGTCTTTCGAATGAACATTCGGATGACTATTGGTGCCAAATCGACTGCTCAATAACACAGCCGAGACCCAAACTTTAGTTTCGCTGGTCTTGGTCGGCTTAAAGAAAACGACTCTTTATCATCTCAGCCACATATATCTCGGCTTTATCAACCGATTCTTTACTTTTATTCGATTGATTCGGCTCTTCTTGAACCGAATGTTCTTCTATTAAGGATTTCTCTTTGAAGAAAGTGGCTATACCTCGGCTTTATCAGCCGATTCTTTACTTTTACTCGATTGGTTCGGCTCTCCTTGAACTGAATGTTCTTCTATCAAGAACTTTTTTCTTGAAGAAAGTGGCTCTTTACCAGCCGTACATACTTCGGCTTTATCAGCCAATTCTTCACTTTCACTTGATTGGCTCGGCTTCTTTTGACCCGACTGTTCTTCTAGCAAGAATTTCTCCTTGTCTTTACTTTGATTTTTATATCGGCTCCATTGTAGCCAATCGTCCTCACTTTTCTTCCGGAATTGCTCATATTGGGCAACTCTAAAACTTAGATCAAATATGTTAGAAAAATACTTATCTTCAAAATTGTCTTTTATCTTAAAATGTAGATCATTTAACGCCATTTTGGCGAACTCTGATTCCGGCATTCTCGTAAAGCACCGGATTTTGGCTATTTTGAAACGGTTCAAATACTCTTCGACCGTTTCACCTGACATTTGTCGGTATAAAATCAAGTCGGCGACCGATAATTGTGGCTCTAACCTATAGAATTGGTCATGAAATTTTCTTTCCAATTCGTCCCAATCTTGGACAGAATTGGTTGATAAACTTGTATACTAAGTAAACGCAGTCTTAGTTAACGACGTGTGAAATAATCGAATTTTAAAAATGAGTCAGCGGCCGCTTCCCTACATTGGGCCCTAAACCGGGCTATATGCTCGACCGTATTCTCGGTCTTATCGCCCGAGAACTTGTTGAACTTCGGTATTTTCTAGTTTGTCGGATGCGTATGCTCCACGTCAATGTTCACGGGATATGGGGATCTAAATACAGGCCGCACTGCCGGCCTTGCGCCAACTCCGAAAGTACTTCGGATGGCTTCTTCAATCTGTGCGTATATTTCATTATTGTTCTCCTGCAAAGGAACTTGTGCTTGTACTACATTCGGTTCTTGAGGTAGACCGAAATTCGGTATAATAGGGTTAATTCCTTACATATTCGGAGCCTGTCCCCCAGCTATAGCCCCTATATTTGGGGTTGGTAAGCTGGTAAAGGAGGTAAACCCGATGCAACCTCCGACTGCGGGTCGGTGTTTATATTCGCCGACCTAGTTTGAGCTGCCGGAATGACTAGATTTTGTTGCACCGACGCATTTATGGGCTCTTGTTGCCCCCCATAAGGTTGCTCGTTTCGGGTAAATAATTGTCTAATTCGAACAATATTTTCATTATAGGCCGTGATGGCGGCCAGCACCGCATCTAGTCGAGCGGTACTTTGATGGATATTTTGATCTAAAGTTTGTAGGACTCGGCTCATCTGGCCGAGTGCCTGAGTTAGACTCGGCTCTTGATGAGCCGACTGTCCACTAGTCTCGCCTCCAACAAGTAGTACCGCCTGATTCTCATTCGCATTTTCGACGTTACTAGCTTGGTCATTCCCTGAAGGCTTGGGAATGGCTCTATTTCGGAGGTTCATAGCGTTATCATCAACCAGAGGATAAAGACTAGATTGGAAAAACCTGAATGAGTCCCACCGAGCGTGCCAAATTTGTTAGTTGCCGAATTCCCTACTCTTTGACCCGGTCATAGATCTTCCTCGGGAAGCATGTAAAGATGCAAAACGGCTACGATTAATGACCCTCGAAGTTTGCGCCCTTCGACTGAATCAAGCGATTTGGCTGACGAGGGATCAAATCAGCAGGGTCCGAAAACCTTCACTACACAACTGGTTCGGCTGGAAGAGCGAGATGTCTGGCGTGCGAGGATCAATGTCGGCGGAAAGAGCGAATGGAAGAAATACACGATAATTGGTCGGCTGAAAGAGCCGAATGCCTTTATATAATAATAAAACAGAGTGTGCGCGAAGGGCATACAGACTCTACATATATAATTTACAACAGAGAGATGCCCATGGGGCAGGCACACTCTGCAAATGTAGTTTACAACGGAGTGATGCCCGTGGGGCAGACAGACTGCAGGGTTCTACTTAGCGAACTACTCCTAGGAAAGCAGTAAATGCGAAAAAAAAAAAAGATTACATTTAGACTACTCCTAGAAAAGCGATAAAATGCAGAAAAAATAAGGGTGGTCTTCTCGTTCAGGAAGGAGAAAGACCCCTATTGCAGCCTTCAAAATTACTATTTATAAAATATTAAGCCCACATTATTGGTTGGTTGAAAGTAGTGGGGGGACTGGTTGTAACCATGATCGTGAAAATTACACTAACTCCTCGTGGAAGTTACACTAACTACTCATGGAAGTTACGCCCCACTTCTCAACCGTTCCTGCCTAAACGCTCTTGACTTTAGACGCCTTATTACTCTCGGTGTACCACGTGTACTTATTTCTTTAGCTCATACATGGTTTAGGTCGACATGTCTCAATTTTGGCCTCAACAAATAGTAAATATATAAAGTCGTCCAAATTTTTAAATGCAGGGGTATAAATTTTATACCCTATTGTTAGATGTACAAATAGCATTTCTCAGGTTAATTAATTTTACAAATAATGCTATATTTACATTCAAAAGTTAGTAAAAATCTTATACTCTATTTACACAAAAGATAACATTTTCACACTAATCTTATATTAAAATTTTTAAAAAATGTCTAAAACTTTGGATGGATCGGTGTAAAATGATCAGCGTAAAATTTACAATCCACTCTTAATTTACACAATTTTTTTTTAATTTTTACCTCCAAAAAGTAGGTGTAAATCTCATTTCCTTCCATCTTAGGGTCAAGATATTCCTTTTAAATTGTTAATATTAAAATATTAACTTGAAAAAATCTAATGTAAAAGTCAATTTTGAAAAGAATAATGTAAGATCTACACTTATTTTTTGAATATACATATTACATTGCTCTTCCACGATTTTAGTTGGATGATTAATACACTTCGTGAAAATATTTGTTTAATGCATATAGAATTGCAATTATAATGACAATAAAAAACTATCCATGAGTAAAAATAAAAAAGAATAAAAGCATTTGTGTTTTTCTAAAACCACCTTATTTTTTTTATGAACAATATCTAATTAATATGCTGTTGAAAACTTCTGAAATATCTAATTTATCCTTTTTTTTTTATTTATTTCAAATATGTCTCTCGTGTAGTTTTCCGTTATTTAAAAATACCTCTATTAGTACCGTTAAGTTGTCTCAAATTAAATTCAGATTAAATTTCTACTTGAATTTAAAAAAATTGAAATACCATTTTTGCTCTTAATTTAAGGGCAAATAAAAAAAAAAGGGTAATGATACAAGTAGGGATGTAAACGAGCGAGAACACGAGCGAGTTGGGGTTGGCTCGTTTAATAAATGAAATTTGAACACAAATAGCCTCGTTAAAGTATCGAGTGAAAAATTCTATCTTATTCGGCTCGTTAATAAATGAGCCTAGAATACGAGCGGCAAATGAACAATAAGTTAAAAAAATTAGATTGAATATATATAAAAAATAAATTTATAAAATTTTATCTATTAGACTTTGATCTAATAGTTGAAACTTTACATTTAAATGAGTCTTTTTATAATTGAGCTCACCTTTATATTTGTATTTTGATAAAAATTAAATAATAAAATAATATATATATATATATATATATATATATATATATATATATATATATATAAATTCTACTATCCTTTTAATAGGATAGGAGCACTTGTCCTATCAGTTTTTTAACTTTTGGATCAACTCTTTTCATCATTTCTAACCATTGGATTAAATACTATAACCCAGTAGGGACCACTCAACCCTAGGGGGCCGTTCAACTCTAACCGACTAATATCATCCTAACCCTACAATTTCTCATCCAAGGGTTAAAAACTTGATAGGACAAGTGCACCTATCCTATTAGGCTATGGCTACTATCATATTAATAGGATAGGCGCACTTGTCCTATCAAGTTTTTAACCCTTGGATGAGAAATTGTAGGGTTAGGATGATATTAGTCGGTTAGAGTTGAATGGTCCCCCTAGGGTTGAGTGGTGTAATAACTGGCATTTTTCCAGAACAAGAAATAAAATATTTGGAGACGGTGAATGTGTGCGTAATTGTATTATAAGAGCACACGTCAAATTTCAGTGAAACCAGAGCTAAAACGAAAAAGTTACGCGACCGGAAAAACGACTTAAGTGAATAGTAACTCTAGTTTTAGGATGAGCGCGGGAATAGAGGATGGGTTCGGTGTGTACGAACTCAGATAATATGACTTCAATAGCTCGTTTCGAATGGCTCGACTATTACGGAACCAATGCCATTGACGGAATTAGATTCTGACTCACGGTTATCGAGAAAAAGGGGTTTGAACCGTTTTACTTAAAGACTTAAGTAATTGGAGATATTGGAGGAAAAAGAAGAGAATGGATACTTCTTGAATCCAAGACCAAATCAAATGAAGTAATAGGCTAGATTCGATGTCCTCGACGCGGCGACCTGGCGTGATCCGATCGTGAATCTGACGGACGGATCTTCGGGGAATGCAAGATGAACGCAAAGGGGTCGAAATCGCAAAACGGCGAAACACGAAAAGTACTAATATTTTATGCGCCGAATTGCGTGATTTTGAACGCAGGCTTTATGCGAATTCATCCGTCGCAGGACTCGAGGTGAAATAGCTGCTGTCTAAATTGCAAAGGCCTATGATATAACGGTGCTTTAGGTTTTCGACCTAACCCTAACCCTAATTGAACCACTCCCCAAGCCCACAAACCCGCTCCTAACCCTCGCTCCTCGCGCTCAACCGTGCCGCCGCAAAAACCATCCCGAACCCTTCTTCATCCCCGCCATCGCACCTGTTATCAAGATCCGAGGGCTTGAGTGCATCCGACCCAAGCATCGAGTTCGATCGAACTCGTGTGCTCACCTCTGGCCGCGCCGCGTGAGCGCCGTCGCGCCATCGGCTCTCGCGGCCGCCCAAGAACCCACCCGACTGATTCGCCGCGCCGCGTCGCCGCTTAGCCGCTGTGCACTCCGCACCTCCGGACCCCGTGCTCTCGTCCGCCATACGGCGCCGCCGGGCCGCCGCAGAGCCATCCCGCGCCGCCGTGCGCAGACCGAGCCCTAGCACGCCGCCGCGCTTCCTCGCCCTGCAGGGGAGTCCCGCCCGTGGTCCCGCATCCGATCGGTCGCCGCTCGCGATGCCGGACGCCGCCGAGAGATCTACAACCCGAGAGCACTCCCTGCTATGCACCGCCGCTCTCCGGCTCGGCCGCCGACGACTCCTCCGACCCTACGACCCGCGATCCCTCCCCGCGCCGAGACGCGGGCACTTAACCGAGAGTGCTCTCGCCAGAGATCTCCGGCGGCGATCCGCGCCGGATCGCGGCGGCGACCGATCGGACGCGGGGGACCACGGAGGCCGGACTCTCCGGGGCCGAGGCGCGCCGAGGTGTGGCTGCCTCGCACTGCCCGAGGGCGGACGGCTCGCCACGGCGGCGCCGGTACGGCCGGACGAAGAGTCCCCGAGGCGGAGCGCACCACGCCGAGGTAAGGCGCGAGCGCACGCCGAGAATACCCAAGTCGGGTCCGGGGTTCGGCCGCGAGAGCTCGCGCGCGGCGGCCGCGCGCGGGGAGAGTGAGCACACGAGTTCTTTTGATCGTGGAACTCGACGCTTGGGTCGATGCACTCCAAGCCCTGATCTTGATAACTTAAGGTACGATCCGGGACGAAGAGGTTCGGGATGGTTTTCCGAGGCGCCGGCGAGGCGCACAGAGAGGAGGCAGGGAGGTTGTGAGCACCGGGGCTCGGGAAGGGTTCAATTGTGGTTAGGTTAGGTCAAGAAAACCCTAAAGCACCATTATATACACATAGGCCACTTTGCAATTTAGCCCAACACTTAGCACTATTTCACCTCAAGTCCCCGCCCAGATGAATTACGCGCAAAAGTCCCTCCACGTTCAAAATCACGCACCCGGCGCATAAAATATTAGTACTTTTCGTGTTTCGCCGTTTTTTCGACCCTTTGCGTTCATCTTGCATTCCCGAAGATCCGTCCGTCGATTCACGATCGGATCACGCCAAAGGTTCCGCCGAGGACATCGAATCTAGCCTATTACTTCATTTGATTTGGTCTTGGATTCAAGAAGTATCCATTCTCTTCTTTTTCCTCCAATATCTCCAATTACTTAAGTCTTTAAGTAAAATCGTTCAAACCCCTTTTTCGATAACCGTCGAATCTAATCTGGCATTGGTTCCGTAATAGTCGAGCCATTCGAAACGAGCTATTGAAGTCATATTATCTGAGTTCGTACACACCGAACCCATCCTCTATTCCCGCTCATCCTAAAACTAGTTACTATTCACTTAAGTCGTTTTTCCGGTCGCGTAACTTTTCCGTTTTAGCTTGCCGCTCGAAATTTGACGTGTGCTCTTATAATACAATTACGCACACATTCACCGTCTCCAAATATTTTATTTCTTGTTCGAAAATGCCGCTTATTACATCATTCCTCCTTATAGGAAGTTTCGTCCCCCCGAAACTAAGTCAAGGATCCCCCATAAACAAACGTGGATAACGCTCCCTCATAGAGGGCTCAAGCTCCCAAGTCGCCTCACGCTCTTCGTGGTTTTCCCACTGAACTTTCACGTACGGAATGCTCCTGTTCCGTAGCCGCTTCACTTCACGTGCCAAAACGCCGCAACGGAGCCTCATCATAACTCAGATCCTCCCGCAACTGGATAGCCATCGTGCTGAGGACGTGGGATGGATCAGAAATATACTTCCGAAGCATAGACACGTGAAGACGTTGTGCACCCGGCGAGACTCGAGGTAGAGCCAACCCGTACGCCACCGACCAACACGCTCCAGATCTCAAACGGTCCCACGAATCGCGACTAAGCTTGTTCCGCAAACCGAACCGCTTGATCCCCCGGATGGCGACACCTTGAGCAAGACGTGCTCACCGACCGTAAACTCTAGGTCACGCTCCGCCGGTCCGCGTAGCTCCTCCGTCGACTCGTGCGCCCAAGTCGCCTCTCGCAATGCGAACCTTCGCTCCGCATCCTCCACTAAGTTGCCCGATCAACCGGCGTTCTCCGACATCGTCCCAACAGATAGGACCGACATCGACGCCACATAAAGCCTCGTACGGAGCATCTCAATGCTCGCCGGTAGCCGTTATAGGCGAACTCCACCGCGATAGTAACGAACCATCCATCACCGTAGTTCCAGACACACGCGTAGCATGTCCTCGAGAGTCCGAATAACGCGCTCCGATCGTCCGTCGTCCGCGGATACGGAACGATAGTTCGCCGTACCCATAGCCTCGCCGTTCCTCAAAAATAGAAACGGCGTGTCCCGATCGATACGATCGACACCGGCACACCGGCGACGATCTCGTCGATATATAATCGTGCGCGATCACGGGACCACGTCGGGTGCATCGGCAGGAAGTGAGCCGATTTCGTCAGCCGATCACTACAACCCAGATCGCATCATGGCCTCGCTGTGATCGAGGCAATCTAGTGACGAAATCCATAGAAATCTGCTCCCATTTCCATACTGGTATCGAAAGTAGTTGCAGCTTTCCTACCGGTCGCTGATGTTCGGCATTCACCTGCTGACAAGTCAAGCATCGAGCCACATGCTGAGCCACATCTAGCTTCATCCTGTGCCACCGTAAATCGTTTCAAGTCGCGATACATCTTGGTTCCGCCGCGAACTGAAGAGGATTGGTGCGCCTGATAGGATATCGCTCCTCAACTCCGAGTCACCGGTACGCACCATCCGCTCTCGAAACGCAAGGACCCATCGTGTATGGTAAAGTCCCCGAAACTTGACCAGGTACTCACCATAATCAAATTTGAATACTGCTCCGCCAAGGCGGTATCACCTGAGTACTGGTCAATTACAGTTCCATAAATCACGACAACTCATCTATCGTTTCACCTGGACGAGTGGTAAACATTCCATCCCAAATCTACGATCAAGATTCACCGGAATCATATCCATCTTATAACCTGCGGACAAAGATAGTCCCGCGTCCAGAATAATCCGATCCCATCTTGCAAATTCTGAGATAATAATTCATCCCTCAGAATTACTAGGTCCACTCAACTTTGGTCCGCATAGTCGTAATCCGACTACATCGATAGTTCACGTAAAAAGTCACAAAACAGCTCCACAAGTCCGGAGTAAAATCTCAAAGGCCGAAAGGCACACTCCGACTAGCCAACAACGTCAACCTGCTCACTACGAGCACATACGAAACGTCGTTCAAAACTTGAGTCAAAACACTCACCCTGAGACCACAGCCTCATTCTCGTTACTACACAAACCGTCGAAATCAAAACCTCGTCAACCGAAAGCCACTTTGGCATTCACAAATTCTAGGTCCAAGACCTCACTTTCCACCTGACCCAAAAGGTCCAACTGACAATACCAATTGAGCTCGACAATTTATTCGCTCAATAACCTCGATTAACCAACGCAGGTTCCATGCAAGTCCATCACTTGATGCACAGATTGCCAATCGCACTGTGCGATACCAACCATCAGTGATGCTCAACGTCCGTCTCCACGCGACTCTGTTGCTGCTGTCCTACAAGGGCCCCTAGCGATCAATATTCCGAGCAACACCAAATACTTGTCTCATTGAGACCTGTGCGCACTCAGTCACCACTTTGACTGGACAAACATACCATTCCTAGGTTTGCACGATTAATTTGAGAAGCAAACCCAACATCATCACATATAGTGATTATCAAAGCCGAACCAGGCTTAAGTCACCCAACAACTGTGATTTCGAACCTCTCGCCAAACAAACTCGAACTAGGTCAAAACCATCTGCAGTGATGATGAATCAACTGCACAAATTTGCCAGGGAATAACCCAAGGCTCGCTACGTGGTCAGAGCTGACCAACACTCACGAGCTCCCAAGACAATCTAGGGAGTACATCGACCCAATCCGTAAGTCCCCAGATAGGAAAAGGATATTTCGTTCGACTTTCGACAAGACATTGTCCACCAATGTACTCATCAAAAGAAAAGCGAAATATCTAAGAACCACTACCAACAACGAGTTGGAAGCACGACACGACGAAGTATCAAACCATTTGATACCTCAACACTGAACCGAATCCGTTGAACATCGGTTTGCAAGCCGATATATGAGGACAGATCGACTCTGGACCGACTCACTGGGAGTCACATAGCTTTCAACCTTTGAAAGCTACTCGCGACACTAAACCGCAAACCGTACCAACTAGGCTTAGGAAATGATTTCCGTAACCGATTTTTGCACCACAACGAGCTATAACCAAAGCTCCGAGGACTCAGACGATACCTTAGAGTAACTCGAGTCAAGACGGGTCCTAACAAACCCTACACTATCCTATGACACACAAATTTAGGTGTTAAAATACCCGTACACGATGTAGGCCTCAACGGAAACCTGACACCACAACTGTGTCCGACTTCAGTACGCGTCAATTTGACGTATGAACTCGTTAAAGGTCAAAAGATTTGAACCGCCGATTCCATCGCAAGGTAGTAGGCGTCACAACACTACCCAAAGAATCGCGAAAGCAACACCAATGTTGCTGTTTAAACCCCGGGCTACACCCAATTAACCCCACGTAAGTCGCGACCGTAACAGTCTAAGTACCCTCCGTAGAGACACTCGCAGAGCTCTCGTGTCAAAAGTAGGAATAGCCCTGGCGCCAGCCTAAGCCCGATATCACCGGCCTTTCAAGGCCCACCTGACCGAAATGGCCACACACGAGGGACTTCACCCCGCCATTCGATGTCCAAAAGAAGCACCGCCACTACTCCCCACTTAGACACCTGCTTATGCGAAAATCGTAACACATACCGAAAACACCGTGCACTCGAAGTTTATCGACTCGACATGCACACCGGAACACAAGTCCAAACCCCGCACTCACGTGCCTAAGTATCGCAAGTCTTCCTAGGGTCAACCTAACCAATGGTTCAGTTCTTTTCATTTTCAGTTCAATTACTTTTCAAAACAACCTGTGAATGGTGTTGTGGTTGTAACTTTGCTCTGATACCATTTTAATCTGTCATGTCATTGGGGGTCAAGGTTTATAAAAAAAAAAAAATTTCCGCTGTGTTTTTTTTTACTTATTAAATGACCCCGGGGCGTGACAAGTGGTCCCCACTGGGTTATAGTATTTAATCCAATGGTTAGAAATGATGAAAAGAGTTGATCCAAAGGCTAAAAAACTGATAGGACAAGTGCTCCTATCCTATTAAAAGGATAGTAGACTATATATATATATATATATATATATATATATATATATATATATATATATATATATATATATATATATATATATATATATATATATATATATATTAAATAAATTATATAAATATAAAATATATGTATTCGAGTTATCGATCCGAACACGAGCGAGCCGACTCTCAGTTTAGTGTTCGCTCGTTTATTAAACGAACCGAAAAACTCAAAGACTGCTCTCGTTTATTAAACGAGCCGAAAAATTCCCGTGTTCGCCCGTTTACTAAACGAGCGATTCGATCTTGAGCTCATCTATAGCCGAACACGAGCTGCTCGCGAACAACAAGCTAGATTGCCACCCCTAGATACAAGGTATATTTGAAAAGACAAAATTTAAAATTCTTCTTTATTCCTATATTAAGGCCAAATAAGAAAAGTAAGTGATAATGATGTGTATATTTAAAAAGGTAAAATAATAATTTTACAAAAATAGCGATCTAACAATTCACTAATAAAATTTAATGCTATGAGTATATATTGAAAATAACTTGAAATGTTAAAAGAAATATTTTTAATATTAATTCTTTTAAAAAGAATAAATCATAATTTTAAAAAAAATTTCGTATGATAGAAATAATAATTTTTTTTTAAATATTAGATATAGGTATGTTGATCAATTTATAAATTAAGTAGAAATTTTAATCCGACATTTGTGTCAGAAATTCATGTTCTATCTTGTGGAGATTTGTGCCCTGTCCAGTCCCATTTCGTCCCTTCGTAGCAGTGGCCGGTAAACGAGCGAGCCATTGACTCAAGGTTTTCACGCCGAGCTCGCTCGAATTAATTTATAAATTTAGACTCGAAATTAATTTCAAGTCAAGCTTGAGTATTACTCCTGCCTGCTCGAATTAGGTTCGAAAAGTTTAATATATATATATATATACGGCCACGCATTATATTATTACGAGTATCGAGACCTACTACTCATAAGTTGTTTTCGATGACGGAGCTTCGAATCGATGATCCACTCGTTAAATATGATCTAGAGTATTTGAAACTTTTAGAAAATAAATTTCGTAAATTTTCAAATCATAATAAAGTCCATCAAGAGCATAAAATAAATGGTCAAAATCGAACGACGTCCTAAAAAGGATGATCGGATCCTTCAATTCAAGATCGGAGTTATTGATCTTTATCTATGTAATCAATAGAATTTTCTATCAAAAATTCAACAAATTTCGATTGTTTTACACCGTTAAACTAGCAAGTATCCTATACCTACCGTTAAAAATTGTCAAATTTGTGACCTCTTGATCGTAAGGTAAATGATGTCGAAAAATTATAAAATTTTATTTCTAGAAAACAACTCGATAGTAAATGTCTACATTTCGAGAGTATTCTAGCTCAACTCTATATATATATATATATATATATATATATATATATATATATATATATATATATATATATATATATATATATATATATATATATAGAGTCCCATTACTATACTTTATGAGTATAGAGCCTCATGTACTCATAAGTTTTTTACCATTAGATCTACTCTTTAATTAATTTCACCCGTTAGATTATACTATTCAACCAACCACCCACTCAACCCTAAGGGGCCCACTATCAATCTAACCGTAACCACTCTCATCCTAATCACTCATTTTTCATCTGAACTACTAAAAACTTATGAGTAGTAGGTCTTCAATACTCATAATAAGATAGTAGCCGTGGCCTATATATATATATATATATATAAGTAGAGCTACTATACTATCAAGCATAGATGACCTGATGCTTTTGATTTTTTTACCCTTAGATCAACCCCTTTGATCATTTCTAATCTTGGGATTAATATATACTATTATCCTGTGGAGACCACTCAATCCTAGGGTACTACTCAATTCTCGGGAAAGTCATAATTATTTCAACCATATAATTTTTAATCAAATAGTCAAAAAGTTGAAGTATCGATGCTCTATACTTCCAATAGCATAGTAGCTCTCTCTCCCCTATCTCTCTCTCTCTCTCTCTCTCTCTCTCTCTCTCTCTATATATATATATATATATATATATTTAGAACTAGGCTACTATATATGTTATTAATAGCAAAAATTAAATTAAATTTATTTTCTAGAAGTTTCAAATACTAGATCATATTTAGCAGTGCGAATCGTCGATTCAAAAGCCCTGTCTCAGAAAACGAAAACATGACGAGTAGTAAGGGCTCTGTATATCGTAAGAGTATAAATAACCTACTCTCTCTATATATATATATATACATATATATATATATATATATATATATATATATATAATATTATACTCATACGAGTATAGAGCCCTTTGTACTCATAAATTTTTGGTCATTCGTATTTAAAAAATACGCGGTTACTATCGAGTTGTTTTCGATGATAGAACTTCCAAATTGACGATCGGCTCCGTTAAATATGATCTAAACCATTTAAACTACCTAGAAATCAAATTTCACGCACTTTCGATATTGTTCTTTTATCCATCTAGTGAACAAAATCTAATGGTTGAAAATGAATATTCTTTAAAAATGATGATAGGAGTCTTGTAATCAAGATCAAGTTTATAGATCTTGTTTTAAATAGTTTAAAGAATTTTCTAACAAAAATTCAATTGATTTGGATATCTTTACACCGTTAAACGAGAAAACGCTCTTATCCACCATTAAAATTACAAATTTTGAAACCCTTTGATCATTAGACAAATGATGTCGAAAATATTTGAAATTTAATTTCTAAATACTTTAAGTGGTATAGACTGGCCAACTGAGCGATCGTCAATTTGGAAGCTCTATCATCGAAAAACAACTCGATAAAGAAAATGCTCCGTTACTATCGAGATATTCTAGCTCAACTCTATATATATATATATATATATATATATATATATATATATATATATATATATATAATCCTACTATACTTCAAGTAGTATGATCGCCCTCGTACTCATAAGTTGTTTTCGATGATAGAGTTTCCGAATCGACGATCCATACCGTTAAACGTTATCTAGAGCATTTAAAGCTTCTATAAATCAAATTTTATAATTTTTCGACATCATTTACCTTACGATCAAAAGGTCACAAAATTGACAATTTCTAATGGTTGTGATTTAGATATTTGCTAGTTTAATCTGTAAAAGAATCGTAATATGTTGAGTTTTTAATAGAAAATTCTATTCACTATATGATAAAGATCAATAACTCCGATCTTAAATTGAAATATCCGATCATCCATTTTTAAGATGTCGTTTCGATTTTAACCGCTTCATTTCATACCCGCTTGATGGACTTTATAATGATTTCGAAAAATTACGAAATTTATTTTCTAGAAGTTTCAAATACTCTAGATCATATTTAATGGGATCGTCGATTCAAAAACCCCAATATCGAAACAACTTATGAGTAGTAAGTGGCTCTATACTCATAAAGAGTATAGTAGCCCTACTCTCTCTCTCTCTCTCTCTCTCTCTCTCTCTCTCTATATATATATATATATATATATATATAGAATTGAGTTCCTATACTTTTAAAAGTACCAAGTCATTGGTGCTCGTAAGTTTTTAGCCATTGAGATGACGGATGTTAGATGATCCCCTTGGGTTAAGTGGTTGGTTGGTTGAATAGTATAATCTAACTGTGAAAATGATCAAAGGTGTAGATCTAATCTAAAAAATTCACAAGCACCAAGTGCTTGGTGCTTTTACATGCACCATAGCCGATTTATATATATATATATATATATATATATATATATATAGTCTACTATACTATTAATACTACCAACCACTTGCTATTAAGTTTTCTCGCTTTGATTTAAGGAATGTGCGTTAGCATGATATTGATTCCCTAGAGTTGAGTGGTGGTTAGTTGAATAGTATGATCTATCTGTGAAACTAGTCAAAGGGTAGATCTAATTCGCATAAAATTCGACAAAGATTAAGCATTTGATACTATCGAACTCTCTCTCTCTCTCTCTCTCTCTCTCTCTCTCTCTCTCTCTCTCTATATATATATATATATATATATATATATATATATATATATATATATATATATATATAGTCCTATTACTATACTTTTAATAGTATTAGCCTCCTTATACTTATAAGTTTTTAGCCCTCGATTTATTCCATTGATCATTTTCATCCGTTAGATCATACTATTCAACCAACTACCCACTCAACCCTGTGACCACTATCATTCTAAGCTGGGACCACCATCATCCTAACCACACATCCCATCATCAATCAACTAAAAATGTAATGAGTATAAAGTGTCTATACTCATAATAGTATAGTAGCCGTGGCCTATATATATATATATATATAGTCCAGCTATTATACTCTCTATAGTACCAATCGTTTTGTGCTATCGAGTTTTCTTCCGTTAGATCTACCTATATATATATAGTCCCTACTATACTATTAATAGTATCAACCATTTGGTGCTATTGAATTTTCTCATTGCTAGATCTACCCCTTTGGCCATTTTCATCCGTTAGATCTACCCCTTTGGCCATTTTCATCTATCCACCTCCTCAACCCTAGGAGGCTACTATCATCCCACCACACATCCCTTTATCTAAGGGCGAAACCTAATAGCTAGCGGTTGGTACTATTAATAATATAGTAACCTAATTCTATATATATATATATATATATATATATAATAGGGCTACTATACTCTTACGAGTATAGACTCCTTTATACTTATAGTTTTTTGGCCGTTGGATGCAAATAGGATGATAGTGGTCTCCTAGGATTGACGATTTATCGAATAGTATGATTTATGAACGGAAATGACCAAAAATATAGATCTAGCGTTCAAAAACTTATTAATGAGTATAAAGAAATCTATACTAATATGAGTATAGTAGCCGAACTCTCTATATATAATTATATATAATATATACTTTAATTATAAAAAATAATATATATTATGTATTTTATTTATATGTATATAGAATTTAGATTATTGGGCCCACAAAATCAAACCAGCAAAATCCTACTCTAAGGAGCCGTTTGGTTGCATGTAGTTGCAAAAACAGTGTAGTTACATGAAGTTGCAAATACTGCAGTTGTAACTACACCTAGTCTGTTTGATTTTATGCGCATTGCAACCATCACAGCTTACATTTCTTCCGTTTGATAATACGTTCGATAGTTGTATTTGTGAATTTTGTCACATCTTTAGATAGAGTGAGATTACCTTCACTATACATAAAATAATTGTATAAGTTCATTAATTATTTAAATTTACTATTTATAAATAAATAAGTAGATATATATAATATTTTTATATTTTTCAACAAATTCATCAACTTATTAATCGACACTTTTAAAATTTTAAATTTATTTAATTTTAATATGTAAATCAAACTTTAAAAATTTAAACGATTCTCTCATTTTTTTTATCAATTTAATAATTATAATTAATTAAAATTTATTAAGTTAACATACACAATTACATTCTATAAAAATTTAGAAAAAACAAACTATATTTATATTTTAAATAAAATAAATTTTAAAAAATTATTTTTTTGCACAAAGCTTGTATTACCTAAAAATTTTATTAGTATGAATTTATTCACAAGTAATTTTATTTACCTTCTTCTCTCTCTCTCTCTCTCTCTCTCTCTCTCTATATATATATATATATATATATATAGAGAGAGAGAGAGAGTTGACCGGGCTACTATTAGTAGCAAAATTTCATTGTTACTTTTAGTTTTTTAGCCTTTGGATAAACTCTTTTCATCATTTCTAACCATTGGATTAAATACTATAACCCAATGGGGACCTCTCAACCCTAGGGAGACCACTCAACTTTAACCGACTAATATCATCCTAATCCTATAATTGTTCATCCAAGAGTTAAAACCTTGATAGCAAAAATAGTGTTTTACTATTAATAGTATATATATATATATATATATATATATATATATAGTCCCATTATAGCGCTTTGTAAAAGCACCAAGCAATTAGTGCTTGTGAATTTTTTACCGTTAGATCTAGGACTTTGATCATTTTTATCCGTTAGATTACACTATTCAACCAACCACCTACTTAACCCTGGGGCCCACATCATCCTAACCGCACATCTATTAATCCAAGGGCTAAACTTACAAGCACCAATGACTTGGTACTTTTAAAAGCATAGTGAGCTCAATTCTCTCTCTCTCTCTCTATATATATATATATATATATATATATATATATATATATATATATATGGTTGGTTGAATAATATATATATATATATATATATGGGGTTGGTTGAATAGTATGATCTAACGGTGAAAATCAT
The DNA here is from genome assembly GCA_025177825.1 of Aechmea fasciata. NCBI lineage: Eukaryota > Viridiplantae > Streptophyta > Magnoliopsida > Poales > Bromeliaceae > Aechmea > Aechmea fasciata. Next base: position 13,659,573 of record CM045932.1, read on the forward strand.
CAAAGTGGAAAACCACCTGAAATCCTGAGAACACTCTAGTGTCAGTCATCGACAAGATAAAACTGACTCTCTCTCTCTCTCTCTCTCTCTCTCTCTCTCTCTCTATATATATATATATATATATATATATATATATATATATATATATATATATATATATATATATATATATATATATATATATATATATATATATATATATATATATATATATATATATATATATATATATATATATATATATATATATAGTCCTATGCTCGTTATGTTATCAATAGCAATTTTAGGTCTCCGTGCTACCAAGTTTTTCACCGTTAGATTCACCCCTTTTATAATTTTCATCCGTTAGATCATACTATTCAACCAATCACCCACTTAACCCTAGAGGGCCACATCATCCTAACCGTACATCTCTCAATCCAACGCCAAACTTGGTAGCACCAATGACTTGGTGCTATTAATAGCATAGTAGCCTAGTTCTATATATATATATATATATATATATATATATATATATATATATATATATATATATATATATATTATTGTTAATTTGTGGGTGATCATATTCCTCACCAACTGCAGCAGTTGGAACTGAGGCCAATTTGGATATAGTTCCAACAGCAGCATTTAGACCTTCTTGTGCAGTTGGAACTGCAACAGTTGAACTCAACTACACTAAACCAAATATAGGAATTGAGGTTGCACGCATTTGCAACTACACTGCAGTTACAAATGCATACAATCAAACAGCCCCTAATTGCGCTCTCTCTCTCTCTCTCTTTTTCACTCGCTTATAGAGTCACTTTTCTTAATTTTTGTAATATTATAATATCATATTTTATGCATTTATTTTGTATATTAAGCTATTAGACATTTTTTGTATCGAATTTTAGATATGTTTTATAAAAATTAAACTATAGATTGCACAATGTTAAGAATTTCAAGAAACTCGTTTAGAGATCTAGCTCGCTAAACTTGAAATTAGGCTCGCCGAGCTCGACTCGAAATAATTTCAAACTAAACTTGAGCCTAAATTTAGACTCAAATTAATTTCAAGCCAAGCTTCCGCGAGGTAAGCTCGCTCGGCTCGGCTCGCTTTCCACCCCTACTTCAGAGCCACTTGTACGTTTTTAGAGCGCATGCCCACACGTTATTTCTCGAAAAATTAAAGACAGCAATTTTATTAGATGATATCAAAGTTGCAAATTTTATAGGAAACAAATTAAGTAACAACTAGAACAGCAATACCAATATTAAGAACAATAAACTTTTATAAGCTTCCATAAGAATAATTCAAAGAGTAGAGCTAGAATACTTTTAGAAGCACCAACTCATGATACTTCTAAGTTTCTAACTCTTGGATCTACACCCAATTACTAATATCCCTTGGATCAAATACTATTCCATCTATCACCACCTACCACCACCTATTACCATCATCTCAATACTACAACTCTCCATCCAAGGACTAAAAGCACAAATATATTGATGCTTTTGAAAGTATTGTAGCTCTACTCTAATTCAAATCGGTACATCGACATAAACTTGTATAAAAATTTATTACTAATCAAATTAGTTTATAAAAGTATATTAGAAAAAAATATTAAAAAAAATTAAAATAATTTAAAAAAAATCAAAAAATATTTTATGACATTAATTTGTGATTTCATCAAATTTAACATTTCTAATTATTTTTAGTGAAAAAAGACCTAATTAACAATCAAAATTAACAGAGTTATTAACTTCGATAGATTGTTTTACGTCAGTGAAAACTCATAAGAAAGCAAAAAAAAAAACACTGTGAAAGTGTTAAACCAAAAGGTGAAAGTTGAGGACCTATTTCAGTGGGGGTGTAAATGTAAGTGAGGCGGAAGTCTCTCACACCATATCATGTGTATCCCACACACAATCAATAATTTTTTTAAAAAATATATATAAAATATATTTTTCTAAAACTTTGATGTGACAAATGAAATAATGAGAGCAATTTAATTGGTTGCAAGTCCGTAATGTGACTGCATTTTAGGCTCTTTTTTTTTTCTTCTTTTTTTTTGTTTTGTTTTGTTATAAAGCCCCAATTTACAATGTAAAATAATTTTTATTTTTAATAATTTAGACTATTAAAAAATAAGAATTGAACTTCTATATTTTTAAAATTATTATATTTTTAAAATTATTAAATTATTCGTGCTTATAAACTTTTGGTTTTTAATGAAAAAAATAAATAGATAATTTATTAAATATAAAATATATATAATCTATAGATAGAAATGATCAAAAAAGAAAAAAATTTAAAAATTTATAAGCTCCAAGAGTTGTGTATTTTTAAAAATATGGTAGTCGGACTCTAAAAAATAATAAATATTATAGTATTTCATGTTCAATAATAGGCTGTTTAGATAGCTCTAAATCTTCATATATACAATAGTTTATGCTATAAATTCCCCCCAAGCTGAAAATAAGAGAAAATATAATAGTTTTGTTGGTTGATAGTATACCTTTGCTAGTTTCGAGTTATAAATTTTTATTCTCCCAAGATTTATTTGTGCAGAAATATCTAGCTAGTAGCCTATCCAAAAATAAAAAAAAACAAAAAAAAAAGCAAAATTAATAAAGGAAATGGTGGTAGCTACCTGATAATGTTGCCGTTGATCTCGAACCTTCTCCCCTCCGGCTGCACGGCCGATGCCGACTTCGTCCGGGGCCGGCGCCGGTAGTCGGTCCCCTCCGCCTTGGGCACCGGCAGCTGCACCCGATCCCTATACTCGACGATCTGCATCTCATCCATATCCACCACAATCGTTATCCCCTCCAGCGGCCTCGCGTAGAAGTTGGCGGTCTCCCCGCCACGAAGCACGGCACCTTCAGCACCCTCCTCTTCTTCCCTTTCGTCCTCCTCTCTCCGAACCATCCCACGGTGAACGTGCTGCATATCACTTGGCTCAAATCCACTCCTCTCCTCGCAACCGACTCGATGAACGGCGCGTAGCTCATCGGCAAGCTCACGGCCGCCGCCAGCTCCTCGAGAGTGAAGATAGGGTAGCCGATGCCCCTGTATACAGAATCGGAGATGATTTTGTTGTTGGCTATGTCGACGTAGATTTCGCGAGTCTCCTTCTCGGCGCGGGCGATGACGAAGGCTCGGCGAGGCGGTCGCGGAGCGGCGGTGGGGTTGGACAGAAAGGAGAGGAGCTGGGCCTTGTCGGGTTCGTCGAGGCCGACGTAGTGGAAGGAGATCAGGGGCCCGGAGGAGCCGAGAGGGGACGCAAGGATTACGCGCCGGATGGCGGCGATTTCGTCGGCGGTGAGGGAGTCGAGAGGGTGAGGACATGAGGTTGAGATTAATGAATACGACGAGGTAGAGAAGAGTAAGACGATCAGGACAACTGAGAAGAAGGGCAACATTTTGGGGGTGAACTGTGACCCAAGGTAACGCTGCTGCTGGAGTGAAAGAGATATGCCGCTGCACATGCTTATTATTATGCCGATGATGATTCAAAAAGCCGGTCGATTCGATAGTTTGGACCATGATCCAATCGATAAAATTGTTTTTTTTTTTTTTTTTATTCTGCTTCGTAAATTTTATTTAGAAATAAATTTACGAATCGTTTGCTCATACAAGAAAAACTAAGAAAAACGATCAAAAAAAAAAAAATTAGTGAACAATTAGTTTTCTAGTGTTTGGTCCGACGTAGTAAAATTTTTTTACAGGTTTCATATAAAAGTGAACTGTTTGTTTTCCGCCGAATCTTGACGAAAAACGAAAACTATCGCGGCTCGACTACCTTGCATCGGGGTCCAAGAGCTCGTGGACCGAGGCACTGGACCACTCACATATATATATATATATATATATATATATATATATATATATATATATATATATATATATATATATATATATATATATATATATATATATATATATATATCGTTATACTATTAATAAAGACTTTATGCCTCCGCTACCAAGTTTTCTACCGTTAGATCCACCCTTTTCACGATTTTCACCCGTTAGATCATACTATTCAACCAACCACCCACTTAACCCTGGGTCCACATCATCCTAACCGCACATCTCTCAATCCAACTGGCCAAAAACTTAAGAAAGATCAATGACCGCTATTAATAAAGATAAGAAATTTACTTCTATATATATATATATATATATAATAATGTATTTTATAATATTAAATATATATTATTATTATTATATATTTATTATATAATATATTTTAAATATATCTTATTTATAAATATAAATTATAATAATTAAATATATTATAATAATTATTATATATTAATAATATATAATATATATAATAAAAAATATATTAAATATTTTTTTCTTTTACTTTCAACCAAACAATCGTTATGGAAAACTATTTTTCTTTTCCTACAAACCAAACACAAACAACGTATAATTTTTTTCCCACTAAATTTTTTTTTCACTAAAATTTTTTTTTCCACAATTTTACGTAACCAAACACACCCTTAATCAAAAAATGTGAATCAAGAGATTCAAACTCGACTCTACCAACCAACAAGCCATTTGCCACTTGCTCTAGAGACGGTTGGTCAATCGATAAAATAGTTGGATTTAATATTTTGAACCATTTGAATCAATAACTGTGTCATTAAATTTGTAAATCGATACTATTTTACTTAAGCTGAACAGTTTTTTTTCTATAATCTAATTATATTCAAAATTCAACAGTTTAAAATTAACTAAACTAATTTTATTTTCTTGACAGGAATAAATCTTACAAAAACGTAAAATTTAAGACTTATATCTACTTAATTTGGCACAAAAATTAATAATCTATAATTAATTATAATATTAGAATAATAATGTATATTTGATATAATAAAATTTAAAATAAAAGTTAAATATTTATGACATTATATTTTTGTTGATTGAATCAGTAAATCATAATTCAATAATAGTTTTGAATCTTTATTTGTAGTTCGCTACTATACTCTTATTAAAAGATCGCCTTCGTACTCATATATCATTTTCGATGACAGTAGCATCCGATTTTGATGGTCCATACCGCTAAGTATTATCTAGGGTATTAAAAATTTGTAAACATTAAATTTCATAATTTTTTTTACATTATTTACCTTACGATCGATAAAAAAATCTCAAAATTGATAATTTGAAACTATGAGATACTTACTAGTTTTATGGTATGAAAGTATCGGTATTAGTTCAATTTTTGATAAAAAAATATATATTCACGGTCTAAATAAAGATCAATAACCCTGCTCCCAAATTAAAGGATTCGATTTTTTATTTTTAAAATGTTATTTACTTTTGACTGCTCATTTTATAACTTTGTTATGATTTCAAAAATTATAAAATTTATTTTTTAAAAATTTTAGATCATATTTAATGATACGGATTGTATACAAAAAATCTATACTTATAAGAAAGATAATAACCCTATTCCTTTATTTGATCTAATTTTTAAAACATTAATTTATGCTCGTGGGCGCGTGTGTTGAGGAGCTAAATAAAATTCTTGATATGGTCGCTAGTGTGATTAGTTGCACTGGACCAATAATGAGGAAAAGGTCATAATCCTACCCACCAACATTCAAAGACAAGCTCCTTTTTAATTATCTTATCAGTTTTTTTCTTTTTAATATTAAAGATAAAAAAAAAGTACATAAAATTCTGGAGGAGCCGTAAGATGAAGGATTATAAAATTACTATTAATGTGCTGTCGCTAAAATTTATACAATTTTTATTTGTAAATATTATAGATCCGTTAAATTTTTATTCAGAATATGATCATATAAAAGTCAATCATTTATCGCTTTTAAAAACGGTGAACCATTCACCGCTTTCTTTTTTTTCACTTTTTTTATTTTTCTACGATGGTAAAAGCGGTGAATGTTTCACCGTTTTTATTCCTTTTCTACTCCTAATGAGGAGTTATGAATACGGTGAATCATTCACCGTATTTAGATGTCTATTTTTATAATTTTTTTTTTAAAAAATAATTTTACAATTATAAAAATTGATAGGATTATTTATAAAAAAATACGAGAGCAGCATTCTAAAAAATGCTGATCGTAAAAATGCTTTATATCAGATCAGCAATGCTGATTGTAAAAAAAGTGCTGATTTAGCATTGTTGATCAAAATCAGCAATGCTGATCAAGCATTGCTGATCTAAAAAATGCTGATTTAGATTAGTTAAAAATACTGATTTAGCATTGCCGATCTAAATCAGCATTCTAAAAAATGCTGATTGTAAAAAAAAATCAGCATTCTAACAAATGCTGATTTTGTTAAATGCTGATTTCAACTGGACATTTTTTAGAGAGGGCCTACAAAAATATTGATTTAAAAAATACTGATTTTGACTGTACAGGTAAAAAAAGGCCCGGTTAGAAATCAGCATGAACAAACAAGCATTTAATTGGACATTTTTTTACCTGCATTCTAAGTCTCACACATGTAAATCAGCATATAAAAAAATCATGTATAAGACTTAGAATAAAAATATTATTGAAAACCAAAGGAAGTCTCATATAGGTAAATCAGCATACGCCTAGGCGGAGGAGGGTTTACCTCAGACTCATAACGATACAAATTGTTACTTCACTCCAAGCTTTATTTAATTTAAATTGAACAAAAAAAAAAAAACCTTGCAACCTAAGAGGCCTAGCAAAAGGCGCCATTTTTTTAGTGTTTTCTATAATAAAATATATGTAGCCATACTGGAATTATTTAGTGCTGGGAATAACGAATGAATTCTGTAAATATAAAATATACTAATTCTAGAAATATGGAATCTATTATATAATGAAATGGTTGCATCACAATCATGCATCGTAACTTTAATTAAACACGAACATGTATAACATTGCCAGAGTGTGAATCGCAGGCTTATCGGGAGAAGCACAATTTTTATAAACCATTAGAAATATAAAGATCTTATGGCCATCAGTCGGTCATATACACGGAAAAAATCTAGTTCTAAATGATGCTTAATTAGTTCATTACCAGAATCCAGAAGAAGAACGCAATCTCAAAGGCATTTTGGAAGAGAATGAAGTGGAACAGGTTCAGGAAGCGCTCGTCTGATGGCTTAACTACCAAATCATCTTCAATAGCTGATAGCTGATAGCTGATAGCTGAATGCTTCTCAGCAACCTCATGAGCCAATTGAGTCATGACATGCTCCAATTTAGTGCCCACTGCTAGTAGAAGCTGCAGGTAATGAAACAAAATTACACCCAAGTCCTAATAAAGTGCATGCTTACATGCTATGTGCTGTTGCACAAATAATGGCAATCTTAAGATGTTATATTCACGTATAATAAAAACTGATGTGGAATATTTACATCTAAATATGGTTCGCTAGAGGCACCTGGCAGCAACATAACACTTGATTAATGGTCTTGTATTCACCTCTGAGGATAAGTAAAAGAGTCAAATGAACAACAATTTCATAATTCAGTATATATTGTCCATCTTCTTATCTTCCCTAAGAGAAAGTCAATTTTTAAAATAAGAAACCTTATTGAAAAACTTACAACCAAAGGAATGAATGCGATCAAAAAATACGTATGCCAACCTGCATAATGGAACAACAATGATAGCAATATTAATAATTTAATAATTTTGATGAAATGAAGAACTACTACGTTGATCAGATGAATACCGCAGCAGAGGCAATTCATCAAACACTTGGAGTGAAAGAGACAGAGGATGAGGAAAGAGTGACACTAAGAACAAACAATCTCACTTAGAGTGTGCATGTTTGGGTTTGGAGGGGGTTGTTTTTTAACTTGATGTTTCTCCCTGAGAAGAAGAAGAAGAAGAAAAGAAGGGGATGAGAGGGAGAGGAGAGCCGCCCGCCCGGCCGCGTCCGCACGTGTCGCTCCCTCGCGACCGACCCGCGCCGGCGCCTCCCCGCACCCGCACATGTTGCCCCTCGCGACCGACTCGGCGCCGGCGCCGCGCTCGCGAGCCCGTGCGCTCGCGCCCGCTCACCCGCGCACCCGCGCTCGCGCGCGCGTCACGCGGCGCCGGGCGGAGCCCGCCGCCACGCGGCTACTCACAAGACGCGCGCGCTCACGGGAAGAAAGGGAGAGAGAGAGATAGCCGGGAGGGGAGGGAGAGGAAAAGACGGGGAGAGAGACCTGGGGGAGGAAGAGGAAAAGAGAGGAACAGAGGGCGCACTCGCCGGAGCGGTCGTGCGCAGTGGCGCGGGTGCGCGCACCCGCCGGGCTCGGCTCTCTCTCTCTCTCTCTCTCTCTCTCTCTCCGGCGGCCCCCTCCGTCTCCTCCATCCCGCTCTCTCTCTCTCTCTCTCTCTCCCTCTACTCTCTCTCTCTCCCTCCCCCACCCTCTCTCTCTCTCTCTCTTTCCCTCCCCCCCTCTGTCTCCTCTATTGGTTAAGGTTCAATTGTATGTAAGAACATATGAATTGACATAAATCCATGTGAACCATGTGAATACTGTATGAAAGAACCCTATATGTGTGTGAATGTATGAAAGAGACTATGACAATAGTAAATAAAGGTGACATTAATATTAGCGGACATGAATTATGTGGTATGCTAGATAAGGTAAAACCTTAAGAGCATTGTGAGATGTTGGATTCATAATGTTAGTAAACATTATATACATTGAGAAATGTTGAACTATAATATTAGTAGACAATATGGCAAATGTGGCCCCACATTGTGATATGTGATGCTAATGATATTATGATTAGTGGCATTATGACAATTTATGCTAGATTAGGCAAAAACCTTAGAGCATTGTGGCAAGTGTGGCCTAGAGAGTGGCATTATGACCATTGTGGCATCAGGACCATTGAGATTCAGATATAGTGATATGCATGATTAGGTAAGAAACCTATCATTGGCATCGAGGCACAGTGACTTGATTGGTATTAAAAAGTGATTAGTTAAAAAAAGTTTAACCATAGTGGCATTAGTGACCAAATTGGCACCAAGAACAAAAATGATCGAACAAAGCTTTAGCTTTGAGACATCGAGACAGTTTGGCTACCTCCTCAAAATTGAGGATGGGATCATACTCACATGTATTGGTTCCAGCTTGAGGGCGGTAGCTCCTCCTCAAGCGGTGTACTTCGGAGTGTAGACACCACAGTGGCAAGATTCTGCCAAGATCCCTCGTGGTTGTGCGTATGCCTCCGTGAGACGGATGTATGGACTGTGAGTTTGGGGTGAACTTGTTGAACCCCGAGATGATTGGGTAAAGGCCAAAAGAACAAAAAAAAGAAAGAGAACAAGAACAAGAGCATGCATGCATAATTATCATGTATCGATTATCTATCTATCTGTTGACTCAGTTTCTTTACAGGCATTGTATTAGCATTGTATTAGTTGGTTTAATAACTATCTACCTTTCATTTATATATGCCTGAATAAACCTAGTGGGCAAGTCGGCGAGGTTGGCGGCCGAACCCACTGGGAACTTCGTTGTAGTTCTCATCCCACTAACCATGCAGGTTCTAGTACGAGCGGGGCGATCGTGGCTCGTTAAATGGTTATCGTTCTCTAGGTAGTGTTCTACCATTGTGTATAGAGGCACTATTTGTATGTTTCATCTATTATGTTGATAATGGATATGTAATAAAATCATGTGAGAGATGAAAATGTATTAAGTTCATTTGAGAGATGAAATTGTAAAATGTGATGAATGAATATAAAAAAATTGTATGAACTTTGTATTTGATTGAAAGTGATCAAGATACAATTTATGAATGTAATAGTTAGATTACTTTCACTTGTGTTGGTTGTTGCTTGCCTCGTGCAAGCCATGTATATCGAAATGTTATTCTGAAAATTGTTTATTTCTTTATACATGTACTCGTTGTTGTTGAGCCTTGGGTGGACAAAGTTGTCGTCCGCTGTCAAGTGCCCGAACCGACCAAATTGGCGGTCCCGGGGCGTGACAAATAGCCGACATAAATTGCAAACCCCAAAAAAGCCCTATTTGTGTTTGCAGCATGGTTTGAATTCCCATTAATGTTCATTAGGGTATATACAGTGAGTATTCATCCTCATTAATGCTTATTAGAAGGGCATATACAATGGATTCTTTTTGCTTCGTGTGCCGTCCGATCCGGCATGGTGGTTCACCTTCTTTTTTTTCTTTTTCTTTCTCGTCCCCGTTCTAGTAGTTCACCTTTATTTTAATCAACATTTCTAAAATAATATATTATTAAATCTGTAGATTAAAGTATAGCAGACCTAAATTCAAGTAGATTAAAAATAAAAGAAAATAGACGGTGAATACAAAGAAGAAAATGAGTACTGCTACTATGAAAGAGAAAAAAAGAGTAAAGTTACTTTTTATTCACCTATCAGCCTAATATAGAGTAGGACTGTTGTGCTCTTAGGAGCACGGAGGTCTCCGTGCTCCTGGGCCATTTTCGATAATGGAATTTTCGAATCGACGATCGCTTGTTAGACTTGATATAGCGTATTTGAAGTTTCTAAAAATAATTTTTGTGATTTTTTTATATCATTTACCTAGTGAACTAAGGGTTCAAAATCAATAATTTTTAATCGCTGATTCTGCCATTTTCATGTTTAACGGTGTAGAAGCATTCAAATCAGATAAAATTTTGATACAAAATTTTTTATACTATCTACAATAAGATTAATATTTCTGATCGAAAATTTTAGTGCTCTATCACCGCTTTTTATAGGATTTTTATTTTCAGCCGTTAAAAATTATCGATTTTAAATCCTTTCGATTGCTAGGTAAATGATATCGAAAAATGGCAAAAATTATTTTCTAGAAACTTCAAATACGCTAGATCAAGTCTAACGGAGCCGATCGTCGATTCAAGAGTCCCATCATTGAAAATGGGAAAACTCGTGAAAGCACGGAGGCTCAGGTTCTCGAGAGCATAGCACACTACAAGAAAATGATTTATAAGTGACGGTAAAAAATTGTCACTAAAAGTAAAAAATTTGTCACTAATAGTTTTAGTGATTTATAAATACCGGCCACTATAAATTGTCACGAGGTCCCGTGGCAAATAGATTTTGCCACGGAAAAAAATGTTGTCACTAAATATAGTATTAATGACAAGTTAATCTTGTCACTAAATATTACCTATTTGTCACCAAATAATATTTACGAAATTATTGAATATTAAAAATAATAATCTTAGGTGACAACATATGCCGTCACTAATAGTTAGTGACATCACTATCCGTCACTAAATATTGCATTTATGACGATGATTATTTACTACACACTAATATTTAGTGATGATAAAGTTTGTCACAGAATATTGCATTTATAACGATAATATTCATCACCAATATATTATCACTAATATTTAGTGACAACAAATTAATTTGTCACTACATTGTCGGTCATAAAACATTCTCTAATAACAAAAATGTATCATAATGTTTTACAAAATTCCATTTTAATGATAATATAAACTACAATTTGATACAGTTCCAAGCAACTAACTGATATTTATGATAAAAGCAAATCGACTAGAGTTTTAAGTTCTAATAACTACGCCAGTGGCAGAATCTCTAGCTCAAATGAAGTAAATCTCCACCATAACTACGCCAGTGGCAGAATCTCTAGCTCCCCACGAAAATATCCTCCCTGCAACAAAAACAACATGAATATAACAAGTTCTGTATTTGATGGCATTAAATGGACATGACATAGCTTCGGCGAAAATTGTGCTTCAACTCACAAACTTTTACGCAATCCTTGACCTTTAAACATAAGCACTTGGTTTTCTCAATTTTCACTACAATCCATATCCCCCTAGCAGGATTGAAAGTAAGAGATATAATAAGCAATTATATAAGATCGGGGAGTCAAATAATTAATTTTGAAGGGTAGGAAATAAAGCGAAGAGTTTAGGGACCACAGGTGCAATCTAGTGCAAAAATTTTAGACAGAAGCTACCAAATTGACAAAGGAAAAAAAAAAGAAAAAAAATCTACTTGGTGATGCGAAAATAAGGATCATTGCTACAGGAACACCCCAGTAACGCCAAATGAGTAAAGCATAGATCAGTACCTGTTGGGGCATTCAATGATATATTCTTCAACATTGTTAAGTAAAGGAACATCGACACTAGTACATGCACGAAGTAGTACACCTTAGAGATCATTAGAGTTCTCGAGTATAGATCATATGACCATTTCTTTTCCTTATTATCCTCCTCCTGCTCTGTAGTATGAGCGACAAGTGAGCAAAAAGTTGAAAATTCTAGACGAAGGGAAAGATTAAGGGGCGTCAAACAACTCATCTTACTCTCAGAAAAAGAATAATGGAAAGAGATTCACTTTGGCTAAGTAGAACAACGGAAAATTCCTATTATGGGTTCTGTCCGTGCATCCGAATGCATGTAAAAGGTTTATAATATGAGACGAAAGAAAAGATATTTCTTAAAAATGAATTTAAGCACAAGTTCAACTTTCAACACAACAAAAATTCTCACTATGTATGAAAAAAGTTGCCAGATATCATATATTTACTGTCTTCTAAAGCCAAAAGAACAGTGATTTCCAACAAATTAAGTAATTAATCATCCTAATCATAGTTTATAAGACCAATATGAGATAGCATCCAACAGGAAAGAGGTACAACAATAGTACAAGGGAAAATAACAATATTCCACCGCTTCTTTCATTTCATCGATTCAGCATAGGAAATTCGGCAACTCAGCAATAAAAAACTAGTAAGAAAAATCCATGCCTTTATGACATTAGTTATATCGTTTAGTAAATGTGCATGGAAAAGCAGCAAGTCAACAGGTAAGCACTTCCATGTTATAATAGTTAAGAGGTATTACTAACTCGCCAAATTTCTTTATAAAGAAAACAAATGTTCTAGGCATACTTTTTGCTAGTTCCTTCTCTTTAGATGCAGCCAGCCGCCTAAGTTTAGCAGCTTGAGCGAATGTCGAAGGCCTGCAGCAGGACAGAGAAGCAGCATGAATGACCACATGAAATACTAACAAGTTATGACATCCTGGCGTTAGGCTAATGAAAATGGTAATAGATGTTTATGGAGAAGATAGCCAATACAATTTTCGCGAAAGCTAGTTAGTGGGGTAAATCCAAGACAAAGTACCCCAAAAAGTATCATACAAGACTAATTAACAATCCATAGACAACAAAATTTCCATTACAATTTTCTAGCCCCGTCAATGTTACCCCAATGCCCTACACTGGCTGATTATGGAGAAGATAGCCAATATAAATGCTTGGCTCCTGACTACTGTAGCTAATGTTGCGATGATTAATATCGGCCAAAAGGCATTGACTAGATTGAATGAACAAATGAGTACAAACAAAGCATCAGATAGTGTTAAATAAACTTCTTAATGGCAAAACTAAAATTTTAAGTTATTATTACATGATTAATATCGGCCAACTTTTTATTTCCCATATAGGGCAAAGAAGACAAATTTTAGAAATTTTATACTGTTAGAAGTAAGATTGAGGAGGTACCTGGGAGAGTTTTATAAAAGCTACTTTGAAGATCCTCTGTGTTTAGACAGATAGGCAGCTTCACCCATGTATGCTAGTACTATGCAAGGATAAACAACTGTTGTAAAACCCATCTCTCATCAGAATATAATTTACATCAATACACATTATTATTTTTAATCTCGATATTTACACATCAATACAATTCACATGACAGTAAAATGGCAATGCAAAATTTGGTAAAAAGAACTTGTAGGTTAAAACAAGAAATGAAATGCACCAGAAATGGAAGTCAAAATCAAGGGAACAAGGTTCAACCATATGCATGGAAAGAACAATTCAGGAGTTACAATCCTCGATGAACAATCCAATAGACTCCATTACTAAATAAACCAATGCTCTATTTATAATCCTCCTTTATTTATATGATATGATTTCTCATGGAAAAGTTCTAAGGCCGAAGTGTTGGCATTTAAAGTAAATAAGTTATCAGAGAAAGGAAAAAGACCTCACCCTTATCGAAAGCTTGGAGAAGTGTCCTCTTATAGGCCCTTTAAAGCTTAATTTATTAAATATACGCATCTTTCATCTGCAAGAATGTCCTCGATAAACCGCTTAAATTACAGTAAAACAATCAATATTACTACAGCCATCGCCAAAAAGCTTTGACCTATTTATCTTGTTTCTACTCTGAAGGCATCAAAAGTTCCACTTTAGCAGGGGTGGGGGGGGGGGGGGGGAAAACTTTCTAGTAAAAGAATGCGCCAGTCAAAATACCTTATGTCGAATCCCCCGAGTTCCTTTTCGATAAGGCGCTTGTGAGTTATTGGTTTGATGGCATCAAGGACAATCAAAATACAATTGCATGTCCTAGCTGTGCTGATAACCTGAAAATCAAATAGATTATTTCACTTGAAATTTATCTGGATGGCTTGCTAGGAATATAAGAAAAGCACACTCACAGCTATCAGAAAAACTTCAAACAATTCAAGCTTCATTAGAACAAGTCACAAAATTAGAGCAATTAAATCCATCCAAATATAACATGTACACAATACATTGGCCAACCTTTGGAAGTTGACCTATAAGAAAAAAGATTAGCCAAGTAAAATATGAAAATCAAAAGAACGTAAATGTTCTTCACTTCTTTATTACAAAAAGACAAACTATAGCGGATAACGTAAAAGAAACCTGTTCATCAATTAATATGGTTGACTTGGAAGCCAATTTTGATAGTGTCAATAGCATTTTGGCTTTAAAGTCATCCTCCACTGAACTGAGAACAAGCCTTTTCCCAGCCTGCAACACTAAAAATGGCGCAATTAGCAAACTCAACAAATGAGTATCCAATCATTTAAAACAGTGCATAATTTTCTTCCCATAGCTTATAACTGATTGCTTCTAATAACATAATTAGGAGAAAAATAAAAGAGAAGATGCATATTTTAGGAGTACGGACCAGCCCTTAGCTATGAAAAATATCAGGCTTACCTGGACCAAAAACAGATACCTCTGAATGGAAAGTTCAGAAGAAATTAGAATTCAGAGGAATTCTAAGCCAATTAGAAATTAGAATGTAATTAGACGGGTTTCTGAGCACTTTCCAGAAGCGAAAACAACCTTCACATGAGCTGAAAGGAATGTAAACAACCTTCAAATGGCAACAACTGTTTAATATGAATCAGAAAGCATTACTAGGTTACTGAATACAAATTACTTACTGAATACAGTGTAATCATTTCCAGTAAAGGACTTCATCTAAGATGACTTGACAATTAAGAATTAAGATTTACTTACTGAATACAAATTTACTCTGAAACATATTATTGACAACAACTAGCAGACAGAAAATTCGATCGGTCACATGAGTTTTACAAGTATATCACACATACAAATGATGGATATCATTGTAGCTCTAGTATTTATCCACCTCTGGTTAGATCTTCTACATGATATCGTGTCCATTACTAAATCGATGCAGTGTTTTCTATTCAAATCTATCTTAACCTGTTACAGACTGCAATATCCATGGATAATCCAGAAGCTATTACAGTGCTACATGCAAGGAGATTGATATAAGATGTCTTATGAAAAAGTGACTTCTATAATATCTGTTGATCAAAACCAAAAGGAAATCTCACCTTGGAGGTTAGTTCATCTAAAGTTAGGTAGGCCGCAGTCTCTAGCTCTGTGGTTCGAGCATCAAGGAAACTGCAAATAGCTTCTAAACAAACCTCCAGAGCACGGAACTCAAAGGGAGACTCTACATTTGACAAGATTAGCAGCTTGAGAGATTAAGAAGACTCCCATAGCAAAAGATAAAACAGCCAAGAAATATGCTGCTGTGTTATAAATGAATATATCAAACAATAAGAATACTGAGCATATACTGCTATTCTGTTAAGCGTGATATGTTATCATGACAAATAACAAGCCCGCATAACATGTCACAATGTATATAGTGTAGAATAGGTGACAGTACATTACATTGACAATTTGTGACCATAACATTATATTAACAAATACCCTGTTACACATATAATAGCATCTTAATCCACCCGATTGTAAACAAAAAAGAACTTTCATGGTTGGAAAGGTAAATATGATGAGTATATGCAACATACCATCCTCCTCTCCAACTTCTGCATCGTTTTGGCTAGTTAAGTTCTCCTTCCCTTCACCTTGCCCTTGCTGATTAACATATCAAAATTAAACCAATCAGCAACTAAAAAAACAGAAAAAACACACACAAAATTAGTAAACTAATTAAATACCGCGCGTTTATTTCGACCCTATGCACTGGCGCTGCAGCATCACCTGCAACCCCTGCACATACCGCGCCCGGATCGCCGCCCCCGCCGCCTCCGCGTCCGCGCCCGGCCCCGGCCCCGGCCCCGACCCGAAGTCCCTCGGCTCCTCTCCTTCCTCCTCCTCGAACGCGTACGGCCTCTCCCCTTCCCCCTTTCCCCCTCTGTCCTCCTCCTCCTCGTCGCCGCTCTTCATGGAGGCGACGGATCGGGCGAGGGAGCGGAGGAGATCTTCGTGGGAGAGCTTGGGGGCAGAGGGGGTGGCGGCGGCGGCGGAGGGGCGGGAGCGGTGGTGGAAGAAGCTATAGAGGGCGCCGCGGCCGGAGCCGTCGCCGATGACGTCCTCGTCGGCGCAGCGACGTCCTGGCTCTGGGATCTGCAGTGGCGGCACTAGTAGAAGCCGCCGTCGCCGCCGTCGAACTCCGACGCGCCGCACCCGTCGCAATGGAGAACCCGGCGCTCCCCCCCCGCAGCCGCCGCCATGGGAGCCGCGGCAGAGGAGGAGTGAGGAGCTCCATGGGGGGTTCGCCATGGGAGGACGCGGAGAAGAAGAAGACGACGACGACGAAGAAGAAGGGGAGGGAAAGAATGGGTCGAGACTCGAGAGGCGTTCGAACG
This sequence comes from Aechmea fasciata, assembly GCA_025177825.1. Lineage (NCBI taxonomy): Eukaryota > Viridiplantae > Streptophyta > Magnoliopsida > Poales > Bromeliaceae > Aechmea > Aechmea fasciata. The sequence continues at coordinate 13,676,476 of CM045932.1, forward strand.
TTGGGAGGGGTGCGGTGGAGTTGGTTTGGTTAGGGTTAGTGGTAGGGTTAGGATGAGTTAGGATTAGGGTTTTATTGGGATTATTAGTCGGTAAAGAATACAAAGATAATTTTGGTGTAGTGCGTGTAAATATGAATAAATAACTAAAGTTTTGATTTTTTTGTAAGCAGTAGTTGTGTTGTAGTGGTTAAAAGAAAATTTAGATTTGTTAAGGTTGCGGGTTCGAGTCCTTTTCCACTGTATTTGTGACAGTATTTTTTTTTGTTTTGTAACTAAAAATATTTTTGGTGACATACAAAATTAAAATCCGTGGCAAATGCACTACTTTTTTGTAGTGGCAGCCCTGCTCGCCTAATATATATAATATATAGAGTTGGGCGAGTAAATTTAGAATCTTTTAAGACCAACTCATCATTCTAACTTTCTTAACTTTCTTCTACCCCAATTACTACTACCCCTTGGATCAAACACATTCCACCTACCACCACCTACCACCATCATCTCAACCCTACAACTGTCACGCCCCGAGCCCGCCTATTTGGTCGGTTTCGGGCACGCCAACAGACCGCCGAACGTACAAAGTCTCCTCTGTATGTCCAAGGCGTCGCAATCCACACAATTACAAGAGGGTTCCAAACAGGAACATATGACAATCAGATTGCATAAGGAAGTATCAAAAATATAAATGCAACTACTAGCCATTACAAGCATTCGTCTCAGTTTACAATTTATATTTTACTTCAAACTCCCTAATACAATCTAGTTATTACAAATTTATTACAAGTTTGCTCTTTCATTTCTCCCGCTACCCCTAGGCTATGCCGACTCGGGGTACTGCTATCTTTGGTCTCCTGGTAGGGCGCTATCTACTGAGCTAAGCCCTTGCCTCCCGCTGTTGCTGCGCCGCTCACGTGTGTACCTGAAAAATATCCCAAAACAATGTGGGGTGAGAACTATTGTCCATAGTTTCCGGTGGGTACGCCACCTAAGGAAAAGCTCGACCAATAGGTCCAAGGAGGCAACGCAAATATGTTAGTCCAAAAACACGCACATATACAATATATCATGTTACTATGCAACTAAGAGGAAAGCATGCCTCACAATATGCAATATGCAACTTTTACATGATTCTTAGCTTTTCATCACATTATTGCTATTCCTTACATTGGCCTTTGCATCTTTGTTATTCTTTCATTCATTAGCTATTTATTAAAGCTAGCTATTCACATTCTTTATTCCTGGGCACTTATGCTATTTAGCAATCACATCTAAGGTCATCTCCACCTCAGCTCACTATGCCGCCCGACTCGATCTTGAGTCAATCACTTGCGGATAATCCGCCCGATGTCTAGCCCGAGGCGTTGGACGTCTCACAACCACCTCAGCTGTCAACAGCCTGCCGCCTTCAGTGACTCAGCCTCAAAGCGGCGAAATCGTCGCACACGCTGAACACAGCTCGAGTCGCATGACTGTCACGCCCCGGGACCCAGCGGAAGCTCGCCCGGCACATGCCCAGACCCGCCGTACATCTAAAACATACAAGGCTTCTACCAAAATCGATAAATAATCAACAAGAGTAGAAGTATCTAGAAGTATCAGAGCAATATAACAACTAGATTTCTAGAATAGGAAGCAAAGTACTAACATCCACTAAAATAGTATAAGGCAAGTACAATAAGATGTCCCAAAACGAAAACTATAACTGAGTACATGGTGGTCTCTATACATGGATACAACAATCTCTCATTCTCACCAAAAATAAATAAAGAGAGAAAAACCACCTAAAAAGCGATAGAAATGAAGCTATCTAGCTAGGTGGCCCCCTTGTCGCGATCCCTTGCCTCCGCCGGTGCCGAAGGCTCTAAAACATATAAGAAACAGAGGGTGTGAGAACTATTAAATAATAGTTCCCAGTAGGCAATTACTAACTTCAGTTGCATGCGCCACTAGGCCCAAAACGAAACAAGTAAGAGGGTAAGTAAATGCTATATGTAAACAACATGTAAATAACATGTAAGCTATTAAAACAAGATATCTCTACTTAGCATGAATTTGCATAAGTAATAAAGCTATTCTAAACATGAATAGGAAATGTGACCAATTAGTCCAATGTCCACAATGCAATAGTAAGGTGTCAAGTTTTACTCTTCTAGTCAATGCCCAATGTCAATTAAACCATTTAAGTTTAAATCTGATAAGACCCGCCATGAAAGGTCTCGGCTGAAGACCCACCCAAAGTTGTCTGGCGGTGGGCCCCGTGGTAGTCAACCATTGGAGTTGTAGTCGACAGACCGGTCTCTCGCGGTCCGGTCCTCTAGGGACAGACCGGTCCCCGTACGCATAGGAGCTGGCTAGGAGCTCCAGCCTGCGAAAGAAGCTCTCGGGGACCGGTTCTCCCGTGGAGGACCAGTCCCCGTGCACGAAATCTGCCCAGGCAGACTTGGTTAAGAGAAGCAAAGTAGAGGGGCTTTTATGCAAATATAGCCTAAGTTGAGGGTATAGAGGGGAATATACACTCTCTCCCTCTCTCATTTCCCTCCCATCTCTCACATTTCTCTTTCTCTCTCTCTAGAAAAGAAGAAGGAAAAGAAGAAGAGAAGAAGAAGAAAAAAAAAAGAAGAAGAAGAAGAAGAAAGAGAAGAAGAGGAAGAAGGAGGAGAACTTGAAAAGGATCACCACTATCATCTTCGTCTATTCCTCTCATCACCATTGAAGCTTGCTCATAGATAAGCTACTAAACCCTATTATGGTAAAGACCTAGGGTTTGAGTTTAATGCTTTAAAAATGGAGTAATTAGAACCCCAGCATGCTTAAGAGTTGATCAATGCTAAAATCTAGGGTTTTGAAAGAGTAGTTTTGCTATAGTGCAAACCTAGGGCTTCCAAATTGGGGCTTTGTTTAATAGTGAGGTTTGATCTCAATTGATAGCATCTAAACCTAATTGTTAGGTGTCTAAACGCGTTGGCGAAGTCAGAATCGCGATTCGTCGAGCGGATAAAAAGCTATTGGCAAAACAAGGCCATCGATCTTCGTTTCAACCTAGGAGGCGAGACATCGAGGAAGCAAGTCTTGAGGAGCATTTTTAGGACCTCTACAACCTCGAGAATCTTTGAAAGGTGGAGGGTGTCATCCGAAAGCAACCGGGTTCCTTACTAAGTCTCAGAACATCATGTAATTTCATCTCTTGCATATATGCATCGTAGGGTCGCAGTGTTATTCCGTTTTCTTATGCTTTCTAAATGATAACCTAGTGTGAATTGAATACTTGGTGAAATGGATAGGTAAGGATTGGGTCTGGACATTGAATCCTATAGTGCTAAAGAAAAGAGGTGAACTTGATGGCTATTTGGTGTCATAACGAGTGGCATATAATTGATAAGTGAACAAAACGAGTAGCATCCAAGGTAGTGTACTTGACACTAGAGGTTTGTGAACTTAGGAATAGGTGGATTCCCTAGTAAATGACTCGTGAACAAAGAACTTAGTATAGCTAAGCAATTATGCATGAACGTCGGAATAGGTGAGTTTCAAGAGAGATGTTGGCCCTAGTTCGTAGGGTGTCCTCGAGTTGAGAAGATAGATCAAGCTCACGGTCTGTTATTCGGGATCGTAAAGCCATCCATGTTGTCGTCGAGTACTTCGGAATGTCGGGCGATAGGGACAGAGTTGATGCCCGCAGACAATCCCGAGTTCGAGAGCGAGTTGAGTCTCCTTACCCTGAGGGATGTTGATGTGAGGCGTAGGCGAACCTAAGAGATTTGTCAAAGATTGGGTAAACGAAAGAATAGCATTGTTATTGAACATTCCCTTATTAGACATAGATTGGACATAGTAGCATGATAGTAAACCTTTACTAAATGATGCATGCATTCATTATCTATGATTATTGGCATAGTAGCATAGTTTTTCTATTATGTCATTTACGACTTTGGATATCTATCTTTCTATCTAGTTGTTACTTTTGCCCATTTGGACCTAGTGGGGAGATCGGCAGAGTCGGCGGCTGTCACGCCCCGAGCCCGCCTATTTGATCGGTTTCGGGCACGCCAACAGACCGCTTAATGGACAGAGTTTCCCCTGTACGTCCAAGGCGTCGCAATCCACACAATTACAAGAAGGTTCCAAACATGAACATATGACAATCAGATTGCATAAGAAAGTACCAAAAATATAAATGCAGCTACTTGCTATTACATACATTTGTCTCAGATTTTAATTTTACATTCACATTAAAACTTCCTAATACAATCTAGTTATTACAGATTATTACAAGTTTGCTCTTTCTTTTCTCCCGCTACCCCTAGGCTATGCCAACTCGAAGTCTTGCTATCTCTGTCTCCTGGTAGGGCGCTATTTACTAAGCTACGCCCTTGCCTCGCGCTGCTGCTCCGCCGCTCACGTGTGTACCTGGGAAATACCCCAAAACAACGTGGGGTGAGAACTATTGTCCACATCATCACCTTATCCGCACTAATGTCGGATTTAGCTCACGGCCCAATATAGCCTTTCGGGTCTCGTTCTCGCACCTCGTGCACCGATAACACCCGAAATCCTCCAGACTTCATCGGAACCATTCCAAGGTCTTCTAAGCCAACATACCTCACAACTTCAAGACTTTAGAAGTTCGATATGTGACAGCGGCCGAACCCACTGGGAAGTATGGAAGATAGTTCTCACCCCACTTCATTACAGGGTCGAGTGCGGGCGCGCCGAAAGAGGACCGCGACACGGGTATAGCACACGAGCAGTAGATAGTCAGCTTTCCTTTTTATGCATAAGAATACCTCTATGTATCTAGATGCTTACATTTTGGAAGAACTAATGATGTATTTGAATGGACATGTATTCATTTTGGGGAGAAGATGTAAATGTAAAAAGAATGCAAATGTGATGTAATAGTTCTCACGCCCACTTTGTTGTTGTTGTTTCAGAGCCATCCTAGGCAGTTCGCTGAGGTCGGCGACTTGCCCACTAGAAACTTTTGTTTAATAGTTCTCACGCCCACTTTGTTGTTGTTGTTTCAGAGCCATCCACTGCGGGAGAGGCTAGGGATTGCGATAAGGGAGTCGCGTCTAGCTAGTCATAGCTTGGAGTCCCGTTAGGTGATCACCTCGCTGCTTCGATTTGTTACGGATTTTATGTTGGCATATTTCGTGAAGTGAGTCCGGAGTCTTGAAGGTTTAAAGAAGAAAAGACGAAGATCAAAGACTCGCAGACTCGAAACGTAAATCCACAATGCTCGGTAAGTTCAAATACTATTGGTGATGATTTATAAACATTTGAAAGTGTTTGGAAGACTTAGGATGGTTTTAAATGAGATAACTGGACAAATCTGAACCTTTCAAGGTTCAGGGACGGGTCCCTGGCAGTGAGGACGGGTGCCAGACTGTGAGGACGGGTCCCTGACTGGGAGGACCGGTCCCTGGCTGTGAGGACCGGTTCCCGTACCTTGTATTTTCTGTCGCGCAGAAAAGGACCGGTGCCTGACTCTGAGGACCGGTCCTCAATGACGGAATTTGTTCCAAAATTGTATTTTTTGAATCCTAGTTTATCTCTAAGTCTTCTAAACCTATAAATAAGATGTAGGGGTGTTTTTAAAATATAACTAAGTATAGAATATCTTTTTAAAACCCTAGAAACTTGTTTGGTGCTTTCTTTCTTTCTTCAACAACAAGTTTCTATCGGATCAATTCTCGAAACCCTATTTTCTCGTTCTTAATAAAGAATTGATCCGGCTATTGCTTAGTAACGTCGTCTACGGTTCTTTAATGATTATCTAAGCAATAAATCATCACCGATCGTACGGTTCTTGCTCCGCACGGAGTGCGCTCGTGGATTCGAGTGGGCGTCGTGGATTCGGCGTGATCAAGGCTTCGTGGATTCGAAGTGGAGGCGTTTCGTGGATTCGGGACGTGGCGTTTGTGGACTCGGACGTGGACAACGCGGCGGCGTGCGCGGAGATTCATAGGAGGTTAAGAGAGGTTAAGTCCGTGGAGTCGGTAATCAGCTTGTAATCTTTGCTCTTAGGGGATTGTTATTCGCGTGTTGGTCCGTGGGTTTTTTTTTTACTCCGAGTTGGAGTTTTCCCACGTTAAATCTCGGTGTGTTTTTTTTATTTTTCGCATTTACTTTTTATTGTATCGAGATTTGTGGTTTTTGGCCGATACACCTATTCACCCCCCTCTAGGTGTTGTTTGATACAATCTAGATAGATCCTTGGGGCTTCCCCGTAACTCACAATTGGTATCAGAGCGGGATGTAGATTCATTGTTATCTAATGGCGAAGCGGCAACGTGTCGACCACCGCTCTTCGACGGCACGAATTATGCCTATTGGAAAGTTCGCATGAGAGCTTTTCTAATTGCGATCGATGAGCGGGTATGGCAAGCGATTGAGTTCGGATAGAAACATCCAATCGAAAAGGTCGATAATATTGAAACGTCGAAACCACGAAATAAATGGACGAAAGATGAAAACGAACCATCTTCGTTTAACGGCAAGGGCATAAACGCTTTATTTAATGCATTGTCGCAAACGGAGTTTACTCGCATTTCGGCTTGTGAAACCGTGAAAGAAATTTGGGATACTCTACAAGTTACGCATGAAGGAACGAGCTTAGTAAAGGTCCAAAAATTACAAATGCTTACTAGTAAATTCGATTCGATTTTCATGGACGAAAACGAGACCTTTACCGAGTACTATACGCGTCTACAAGACGTTGTTAATACATGCGCTAACTTGGGAGAGAAAATCCCGGAGTCGAAAGTAGTTAGAAAAATTCTTCGAACTCTTCCGGAGCGGTTTAGGGCAAAGGTTGCCGCGATCGAAACCGTTAAGCATCCGGACGAGAAGAAAGTCGAAGAGTTAGTAGGCGCTTTACAAACATATGAGATGACTTTTCCTACTAATCAATCTTCTTCCAAGTCTTTTTCTAAAAGCACAGGGATTGCACTCAAATCAACAAAGGAAGAAGAGGACAACACGGATTCCGACGATGATCTTTCACTCGCCAACTTTGAACATCAATTGGCGCCCCTCACAAAGAAGTTTCGCCGGAACTTTCGAAAGAAGAACGATGCTTCATCTTCGAAGCAAAAATCATTTTCTAAATCCTCTTCATCCTCTACTTCTAAATTGAAAGATAAAAAACTTGCAAAGTCCTCAAAAGAAAAGAATGAATTTGAAGGGGAGATCCAATGCTATAAATGCAAAGGCTATGGTCATATAGCACCGGATTGTCCTACAAAGAAAAGTTACAAACAAAAGGCTTTGCAAGCAAAAACTTGGGATGATTCTACTTCGGGTGAATCAAGTTCAAGTGACGAAGAGAAGAACGAAAATCTTGCGTTATTTACCAATACTTCTTTGCCTTCGTCTTCTAATGTAGCTTGTTTATCTTCAATTGTATCTAACTCAAATCTTTCTCTCTCTTCGCATGGGTCTTCGAGCGACATCGACGAAAGCGAGGAGGAATCGAACGACGAGGATATAGCCGAAGCATACAATCAACTTCTTGTTGAGTCGCGAAAGATGGCGAAACTCAATAAGAAGTTGAGGCGTCGTTTATTCGATCTTGAAGAAGAGAACAAGAATTTGAAGACAACAAATAAGACTCTTGAGGAGGAACGGGAATCGATTTTGAACAACAATTCGGTCCTCCAAAAGAAGCTAGAAGAAGCGGATTCAACGATCAAATCACATCAAGACAAGATTGAATTTTTGAAGCAACAATTTAATGAAACCTACACATCCAATCAAGAGCTAACCAAGCAAGTTCGTCAACTTAAGTTCGACATACAATAATTTTCTTCCGGATCGAAGAAATTGGATCATATGCTCGGATTGGGTCAATCGAACAAGTTGGGTCTCGAATATGAAAGGACGTATGTTGAGAAGGATCAAAAGACGGCATCAAAAGTCTCAACAACTTTGAAGGACAAGGTGTGTCATCGATGTGGCATCAAAGGACACATCAAAAAGAGTTGCCCGAACAAAAATTTCAAGTCTCAATCGGCAACTTCGAAACGACAATTGGTATTAACTAACACTCGACATCCCCCACGGAATCAAAAGAAAAATCAAGTTAGTCGAGTACCTCGTGCAAACCGAATCTCAAAACCGAACCATCAAGGGAATCGGATGTCTAAGTCTCAACGACAACATCAACCGAAGCTTCAAGCAACGAATCGACCAACGGTGGATCAAAAGTCGATACAAAGTGTACCTAAGGTCGACAAGCCAAGACAACCAAAGATCCGACAAGTTTGGATCCGGAAAGGTGATATCTTTTCATGCCTTTCGTCTTAGTTTGTTTTTGTTTATGTAATGCTTTGTTAGGTGCTTTTTGCATATTTCTTTTTCATTACATTACGTGTTTAGACGAGATTGATGCTTAAAATTTGTTTACAAAATCGTTTTTGAGGAAATTTATTTGGGGAGTTTTTAATTTGATTGAATTTTTTTTTTTTGAAAGGAGATGATTGAAAATCATTAAATTGGTGAAATTAAAGGTTTTTCAAAGAGCCTTAACCGGTATTTAAAGTCAATTCAAATTGAATTAAATTCATATTAATTATCGATTTTACTCCACTTTTTATTATTTTAACGATAATTAATTATGTGATTTCTTCTTACATCCATTCATCAAAATTTTGAAATTAATATTAATCTCCTAGTAATTAATTCATCTTGATAGTGAATGTTGAATATAATTGATGGATATTTGCTAATTGATTAAGATTCGTCAAAATTATTTTTAATTGTGAGATTGTCTAATTTAGGGGGAGTTTGAATATTTTAAAAAAAGGAGAAACTCCTAAGTATAAAAGATGTGGAAAGAGTTACATCCGAAAAGAGTGTGAAAACTACCACCACATGTAGGAAAGAGCTACCACCTCGGTCGTCCGGTACGTGTGTGAAGCTACCACATAAGAAAGTATATGAAAAACTGAAAAGGTTGAAAAAATATATATGAATATTTTAGAATTTTCGGTGATATAAGGTGATAGTTTGAAAAAGATGCTCAAAGAGCCACCCCTGCCTTATTAGTTAAATCTTTATTTTGAGCAATTGCGACAAATTGGTGTCAATTTTGCCAAATTTTTAAAAATTATTTTTCATCAATTTGCATCTTGATGACTTTAAATCATTAGATTTTTCTTAATATCAAATTTTAATGAATTGATGTCTTTTGAAATCAAATAATATTTTATTTTCATTATAGTAATTTTTGAAGTGAAATCATTAATTTTATGAAATTAATCTAATTTTGAAGGATTTTTGAGGAAATAAGGCAAAATTTTTTATGAGGAGGACACGGAGTGATTTTTCTTTTTGAGCTTCATTATCTATATTTTATCTTTTCACTCCTAGGACTATGTCTAGTTTGTTTATTTTTGGTATCTAGATTTTTAATTATGATATGACTACTTTCTTTTTCTAGTTTGTTTTTCTGTCTATTTGTGTTTCTTTTTGGCAATTTCTGACAAAAAGGGGGAGAAGAATTGGAAACTTGAATTGAATTTCAAAGGGAGAGATTTTCATGAACAAAGGGGGAGAGATTTTTATTTTCATATTTTTTCTACTAACTTTGTTTGTGAACTTTGTTCGTGGAGAAAGTATCTAATTGCAGATCATTGAAGACTTCAAGACTCCTAGTTGTGTCTAAGTCATAGAGTTTGTTTAGGAGTTGCAAAATTGTAATTTTGTATTTCTCTTTGGATCTTTCACGTGAGAAGTTCATTGTTTTGGTGATGGCATTGAATTTCATTTTCTATTTTTGGTGAGATGAGCGTTGTGAGTATTTTTAATGTATTTTTGAGTTTTGTCACGAAATTGCCTGTCACGCCCCGGGGTCCCTTTGGTAAATAAATACAGCGGAAATTTTTTTTTTTAAAGCCTGACCCCCAGAGGTGAACCAGATCCGCCACAAATACAGGGAGGCCACGTACACACGGACGAGTCTCCGTATTTGCACCGTATGTTTACAATTCATCCAGAACTCAACCACAACAGTATGAATAACAAATAGACTGAATACACAATATCATACAACCATTCACCACATTCACACTTTACTTATTTATAAATCTTAAGAAAACCTTTTTTTTTAAATCGTTTCCCACACGGAAACGCTTTCTTTTGAAAACACTACCACGAGGGGTAGAAAACCTTTTCTCTTTTAAACCCTTTCTTTTGAAATGCTACCACGAAGGGTAGGAGACAGTTTGTTTCCCAAAACATGAGTTCCATATCAGAATCCCAAAAACATCACAAGTCTCAAAATATCACTGTAAGTAAACCAAAGTAGAACTAGAACTGAACCAAAATGTACTCTAGATAATAAAGCAAGGAAAGTAAAGAAGTAACCGATACGGGTAGGAGCTACACGCGCACTAGACTCGCTCCTCTTTCTTGTCCCAGGACCAGTGCGTCGCTTTGAAAAAGAAGGCGGGGGTGAGAACATGTAAACATGTCTCCACTCCCGGTGGGTATCCACTAGTAACGGAGTAAAGCAAAGGAAGGATCGATAAGTAGATACGGTAGCTAAAGTAAGCAGGATAGAGATATATGTAATATAAATAAACTGCTACTGTATGTATGCATCGAAAAGCTGAGAAAGTAAATACCCAATCCATAACCGCCAATATTGGTCCGCAGACCTCAGGCAATGCCCCCCGTCTCTAAGCCTGCATTCAACCCAAGATAGCCTATGTGCTCACGGGTTGGCGTCCAACCACTTTTCCGGAAAAGAACAACCTGGCCGGTGGATCAGACCGCCTGTGTTCGTGATATGCGCTCGAGTCCTGGGCGATCGATGCTGTTATGCTCAAAAGCCGACGTCGGCAACTAGTCGACAATCCGTCCCTAAAGGGACATCGACCCCTTTGGGTCATCAGGTAAACTTGCCGACCACGTAGGTCACAGAAGCACGGAAACAAACCGACCGAACAGGTCACTGAAACTGAAGCAAACTGACCGAATAGGTCACTGAGAAACTGTAGACAAGCCGACCAATTAGGTCACTGAAACTGTAAAGGATCGACCAAGTAGGTCGCTGAAGAGCTGTAAACTCAAACCGCTCTACTCCTATCAAGTATACTAAGTATGCATATAAATGAGTAGAGAATAGAAACGACAGTAAGGTGCAAGTAAGAAAAGTAAAGTAGAGTAGAGTAAAGTGAAGGAGTGTCACCAAGCGTGTACCACTGTACGGATGTCAAACCGGATACCCACCGAGTATCGAAAGGTGTGGTCTGTAAGGAAGAAACAATTGAACCTACGAGGGTTCACCGGGTCAGAAACTAACCCACTGAATACTAGAACATTAACTCACAACCCCACGACGTCACTGTCTCGGAACGACTAAGAATAAAACAACCGATTCGATCCGGGTCCCCGAAAGCGTCGACTTTGACACTGGAACCCACCGTCGCTCACCCGTCATTTCCGGACTCTCGAAACGACGCGGGTGACCACAATAAGGCTTTGCGACAAAGGAAATAATCTACGAAAAGCGTCGGAAGAAATCAAGAACCAAAGTCGCGTTCCGTCGTCGAATTTCGCCGACGAACGCCGAATTACACTTACTGTTTTCCGAAAAGCTCGGGACCTTGGACAGTTAGTACAGAGGTTACCCGCAGCACGGACACACTACCCAAGATAGCCCAGGAGGCTATAATTGCATAAAAGCCCCTGAAGGTTCCTAAATTGCATTATTTCATGTGATTATAGGGTTATTATGGGCCGTGCACGCAAACCGATGCATCACAAATTCTGAAATCGCACACGCTGTAAGTCTTCGACATGCTGAAGACCGTGCTCGCCTTTCGGAGCACAATCGGACATCGTAGTGCGCGCACAAGCGACACTAAATTCAGTAAATAGCGCGCACAGCGCATAAAGTGCGATCGTCCTGCTAAACGGAGCATCGAAACTCGGAACGGAGGTGAGCATCGCGTTCAGCACGAAAAATCCTTGACCGTGCTCACCTCCCGAGGTTCATTTGACCCGGATCACCAGATAGGTGATCCGAACCCTAGACTTAGGTGTTGTAAACTGTAAAGCACTCACCGGAGCCGAGGGAGCTAGGGCTCGGTCGCCGGCGGCAAGGAGGCGCGCGCGCCGGCCGGGGAAGGGAGCCTCGGGTCGGCGAGGTCCGAGGAGGAGGTAGCCGGCGGCGGGCGGCGGCGCGAGGCGCGGCGGCGATCTAATTCTTCTTCTTCCTCTCGGGTTGGATGGCGCCGGCGGCACGGCGCGCGCCGGGACGCGGACGGTGATGGTCCCAAGACCGGAGGCCGAGGGAAGCCGATGCTCCCTCGGGATGCGGCGAGGGTGCCGGAAGCCGGGGGTGCAACCTCGGCCGGCCACCAACCCGAGGCGGCGCGGGGAGTTGGGGCGATGGCCGGCGGTGTACGGGGAAGCCGGGAGGCGCGCGGAGGTGGCTCGTGGCGGGGAAGAAGGATTCAAGCCTCCACGAAGAAACGCCGGATCTTCCTCTTCCCCGAGCTCGGTCCGGTGGAGCAACAATGGCGGCGGGCGGCTTTCCTCGGCTCCGGCGGCGACTCCGACGGCGGCGGCGGCGGCGATGGGCGCCGGCGGTTGGTCTCAGCCCGGGGATGATGATGCTTGGCCTAGAGATCAACCCCGCACACACTCGGTCAAGTTGGTGGCTAGGTGGCCGGGGGGAGAAGTGGAGGAGGTGGGCGAGGGCTCGGGGAGGTTCTCCGGCGGCGGAGGAGCTCGCCGGAGGTCGAGTGCGCGCTCGGGAAGGCGGAGGGAGGCGGAGGCGGGCGAGGGCTAGTGGAAGGTAAAGGGTCACTAGGGTTAGGGTTTGCTGTAAGTGTACCCTAGAACCCGTATATGTTTTTTTGCTCTTTTGACTTTTAGTCCACCACAAACCTCATATTACATTTCGACCGCCATGACAATTATGCGCATAGGACCCTCCATGTTCGAACCCTCGCATTTCGGCGCATAAAATATCGCGACTCTTCGCGTTCGCCGTTACGCGATTTCACCCTCTTCGCATTCTTTTCGCGATTCCCGAGATCCGTCCGTCGATTCACGATCGAATCGCGCCGGCGCGTTCGCGCGTCGAGAACATCAAATGCCTTTTACTTAGTTTGATTTGGTCTCGGATTCGCGAAGTATCACATCTCCTCTTTTTCTTTATTCCTCCAATATCTCAAATTTGCTTAAGTCTTTTAGTAAAATCGCTCGAACCCCTTTTCCTCGACAACCGTGATTCAGAATTCGATTCCGTCAGTGCCAACGGTTCCAGTATAGTTGAGCCGTTCGAAACGAGCTATTGGAAGCCCATATTCGGAATTCGGTACGCACCTGAACCCATCTTTACTCCGCGATTTCCCGAAAATCCGGAGTTACTATTCACTTTAAGTCAAACTTCCGGGTCGCGTAACTTTTTCGTTTTAGCTCGGTTTCGCCTGAAATTTGACGTGTGCTCTTATAATACATTTACGCACAATAACCTTCAGAAACGAAAGTCAAATTTCCTTTAGGTAAAAAGTCGGTTTATTACATCATTCCCTCCTTACAGGAAGTTTCGTCCCCGAAACTAAGTCAAGAATCCCCCACAAACAAATGTGGATAACGCTCCCTCATAGAGGACTCAAGCTCCCAAGTCGCCTCGCGCTCCTCGTGGTTCTCCCACTGAACCTTTACGTACGGAATACTCCTGTTCCGTAACTGCTTCTCCTCACGTGCCAAAATCCGCAACGGAGCCTCATCATAGCTCAGATCCTCCCGCAACTGGATAGCCGTCGTGCTGATGACGTGGGATGGATCAGGAATATACTGCCGAAGCATGGACACGTGGAAGACGTTGTGCACCCGGGCGAGACTCGGAGGTAGAGCCAACCTGTACGCCACCGGACCAACCCGCTCCAGGATCTCAAACGGTCCCACAAAGCGCGGACTAAGCTTGTTCCGCAACCCGAACCGTTTGATCCCCCCCGGATGGCGACACCTTGAGCAGCACGTGCTCACCGACCTGGAACTCTAGGTCACGCCTCCGCTGGTCCGCGTAGCTCCTCTGTCGACTCTGCGCAGTCTGAAGTCGATCTCTCGCAATGCGAATCTTCGCCTCCGCATCCTCCAACAAGTCTGGCCCGATCACCCGGCGTTCACCGACGTCGTCCCAACAGATAGGAGACCGACATCGACGCCCATACAAAGCCTCATACGGCGCCATCCCGATGCTCGCACAGTAGGCCGTTGTTATAGGCGAACTCTACCAATGGAAGATAGCGAAACCATCCGTCGCCATAATCCAAGACACATGCGCGGAGCATGTCCTCGAGCGTCTGTATGACTCGCTCCGACTGTCCGTCGCTCTGTGGATGGAAGGCCGTACTGAAGTTCAGCTTCGTCCCCATGGTCTGCTGCAAGTTCCTCCAGAAGTGGGAAACGAAGCGGGTGTCCCGATCAGATACGATCGACACTGGCACGCCATGCAGTCGGACGATCTCATCGATATACAACTGCGCCAGTCGATCTCGGGACCAAGTCGTGTGAATCGGCAGGAAATGCGCCGATTTCGTCAACCGATCCACTATGACCCAGATGGCATCATGGCCTCGCTGTGATCGAGGCAATCCGGTGAAATCCATAGTGTCTGCTCCCACTTCCACACGGGAATCGGAAGTGGTTGCGGCTTTCTGTGATCGCCGGTGCTCGGCTTTCACTGTGACAAGTCAAGCAAGGGCCACATCTTTGAGCCACATCTTGCTTCATCCCAGGCCACCAGAAGTTATGTTTCAAATCGCGATACATCTTGGTTCCGCCTGGATGAACTGTGTAAGGGGATCGATGCGCCTCGGATAGGATATCGCTCCTCAGCTCCGAGTCACTAGGTACACACCACCTGTTCTTGAAGCGTAAAGATCCATCAGTGTGAATAGAGAAGTCCCCGTCCTTGCCCTGCTCGACATCCGCCCGCACTTTCTGTAAGTACGGGTCACTCTGCTGCCCAAGCATAATCCGCTCTGTCAAGGTAGGCTGTACCACTAGGGACATCAATTGGGCTGTAGCCCCGGTGGAAACAATCTCGATCTCGAGACGGCGGAACTCCTCTATCGGACGGTCCTGGCTCGTGATCATGAAGGACAACTCAGCGGAAGGCTGTTTCCGGCTCAAGGCGTCTGCCACTGTGTTCGCCTTTCCAGGATGATACTGAATCGTAATGTCATAATCCTTCAAGAGCTCGAGCCAACGTCTCGCCCGAGGTTCGGCTCTTCTCAGGTGAAGAGGTACTTCGTGCTCGATGATCGGTGAATACCTCACGGTGTGCCCCATAGAGATAATGCCTCCCCGTAGTTTGAGGGCAAATACCGCTGTGCGGCAAGCTCAGAGATCGTGCGTCGGATAATTCTTCTCATACGGCTTCGATTAGCGAGGCATAGCGATGACCGATCTGTTGCATCGGCGCACACCAGGCAAACGACCGTGAGGCGTCGCAATGAACGACGAAGTCCTCACCGAGCCGTGGAAGAGTCGGGAACGGTGCGCGGGTCAATCGATCATCCGGCTCGTCAAAGCTCTGTGCCTTTGCTCGGTCAGCTGAACCGTTCACCTTTTGCAGTAGCTTGTTTAGCGGTGCGGCGATCTTGGAGAATCCCTCGACAAATCGCCGATAATAACCCGCCAAACCCGGAAAACTCGACTTCGGTCCGAAGTCGGCTTAGGCCGATCAACTACTGAGGATATCTTCTTCGGATCCACAGTAATGCCTGATGGAGTCACGATATGCCCCAAGAAAGACACCTCGCGGAGCCAGAACTCGCACTTCTTGAGCTTAGCATATAGCTTGTGCTCTCGAAGTAGCAGCAAAACACGGCGGAGATGGTCCTCGTGCTCCACATCGCTCCGCGAGTACATCAGGATGTCGTCAATGAAGACCACGACAAACTGATCCAAATACGGCCGAAAGACCCTATTCATCATATCCATGAAGGCTGCCCGGGCATTGGTAAGCCCGAACGGCATCACCGTGAACTCGTAGTGGCCGTAACGAGTTCGGAACGCGGTCTTCGGCACATCCTCCGCCGGATCTTAAGGCGATGATACCGGATGAAGATCGATCTTTGAGAATCTGAAACGACCCACTGAAGGAGTCGAAAAGATCGTCAATCGGGCGATGGATACTTGTTCTTCAGTAATCTTGTTGAGTTCCACTGTAGTCGATGCAAAGTCGCAGGACTACGTCATGCTTTTTGACGAAGAGGACAGGGGCACCCCAAGGTGAAACGCTAGGCTGAATGAACCCTTTCTCCAGGAGGTCCTCAAGTTGGGCCTTCAGTTCTTTCAGCTCTGCGAAGGCCATGCGATAGGGGGCCTTCGAGATCGGTGCAGTGCCCGGGACAAGCTCGATGAAGAAATCAATCTCCCGGTCCGGGGTCCCGGGAGTTCGGCTGGAAAGATATCCGGGAAGTCCCGAACAATTGGAATCTCCTCCAGTGGTGGCGCAACTCGACGGGTGACGTCCACCGAAGTCAGATAGGCCACACACCCTGCATTCATATGTCGCCCCGGCCCTAGCAGAAGAGATAGACATGGCGAAGTAAGAGCTCTTACACGCTCGGTAGACATAGACTTCCTCGCCGGCCCGTGAAAGTCACCGTCCTTCGCTCGCGATCGATAGTAGCGCGGTGCTCGGAGAGCCGATCCATCCCAAGCACCACGTCGAACTTGTCGTCCGAAACACCAACGATTCGCCAGAAGCATAGGCCATCAAGAACAACCGGATAGGATATGACGCCGCGCTCGGCTATGATATCGCCTCCGGGCGTGTCGATATGGAGTGGTGCGCTCAGTGGATGTGAAGGGATACCGTGCTCACATGCATAAGAATGCGAGATAAATGAAAGCGACGCACCAGTATCAAATAAGGCTCTAGCTCGAGAGGCGGAAAGGGTGACAATACCTGCGAGATGGTCGCCACCCGTGTTCCCTTCTCGCCGCGTCGGGCGAAGACTCGCCCTCCGTAAGCCTCGGCGTGCCCTCCGTCTGCGTGGGAGGAAGAGGGCGCCCGCACGGCGATTGCGCCGGAAGCTCCGCGGTTACGTCGGGGGTGGTGCGGGCGGGAAGAAGCGGCGCTCAGGGTAGCCCCACTACCCCGAGGGCACTGGGATCGACGGTGTCCTGGCAGGCCGCATCGGTAGCAACGACCTCCCCTCTCCGGGCAAGTGTCCACGGGATGACCCCCGCGATCACGCACGGCGCCGGCCGATAACCGCCCGATGGTGCACTCTGATCGATCCGGGGCGTGGTGCACTCTCGGTCGATCGGGGCGCGGTGCACTCCGGCCGATCGGCCGGCGCGGTGCACTCCAATTCGGCTATCGCCGTGGCGCGGTGCACTCCGATTCGCCGGTGGCGCGGTGCACTCCGATTCGGCTTGGGCGCGGATACTTAGGCGGCCTCTGGCTGAAAGAGGGATCACCACTCGACTGTGCGTGAGAGCGCTTCTTGTCCCCGGAACGCTCTGCTGCATCTCGATCCGCCTTCAGATCCTCCGACTCGCTCCGAAGGAAGAAAGCTCGCTCGAGCGGGCATCATAGGTGATCGCGCCATTGGATGCAGCCAACATACGGAGGTTAGGCCGCAATCCCCTCATGAAGAGCCTGGCCTTATGGTACTCGTCGCGCACAGTGAAGGGGATCATCTCGATAATACGGGTGAAGTCCTGCTCGTACTCGGCGACAGTACGGTTCCCCTGTCGGAGGCGCTCTAGCTCGCGCTCCAAGTCCTGTCTCGTACTATCCCCCGAAGTCTTCGCTCGTAGAGAGTCTCCGAACTCTTCCCAGTGGGGTAGACGCTGTTCGGTTTCTTCGAGAAGTGGCGAAACCACCACGAGTAAGGAGTCCTCCCCGTGCAATGGGTCGCCGGGGGAACGCGATCCTCCGCCTCGATGTGGAGATCGCGGAACGCCTTCTCCAGGTCTGTGATCCACAGCTCCAGCGTCCCCTTATCCTCCTTCTTGCCCTCGAACATGGGCGGATCAAACTTCCGAAACTCCGCCAGCATCGCCCGAATGCGAACGCCCTCCGCTGCAGAGGAACTGGTACCTCCAGCGGAAACCGTCGCGGTCGTCAGCGTGGTCGTAGCAGGGGTCGGTGGAGGTACCACCAAGTATCCCCGATCGGAGTAGTCGGGCCGTGGGTGGCACCGGAGGTGGAACGGGGGTGCAACCGGAGGTACGATCGGGGTGCGACCGGAGGTGCAATCGGAGGTGGAGCGGAGGTGGAATCGGAGGTGCAATCGGTGGTGGGAACCGGGGGTACGATCGGTGGTGGAACCGGAGGTGGAATCGGGGTGCAACTGGCGTGGAACCGGGGTACGATCGGTGGAACCGGAGGTGGAATCGGGGGTGCAATCGTGGTGGCACCGGGTGCGGTAGCCGCAGCCGCCGCCGCAGAACCGCTGGAACATGCCCGTGAGAGCCGTCAGCTGGCCTCTCAACTCAGCTACTTCGGCCCCGAGTTGCTGTGCACTCGGCTGACCCAGCGGCTGGGAGCCGCCCTGCTCCCCGTCACCCGTGCCCGCAGGGGCAATCCCTCCCGATCCACTAGGTATAACCGCAGCTGCACGTCCACCGATTGAGAGGAGGTCTACCTCTACGAGCCATCTACAACAGAAAACACCGTTAGTCAAAAATCGCTCAACGGCCTTTCACTAGGACTTGAGCCAAAACCTCGCACTCGCGTTCCTATATATCGTAGGTCTTCCTAGGGTCATCCTAACCAATGGTTCGCCTCCTTCTTTTTCTTTTTCAAAAACGACGTGAATGGTGTTGTGGTTGAAATTCGCTCGATACCATTTTAATCATCACGCCCGGTCCCTTTGGTAAATAAATACGGCGGAAATTTTTTTTTTTAAAGCCTCGACTCCCGCAGGTGAACCGGATCCGCCACAAATACGGGAGGCCACGTACACACGGACAGTCTCCCCGTATTTGCACGGCGTCGCAAAAGTACAGAGTGTTTACAATTCATCCAGGAACTCAACCACAACAGTATGAATAACAAATAGACTGAATACACAATATCATACAACCATTCACCACATTCACACTTTACTTATTTATAAATCTTAAGAAAACCTTTTTTTTAAAATCGTTTCCCACACGGAAACGCTTTCTTTTGAAAACACTACCACGAGGGGTAGAAAACCTTTTCACTTTTAAACCCTTTCTTTTGAAATGCTACCACGAAGGGTAGGAGACAGTTTGTTTCCCAAAACATGAGTTCCATATCACAATCCCAAAAACATCACAAGTCTCAAAATATCACTGTAAGTAAACCAAAGTAGAACTAGAACTGAACCAAAATGTACTCTAGATAATAAAGCAAGGAAAGTAAAGAAGTAACCGATACGGGTAGGAGCTACACGCGCACTAGACTCGCTCCTCACCTGCTGTCCCATGGACCACGTCACACGAAAAAAGGGGGTGAGAACATGTAAACATGTCTCCCTCCCGGTGGGTATCCACTAGTAACGGAGTAAAGCAAAGGAAGGATCGATAAGTAGATACGGTAGCTAAAGTAAGCGGAGAGAGATATATGTAATATAAATAAACCGCTCGTATGTATGCATCGAAAAGCTGAGAAAGTAAATACCCAATCCATAACCGCCAATATTGGTCCGCAGACCTCAGGCAATGCCCCCTGTCTCTAAGCCTGCATTCAACCCAAGATAGCCTATGGGCTCACGGGTTGGCGTCCAACCACTTTTCCGGAAAAGAACACCCTGGCCGGTGGATCAGACCGCCTGTGTTCGTGATATGCGCTCGAGTCCTGGGCGATCAATGCTGTTATGCTCAAAGCCAGACGTCAGCAACTAGCTGACAATCCCGTCCCTAAAGGGACATCGACCCCTTTGGGTCATTAGGTAAACTTGCCGACCACGTAGGTCACAGAAGCACTGAAACAAACCGACCGAACAGGTCACTGAAACTGAAGCAAACTGACCGAATAGGTCACTGAGAAACTGTAGACAAGCCGACCAATTAGGTCACTGAAACTGTAAAGTATCGACCAAGTAGGTCGCTGAAGAGCTGTAAACTCAAACCGCTCTACTCCTATCAAGTATACTAAGTATGCATATAAATGAGTAGAGAATAGAAACGACAGTAAGGTGCAAGTAAGAAAAGTAAAGTAGAGTAGAGTAAAGTGAAGGAGTGTCACCAAGCGTGTACCACTGTACGGATGTCAAACCGGATACCCACCTGAGTATCGAAAGGTGTGGTCTGCCGACTGCTGAGAAGAAACAACTGAACCTACGAGGGTTCACCGGGTCAGAAACTAACCCACTGAATACTAGAACATTAACTCACAACCCCACGACGTAACTGTCTCGGAACGACTAAGAATAAAACGACCGTTTCGATCCGGTTCCCGAAAGCGTCGACTTTGACACGGAACCCACCGTCGCTCACCCGTCATTTCCGACTCTCGAAACGACGCGGGTGACCAGCCAATAAGGCTTTGCGACAAAGGAAATAATCTACGAAAAGCGTCGGAAGAAATCCGAACCAAAGGCGCGTTCCGTCGTCGAATTTCGCCGACGAACGCCCGGAATTACACTTACTATTTTCCGAAAAGCTCGGGACCTTGGACAGTCAGTCCAGAGGTTACCCGCAGCACGTACACACTACCCAAGACAGCCCAGGAGGCTACAATTGCATAAAAGCCCCTGAAGGTTCCTAAATCGCATTATTTCATGTGATTATAGGGTTATTATGGGCCGTGCACGCAAACCGATGCATCACAAATTCTGAAATCGCACACGCTGTAAGTCTTCGACATGCTGAAGACCGTGCTCGCCTTTCGGAGCACAATCGGACATCGTAGTGCGCGCACAAGCGACACTAAATTCAGTAAATAGCGCGCACAGCGCATAAAGTGCGATCGTCCCGCTAAACGGAGCATCGAAACTCGGAACGGAGGTGAGCATCGCGTTCAGCACGGAAAATCCTTGACCGTGCTCACCTCCCGAGGTTCATTTGACCCACCGGATCACCGATAGGTGATCCGAACCCTAGACTTAGGTGTCAGAATCGTAAAGCACTCACCGGAGCCGAGGGAGCTAGGGCTCGATGGTCGCCGGCGGCAAGGAGCGCGCGCGCCGGCCGGGAAGGAGCCTCGGGTCGGCGAGGTCCGAGGAGGAGGTGGCCGGCGGCGCGGCGGCGCGGCGGCGGCGCGCGACGATCTAATTCTTCTTCTTCCTCTCGGGTTGGATGGCGCCGGCGGCACGGCGGCGGCCGGATGCCGGGACGGTGATGGTCCCAAGACCGGAGGCCGAGGGAAGCCGATGCTCCCTCGGGATGCGCGAGGGTGCCCGGAAGCCGAGGGTGCAACCCTCGGCCGCACCAACCCGAGGCGGCCGCGGGAGTTGGGGCGATGGCCGGCGGTGTACGGGAAGCCGGGGAGGCGCGCCGGAGGTGGCTCGTGGCCGGGGAAGAAGGATTCAAGCCTCCACGGCCGAATGAAACGTCCGGATCTTCCTCTTCCCGAGCTCGGTCCGTGGAGCAACAATGGCGCAGGGCGGCTTTCCTCGGCTCCGGCGGCGACTCCGACGCGGCGGCGGCGGCGATGGGCGCCGGCGGTTGGTCTCGGCCGGGGATGATGATGCTTGGCCTAGAGATCAACCCCGCACGCACTCGGTCAAGTTGGTGGCTAGGTGGCCGAGGGAGAAGTGGAGGAGGTGGGTCGAGGGCTCGGGGAGGTTCTCCGGCGGCCGGAGGAGCTCGCCGGAGGTCGGGGGTGCGCGCTCGGGAAGGCAGAGGGAGGGCTGGAGGCGGCTGAGGGCTAGTGGGAGGTAAAGGGTCACTAGGGTTAGGGTTTGGTGGAAGTGAACCCTAGAACCCATATATGCATATAGGCCCTTTTTGCATTTTAGTCCACCACAAACCTCATATTACATTTCCCCGCCAAAGATGACAATTATGCGCATAGGACCCTCCATGTTCGAACCCTCGCATTTCGGCGCATAAAATATCGCGACTCTTCGCGTTCCGCCGTTACGCGATTTCACCCTCTTCGCATTCTTTCGCGATTCCCGAGATCCGTCCGTCGATTCACGATCGATCGCGCGCCGCGTTCCACAGCGTCGAGAACATCAACTCTGGCCTTTTACTTTGTTTGATTTGGTCTCGGATTCGCGAAGTATCACATCTCCTCTTTTTCTTTATTCCTCCAATATCTCAAATTTGCTTAAGTCTTTTAGTAAAATCGCTCGAACCCCTTTTCCTCGACAACCGTGATTCAGAATTCGATTCCGTCAGTGCCAACGGTTCCAGTATAGTTGAGCCGTTCGAAACGAGCTATTGGAAGCCCATATTCGGAATTCGGTACGCACCTGAACCCATCTTTACTCCGCGATTTCTCGAAAATCCGGAGTTACTATTCACTTTAAGTCAAACTTCCGGGTCGCGTAACTTTTTCGTTTTAGCTCGGTTTCGCCTGAAATTTGACGTGTGCTCTTATAATACATTTACGCACAATAACATTCAGAAACGAAAGTCAAATTTCCTTTAGGTAAAAAGTCGGTTTATTACATTGCCAAAGGGGGAGATTGTTACGGATTTTATGTTGGCATATTTCGTGAAGTGAGTCTGGAGTCTTGAAGGTTTAAAGAAGAAAAGACGAAGATCAAAGACTCGCAGACTCGAAACGTAAATCCACAATGCTCGATAAGTTCAAATACTATTGGTGATGATTTATAAACATGTGAAAGTGTTTGGAAGACTTAGGATGGTTTTAAATGAGATAACTGGACAAATCTGAACCTTTCAAGGTTCAGGGACGGGTCCCTGGCAGTGAGGACGGGTCCCAGGCTGGGAGGACCGGTTCCCGTACCTTGTATTTTCTGTCGTGCAGAAAAGGACCGGTCCCTGACTCTGAGGACCGGTCCTCAATGACGGAATTTGTTCCAAAATTGTATTTTTCGAATCCTAGTTTATCTCTAAGTCTTCTAAACCTATAAATAAGATGTAGGGGTGTTTCTAAAATATAACTAAGCATAGAATATCTTTTTGAAACCCTAGAAACTTGTTGGGTACTTTCTTTCTTTTTTCAACAACAAGTTTCTATCGGATCAATTCTCGAAACCCTATTTTCTCGTTCTTAATAGAGAATTGATCCGGCTATTGCTTAAAAACAACGTCTACGGTTCTTTAATGATTATCTAAGCAATAAATCATCACCGATCGTATGGTTCTTGCTCCGGACGGAGTGCGCTCGTGGATTCGAGTGGGCGTTGTGGATTCGGCATGATCAAGGCTTCGTGGATTCGAAGTAGAGGCGTTTCGTGGATTCGGGACGTGGCGTTCGTGGACTCGGACGTGGACAACGCGGCGGCGTACGCGGAGATTCATAGGAGGTTAAGAGAGATTAAGTCCGTGGAGTCGGTAATCACCTTGTAATCTTTTCTCTTAGTGGATTGTTATTCGCGTGTTGGTCCCGTGGGTTTTTTTTACTCCGAGTTGGAGTTTTCCCACGTTAAATCTCGGTGTGTTTTTATTTTCCGCATTTACTTTTTATTGCATCGAGATTTGTGGTTTTTGGCCGATACACCTATTCACCCCCCTCTAGGTGTTGTTTGATACAATCTAGATAGATCCTTGAGGCTTCCCCGTAACTCACACGATTTTGTTGACGAGAGTGATTGGAACCCCTGTATAGAGAGACTACCGCTTATATTTAGAGTTGTACAATGATTTTGGGTTGTATACTTGTTGTTTGATCATTGTACTTCATAGTTTTTTTTTATCCTTCTTTATTATCTTTGTAGTGGAGATTTATGGATTGTACTCTGGCTGGTAGTACTTGTAGTACACTATGATTATGTTGGTTATGTTTTAGTTTATAGTACAGTTGGTACTTACTATGCTCTGATACCATGCTAGAATGTTTGTTTGATTGGTTCTTTTCTAGCGTGGTTATAGTAGACGCCTTATATACTGCATGTATATAGTGGGTCTGTGCATGTTTCGGGTATGCTTCCGCTGGTATCTGGGCGTGACACCAACTCTCTCTCTCTCTCTCTCTCTCTACATATATATATATATATATATATATATATATATATATGTAAAACTTGATGGGTGGTTAGAATGAGAGGAGAGAAAATATTTGAGAGAAATTGGGTGTCTCAATTTCTCTTCTCCTTGAATTTCTCTTCAATATCTCCTCCTCTTTCATTCTAGTTACCCATCAAACTTGATGGGTGGTTAGAAAGTTAGGACTATAAGGTTCGTGCTCCTAATAGCATAGCATATATATATATATATATATATATATATATATATATATATATATATATATATATATATATATATATATATAGAGAGAGAGTAGAGCTCTGTGCTTTTAAAAGCACGGGGCTCTCGTGCTTGTGATTTTATTACCGTTGGATCAGTCCCCGCTTTGAGATCCGTGCAATAGTGATGACAGAAGGTAACGGAGATGCCGTTACTCTCTTTTTGACTCACACGTTACTCTCTCTCTCTCTCTCTCTCTCTAGCGTACACACACACACTTTCTCTCTCTCTCTTTCTTTTCTTACAGGAGCTCCTGCTTGGTTCTTTCCCTCCCCTCTCTCTCTCTCTCTCTCTCTCTCTCTCTCTCTCTCTCTCTCTCTCTCTTCTCTCCTCTCTCTCGCTAGGGCTCTCCTCCCTATCCGACGCTCCGACGAGCCGCCGCTACACACCTCCGCCCACGCCTTCTCGATCGTGCGCAAGTCGACCGATTCCGACGAGCGAGAGGCGCGTCTACTCCCCGCCGATTCGGGATCAGGGGAACCAAAAAAAAAATCTCCTCATTGCTATCTAAGTTATCAGTTTATTAAACTTAATGGACCATATATTTTCTTATATCTATCTTTTTTATTATGTATTAATTCTTGGATTTCTTTATCAAAATTACATATCAAAAAAATTTCGTATGCTTATGCGTTTCATTTCCTGATTCCCTGCCTTGCATTTGTACTGTTAAGTTTGAATTCGTTTGGTTGGCCTTCCCAATTAGTAATTGCTGCTACATGGTAACAATAACAGCGTATTTAGCATTGTGTGTTGACCTAATTGCTATAGTTAACAGTATATCTATTCTGCACTATTTACCACCAATAGGCAATTGGCAGCTATAGCATTATGTTGTGGATAGGTGCATCTCCTATAACATATTCAGTTTATGTGCATCTCCTATAACATGCTATTTTTATTTTCCTGTAAATCGAGATAATGTTATAATATTTTCCTGTTGTGAGATCCGAAAATAATGTATCTTATTACACTTGTAAGTTGTTCGATTTTTATGGCCTCTTGTGTGCTCATGCACTTAAAGTATTACATCATATTGAGATTTATAACATTCCTCTTCGTTATATATTAAAAAGATGGACTAAAAATGCCAAAAAGGAAATACCAAGTAATAGTGTAGAAATAAGTGGTGGTTCCTCATTTTGTAGATCTCGAAGGTTTGATTCCCTCGCATTAGAGATGCAAAAATTTGTCTTTGAAGGTTCGAAAAGTCTCAAGGCATTTGAAACTGCATGCCAAATAATTAGACAAGGAGTTGATACACTAACATCAATTAATCAAATATTTGAAATTGAGGATGCAACACTCAAGGAGCCTTCAGGTGATCTTCAGAGGATTGTAATTTCATAATCAAGCCAAGTAAATATACTTATATCGGAATGCACGATTAAAAATCCTTCTCATTCGCAATGCAAGGGAAAGAGAAGACCACAAAGGTTTAAGCCTACTATTGAAAAGAAGGTTAAGTTGTCAAGAACTTGCAAAAAATGTGGTAAAATAGGACACAATATTAGGACTTGTAAGGAGGTATGATAAATTTTTTGGTCTTTATTTTTTTTTTCAAATATTTTTATATTTATTTATTATGCACATACTGCTAATATTATTAATATTATTTTGCAGATTATTGATAAAGTGCCAACTAATGATGTGAGACCCCAGATAGTCCTATATATGAGATATAATAGGGCTAAACTCTTAACCTGGTTTAAGCATTTTGGGTGGTGGCAAGGCCCAAGAGGTTAAGAGAGTTAAGCGTGCTAGGACGGGAGTAGTCCTAGGATGGGTGACCCCTAGTGGGCTGTGTCGTTACAGATGGTATCAGAGCTAATTACCAGCCGGAAGTGTGAGATGAGTCTCGGCTGAGCCAGGGTCTGGATGACGGGCTAGCGAGACGAGTCTCACATCGCCTGGTACTTGTGAGTCTGAGCCTGACGAGGACGTCAGGGCTTAAAGGTGGGGAGATTGTGAGACCCCAGATAGTCCTATATATGAGATATAATAAGGCTAAACTCTTAACCCGGTTTAAGCATTTTGGGTGGTGGCAAGGCCCAAGAGATTAAGAGAGTTAAGCGTGCTAGGACGGGAGTAGTCCTAGGATGGGTGACCCCTGGGAAGTTGGGGCGTCACAAATGATCAAAGTTGTAGCGAGAGTTTTGAAGAAACAGATGATGAAGAGACTTAAAGCTTAAGGTGATAATGACCTATGATTGCCAACCTTGCATATGTTCAAAACTATTTTGAATCATGTCTTTGTCTGCATAGCACTCTATTGTATCGAATTAACTAGCACTCTATTGTATGAACTCACACTTTGTTGTTTAAAGTTTCATTTATGAAGGACTTTTATCTGATGTACCATTGTTGTCGTTCTAATGCAAGGTTCTTTAAATGACAAGTAGTGTCTCTTTGTTTGTTAAGAATATATAGGAAGCTTGGACTCCTGAACAGTACTTGAACATTCACAATAATTAGCATCCAGCTTTACTCTTTCTTTTACTCTCTTTTTTAGCATCCAGCAACCATTAAATGTCATGCCAACGAAGATATAGGACAAAAAATTTTAGCATCCAACTTAACTAGTAACTTTGCTCTTTGAAACAAAGAACAAAAAATTACATTTAGTTGATAACCATGGTGGGTTCATATTACATTTAAGCGAATAAAAATTTCATTGTCACATATTCTGTAACATACTGGACTTGCGCAAATTGCGGAGTTCGAGTATTTTTGACTTGAGTTCGAGCCTTTCCACTTTTCCGGAGGGTCGTTGACTGTGTTTCGACCTATGGCACGTGTACCGAGGCTAGCGGATGAATCCCAAGCACTAAAGTCCAAAAAGTTGGATTTTAGGTTGCTCTCGGATTGAAGCCTGGGGTGTCTGTATCGGTACAGGAAAAGTTGTTGTACCGGTACAGCAATTGTTGCTATACCGGTACAGGGTGGATTCTGTACCGGTATGGGATGGCTGATGGACACCAACCCGAGCCTCGGGTTTGGGCATTCGCGAGTGCATGCGTACGGATCCGCTTATGCCGTACGGACTGGAGCGATTTAAACTGCAGGGGTATTTTAGCATTTTGTTGCTTCTATTAGTGTACCCCCTCACCCTAGGGCTCCATTTGAGCACCCCCACTGCAGCAAAGAGGTAGGAGGAGCTTCTCTCTCTTGCGTGGGTGCTCGGGAGGATTGCGTGTCGCCTTACCCGCGTTTCTCGGACCCTGTCTCCCGAATCGCTCTCTCCTCTTTCCTCTCTGGCGGACGCGGGCCCCCGGAGGTCCCGCGGGATGCGGGGTGCTGTCTCCTACCCGTACGCGCGGGCGCACCGTGTGGCAGGAACCCTGGCTTCCCCGGCGTGCACCGTGCTCCAACTCCTCTCTCTGCGCCGCCCGCCGTCGTACACCTCCGGACGGTCTCCGTACTCGCCTACCTTGCCTACCGATGGCCACCGTTGTCCTTCTCCTCGCCGGTATGTGATCATCACGCCCTACTCTACAACGCTTACCCTGTCCGCCCTTCGCCCCCTTCCTCTTTGCTGCCCCTACCCGTCGGTTCCCGTATGCCCGCCGTGCCCCTCCACCTGTCCCAGGGCTCCTCCCTCCTCTCTCTCTCTCAGCTCGCGGTTGTACGGCTCGGCCCCCAGGGCAGCCTGCCCCGCTTCCCCCCAGTGCGTTTCCCTCTTCCTTCCCATCTGCAGCAGCGGCCTATAAATATCGACGTCCCTATATGCAAAGGTGTCGCACGTTGGTTGCCTTTCTGTATACTTTAGCCTTTTGATTTTACTGCCTCCCTCTTCTTCTGGTTCTCTGTTGGGCCCGAGCCTTGCCCAGTTGGTCCTGCTCTGGTCTGAGGTCTGTTAAAACAAAATTAACAAATTGTTCATACAATACTTGGGGTGCCTAATTGCGCCGTTTTCCCTTTTGGCTCCTAGGTTGTGTACTTCTGTGGCCTTCTCGGTTCCCAGGACCCCTTGCCTGCCGCTGGCCTTTTGTACTCCCGACCCTTCTTTGGTGAGTGGTGGCCCAGTCCGCTCTGGGAAAAACCCGAGAAAAGTATGACTTTATTAAAAGAAAACACTGCTGTGATGCTAATGGTTTAGAAGAAAAGAATGACTTTATTAAAAGAAACCACTGCTGCGATGCTAATGATTTAGAAATGCTTCCCAAAGGCAAAAAAGGACCACGCTATTGTATATAAATATGATATACGTGACCCTCTAATTTTTTAGCAATTTATTTTTTTACAGTAAGGATGTTCTGGTGTTTCGTACGGGCTGCGTGCTTTATGATTCCCCCAAAGTTTTCGCTCTGCACTTCTAAATTCTTTTTCTATATTATTCAATTTCCCTTTCAACCGCTCCCGTAATGTCGATCGTCCAACCGTTCTTTTGCGTATTGCTTGAGGAAATCGCGTAAATTAAATTTCCGGCCCCGATTGTGTTGCTACGGTTGGTGGTGAAGGCTGGTTTGTAGCATACATAGACCTGCCCATCGCTCGCAATGGTGCGATTGTCGAGATAGCCCGCTGCTGGGGTGCTGCGTCCTCTGATTTTGTGCTGGCGAAGGATGACGCAGCACGCGTGGCTATCCATCGCATGAAAACGGAGTTAGACCTTCACATCAAAGATGATAAAACTTAATTTGAAGCATCAAAATTCTTGATATATATATACATGTAGAGTCTGGCTTAGGTAACGCAGCAGGATCTATAAGTAAAAATTTGAGCAGAGTAGGAATTTGAAGCCAAACTATATAGGAGCGGCAGCCGGAAAGTTATTACTATGCAGCGGAGCCGAGCAAAAATAAAAGAAAAAAAGATTTTGAAAATATGTAGAAATTGTAAATATAGGACTACATTCTATATTGTGTGTGCGGTGGACGAAGTTAGGTACAAAGAAACGTAGTTTAAAACCTGATTCACCTTGATTTCTTCAGATGGGAACTAATTGCACTAAATGAGGTTAAGTTTCTTAAAGGAACATCGCTTATTGTATAGTATAAACACCTTGCGATAAAATTCCAATTAATAGGTTAGAATTCAAAATGCAGAATGGCATGCCTCTATAGTTCTCTTTACAAACTCCTAGATACTACCTCCTATAGTGTTTATATATAATGAACACATTTTTTAGAGAGAGAAATTTAAAAGAGAACTAATATTTATTTAGATTCTATTTTTATTTTGCTCAATCTCTTTGTTGAATGGCCTCTGTTAATTTTCTTGATGATCAAGGATGTGTAGTAACACATGCAATAAATTCCATTATATCTAGAAAGCTGACGAAACCTGTAACCTTAGAAATCACAATAAAAAACATAGCCCACCACCTGCTACACGAATGAGCCTATAGAATATACATATATAAATATATATATACATAGAAGGAGGTAATAAAAACTGAGATGGGAAAAACAAATATAACATATTTTGCCCATACTTCCACAATCATCAAACATTAGGAGGGGGTTTCGCCATTACAAAGATAAATTATAATATCATGGTTCATGTAAAATTGCTAAAATGAGCTATATCAAATATATCTCTAAATTTCCTCCACATGATAGGGAAAGCATCACAATTCTCATAACTGGTCAAGAAGTATATATATATATATAACTAGGCTACTATGCTATTAATAGCACCAAGTCATTGGTGCTACCAAATTTTTGGTCATTGGATTGAGAGATGTGTGGTTAGAATGATGTGGCCCCCCTAGGGTTAAGTGGGTGGTTGGTTGAATAGTATGATCTAACAGGTGAAAATCATCAAAGGGGTGGATCTAACGGTGGAAAACTTGGTAGCACCGAGTGCTTCATGCTATTGATAGCATAGCGGCGGACTATATATATATATATATATATATATATATATATATGAGTCGCTACTATACTCTTATGAGTATAGAGGCTCTTGTACTTATATGTTTTTGACCGTTTGTTTCACCCTTTAATCATTTTTACCCCGTTAGATTATACTATTCAACCAACCACCGACTCAACCCTAGGGCCCCACTATCAACCTAACCGTAATCACTCTCATCCTAGCGCACATTTTTTCATCTAAACGGCCAAAAAATTATGAGTACAAATGGCTCTATACTCATATGAGTATAGTAGCCCCAGCCTATATATATATATATATATATATATATATATATATATATATATATATATTCTTATTTTTTTTTATTTACATTGGCAAAAATAACCACGAGGTAATTTACAAAAGAATTCATATTTCCTAACAACCTTCTCTTCCACGCAGCGTGGAGTTCTCTCCTTTTTCTTCTCCTCGGTCCTCTCCCCATCCTACCTTTATGCCTATCGCAAAACACGTATGGCATCCCATGCCACCCGTACATGCATACCTTCCCATATATCAATAGAATATATGAGAAAGCGAGGTGGTTCACCAAACTTCTCCATTCCCCCATACCGCCCGTGTGCCCTCTTTTCTTTTCACACACCTTGCTCACTCTCTCACCTTCACATTTATTCTAAATCACCTCCTCCTCGACTCCTTCTCCGACCTCATCCTCATCTTCCACCCCCTCCTAGTTCCCTCCCTTTATCATGCCATCGCCTATTTAATTTTTTATTTTCATGTTAATTTTGATCTCTAAATTTTATATGCTTTTTACTTTAATCGCAAAACATATAAAAATTGATAACCTTGAAGAAGGCTTCTTCTTATTTTGAAAAGTTGTGGGGCCTACATAATTTTTTAAGAATTAACTTACATAATAATAATATTATAATATTATTAGATTATTTATTTGGTAGTTCGATTTTTTTACGTATAAAAAATATCTATTTTGATTTTGAATGCTTTTTGATAATATATACAGAATATATAAGTTTGTTTTATATTTTCATGGCTTTTTTGCATAAAAAATCCACTTATTTTGGACTTTTGCAAAATCGGGCCACCTTTTTTGTTTTTGCAGATTCGGTCCGTTTTTCCAGCAAACTGACCAAAATGCCCTTGTACCTTTTTCTCTCTTCTTTTTTTTTTGTCGTTCTTTTTGCCTTTCTCTTTCTAGAGGCGGAGGCGGACACCCCCTCGCCCGCTCCGGCCACGTCGTCGGCAACGAGCCCGCCTCCCCTGCCTCGGGCCGAACTCTTCTTTTTTTTTTCTCTCGTTTTTTTTTTTTTTATCCGATTCTCCTCCACCGCCTATGTCACGCCCCTGGTTGCATATTCACCGGGCCCGCCGACAAATCTGCCGTATACAAAAGAATTTCTTTTGTCTACGAAGCGTAGCTGTACCTGTATAAACATACAATGCTACAAACGAGTAGCATAGAGCCGAAATAACTATAAACAAACAGTAGGAAAAACAACAACTTTATATACATACAATCACGGATACAAAGTAACACTACTCGCTCCGGCGAGTTCAATCGTATGTACAAAAGTGTCCCAAACCAAAAACCGTCACTACTGCAGTGGAAGTCCTCCGATCGAACTCGAAGGGTAGGCTCTAGCCCGCCACGCCCTTCCCGCGGTCCGACTCAGACGGAGCAGCAGCCGCAACAGAAGGCCCTACAACAACAGTGGAAGGAAGAGGGCGTGAGAACTACTATAAAAACAAGTAGTCCTCAGTGGGTACCGCCTAAACACATCGGTCCACCCACTAAGTCTACAGGTAAGCAAGAAAGTAAAAAAGAAGTGGAAACACTCGACTAACAATCCCTATACTATCTCGCTCTAAACCACTCTCGTAGAACTAGTAAAAGGCGACCCAATCTTACGAGGATTTGTGAAAGCACCCGTCCCGCCCGTCGAAGCAACACTACAACTACCACGGGGGTAGCTAGCGGAGAGCAACCCACAATGAGGCGCGGCGACACCAACGCAAAAGCACTAAGGCAGACTCCGGAGCGGCACTCGTGGGCGCGAACCAACCGAGTATGCAAGCGTATCTCTGTCGAGCTCAATCTGGCTCTCACAGGCATAGTCAAGTACACAGGGTCCAAGAACTAACACACCACGTGCCCCTTGGCACAAACTGTAACCACACAGTACACTGGGTCCACCGTCAAACCCCCGACGGTGCCCGACAACCAGCACGACTAGACTCTGCTGAAAAGTAAGCTCGGCATCCCCGCGAGCGTAAAAGCAACTACACTACCCGGGTATCTGTCGCCCTCCCGCGGCGATGATACGGCACGAAACGGCTCTTAGAGCTAAATCCGATAGTGTAGCTAATGACGATCCAAAACGTGGTTTTCTCCTAAGTCAAGTCCAAGTCCACATGTATAATTAAAAGTGTACTAAACATGCTTCCAAAATTCAGATTTAATGTACTACTAATCATGAATTCGAGCGATCACAATTTGGTCAAATACCGGAACTTATACATATTGACTACTTGAATTAGGCATGATCCGATGAAAACCCACCTCGGTAGCAATCTCTTGGCAGCGAAGGAAGGTGGCCCGCGTCCAAATGACCCTTCGCTGGTCCGCCAAAGATCCGAAGTCCCTGCGAAGAAGTAACCCAACGTTACACCGTTTCACGTAATCTGCCGGAAAAACAAGCTTAAATCCAAATAAGCTAACCTTCTCCAATTTCGGCAAGTGAGGGCTCAGAAGCTTCGTCTCGAAGTCTAGAATCCAATGGTCCAAGAATCGCTGGATTTCGCCACTTCTACGCGGAGTACGAGCCGAAATACGAAACGTCGACGCTGGAATCTGCAGTTCGGCACATCAAAATCTGCTCGCAGAACAGCAACTCAGTAAAGATGGACTTCGACCGGCCATACCTGATCCAAATCCAGCAAGTAAGGTGTCGTTGGAATCGTCTCGCAGTCGCGGGTCCAATGCCCCAAATTTCGTCGCGTTTCGACTCTCCTACACAGAGATATAGTCAAAACTCCGCGGGTCGACGGTCAAGCGTAGTGCTAGCAGAACTGAAAATCCGAAAATCACGGGATTTAGAAGCAACGGAGGGAAACTCGATGGCCAACTCACCTCGATAACCTCCCAGGGGCAGCACCACGTCGGGGATGGTGAAGATCGGCTGTCGCACGGCCTCCTCGCAGCGTCACGACGTCGGAAACACTCTCGGTCGGCTCCGCGGCGCGTCGTCGACGAAGTTCGGGCTTCTCTCTTGAGCTCCTCCAACTCCTTGGTGGCTAAGGGAAGCAGCAGCAGCAGCAAGTGAAGAAGGAGGAGAAGAAGAGCTCTCCTCTCTCTCTCTCTACTGTACAAGGTAAGGGGCAAAGGTGATGTGACAAGAGAGGGAAAAAGTCAAACTGCACCATGCTTCCACTTTGTACCGGTACAAATCCCCCCTTGTACCGGTACAAACAGGCAACCCGAGAGCATCTGCGCAGGGCTATACCGGTATAGCCCTGGTGGCTATATCGGTATAGCAACCGTTGCTGTACCGGTATAGCAACCAACTTTATACCGGTACAGCTCACAGAAAAACCTGCTATTTGCAGATTTTCGTGACACATGCTGCTCTCGCGTTCCCAAGGGACCCGTTTAGCGTCTATTTGGCGCTAACGCGACCCAGGCTTGCCCCGACACTCTCCAGAGTCGTCGACAAGCCTCAGGTGCAATTTCCAGGTCTCTACAGCCTAGCCTCCGCGGCCCACCGCCGCCGCCGGTGAGGAAGAGCAAGTGATTTTTGGGGACAAAAAGCACACCGGCGAGGGAGGAGAAAACTGTCACGCCCCGGGGTTAATAATATAGTGGAAAATACAGCGGAAATTTTTTTTTTAAACCCTGACCCCGAGACGTGAACCAGATCCGCCACAAATACAGAGAGTCCACTGTTCACACGGACAGAGTCTCCCCTGTATTTGCACGGCGTCGCACAAGTACAGAGTATTAATCATACAACCAGGACACAACCACAACACATGAATATACAAACAATCAATAATTCTACATGCACATACACCATTCACCTCAGGTTTAATCACATTTCCATAACAACTCTTTTCTTTCAAAAGTACGCTACCACGAGGGGTAGAAAACCTATTTTATTTTACAAAAGCCAAAACCTCTTTATTTCATTCAAAACCATATGAATTTAAATAGAGTAAACCAACTGAACCATATAACCAACTAAACTATAACAATAGGAATAAAAAGGAGAACTAAAGGTAGTACAAACCGGGTCGGAGGCTCTATCGCGAACTAGACGCGATCCTCACCAGCTATCCCTCTATGACCTGCAACGTCACCTGAAAAAGAAGGCGAGGGGTGAGAACATGTAAACATGTCTCCCCCTCCCAGTGGATACCTCGCGGAGATAGACACAAGAGGAGATAATAGTAGTAGTACAGTAGCTATGATAAACAAGTAAATGGAGAGAGATATATAGATATGAAACAACAGCTACTGTAAGTATGCATCGAAAAGCTGAGAAAGTAAAGTACCCAATCCATAACCGCCAATGTTGGTCCGCAGACCTCAGGCAATGCCCCCTGTCTCTCCAAACCTGCATTCTACCCATATCAACCTGTGGTTGCCTATGGGCTCACGGGTTGGGCAAAGTCCCGTAGACAGTCCCAAACCACTTTTTCAGAAAAGAACACCCTCTTGCGGTGGCCAAACCGCTGGTGTTCGTGAACTGCACTCGAGTCCTGGGCGATCGATGCTGTTATGCTCAAAAACCATACGTCAGCAACTAGCTGACAATCCCGTCCCTAAAGGAACATCGACCCCTTTTTGGGTCATTAAGTAAACTCGCCGACCACGTAGGTCACAGAAACACTGAAACAAACCGACCGAACAAAGTCACCGAAATCGAAACAAACCGACCGAACAAAGTCACGAGAAACCGAAACAAGCCGACCGAAATAGGTCACTGAAAAACTGTAAGAAAGTACCAGAACCGACCAATCAGGTCAACTAGGATGGAACCACTCATCATCCTCTCAACTGTAGGCGAGTACTACTCAAGGAAACACAAGAACTGACCACTCAGGTCAACTAGGATGGAACAACTCAACATCCTCTCAACTGTATGCAAGTACTACTGAAGGAAACACGAGAACTGACCAACTGAACAACAAGGTCACTGAGTATCATATCGAAGTAGGCGAACAGATCACTGATGTCATAGGCTGACAAGAAGCAAACTACTCTACTCCTACACATGGTACTAAGCATGGAAACACTGAGTAGAGTAAAACTGTAAGAAACAGGTGCAAGATATATCAAGGATAAACGATAAGCAGTAAGGGTGGAAGGAACGTCACCAGCGTGCACCACTGAACGGACAACGAGTCGAAGTACCCACCTGTACAAACACGGCGTCTGACTCTCGTCTGAGGAAGAAGTATCAACCGGACCTAAGGAGATCCATCAGGTTAGTGTCTAACCCACTAACACAAAACACTAATAGCACAACTCACAACTAATCCCACGGAGATTGGTTTTCCGAACCAATTACCGTAACTCACCGGAAGTCCCGTAAACCACACCGGAACCCCGCCAGGACTCACGAACCGTCCCGAAAAGTACCGACTCGTGTCACGACTCACCCCCATAAAACACTCCTAATTGGATGTTTTGGTAGCAAACACAAGATAACACTACAATACAATTATCGTCGGATAATTGTACGAATACGAGTTCCTAAAAGTGTCTATTTCGACAGGAACCAACCGTCGTCACCCGTCATTTCTAAACCCTCGAAATGATGCGGGTGACCAGCCAACAAGGCTCAGCGACACCGTAAATAACCACTAAGAGTTGTCGGAAGAAATCCGAACCGTAACCACGTTTCCGTCGGCGAATTTTGCCGAACGCTCCGGAAATCACTTCTGATTTTCTGTAAATATTTAGGACCTTGGACGATCAGTCCAGAGGTTACCCGCAACATTCCTACACTGTCTACAGCGACCACGAAATTCTAAATTGCATAAAAGTCCCAGAAGCTCCATAAAATCGCATTATTTCATGCGATTTAGGGCTATTATGGATCGTGCACGCAAACCAGTGCACCGTAATTTCTGAAATCGCACTCGCTGTAAGTCTTCGACATGTTGAAGACCGTGCTCGCCTTTCGGAGCATTGTCGGGCATCGTAGTGCGCGCACAAGCAACATCAATTTCAGTAAACAGCGCGCACAGCGCGTAAAGTACGTTCGTCCCGCTAAACGGTGCATCAAAACTCGAACGGAGGTGAGCATCGCGTTCGGCACGAAAAACCCTCGACCGTGCTCACCTCGCGAGGTCAAAAAGACCTAACGAGCCTCGGGGTCGGCATAAACCC
This sequence comes from Aechmea fasciata, assembly GCA_025177825.1. Taxonomy (NCBI): domain Eukaryota; kingdom Viridiplantae; phylum Streptophyta; class Magnoliopsida; order Poales; family Bromeliaceae; genus Aechmea; species Aechmea fasciata. The sequence continues at coordinate 13,713,053 of CM045932.1, forward strand.
TAGACTAAGTCGTTAACATACTTTACCGCTCACCGCCCCGGGGAGTTAGGGTTCGTCGCCGTGCTTGCCGGCGGTCGGTCTGGCCGGTGGAGGGTGCGGCGGTCGGGGAGGTCGGGGGCACTCAGCGGCGGCGGCGGAGGACGGCGGAGACGCGACGACGGCGATCAAAACCCACCTCTCGGGTTTGGTGGTCTCCGTGGCGCGGCGGCGGCCGGAGGTGGTCGGGCGGCGTGGGATCGACGCCGGGGATCAAGGGGACCACCGTGCTCCTCCTTGGGTGGTGGCTACGCACGGAAGCCGAGGAGTTCCAACCTCTGTCTGCACCGGATCCGGCGGCGGCAGAGTTGCTCCGCGGCGGCCGGCGACGCACGGAAGGACCGGGAGTAGCGCGCGGAGGTGGCCGAGGTCGGGGAAGGAGGATGGAAGCTTCCTTTGCCGTTGAAGGCGCTCGGATCGTTTCTTCCCCGAGCTCGGCTGGGTGGTCCAACAATGGCCGCAGCCTCCTTCTGCGGCTCCCGGCGACGCCGGCGGTGCACGGGGCCGGCCGAGGACGACGAGGCGGCGGCGGAGGACTTAAGGAAGGTATTTCTTCCTCTTCCAGACCGTGGAAACCCGAGAAGAGTTGGATCTCCCAACCTCGGCCACCACCTTATCCGGCTGTGCTGAGGCTGGCTTCAGCAGCTCCGGCAATGGACGGCGACGGCGGGGATGGCCGGAGGGGTGTGCCTCAGGTCAGATATAGTCGAGGATTGCTAGATCTACTCCCTAGATGGCTCCTCGGGGTTTCTACAACAAGAAGAAGGTGAGATGGAGGGAGAGGAAGGTAGAGGGAGAGAGAGATGGCTTTTTCCGGCGGCCGGGGCTCCTCGCCCGGACGGCGCACGTGCACAAGGTGGCAGGGAGGCTGTGGCGGTTTCCTAGTAGCTGGGGGGGGAAGGGTAACAGGCTAGGGTTAGGGTTTGGGTCCATGAAAACCCTAAAACCATGTTTTATACACAATTGCTCTTTTGCATTTTAGCCCTCCAAAGCCCACAATTCACGCTTTAGTCCCTGCCAGCATGTGAATTATACGTATAAGCCCCTCTATATTTGAACTCGCGCATTTCGGCGCATAAAATATAGCGACTCTTCGCATTTTGCCGTTTTGCGATTTCGACCTCTTCGCGTTCTTTTCGCGATTCACGGAGATCCGTCCGTCGGATTCACGATCGGATCGCGCCGCGCATCGAATCTAGCCTTTTACTTCGTTTGATTTGGTCTCGGATTCGCAAAGTATCCATGCCCTCTCAACAATCCGATTATTAAGCATCGACCCCTTTGTGATCATCTTGTAATATCCGACGATCCGTCCAGCGGATTTCCGATCGGATTGCGCCAGCGCGTTCAGCACGATGGAGACATCGAATCTAGCATTTTATTTCATTCGATTTGGTCTCCGATCTGCGACGAACCCATCTCTCCATCAATTCCCGTAATAAACCAACATATTAACATATATACTTTATATATGTAAAATCATTCGGGACCCTTTTTCTCGACAACCGTGCATCGAATTCGATTCGTCGGTGCCAACGGTTCCGGTATATTCGAGCCGTTCGAAACGAGCTATTGAAGTCATATTATCGGAGTTACGTACACACACGAACCCATCCTCTATTCGCTCATCCAGGAAAACTAGAGTTACTATTCACTTAAGTCGTTTTTCCGGTCGCGTAACTTTTCGTTTTAGCTCGGTTTACTTTGAAATTTGACGTGTGCTCTTATAATACAATTACGCACACATTCACCGTGTCCAAATATTTTATTTCTTATTCGAAAAATGCCGTTATTACATCATTCCTCCATAGGAAGTTTCGTCCCGAAACTAAGTCAAGGATCCCCTATAAACAAATATGGATAACGCTCACTCATAGAGGACTCAAGCTCCCAAGTCGCCTCACGCTCTTCGTGGTTTTCCCACTGAACTTTCACGTACGGAATGCTCCTGTTCCGTAGTCGCTTCTCCTCACGTGCCAAAATCTGCAACAGAGCCTCATCATTGCTCAGATCCTCTCGTAATCGTATAGACGTCGGTCGATGACTTGGACGGATCCGGAATATACTTCCAAAGCATGGACACGTGAAAGACATTGTGCACCCGGGCGAGACTCGGAGGTAGAGCCAACCTGTACGCCACCGGACCAACACGTTCCAGGATCTCAAACGGTCCCATTAAACGCGGACTAAGCTTGTTCCGCAAACCGAACCGCTTGATCCCCCTGGAAGGCGACACCTTGAGCAGCACGTGCTCACCGACCAGAAACTCTAGGTCACGCCTCCGCTGGTCCGCGTAGCCCCTCTGTCGAATTTGTGCAGTCTGAAGTAGCTCTCTTGCAATGCAAACCTTCGCCTCCGCATCCTCCACTAAGTCAGGCCCGATCAACCGGCGTTCTCCGTCATCGTCCCAACGGATAGGGGACCGACATCGACGCCATATAAAGCCTCGTACGGAGCCATCTCAATGCTCGCCTGGTAGCTGGTATTATAGGCGAACTCCACCAGAGATAGGTAACGATACCATCCATCTCCATAATCCAGGACACAAGCGCGTAGCATATTCTCAAGAGTCTGAATAACGCGCTTCGACTGTCCGTCGCTCTGCGGATAGAACGCGGTACTGTAGTTCAGCTTCGTACTCATAGCCTGCTGCAGGTTCCTCAAAAAAAAAAAAAAAGGAAACGAAGCGGGTGTCCCGATCAGATGCGATCGACACTGGCACACCGTGAAGCCGGACAATCTCGTCGATATATAACTGTGCCAGTCGATCACGGAACCACGTCGTGTGCATCGGCAGGAAGTGAGCCGATTTCGTCAGCCGATCCACTACAACCTAGATCGTATCATGCCCTCGCTGTGATCGAGGCAAACTAGTGACGAAATCCATAGAAATCTGCTCCCACTTCCATACTGGTATCGGAAGTGGTTGCAGCTTTCCTACGATCGGCCGATGTTCGGCTTTCACTGTGACAAGTCAAGCACGGCCACATCGTGCCACATCTAGCTTCATCCCGAGGCCACCGGAAGTTACGCCGGTCGCGATATATCTAGGTTCCGCTGTATGAACCGTGTAAGGGATTGGTGCGCCTCGGATAGGATATCGCTGCTCATCTCCGAGTCACTGGGTACGCACCATCTGCCTCTGAAACGCAAGGACCCATCAGTGTGTATAGTAAAGTCCCCGAAACTTGACCAGGTACTCACCATAATCAAATTTGGATACTGCTCCGCCAATGCGGTATCACCTGAGTACTGGTCAATTTCATTTCCATAAATCACGACAACTCATCTATCATTTCACCCGGACGGGACGAGGGTAAACATTCCAACTCAAATCTACGGATCAAGATTCACTGGAATCATATCCATCTTATAACCTGCGGACAAAGATAGTCCCGCGTCCAGAATAATCCGATCCCATCTTGCAAATTCTGAGATAATAATTCATCCCTCAGAATTACTAGGTCCACTCAACTTTGGTCCGCATAGCCGTAACCGATTCGAGTACATAGATAGTTCACGTAAAAAGTCACAAAACAGCTCCACAAGTCCGGAGTAAAATCTCAGAGGCCGAAAGGCACACTCCGACTAGCCATCAACAGCAACCTGCTCACGACGAGCACATACGAAACGTCGTTCAAAAACTTGAGTCAAAACACTCACCTCGGAGACCACAGTCTCACTTTAGTTACTACACAAACTGTCGAAATCAAAACCTCGTCAACTGAAAGTCACTTTTGGCATTCGACAGTCCTAGGTCCAAGACCTCATTTTCCTCCTGACCCGAAAGGTCCAACTGACAATACGAATTGAGCTCGACAATTTATTCGCTCAATAACCACGATTAACCAACGCAGGTTCCATGCAAGTCCATCACTTGATGCACAGGATTGCCAATCGCACTATGCGATACCAACCATCGGTGATGCTCAACATCCGTCTCTACGAGACCCTGTCGCTGCTGTCCTACCAGGGACCCTAGCGATCAATATTCCGAGCAACACCAAATACTTGTCTCATTGAGAGACCCAGGCGACCTGTCACCAAATAACCGGACGAGCATAGCATTCCAAGGTTTGCACGATTAATTTGAGAAGCAAACCCTAACATTATCACATACGGTGATTATCAAAGCCGACAACCAAGCTTAAGTCGCCCAATAACTGTGATTTCAAACCTCTCGCTAAATAGACTGAGACTACTATAAACACCTAGACTCGAACTAGAGTCAAATCCAACTGCAGTGATGCTGAAATCAACTGCGCAAATCAGCCATGGGATAACCCAAGGCTCGCTACGTGGTCAGAGATGACCAACACTCAAGAGTTCCCAAGACAATCTAGGGAAACATCGACCCAATCCATAAGTCCCAAACAGGGAAAGGGGATATTTCGTCTCACTTTCGACAGTATATTGTCTGCAGCCAATATACTTATCAAAAGAAAAGCGAAATATCAGTAGATCCACTACCAACAACAAGTTGGAAGCGTGACACATCGAAGTATCAAATCCATTGACACCTCTTCCCGGAACCAAGGGTTCACAACCATTATCATCGAAACATCGACTTTATAAGTCGACAATCGAAATCAGAACGACTCTAAATCGACTCACTGGGGGTCCATAGCTTTCAACCTCTGAAAGCTACAGGCGACACTAAGTCGCGCACGCGCAACTGAGGCTTTAGGAAACGGTTTCCCATTTCCGCACCACAACCGAGCTACGCTCAAGGTTCCACGAACTCCGTCATTACTTGGAGTAATTCGAGTCAATTCGACTCCTACCGCTAACTACAGACGAACCCACAACACACCAAATTTTGGTGTTAGAATACCCGCACACGACGTAGGCCTCAACGGAAAACCTGACACCACAATTGTGTCAGCCCGACTCTAATACACGTCAATTTGACGAATGCACTAGCTAAAGATCAAAAGACCCGAACTGCTGTTTCTATCAGTAACAAGGAGTAGGCGTCACAACCCTACCCAAAGAACTGCGAAAGCAACACAAATGTTGCAGTCGTCTAAACCCCGGACTACACCCAAGTAGCCCCACAGAAGTCGCGACCGTAACAGGTCTAAGTACCGTCTCCGTAGAGACACTCGCAGTAGCTCTCGTGTCAAAAGTAGGAAAAGTGGCCCGAGCGTCGGCAGTCAAGATACTCGCCTAGGCTCGAAAATCACTGGCCCTTCAAGGCCCTAGCTGACATCAGGGGAACCTCGCCCCACCACTCAATGTCCAGAAAGAAACACCGCCACTACTTCCAATTTAGACACCAGCCTGTGCGAGCAGTGCGAATACTGTAACACATACGGAAATAACCGTGCACTTCGAGTTTACCCTACTCGAATGCAACACAGGACAAAAGTCCAACCCCGCACTCTCACGTGCCTATAAACCGTAGGTCTTCCTAGGGTCGACCTAACCAATGGTTCAGTTCTTTTCATTTTCAGTTCAATTACTTTTCAAAACAACCTGTGAATGGTGTTGTGGTTGTAACTTTCGCTCTGATACCATTTTAATCTGTCACGCCACGGGGTTAATAATATAGTGGAAAATACAGCGGAATTTTTTTTTTTTTTTAAAACCCTGACCCCGAGAGGTGAACCAGATCCGCCACAAATATAGAGAGTCCACTGTTCACACGGACAGAGTCTCCCCTGTATTTGCACGGCGCACAAGTACGAGTATTAATCATACAACCAGGAAACAACCACAACAAATGAATATACAAACAATCAATAATTATACATTCACATACACCATTCACCACAGGTTTAATCACATTTCCATAACAACTCTTTTCTTTCAAAAGTACGCTACCACGAGGGGTAGAAAACCTCTTTTATTTTACAAAAGCCAAAACCTCTTTATTTCATTCAAAACCATATGAATTTAAATAGAGTAAACCAACTGAACCATATAACCAACTAAACTATAACAATAGGAATAAAAAGGAGAACTAAAGGTAGTACAAACCGGGTGGGAGGCTCTATCGCGAACTAGACGCGATCCTCACCAGCTATCCCTCTATGACCTGCAACGTCACCTGAAAAAGAAGGCGAGGGGTGAGAACATGTAAACATGTCTCCCCCTCCCAATGGATACCTCGCGGAGATAGACACAAGAGGAGATAATAGTAGTAGTACAGTAGCTATGATAAACAAGTAAATGGAGAGAGATATATAGATATGAAACAACAGCTACTGTAAGTATGCATCGAAAAGCTGAGAAAAGTAAAGTACCCAATCCATAACCGCCAATGTTGGTCGCGGACCTCGGGCAATGCCCCCGTCTCTCCAAACTCGCATTCTACCCATATCAACGTGGTTGCCTATGGGCTCACGGGTTGGGCAAAGTCCCGTAGACAAATCCCAAACCACTTTTTCGGAAAAGAACACCCTCTTGCGGTGGCCCGGACCGCCGGTGTTCGTGAACCGCACTCGAGTCCCGGCGATCGATGCCGTTATGCTCAAAAACCATACGTCGGCAACTAGTCGACAATCCCGTCCCTAAAGGAACATCGACCCTTTTTGGGTCATTAAGTAAACTCGCCGACCACGTAGGTCACAGAAGCACTGAAACAAACCGACCGAACAGTCACCGAAATCGAAACAAACCGACCGAACAAAGTCACGGAGAAACTGAAACAAGCCGACCGAAATAGGTCACTGAAAACTGTAAGAAAGTACCAGAACCGACCAATCAGGTCAACTAGGATGGAACCACTCATCATCCTCTCAACTGTAGGCGAGTACTACTCAAGGAAACACAAGAATCCGACCACTTAGGCCAACTAGGATGGAAAAACTCAACATCCTTTCAACTGTATGCAAGTACTACTGAAGGAAACACGAGAACTGACCAACCGAACAACAAGGTCACTGAGTATATGCGAAGTAGGCGATCGAAAACAGTCACTGATGTCATAGGCTGACAAGAAGCAAACTACTCTACTCCTACACATGGTACTAAGCATGGAAACACTGAGTAGAGTAAACCGTAACAGTGCAAGATATATCAAGGATAAACGATAAGCGATGAGGTGGAAGGAACGTCACCGGCGTGCACCGAACGGACAACGAGTCGAAGTACCACCGTACAAACACGGCGTCTGACTCTCGTCTGAGGAAGAAGTATCAACCGGACCTAAGGAGATCCATCAGGTTAGTGTCTAACCCACTAACACAAAACACTAATAGCACAACTCACAACTAATCCCACGGAGATTGGTTTTCCGAACCAATTAGTAACTCACCTAAGTCCCGTAAACCACACCGAACTCCGCCGGGACTCACGAACCGTCCCGAAAGTACCGACTCGTGTCACGAGTCACCCCATAAAACACTCCTAATTGGATGTTTTGGCAGCAAACACAAGATAACACTACAATACAATTATCGTCGGATAATTGTACGAATACGGGTTCCTAAAAGTGTCTATTTCGACACCGGAACCAACCGTCGCTCACCCGTCATTTCTAAACCCTCGAAATGATGCGGGTGACCAACCAACAAGGCTCAGCGACACCGTAAATAACCACTAAGAGTTGTCGGAAGAAATCCGAACCGTAACCACGTTTCCGTCGGCGAATTTGCTGAAACGCTCCGAAAATCACTTCGATTTTCTCAAATATTTAGGACCTTGGACGATCACCCGAGAGGTTACCCGCAACATTCCTACACCGTCTACGGCGACCACGAAATTCTAAATTGCATAAAAGTCCCGAGCTCCATAAAATCGCATTATTTCATGCGATTTAGGGCTATTATGGATCGTGCACGCAAACCAGTGCACCGTAATTTCTGAAATCGCACTCGCTGTAAGTCTTCGACATGTTGAAGACCGTGCTCGCCTTTTGGAGCACTGTCGGGCATCGTAGTGCGCGCACAAGCAACATCAATTTCAGTAAACAGCGCGCACAGCGCGTAAAGTACGTTCGTCCCGCTAAACGGTGCATCAAAACTCAGAACGGAGGTGAGCATCGCGTTCAGCACGAAAAACCCTCGACCGTGCTCACCTCGCGAGGTCAAAAAGACCTAACGAGCCTCGGGGTCGGTGCATAAACCCTAGACTAAGTCGTTAACATACTTTCGCTCACCCAGGAGTTAGGGTTCGTCGCGCGCTTCTTGCGCGGTCGGTCTGGCCGGTGGAGGGTGCGGCGGGTCGGGAGGTCGGGCACTCACCGGCGGCGGAGGCGGCGGAGACGCGACGACGGCGATCAAAACCCACCTTACTCTCGGGTTTGGTGGTCTCCGGCGGCGGCGGCGGCCGGAGGTGGTCGGGCGGCGTGGGATCGACGCCGGGGATCAAGGGACCACCGTGCTCCCTCCTTGGGTGGTGGCTACGCCCGGAGCCAGGAGTTCCAACCTCGATGCACCGGATCCGGCGGCGCGAGTTGCTCCGCGGCGGCCGGCGACGCACGGAAGACCGGAGTAGCGCGCCGGAGGTGGCCGAGTCGAGGAAGGAGGATGGAAGCTTCCTTTGCCGTTGAAGGCGCTCGGATCGATTCTTCCCCGAGCTCGGCTGGGTGGTCCAACAATGGCCGCAGCCTCCTTCCTCGCGGCTCCGGCGACGCCGGCGGTGCACGGGCGGCCGAGGACGACGAGGCGGCGGCGGAGGACTTAAGGAAGGTATTTCTTCCTCTTCCAGACCGTGGAAACCCGAGAAGAGTTGGATCTCCCAACCTCGGCCACCACCTTATCCGGCTGTGCTGAGGCTGGCTTCAGCAGCTCCGGCAATGGACGGCGACGGCGGGGATGGCCGGAGGGGTGTGCCTCAGGTCAGATATAGTCGAGGATTGCTAGATCTACTCCCTAGATGGCTCCTCGGGGTTTCTACAACAAGAAGAAGGTGAGATGGAGGGAGAGGAAGGTAGAGGGAGAGAGAGATGGCTTTTTCTGGCGGCCGGGGCTCCTCGCCGGCGGACGGCGCACGTGCACAAGGTGGCAGGGAGGCTGTGGCGGTTTCCTAGTAGCTGGGGGGGGAAGGGTAACAGGCTAGGGTTAGGGTTTGGGTCCATGAAAACCCTAAAACCATGTTTTATACACAATTGCTCTTTTGCATTTTAGCCCTCCAAAGCCCACAATTCACGCTTTAGTCCCTGCCAGCATGTGAATTATACGTATAAGCCCCTCTATATTTGAACTCGCGCATTTCGGCGCATAAAATATAGCGACTCTTCGCATTTTGCCGTTTTGCGATTTCGACCTCTTCGCGTTCTTTTCGCGATTCACGGAGATCCGTCCGTCGGATTCACGATCGGATCGCGCCAGCGCGTTCAGCGCGTCGAGAACATCGAATCTAGCCTTTTACTTCGTTTGATTTGGTCTCGGATTCGCAAAGTATCCATGCCCTCTCAACAATCCGATTATTAATCATCGACCCCTTTGTGATCATCTTGTAATATCCGACGATCCGTCCTGATTTCCGATCGGATTGGACATCGAATCTAGCATTTTATTTCATTCGATTTGGTCTCCGATCTGCGACGAACCCATCTCTCCATCAATTCCCGTAATAAACCAACATATTAACATATATACTTTATATATGTAAAATCATTCGGGACCCTTTTTCTCGACAACCGTGCATCGGAATTCGATTCCGTCAGTGCCAACGGTTCCAGTATATTCGAGCCGTTCGAAACGAGCTATTGAAGTCATATTATCGGAGTTCTGTACACACCTGAACCCATCCTCTATTCCCGGCTCATCCGGAAAACTAGAGTTACTATTCACTTAAGTCGTTTTTCCGGGTCGCGTAACTTTTTCGTTTTAGCTCGGTTTCGCCTGAAATTTGACGTGTGCTCTTATAATACAATTACGCACACATTCACCGTGTCCAAATATTTTATTTCTTATTCTGAAAAAATGCCAGTTATTACAAAAACTCCGGCGAGGGTGGCTGCGATAGAGGGCAGGGGAGAGATCGTGACCAAAAAAATTATAAAAAAAAAAAAAAGCAACCTCGACGCCGTCTCCGGCAAGCTCGACCTCAACCTCCGCGATCGCGCCTCGTCAAGGCGTCTCCTGCGACGCCGCCGCCTTTCTTCTTCTTAACCTTCTTTGTTTTAAAAGAAGAAGAAGAAAGAGAAAAAAAAAATCTAAAGAAGAAGAAGAAGAAGAAGAAGAAAAAGAAAAACAGGAAAATAAAGAAATAGTGTAATGGTGTAAAAAAAAAGAAAGAGAAAGAAGAGGAAGAGAAGAAAAATTATGTAATTTTGGGCGAAATGGTGCAAAATTGGGCAAATGATGCAAAATTGGGCGAAAAATATGGCCAATTTTGGTGGAAATTGCACAATTTTGCACAATTTTATCCAATTTTACACAATTTCGCCCAAAATTGTATAATTTTTCTTCTCTTCCTCTTCTTTCTCTTTCTTTTTTTTACACCATTACACTATTTCTTTATTTTCATGTTTCTCTTCTTCTTCTTCTTCTTCTTCTTCTTCTTCTTTCTGCAGTGGTAGTTTTTTTTTTTCCCTCTTCTTCTTCTTCTTCTTCTTGATTTTTTATAAATTTTTTTTTTATAATTTTTTTGGTCACGATCTCTCCTCCCTCTATCGCAGCCCACCCTCGCGAATTTTCTCCTCCTTCGTCGGTGTGCTTTTCGTCCCCGAAAATCACTTGCTCTTTCTCGCCGCCGGCGGCAGTGGCCGCGGAGGCTAGGCGGTGGAGGAGAATCTGATAAAAATAAAAAAAAATCGTGGAGGCGAAGAGGGCGTGTGCACCGGCGAGGACAAGTGGCGTGAGGAGAGCAGAGGCGAGGCACGCCGTTTCTCCTCCGCCTCCGTCCTCCTCCACCTCTCGTTGCCTTATTCGTAAAGGAAAAAAAAAAAACGAGAGAAAAAAAGGAGAGTTCGGCCGAGGCAAGTGAGGCGGCTCAGCCGGCGACGTCCGCCGAGCGGACGAGGGGTGTCCGCCTCCGCCTCCGCCTCTGGGAAGAGAAAGGCAAAAAGAACGACAAAAAAAAAAGGCGAGAGAAAAAGGTACAGGGGCATTTTGGTCAGTTTGCTGAAAAAACGGACCGAATCTGCAAAAAAAAAAAAGGTGGCCCGGTTTTGCAAAAATTCAAAATTAGTTAATTTTTTATGCAAAAAAAAGCCTATTTTCATTATAATTTTTTTAATTTTAAAATTTTAAAAATTATATATATTAATTAACTGAAATATTCTATACTAGTTATATTTCACGAACACTAGTGAAGGCTGACAAAATTTATATAAAGTGTAAAATATTTGGAACAAATTTGTTTAATTGTTTTAATTTTCAAATCTAATGTTACATTTTAAGCTTTAAAAAAGTTGAAGAAAGAGAGAAATTCACAACATTTTAAAATTTGAAGCGCGATTTATAATATATTATTAATAAATTAATTAATTATATATGATATACCATTATTAATAAATTTAATTAATTATTTATTTTTATAGGGTTTAGAGATTAAATATTGTAAATGTTGAAATTTAAAATTGAAATAAATATTATTCGTTAACATTTTCCACTGGACAAAGTCCACTACGTCGGATTCTTCTATTCATGTATTAAATTCCGTATTAACGCAATTCAATAATTTTTATTTTTAATTATCAAATTAATTTTGTATTGAATTTGTCCTTTCTCCGAAATCGCGAAAAAAAAGGCCAAGTCCATCTCCATCTCCGTCCTCTCGAGATTTACTCTCGAATTAACTCCTCATTAATTAAAGATTTAAAATTTCCCGTTTAATATATACTCTATTAATTTTAATTTAATTATTTAATAATTTTCAATTTAATTTGTCCACCGTTAGAAACCGAAACCGAATTCACCACTACTGCTTTCTTCTTTTGCTTGCTTTGCTTTGAGCCTTTGATTCCAAGCCACCGCCGTACTGTAACACAAACAAAGAATAATAAACAACATAAAATAATAAATAAATAAAATATATAAAAAAAGAAATAAAATAAATATAAATAAATAAATAGTTGGAACGATTACTTTATGACGATGGAGTTAACTAACGGCGGCGACGAAGTTAACGTAAAGGAGGCGAACAGGAAGCAAAGGGCGGTTAACGCGGCGCCCCACACGACCACGGAGACGGCGAACGTAACGACCGAAACACATCGCACAAATCCATGAAACAATCACGGTTCAATTCAACACATCCCGAGTCCAAAATTAAATATCAATTAAAAATTGATTAATTAATTAAGGAATTATTGAATTGATGAATTGATGGTTCAAATTTTTTTTTTATTTTTGGGGTGGTGTGTGTGTGTGCTGTGTTCCAGAGTCCTCGAGTTCAAGAGTCGTCAAAAAACTTCTTCGATAGCCATATTACTTCACTAAATCAAAGATATTGATCTTGTTTTATATAGTATAAAATATTTTCTATCAACATTTCACATGATTTGAATATTTCTACATCGTTAAACTTCCAAACGTTTTCAAATCTTGGAATTTATACCTTATAATAAGTTGTATAGCTAGTATTTTTCTTAACAAAAAAAAATAAATAAAATTGTTATTATTTATGTTTTCAAAGTTTAAATATAAAATATAGAATGAAAAATCGAAATTGAAAATTTAAAATTTAAATTTTAAAATATTAATAATTAGGATACCGACTTGATACACATAAACCACGGGGTTCTAAAGTGAGAAAGTGAGAAACCATATGGTACTAAAGTGATACAATTTAAACCACGTAATACTAAAATGAAAAAGTGTGAAAGCACAGTGGGCTTCAAGTTTATACTTACAAAAAAAAAAAAAACCCTCTTGACTCTAATAAATATCTGGTCTTAAAAATTAAATTTATATTTTTAAATACTAAAATTTTAAATTTAAAATATTAATAATTAGGGTACTAATTTGATACATAAACAAAGGTTCTAAAGTGAGAAAGTGAGAAAGAGAATGAGAGAGGAGAGAGAGAGAGAGAGAGTAAATAGTAAATTATATAATAATATATCTATATACAATATATATATATATATATATATATATATATATATATATATATATATATATATATATATATATATATATATATATATAGAGTCCTATGCTATCAATAGCGAAGACTTGTGCTACCAAGTTTTCCACCATTAGATCCACCCTTTTGATGATTTTTATCCGTTAGATCATACTATTCAACCAACCACCCACTTAACCCTGTGCCCACATCATCCTAACCGCACATCTCCGATCGAACCTAAAAACTAAAATCCCAATAGCATAACTTGGTGCTTATTAATATATGTATATAGTTATATATATATATATATATATATATAAAATATATTATTTTATATATATATATATATATATATATATATATATATATATATATATATATATATATATATATATATATATATATATATATATATATATAGAGAGAGAGAGAGAGAGAGAGAGAGAACGAGAGTGAGGGCGGGAGCCCTGCCGCGCCGCGCCCCGAGTCCGCGCCGAACGAGAGGAGGGCGAGTGAGCCCTCGAGCCGCGCCGCACCCCGAGTCCGCGCCGCGCCCGCCCCGTTTCGCTCCCGCGGCGCTGCGCCGAGCGCCGCGTCGGCGCCGCGTCGCCCCTAGCACCGCGGCGCCACTGAGCCCGACTCGAGTCTGCGCCCACGACCGCACCCGCGCGCGCCGCCTCGCCCGGCCGCGCCGCTCCCGTCGCTAAGAGAGAGAGAGAGAGACAGAGAGAAGAGAGAGAGCAAAGAGAGAGAGGGAGAGAGGAGAGAGAGCTCTTCCTCTATTCTCTCTCTCTTCTCTCTCTCGCTCGCGCTCTCTCTCCGCTTCTTCTTCTCCCGCGGGCCGCCGCGCCCGAACTCCCCGTACGGCCGCGCCGAGTCTCTCTCTCGCTCTCTCCGCTCTTTCTCTCTCTCTCTCTCGTTTCTCTCGTTTCTTTCTCTCTCCGCGCCGCGGATTTCGCACGGCCGCGCGAGCCTCGCACTCGTGCCCGGCCTCGCCACCGCGCCGGTGACGTGCCGCGCCAGTGGGAGTGGGTGTCGGGAGAGGAGAGAGATGGAGAGAGCCGGATTGGGGGGGGGTTTAAATAGAGGAGGAGAGAGAGCGTGGGGACTCTCTCTCTCTCTCTCCCCACTCTCTCTCTCTCTCTCTTTCTCTCTCTCTCTCTCTCTCTCTCTCTCTCTCTCTCTCTCCCCACTCTCACTCACTCTATCTCTCTCTCTCCGGATAAGCGAGTAGGGGAGAGAGAGAGACGTGGGGACTCTCTCTCTCTCGTGAAGAACCGAGTAGGGAGAGGATTCTTTGAGGAAAGCGCCACGTCGACGATTTAGAATTTTATTTTTATTATATGTATATGAAATTTATGATTTGAAAATCAATACTTATAATTTTAAATTTAAAATTTAACATCTTAAACTCATAAATTTAAATTAAAAATTGAAATTTTAAAATTTAAAATTTAAGATTTAAAATTTAAAATTAAAAAACTGGAATCTGAAATTTAAAAATTTAAATATAGAGAGAGAAGGGGATTGGGTGTGGGGAGAGGGAGAGAATGAAGAGGGGGGGAGGTGGCCCCCCCATGTGCTGCTCTCTCTCTCTCTCTCCCTCTCCCTCTCCCTCTGTTCTCTCTCTTTCTCTCTCTCTCTCTCTCTCCCCTGCTCTCTCTCTCTCTCTCTCCTGTTCTCTCTGGAGAAGTGAGCAGGAGGGGGTTGCTGGGAAGGCGCCACGTAAGCGCTTCAAGGTTCCCCTTTTATATATACTATAGATCACACTGTCCCAATCGCCACTGTTCGTTTTCGCTGTGCTGCTACTGCTACGCCACAAGCGCTTCACTCAGAAGCGCTTCTCTGCCCCTCTCTTCTCCAACGAAAAAGCGGGTTTTTTTTTTTTTTTTTGTAGTCCTCTCCCCGAGCTTCTCTCCTCCACCGGCTCCTCGTCCCCCATTTTCCCCCCATTTTTTGCTGCATTTTATGGTGGATCGAGGAAGAGGAAGAAGAAGAGGAGGAGGAGGAGGGGAGTAATGGGGCGGAGGAAGAAGACGATGCTGGTGTTGCTCTGGGCCTCGGTTCTCGCGCCCCTCCTCCTCTACACCGGATCGCCTCTCCACTCTCCACGCCGCCGATCCCATCCGTGAGTAATCCGAAACAAAAATGGGATTTTCGTTTGCTTTTTTTTTTTTTTTTTTTTCTATTTTTTGGGGGTGTGTTGTTAGATTTGAGTGATTTGGTGAGAATTAGCGGCGTTTTGAGGTAAATTAGGGGTTTTTTGGGTTCAATTTGAGCGATTCGGCATGAACTGGTGACATTTTGAGGTTCATTAGAGCATTTTTTGTGCTTAATTTGAGTAATTTCGCGTGAATTAGTGACATTCTTTTGGGTTTAATTAGGGCTTTTTGGGGTTCAATTTGAGCGATTTGGCATGAACTGGTGACATTTTGAGGTTAATTAGGCATTTTTTTTTGTTTAATTTGAGTAATTTCGCGTGAATTGGTGACATTTTTTTGGGTTTAATTAGTTTTTTTTTTCGTTTTTTTTCCCTCATCACAGAGAATAACGGTTTTGTTGAGGAAGTGACGAATTTTGTGAGTATATATTTATTTATTCTTATTTTTAATAATTAAATAATAGGGCTAAAATTTTAAATTTTTTTAAAAAATTATTTTTTGTTGGAAATTAGGGCCATAAAATTGAGAATGAGAAATTGAACTCGCTTCCTCAGGTAGTTTTTTTTTTTTTTTTTTTTTTTTTTTACGTTTCTTTCCTCTTTTTGTTTTTGTTTTTGTTTTTGTTTTTTTTTGTTTTTTTTACATTTTTAAAGATTTTTTTTACTGAATTATTTGTTTGTTTGTTTGTTTGTTTGTTTGTTTTTTTTTTTTTTTTTTTGTTTTTTTTTGTTTTTTTTTTTTTTTGATTCAGGAGTTGAGTAGTAGTGTAAAAGAGCCAATTGGGATTATTTACTATGAAATTGTGAGCACTTCCCCGCCGATTTCGGTGCAATTCAATGATGGATCTACAACATTGAGAGGTAAAAAGAAGCGATTTTATTCAATTCTTCTTTTTTTCTTTTTTTCCCCGATCCTAACATTTTTGTAGTATATATAATCATCAATTTATTCTGTGTTAGATAAAATTAGGTGTTTTTTTTTTTAAAAAAAGAATGAACTTTTACTGTTGAAATCTTGTAATTATACGTTTTTTTTAAATTTTTTTTTAGAGACCCAATTGAGAAATTCTGGAGAGCACAAGAGCAGGGCACTTTCGGAAACGCCGGAGAAGAAAACTCCGCCCCTGCCAGACATCGGCGGCGTGATCCTGCAAGTGACCACCAAAGATGTAACTTTTAATTGATTTTTTGTGGCTTAAAGGCGCCGGCATAATGCCCTGTGGTGAGCACTGGTCGCTTTCTACATGTTAGGAATGACGTGAGCTAGCGCTACTTACGTTTGAATACGTATTATTAGCTTAATGAAGGTGCCAATTATTAATCGGCACTACCGCTAGCAGACCCATCGCACTATGTCAGACGCTAAGAAATCGACATGATTTCTAACAAACCGAGCCAAGATCACTGCTTGTTTCATACAACAATCCGACCAGTTGATTTTTGCCCTTAATATATTTATTTTCTATAAATAATAAACCGCACTTGCATTTTATTCCATTTATAAGATTAGTGGAGCTTCTCAAGCAGTATCTATTGAAAAGGATATTTTTTGGGTGCTTCTCAAGCACTTAACCATTTTTAGGTAATTGTTTTAATTGCAAATGCTATAAAAAGTTTGATTTAGTAAAGCTCACGACGGCAATAGGTTGGATTTATTTAGATTATCCCTATGCTTATATGGGTTGATGGCCACATGCAATTACTTCTCTTTTATTTTTGTTGACTTAAAACCAATGCATGGGAGAGGAGTCTACAAGAAAGCCATCGTGTCTTTGCGGGATGTCGACTTTTCGAGTCATTACTTATGAGTTATGACAAATTCCTTCTAGACCATGCAATTGTCTCTATACTCGCTTTCGTATTTATAACTTTTCTTGTCGATAGCACGACTAATTCAATGTGTAGTTTTGGTAAAATGCATAGGCCATTTTGAAATAGATCCTCCAATTTTTTTTTTTCCTTTTTTTTGGTTGATAATGCCTTGACCTTTTATTGTTTTATCGTTGTAAATTAAATTGAGTATTTGTCAAAATTAACGGCTCCAATGTCTAGCACTGTTGACAATTAGCAACAGTTTATCAGAATCATCATTAAAACCCCTGATTTAGTTGATGGTAATAAAATTTAAAATGTTCAGTAGTTTAGTCAGAATATAGAAATTTGTTGGATTAGGTTTTAAAATTTTAACTAAAAGAGAGAGTATTCTGCTTTTCTTATGAATGGTTATATCATTTCTTTATAACAGTGGTTATGTAGAATAATTCCTCCTTATGTCATGTGTAACTTTTTTTTTTAAGTTGCTGTCATCTTTTTATCTCGATGTCGTTTCGGTCATCTGATGTTTTAAGACAGATACAGTTTAGTTTGGCTGATGCTGTATTGCTATCGCTATTTCTCTAAGAAGCCCTAATGTTGCTGGATTAGTTCTTGTGATGTTTTAGTTGGTAACTAATCGCGACAGATAATGTTATTATAATGATTGATGGAGGAAATTATCACTCAACTTTGTAATATTGTGATTTCATCCCTGGCGGGGGGAAAAGGTTTAATTTTAGCGTTCTTGATATATGATCGAAATGATCATTTTGTAGGAAGAAATAGTTCTAAATTGCACTCTTTGTCCTCAAACTTTGAGACGTGTGACGATTGGTTCTCAAACTTTAATTTGTTGCGATTTTCGCTTTTTAAGTTGTTGCAATCAGGTACCACGGTCTAAATTAGCTTATTAAATAGTGATGCGTTGCTAATACAATACTGTTGTAGTAGTATTGTAACCGATAATGTGGTATTATTAAGATGTCATATCACTACCACATCAGCGAAATATCAGTATCTAGTAAACTAATTTGGACTGTAAGACTTAATTGCAATAGTTTAGAAAGTTCGAGCCAGAAACTGCAACAAATTAAAGTTTGAGGATCGAAGTGTCACCGGTCTTAAAAGTTTGAGGACCAAAAGTGCAATATAGCCAAGAAATTACTTGTTCTTAAAGGACCGACTTGCAATATTCATATAGTATAGACCTTTATCTTTGTCTATGGCTGTGTATTTACATTTTGAAACTTATTCCCAGGAAAATAAATTGGAAGTTAAGTTGGAGACAACATCTACTAAGGTTGTTCCTGGAAATAAACACCCAGTGAGCAGCAATAAAAACAGCGGTAACTCGGAAATACCTGATTCGAGAGTTCGGCATCTTAAGGACCAATTGATCAGGGCAAAGGCTTATCTCACCCTCGCAGCCACTCGAACCAATGCGCATTTTATCAGGGAGTTGTGCGCACGGATAAAGATATGCAACGAACACTCGGTGACACGACCAAGGATTCAGAACTACCGAGGAAGTAAGTGCTCCTTTGACATCCTAACTAGTGTTTTTCTTTTTTTCTTTTTTGCTAGCCTCTACTTTTTTCAATTTCGATTTTCCTCAAGAAGACTGCTTTTCAAACAGAAAATTTTGGAACTTCTGCTGTGGTAATGAGAATGTGAGCCTGAAAAGATAAAAGCTCTAATTTGAAACATTTGCTTCTGTTGCAAAGTGAAACTTTTGGGAGGAATTTTAAGTAGTGGTTCTCTTCCTGCTGCTACTCAAACAACAAATCCATTAAAAAACACTAGACCCTGAAGCATGCAAACAGGACCTTTTAGTCCAACATCAAATATTGATAGAAAAGTGTTTGGATAAATAAAAACTGGAACACTTTTTTTTAAAAGAAACTTTGTGATGTTGTTGCTGCCACTTTTAAATAATACAGGGAAGAAAGATGAGTTAAGGGGGTCTGACACACTATCTGTTTTTTCATCTTTTTATCCTATTGATCTATAAGCTTCTTTAAACTTTTTTTTTTTTTTTTTTTGTACTAGGCTTTCTCATGAGCCCACTATCATGTGAGCCGACGAGAATTAAAGTATGGCGCTGCTGTATAAGCAGTGCCATCCTATTTGTTGACCACTTTGGAGTCAACTTTGGCCCCAAAGCGGGGTCAAATTACTAAAGAAATATATTATAGCCTTTCTTTTGGCTACATCAATGTGGTCAATAGTTTGAGTACGCTGTGGTTTTGCCAATGACACTACAATCCTTGTTTCTGTGCAAAGATATAAAATTGGTATATACATTGTTACATTACATATTCAGTTACATTGTTTTAGAACTCCTAAGTTGTATCTGTCCATGTCAATTTTGATTTCGGTTTTAACTTGGGCTCTTAAAGTTTTAGTTTCGGTAGTTTCTAGTTTCAATGCTAGATTGCATTTCAGAGGTTTCAAGCTTTTCAAAATTATCAAAATAAATATAGAGAATTTAAACAATTGTAAAGAGACAAATCTCACAAATTTCGACATATGAAAGTGTTGATTTATGGTGTGACCTACGAAAATTGATGACAAATAGAAATGGCTCTAGAATAGTCCTATTGTATCCTCTCAGATGCATGGTGGAGACTAAGAGAACTATGTAATGTGCACTGACTAAAGGGGGATGAAAGAGGAAAAGCATGAGGATTAACCCATTAAATGGTCCAAGAAAAGACTATAATTCATGACCTCAATTGTAACACCCCGAACTTCTAAAGTTATGAAGTCGCGAGGTATGTTGGCTTAGAAGGCCATAAGAATGGTTCCCGTGAAGTTTGGAAGCTTTCGGGTGTTTTCGGTGCACTAGGTGCAAGAACGGAGCCCGAAAGGCTATCTTGGGCCACGAGCTAAATCCGACGCTTGCGCGGATGAGATAATGATGTGGACATGATCTAAATCATGTTTGGAGAGTCTCGGTTCGATTTGAAACGAATCGGAGGTCGAACGGGTCAAAAGTGAGTTGAAACGGAGAAGAAACGGTGAAAAAGCTGAAAAAATGGTTAAGTCCTGAAAATCCTGCTCTCGGGATCCGGATCGGGGAGGCGGGACCGGTCCACCCTGCGAAGTCGGTGAAAATTTGGCTAAGTCTGGAAAATACGCCTACGGGATCCGAATCCCGGTGGTGGTCCGGATCCCACGCGCGACGGGACTCGCGAAGGTACTTGGAGTCGGACCCATTACATGGAGACCGGTCTACGAGACCCGAAATTGCCCGATTTGGGTACATTGCATAGGGTGCATTGTTGAGGGACTTATCAGCATTTTTGGCATGAGATGAGTGTATAGAGTGTATTAAATACTCTTTCTCTCTCTCACTCCCTCTGATCTCTCTCTCTCCCTCTCTCTGTCGACAGCAAGAAGAAAGGAAAGAAAGAGAAGGAAAAGAAGAAGAAGAAGAACAAGAAGATGAAGATGAAGAAGAAGAAGATGATGATGATGATGGCCATCCTCTTCTTCTCTTTTGTGCAAGAGCAAGCTCTTGGGAGGTAAGCTCTCTCTCCCTCTCATGGTAGATCTTCTAGTAATGGGTTTCTAAACCCTAGATCTAGAGTTTTGAGCTTCTTGTAAGCTTTAGAACCTTGTAGAGGCTTGAAAACTCATGAAAATCATGTGTTCTTCAAGGTGCTCTAATGGTGGATTTCTAGGGTTTGTTTTAAACACCCTATGGATGGCTCTAGTGCTCTCAGACGAGTACCTAGAGGTTAGACAAGCTCTCTATTGCTTGTTCTAGGGATCAAATCGGTGGGTTTTGCGAAAGTGCAACCCTAGGGCTCCAAAATGGGGTTTTTAGAAATGAATGAGTTTGATCTCATTTGACCCCATGTAAGCCTTATTGGGGGCCTAACGAACGCTTTGGCGTGTTCGGTTCGGTGATTCGACGAGCGTGTACAAAGATATTAATTATTTAATATATTCATACCGGATGTCCGCAAAGACGCAAGATAGGAGCCCTAAATTCATGAAAACGGGCAGGGCAACTTAAAGGCGTGGGGCAACGGCACAAAGTCTCGGATTGCAATTCGGAGACCGTTTGGTTGGTCGTGTAAGAGTTCGGGCCAAACCGGGTCAAGAGTGCCGCGGGCGGCCGATTGCAAGTGTCGACGAGCAATCGGAGTGCGAATTGAGGTGGGTTGTGTTTATCGAAGCGACTAGGTCGCCTGTATGTCTAAGAGTCATTTAACTCTTATTGACGCATGTTCAATACTGCATGATTAGAAATGCATGCTAGTGAGGTAAAGTAAAAATGCTAAGTAGATGCAAGTAAACAAATGAAATGCATGATAATAGCATAAAGTATAATGCTAGAAGAGTAAAAGAATGCATGCTTAGCATAGTGAACATTCGATGAACATGACAATAGCATAATATAGAAATGCTAGTGAACGAGTGAGCATGAACCTAGTGTTTAAAGAACCTAGTGGCCAAAGAATGCGAAAGAACGAGAATACTAAGTAAAGAACGTTACGAGAACATGCATGTAAAGGCTTTGGTAGACATAAGAGTGTCAAGCATAAGAATGTCAAGTATAAGAGAGCAAAATATAAGAATGTCAAATAAAGAATGTGAGTCATGGACTAAATACACATATAGATCGAGTGGCATCTAAGCTAGTGTAAAGAACATAAGTTATAGTAAACCTAGTGTCAATGGATCTAGGAAATGACATCTAACCTAGTGTAATGAACATAGGTTCTAGCAACCTAGAGTCATGTGGATCTAGGTAGAGAACGGTGAACCTAGTGTCAAGGACATAGGTTGGTTAAAGATGATAATGGACCTAGTGTGAGTAAACATAGGTCGAGTTGGAGTGACATTGAACCTAGAGTTAAGTCAACCTAGGTTATGTGACAAAGAATGAACCCTAGTGTCAAGTGGACCTAGGATGCAAAGAACATTGGACCTAGATAGGTCGACACTATAGGTTAAGACCAACCCTTGAGTTATGTGAAATGGATTCCGAATCCCTAGGAATGAAACGCTTTGCAGGTGGCGAGTGCTAGTGCGAGCAGTAAGTAAGTGAATGGCAACCGCAGTACGTGTGGTTCTCCTCGCCCGGCGGTGACTCATCGTGTACGTGTGGTTCTCTCGCCCGGTATGAGTATGAGTTCGTGGACGCGGGTACGTGTGGTTCTCCTCGCCCGTAGGTCCATTGAGCGACTTGTGGTCCGGGGGTTGATGATAGTTCTCACCCTGTGCGTGGACCTATAGTCGAGAGAATCTAAGGCTGAGGTGCATGCGAGACGTTCTTCGCCTCGAGCCTGACAGAGCGCGGAATATCCGCAAGCAATTGACTCAAGACCGAGTCGGGTGGCATAGTGAGCTGAGGCCAAGTGACCTTAGAAGTATTTGCTAAATAGCATAAGTGCCAAAAGTAAAGAGCAAGAATGAGAATAGCTAACCTAATGATAGCTAAGTTTAAGAATGAAACGGCTAAAGTAAAGAATAGCAATAAAGTAAAGAAAAGCTAAAGAATAATTTGCATACCGCATTTGTGAGGCAGGTTTTTATGTTAGTTGCAATTATATATCTATATGTGTTTTTGGACTAACATATCTGCAGTGCCTCCTTGGACCTATTGGTCGAGCTTTTCTCTTGGGTGACCGTACCCACGAGAACTATGGACAATAGTTCTCACCCCGTGTTGTGGTTTTGGGGTACAGTACATACGTGAGTGGCGCAGCAGTGTGCGAGGCAAGGGCATAGCTCGGTAGATAGCGCCTACCAGTGAGATCGAGATAGAAGTGCCCCAGTCGGCATAGCTAGGGGTATAGCAGGGAAAGAAAGACAACATGTAAAGAAAATGTAATTAAGTGTGTAATAACTAGATTGTATTAGGAAGCTTGTAAATGAATGCAAAAGTTAAATTGAGACGAATGGTTGTAATAGCAAGTAGTTGTTTTATGTTTATGATACTTCCTTATGCAATCTGATTGTGATATCTGTTCCTACTTGGAACCTTCTTGTAATTGTATGGATTGCGACGCCTTGAACGTACAGGGGAAATTCTGTCCGTTCGGCGGTCTGTCGGCGCGCCCGAATCTGACCGAATTGGCGGGCTAACTCAGGGTGCTTAGGACAAACTTCGATACCCATATCATCTAAAGATTGGTCATATATGAAGTTGCCATGGAATAGTCTTAACATATGTCATTTCCTTATGGTACAAGTGACTTGTGTTAAGTATAAAAATATATAAACACCATTCTTAAATAGCTTAAGCTTTTAGAGTACAACGGTTGTTTCACATGGTATCAGAGTAGGAGGTCCTGAGTTTGAGTCATGGCAGACTCCTAGCATTATTAATTTCTTTCTATTTAATTCAAGTCCACGTCATAGGCCTTGCAAAAAATCTCGAGCTCAGACGTAAGGGGGAGTGTTAAATATAAAAATATATAAATACCGTTCTATAACAGCTTAGGCTTTTAGAGTACAACGGTTGTTTCACAAGGTGGCACATCAGTAGGGGATGAAGGTGGCGCATCAGTAGCGGATGGAGGAGCACGGGCGGCGAGGCGTCAAGTATAGACCCGGAGTTCAGATGGACCAACAACAGTGGGAACATTCTTATGACCAACCCGTGAAACATTAGAATTCAAGTTGGAAGGAAATATTGTTAAGTCCTCGGATGGTGAAACCAGTGTGTGTGAATCATTGTCGGGAGGAGGAAGAGTGAAGGTAAAGCTAGAAATCGCATCAAGAGTGGAAGGACTTTCACCTAGTAAAGGCGGATTAGAGAGAATTTTGAAACATTTGCTAGTTGGAAGAAGAAAAAAAAATTTAGAAAGACAAGAGTAATGAAAAACATGTTCAACAAATGTAACATGGCAAGAAATGAAGACTTTACCGGTGCTTGGATATAGACAGCGAAAACTTTTATATTTGCCAGAAAGTCCCAAGAAGACACAAGGAAGTGACCGGGAAGAGAGCTTGTGAGCAGCAATGTCCTGTACAACGGAATAACATAAACATCTAAAAACTCTAACAAGTTGCAAGTCAGGAGAAACACAACCATGCAGAATGTCATATGGCGATCGTCCTTGAAAAACACCGAGAGATGGAATTCTATTCACAAGAAAAACGGCAGTTTGAATAGCCTTAGCTCGTAAGCGAGAAGGTAAGCAAGTTTGAAATAGTAGGCTTCTAACGACGTTAGATAAATGCATATGCTTCCTCTCAGCAAGACTATTTTGTTGAGGAGTATAAGGAGAAGAAAATTTGTGAATAATGCCATTTTGGAAACAAAGAGTAAAAAACTTCTCATTTACAAATTCAGTGCCATTGTTGGACTGAAAAATTTTAATCGAGCTATTGAATATGTTTTCAACCATTCTTTTAAACTCCAAAAATTTATCAAAAACTTCATATTTAGATTTTAAAAGATAAAGTCAAGAGAATCGAGAGTAATCATAAAAAAAAATAACATAATACTTGTAGGCAGAGAGTGAGGGAACAAGTGATTGCCATACATCCGAATGAACAATATGAAAGGAAAAAGCATATTAAGATTCTGAATCATTAAATGAAAGTTTAACATATGTTTTCATATTACAAGCATTGCAAACAGATAATTTTAAAGTAGAGTCCGAGACAATTTTATTATTTTTAAGAAGTACAGAAAGAATAGAAAAACTAGGATGACCTAACTGTCTATGCCAAATATCACTATTAACCCTAGATGCGACCAGTGCTAGTTGTTGCTTATTTCCGACACTTGCAACTTTAGAAGAGAGTAGATAAAGTGATGTTCCCGAACTAGGGCATCGAAGAAGCTTCGTCTCGGTTTACTTGTCCTTCACAGAAAAACTAGAAGAATGAAACTCAAAAAAGGAAATATTATCATGACAGAACTGGCGTACAGAAAGTAAATTTTTCTTAATATAAGGAACAACAAGAACATTTTCAAGAGCAAAGAATTTAGAGGAGGAATGCAACTGAGTTTTACCTGTCTGAGTAATATCAAATAAATTTTCATTACCAACAAGAATTTTTTCATGCCCTTTATAAGGTTTAGAAGTTGAGAGAATACCAGAAGATGTAGTCATGTGATTAGATGCTTTAGTGTCTGGATACCACACTTCCTCACCAAGTTCATGAAGGTTCATAGCAGCAAAGGTTTGAGGAAGATCATCTGCAACAAAAGAATGATTGAAGCGTTGTCTGCATTGAAGAGCATAATGATTAAACTTGCCGCAGATCTGACATTGTGTGCCAGACTTCAGAATGTAAGGTTTATGAGTCGGAGTATAGGATTGTTGAGAATTATGAGGTTGAGAATATGAATAGGCTCCGAGAGATCCACGAGCAGGATATGAGTTGAATCTACCACGCTCTTCCCGACCGCCGCGATATTTACCTCCATGACTTCCACGAGTTTCGCGCCCATGATTTGCATAAAGAGCTTCACCGTCGATAGTGAGAGTGGCTGGTGATGTCGTCAAACTAGTATGACGTTGAACTTCAGTTTCCTCTTGTATTAGAAGTGGACGAAGTTGTTCAAAAGTGGCTTATTTCGATGTTTATTAAGGGCACTGACAAAACTTCTATATTCTTCCAGTAACCTGAGGAGAACGGTTATGACCAAGTTATGATTTGACTCAGTTCCACCAATTGCTTGTAGAGCATCACCAGTCGATTTAATATTTTGCATGTAATCGATCATGCTCATTGAACCTTTCTTGATGTTTCGCAATTCGGACTTTAGAGAGAAAACCGTGGAAGCAGTTGTATCAAGAAAATATGCTTCAATAGTTTTCCAAGCATCCTATGCAGTTTTAGGAGAAGTAGAAACGACCATCTGTAATATACTAAGAGAAAGGGTGGCATTAATCCACGAGAGTATAGTGGTGTCTTCCTTTTTCCAATTTTGATATTCTGGGTTTGCACTTGTTTTCTTATCAGAAGTTTGAATAGTTTGAGGCGGTATCGTACCAATTTCGTCCATATGTGAAGTAACACCAAAACACTCCAAAATATTAAGAGAGATTTGTTTCCATACCAGATATATGGAATCCGTGAGTTCAAGTGGTATGGGAGCTTTGATGTTAACTACTAGCAGGTTTGAAGAGGAAGACATGTTTCCACCAAGAGAAAAAAAAAATCCACCACTAGAGAGACAAATTCGAAAAATAGACCAAGTAATCACAGATCCAGAGAAAAGAGGAAAAGTGAGTCAAAGTTGAACCCGAGATGAACCGGTGGTACTTGAGATCAACCAGGCTACACTAGCAAGCAGCACCAACAAGATAAGGAGAAACTCAAAGAGGCTGAAATTACGGTAGGATACTGTAGCACCAAGATCTTTGCATCTTGTAGTGCGATTGCAAAGATCGTCGCTAGCTGGTACCGGTACTATTGCGACGGGGAGATAAAAGTCGAAGGATAATGGAAGATAGAACACCGAAAGAAAAAACACCTATGGAAGAAGGTGGGACTTGTGGTGAACGGTGGTTATGGATCGATATCTCTAAATTAGGATTCCCGTTTTGATACAATGAAAGAAGGGAAAAAGAGCATGCACTCTTGGATTCTATTGATGAAATTATATAGTACAGGAGCTAAGCCTACTATAGTAACAATACAATTAAGATTACATACCATATAATCCTATATCATACCATATAAACTCTAAATATGTTGTAATATACAATATCCTAACATAGCATAAGATGCTAAATATGTTATAACAACTTGCATGTAGCCATTGATTAATTGGATCAAAATACAGTTAGTGAAATAATATGTAAGATTCATAAATGACAAACAATTCCAAATTTAATAGGTAAATTTGATTGTTATTCTAATACTTTGCTTTCTTTAGATCTTTTTCAATTGAAATCGCAATGACTCTAGTTCAATTTGACATTGAGCAAATCTCCAACTTTAAAACCATGTTTCTGCACGAAGTATTTCTTATGATGTTTGGAATGCAAGATTGCCATCCTAAAGTCTGTCAACATTTCTATTCCTTTGGCCACTCATTGGCAACAAAGGTCTTTGCATTCAGTTTCTTTTTGTTTGTTGAACAGCTTATCATAAAATTTCATGAACTATATTATATAATTATCAATATTTTCTCTATAAGTTAGATATGCTATGGACTGTGAAGGGCTATGGACTGTGAAGGGACCGGCTGAGGGATTACCAAGCATACCTTAAACCTACACAGCACACTAGCGCAATTAAAACAGGATCTTTCGTATATGAAAATAGATGAGAACAATTGTAGAAAACAAGCACAAGGATAACAAAGTAATAAAACAGATAGGAGAACGCATAAACACAGGATTTATGTGGTTTGGCCAACAATGGGTCGACCTACATCCATGGGCAAGACCATCCCAATACGTTCTTTGATTAATCCTCCGCACAAATATACGAGTAGATTGGATTACAAGAAACTCTCTCGGAGATCTCCACATATCTCTCTATTAGGGTATCTACAAAGTGAAGCTCTCTCCATAAGTAACCTCTAATGATGAGGCTTTAAACTCTAAAATATGAATTACAAGAATTTATATAATCATAAAATCCCAATCCTAGTAGGAAATGTTCTCCGCTATCCATCTAAGTCTCAAATTCACTTCTAACCATCGATCTTCTCTTGAGAATCCTTTATAAAGTGTTCCTAGACCATCCCTAATCATTACGAACAAGATCAGATCAAATTGGAGCCAAATTCAACATATCTAGCTTGTCGCGGAGTTGAGTACCGTACTCAGCTTGGAGTACCGGTACTGGCAGTATCGGTACTCAAACTGCATACTGATACACAATACAAGAAGTATTTTTCAAGCTTCTGGTTCTGAGGAACTCCTTAGGTACTCTTTAGTAGTGGTACTCAAACTTCAAGTTTCGATACTCAACATCCAGAAATCTCAAATCTTCAATGTTTTCACCGTGATATCAACTGAGAACATGACTTTACATAATCGAACAATTCTCCCACTTGAAAACATGCGTCGAACACCATAAAACACTAAATTGGAAGTCTTGCCAAACTCCTCTCCTCATGTAGCTCCAAGACCAAGATAAGTCATGCTCCAATGAAACTTCTCTGGAGTCACCGGCTTCATTAAAATATCTGATGGATTCGCATCAGTATGAACCTTCAACAGTGAGATTAGACCCTCATCCACCATATCCCTCACAAAGTGATAGCGAATATCAATGTGTTTTGTCCAAGAGTGAAATGCGAATTCTTCGCCTAGTGTATTGCACTTTTGACTATCACAATTCACTCCTACCACTCTTTGCTTCACTTTTAATTCTCCTAGAAGCCTTTTTAACCCAATAGCCTCCTTATAAGCAGGTGTCATCATTATGTACTCCGCTTCCGTTGTTGACAAAGCGACCAGTGATTGAATCTTCGACTCTCAGCTAATAGCACCACCGTCTATGGAGAAAACATAACTCGTGGTAGATTTTCTCTCGTCTCTATCTCCGCAAAATCTTCATCCACCTATCGATGCACTCCAAACCCACATAACCATAACGGAGGGAAATCCGTAGTGCCCCTCAAATACTTGAGGATCCACTTTACCGCATTCCAATATTCACAACCCGGATTTGCTGTATATTGACTCACTATTTCCACTGCTTGAGCAATGTCGGGTTTAGTGCACATCAAGGCAAATATAAGGTTTCCTACTGTTGATGAATATATTACTCAAGCCATGTCGGCCTTTTTGCTTCCGTATTGGGTGTTTGCTTGGTTGACAACTTTAAATAAATAGGAAATTGGGTAGAAATTGACTCTACGTTCGCAAATTGAAGCGCCGCAGAACCTTCTCCACATAAATCTTTTGTGAAAGCCAAACCCTCATATTCGTTCTCTTCCATAGTACCTTCATCTCGAGTATTTGGTTCACGGCTCCTAAGTCCTTATTGAACTCCCCTACCAGCTGAGTCTTCAGGGTACATTTTCGGCTCTTGCTATGTTCCGTGACTATCATATTGTCGACATACAATAGCAAAATATTGAAGCTCCCGTCATCATATCCGCTGAAATATGCACAATGATCCGCCTCAAGCCCTTTAAAACCCAAACTCACAATAAAGGAATCAAATCGCTTGTACCATCACCTTGGGACCTGTTGCAAGTTGTACAATGATTTTTTTAACCGATAAATCAAATGCTCCGTGCCTCTTTTGACAAAGCCTTTCGATTACGGCATGTATATCATTTCCTCCGGATCACAATGCAAGAATGACGTCTTTACATTCATTTGCATAAGCTCTAAATCCATAACAACCGCGATCACCAAAACGACCCGAATAGTGGTAACACGAACCATCGGTGAAGAAGATCTCATCGAGGTCGATCCTCGGCTTCTAAGCACATCCTTTCACTACCAACCTCGCCTTGAACCTCTCCACATTCCCATCAGCACCTTGTTGGTTATGTCTTCTTTTGTATAGGGCATAAAAATATTTGTTTGGCCCATAAGGTTTTTTGGACTAATATGCAAAAGAGACATGGATATGAAAGTTGGTTCATGGCGCACTGGGTCTACCGAACTATTTAAAGTATGAATAAAGGGTTTTCATTGGATAGATCTGTATGTTGTGTTTCATGCATGCATGCATGAAACACATGTTGCCATGAATGCCAAAAAGGCTATATATAGGCTAATTAAGGAAAGTTGACAATTGAAGCTGCAAACTTCAATTGTGCAACTGTATCCATGGCTATAAAAGGCCTCCAATCCACGATAAATGCACAACAAGGTGAAGCACAAGCAACGAGTGAATTAAGTGAGGTATTAGGAGAAGCTTGGAAACTTAGTTAGTAGCTTATTGAGTTTCTCTTATTTGTTGTAACAAGAGAAGGGTGGTTGTAACCATAAGGCTCTTGTATTAGATTGAGAGAAACATAATGGTGTGGGCTTGTATTTTTTGTTTTCTTCATATAAAGGATACATATCTCTCGCTTCTCCCCGTGGACGTAGGCTACTTGCCGAACCACGTAAATCGTCTCTTTTTCTCGTGTATTTCTTTTCTATTATTTTTCGCTATTTCTTTGTTCGTGTATTTTTGTTGATAGCACATGCAGACAATCCTAAGTCACAACAATTGGTATCAGAGCGACGGGTCGGTGCTACAACAAAAATGCCGAATGTCTCGATGTCCAAGTTCGAGGTAGAGAAATTTGATGGAAAAGGAAATTTTGGTCTTTGGCAAAGAAGAGTGAAGGCCATCTTAGTACAACAAGGTCTTCATAAGGGGTTGCTGGGAAAGTTTCAAAAATCAGCAACAATAAGCGATGAAGACTGGGAAGAGCTTGATCTGAAGGCACTTAATACCATCATATTGTGTCTGGCAGATGAGGTGATGTATAATGTCATGGACGAAGAAACAATCGTTGGCATGTGGACCAAATTAGAGAAGCTATACATGACAAAGAGCCTCTACAATATGTTGTACCTAAAACAAAAATTATATGGGCTACGCATGAAGGAAGGTACGGCGATTCTTTAACACTTAAATATTTTTCATAAAATTATTAGTGATCTGCTTAGTGTAGATGTGAAGCTTGACGAGGACGATAAGGCATTGATCTTCCTCACATCGCTTCCTCCTTCCTATAATTATCTGGTTACAACTATTCTTTATGGAAAGCAAACTCTTTCAATAGAAGACGTTATCACCCATTCTATCAAGAGATCGGGAAGCAATCCATTTCGGAGAGCTGGTGAAGGTTTAATTGGGGTTTTTTATTGCAATAGACTCCTCCAAAACTTTTATTTTAAAAATAGACTTATTAAATTTTTATTTATAAATATAGTCCTATAAAAGCGGTGAATAATTCACCGCTTTTAAAAGCGGTGAATCATTCACCGCTTTTTTTGTTTTTCTTATTTATTTTTATATTTTTATATTGATAAAAGCGGTGAATGGTTCACTGCTTTTATTTGTTTTCTACTACTTATAAGTAGTTATGAATGCGGTGAATGATTCACCGCATTTAGAGGCCTATTTTTATAATTATTTTTTTCAAAAGATTATTTTTATAATTATAAAAATTGATAAGATTATTTATAAAAAAAATTCGTTTAATTGTTAAAGATACAGGAAGGGGGCGGCATAAAGAACGTGATTCAGATAAAGGAAGATTTCATTCTAAGTCAAGGTTAAAAAAGGTGAAGTATTATTTTTGCAAAAAAGATGGCCACATGAAGCAAGACTGTGAGAGGAGAAAGGCATGGCTGCAAAAGAAGAATTCTCTACGTGCACAAGAAGTGTAGCTAATGACCCCGATCAAAATCATGATGTTTTGGTTTCTTTTCCGTATTGAATCTCTTCTTGATCGGATATTAGATTCGGGTTGTTCTTATCATATGTCACCAAATAAATCTTTATTTGATTTCTACAAATCTTGTGAAAGTGGAAGTGTTATGATGGGTAATCACACTACTTGCAAAGTTGTTGGTGTAGGAACGGTAAAAATAAAGATGCACGATAACGTGGTAAGAACTTTAACAGATGTGAGACATGTTCCAGGTCTCAGGTTAAATCTAATATCGCTTGGAGTTCTTGACTCTATTGGTTGCAGTACTATTATTGCAGATGGAGTCATTAAGGTAAAAAGATGGGCCATGATCGTCATAAAAGGTGAGAAAAAAGGAAACCTATACAGGTTGATCGGCGAGTCGGTGATTGGAGGTGTTGCAGTGACATCCTCAGAAGATCATGATGCTGATGATGCAGAACTCTGGCACATGAGATTAGCCCACATGAGTGAGAAAGGGATGTTGGAGCTGCATAAAAGAGGAGTATTCAAAGGTATGAAAACCTGCAAACTCAATTTCTGTAAATACTGTGTATTTGGAAAACAGAAAAGAGTGAGTTTCAGGTCCTCCGATCATAGAAGTAAAGATATACTTGAATACATCCATTCAGACGTGTGGGGGCCTGCTCCAATGACTTCAAAAGGAGGTGCGCGGTATTTTGTAACATTTATTGATGATTTTTCTCGTAAAGTTTGGGTTTTCTTCATGAAGGAAAAGTCTGAAGCCTTCATAAAGCTTAGACATTGGAAGAAAGAAATGAAGAAACAGACAGTGCAAAGGTGTCAAGTATCTAAGAACAGACAATGGTGGAGAGTTCACTTCCAAGGAGTTTATTAGTTTCTGCAAGGAAGAAGGCATTACACGCCATTTGACAGTTTCTGGAACTCCACAGCAAAATGGAGTAGCAGAAAGGATGAACAGGACACTGTTAGAAAAAGCCCGATCTATGAGGATATGTGCAGATTTGCCAAAAGAGTTTTGGGCCGAAGCAGTGGATATGGCGTGCTACATTATTAATAGATCTCCTTCCAAAGCAATCGAACTCAAAACACCAGAGGAATTATGGTCAGGTAAGCTTGCAGATTATTCCTCATTACGTGTCTTTGGTTGTCCAGCTTATGTTCATGTTCAGGAAAATCAGCGCACGAAGTTAGATTCGAAGTCAAAACCCTGTATATTTCTTGAGTTTGAGAAGGGTGAAAGGATACAAGCTTTGGGACCCCGTTGCAAAGAAGTAGGTGATTAGCAGGGATGTGGTCTTTGACGAAAAATTAACGCCGCAAAAGATCAAGCGGCGAGCTCAACATGAAGAGCGTGCGAAGACTACGGAGAGTGAGCGGGAGAGAGTGTACATAATCGTGGCGCACCACACCACGAAGAAGATCATGAGACATCGGTTGATCCAAATGAGAGCACTTTAGAGGAGCCCTACTCTATTGCCAAAGGAAAGGAAAGACGACAAATTCCCACCATTAAGGTACAATCTTGATGATTTAGCAACTTATGCTTTATTAATTACTTCAAATGATCCCTCTTCCTTTGAGGAGCGATGCAGATAAGGAGAGTGGCAATTGGATGGTCGCAATGATCGAAGAGATGGAATCTCCGAGCAAGAATTAGACATGGATCCGGTTCCATTGCCTAAGGAAAAGAAAGCCATCGGATCTAAGTGGATCTACAAGAGAAAGCAAAGTGCAGATGGTGAACCAGTTAAGTTTAAGGCGCGTTTGGTGGCCAAGGGCTATGCGCAGAAACAAGGAGTTGATTTCAATGAAATCTTCTCACCTGTAGTAAAGGACGTGTCTATCAGGATACTTCTAGCTATGGTGGCCATGTTTGACTTAGAGCTACAGCAGCTCGATGTTAGAACTGCATTTCTTCATGGGGACCTCGAAGAAGAAATATATATGGAATGACCACAAGGCTTCCTTCACCGGAAAAGAGAAGCTCGTGTGCAAGCTAAAAAGGTCTCTATATGGATCGAAACAGGCACCAAGACAGTGGTATAAAAGATTTGATAGGTTTATGATCAAACATGGATATAGTAGAAGTTTGTATGACAGTTATGTGTATTATCGTAAACTTAATAATAGTTCTTTTATTTTGCTAATGCTTTATGTGGATGATATGTTGGTTAAAAAGATCCAACAGAAGTGCAAAAGTTAAAGAAACTGTTGAACCAAGAATTTGACATGAAGGACCTAGGAAATGCCAAGAAAATTCTAGGTATGGAGATCATAAGAGACCGCAAACAAGGGAAGCTCTGGCTATCTCAAAAGACACATATAAAGAAAATTGTAAAGCAATTTAGTATGTCAGATGCAAATGCGGTCAAAACTCCGTTAGCCCAACACTTCAAGCTAGCAGAGGAGATGTGCCCAAAAACTGAGCAAGAGGTAAATCGTATGGCAAAGATACCATATTCAAGTGCGGGTTGTTGTTAATGTATGCTATGATTTGTACTA
This sequence comes from Aechmea fasciata, assembly GCA_025177825.1. Classification (NCBI taxonomy): domain Eukaryota; kingdom Viridiplantae; phylum Streptophyta; class Magnoliopsida; order Poales; family Bromeliaceae; genus Aechmea; species Aechmea fasciata. The sequence goes on from CM045932.1 coordinate 13,746,829, forward strand.
GACTTGACATTTCATATGTAGTTAGTGTTGTTAGTCGATATATGTCGAATCCAGGAAAGCAACACCGGGAGGCAGTGAAATGGATCTTGCGGTATTTAAAAGGCACATCTGATGTAGGAATTCTCTATACTAGAGAATCTGGATTTGCTGAAGTAAGAGGGTATGTGGATTTCGACTATGCTGGAGATTTAGACAGGAGAAGATCCATTACAGGTTATACTTTTTTGCTGAGTGGCGGACCTATTAGTTGGAAGTTCACATTGCAGCGCACTGTAGCCTTGTCAACTACAGAGGCGGAATATATGGCAGCAATTGAAGCAGCGAAGGAAGCAGTCTGGCTCAAAGGCTTGGTAGGTGAATTCGGAATCATACAGGATAAGGTAAATATATTTTGTGATAGTCAAAGTGCTATTTGGCTTGCTAAAAATCAGGTGTACCATGCAAGGACTAAGCATATAGACATAAGGTATCACAAATTAAGAGAGTTCACAAATGAAGATGATGGAGAAATTCAACTTATAAAGGTGTCTACCAAGGACAATATAGTGACATCATGACAAAGCCGGTAACAATCGAAAAGTTTAGGCATTGCCTAAACTTGGCAAATTTGCAGGATTGCTAATGACTGGAAGCTCTAGGGAAAGAGAGCATTAAGATGAGAGAGATTGAATGAAGAACAAAAGAAGCCAAGGTGGAGATTGTTGGTTATATGTCTTCTTTTGTATAGGGCATAAAAATATTTGTTTGGCCCATAAGGTTTTTTGGACTAATATGCAAAAGAGACATGGATATGAAAGTTGGTTCATGGCGCACCGGGTCTACCGAACTATTTAAAGTATGAATAAAGGGTTTTCATTGGATAAATCTGTATGTTGTGTTTCATGCATGCATGCATGAAACATATGTTGCCATGAATGTCAAAAAGGCTATATATAGGCTAATTAAGGAAAGTCGACAATTGAAGTTGCAAACTTCAATTGTGCAACTGCATCCATGGCTATAAAAGGCCTCCAATCCACAGATAAATGCACAACAAGGTGAAGCACAAGCAACGAGTGAATTAAGTGAGGTATTAGGAGAAGACTAGAAACTTAATTAGTAGCTTGTTGAGTTTCTCTTATTTGTTGTAACAAGAGAAGGGTGGTTGTAACCATAAGGCTCTTGTATTAGATTGAGAGAAATATAAAGGTGTGGGCTTGTATTTTTTGTTTTCTTCATATAAAGGATACATCTCTCTCGCTCTCCTCGTGGACGTAGGCTACTTGCCGAACCACGTAAATCGCCGTCTCTTTTTCTGTGTATTTCTTTTCTATTATTTTTCGCTATTTCTTTTTTCGTGTATTTTTGTTGATAGCACATGCAGGACGATCCTAAGTCCCAACACACCTTTCTTCATTTTAAACATCCATCGGTTTTTAGTCGCATTGCTGTTCTTCGGCAATCAGCAAAGTCTTGATCTTCCGAAGTGACTTATCTCCTCCTTCATCGCATATTGCCACTTCCAAGCATTGGTCGACTCGCAAGGCTCCTCATATGAAGTTAGATCTTCTTCTTCCGTCAAAGCAATATATGCACTAACATGGTTAGCATAAGAAATAAATGAAATGATATAGTCATCAGACCTTGCAAGAGGTCTAATAACCTCCTAGGATGCCCTAATTCACTGCTTTGCCACCGGAACTTCGGATGATTGTGAAAATTTTGATTTCGGTTCATCATCAATTACTTCGTCGTCCGGCTATGCTTGCTCAACTGGCACCCACATAGCGTGCTTCAAAGAGCTTGATTGGAACCATAGCATCATCATCTTGCTTCTCTTTGGTGCTTTGAAAGGACCTTTTGTTGAAGACAACATCACAACTTATGATAATTTTGTGGGTAGTATGGTCCCACAATCGATACCGTTAATTTCTTTCGCTTAGCTGAAAAATATGAACCTTTGAGAGTTCTTATCTAATTTTGACCTCTACTCCGGTATCCATGCATAAGCATCACATCCAAAGACATGAAGATAGTAGTCAACGGGTTTACTGCTTCAAACTTCTCTAGGAATTTTCAAACCAAGTGATTGTGTCGATGGTCGATTGATCAAATAACAAGCCGTGCTCACGGCTTTTTTTCAAAATCTCTGTCAAGTTTTTAAGTGCTCAACATGCTTCGGACCCTCTCCATGAGTGTTCTATCTAAACTCTCTGCTCCACCGTTTTGTTGCGATGTATCGGGTATTTTGAGGTTCCACCTAATTTCATACTCACTACAAAACTTGTCAAATCCTCTTGAATAGTACTTTCCTCCGTTATTAGAATGAAGACGCTTAATCTTTAAACTCTTTTCATTCTCCATAAGAGTTTTGAACTTCTTAAAAGTTTCAAACGCATCGGACTTCTGTTTGTAGGATATACACCTAAGCCTTCCAAAAGTAATCATCAATGAAGGAAACAATGTAAGAACATCCGCCCACGAAATATCGCGACTTCTAAATATCCGAATGAATCAACTAGAGTTGTTTTTTACTTCTTTGATTTGATAGAGAGAATGACAACCTCCTTTGATTCCTAAATGCAACTTTATAGAAATCCAATGGTGCAGACTTGTAACTCGGAAGAAGTTCATAGTTAGATAATACCTGCAATCCGCGCTTGCTCATGTGTCCAAAACGGCGGTGCCACACTATTGGAGACTCCACCTTTGCACTTGCAACAATTGCTTCTTCCACTTGAGTCTCGCCACCAATCTATAGAGGCCACCTACTTGCTCTCCTTTCATCAATACCAAACATCCTTGACATATTTTCAAGTGATCCTACTCACCGACGTACCTAAACCCTTGCTTACAAAACTTTTCAAGTGATAGAAAATTTTTTCAAAGTGCGAAAATATGTCAAACATTAGAAATTGTTCGAATAACACTATCGAATATCTTGATTCCACGTCTCCCATTCCAACCACTGGACATGCTGTGTTGTCGTCGAAATAGATAATTCTATTATTACATGACTTTTAAGTATGAAACCACTCTCTATAGGGAGCCATGTGGAATGAGCCCCCCAATCCAAGATCCAATAATAAATAAGCTCAGATTTATCAAATGCGACTTACTCATCTCTGTCCTTCAAAAGTAGCCGACTTAGCATTTGCTTCACTACATTAACTTGGAAGTTGCTTGAATCAAATTTACTATCAACTCCTTTAACCCGACAATTTTTTTTCACGTGCGCCACAATTCAACATTTTACTTTTTTTTTACCTTGGACTTTGATCTTGGGCTTCCTCGATTACAACACTCCTTCTCGAAGGGTCTTCTCCGTTCTATCATAGCCTCCCTCGAAGAGCTTTCTTGGCTAGATTTTCGCCTTATCGAGACTTTCGCCTCATCTTCTCGATAAGTAACGATGCAACAACCGACTCCGTCTCACAAGCATCCTTAATCAAGACTGTTTTGCATCTTCGGTTTCCACAATCCAAAGTTCGTTCCATCAAATCGAGAAATCTCATACTTTGTCACTATACCTTTCCCTACCATCATTTCACTGTCAACGAACTACAAAAAATCAAGTGCTCTTATGCCAATTGAAAGGGATCGGCCGAGCGGTTACCAAGCACACCTCAAAGCTAAACACACAAGCACAGCAAAAACAAGATCTTTCATAAATGAAAAACGATCATAGAAAACAGGCACGAGGATAACAAAGCAATAAAATGAACAAGAGAACACAAGAACACAAAATTTATATGGTTCAGCCAATAATGTGTCGACCTATGTCTATGAGCAAGACCAACTTAATGCATTCTTCGATTAATCCTCAGCACAAACGTATAAGGAGTAGAATAGATTACAAGAAACTTTCTCTTAAGAGCTCTCCATGTTTTACTCTCAATTAAAGTGTTTACAATGAAGCTATCTCCCAGAGAAACCTCCAATGTTGAGGCTCTAAACTCTAAAATATGAATTACAAGAGTTTATATAACCCTAAAATCCCAATCCTAGTAGGAAACGCTCTATACCATCCATCTGAGTCTTTGATTCATTTTTAGCTATCGATCTTCTCTTAAGAACCCTCTTTAAAGTGTTCCTAGACCATCCTTAATCTTTAGGAACAAGATTAGATTAAATTGGAACCAAATCGAACATATCCAGCCTGTTGTAGAGTTGAGTACCAATATTTAGCTTGGAATACCGATACTGGTAGTACCATCGGTATTGGTAGTACCGTTACTCAAATTGCATACTGATACATAATACAAAAAATAATTTTTCAAGCTTCAGATTTTGAGGAACTCCTAAGGTTCTCTTTAATACCAATACTCGGAAGTCGGAACATTTAGAAACCTCAAATCTTTGACGTTTTCACCATGATATCAACTCGGAATATGGCTTTATATATCAACACACTGATCCTGGATATTTCCTTGAATGCTAGTGTGCAATTGCTACATTTTTGAAGTAGTGATTTTTAACTGATGCGGCACCCACTTTTCTCCGCAAAGATGGACATGGACAACCCTTGTTCTTTGTTGGTAATCCGGACCTTCGTGTCTTACGACTAAGTATGCGAAGGAAAGAAAAGAGAGAGATAGAGATTACCCAAAAAAACTTACTCTCAATTATTTAGAAAAAGAGTATTACAACACACACATTCTTGTGTATTCTGGCCTTAGCCATACTCACAATTTATAAGCCTAAGATATAATGAATCTAGCCTACCATAACTCACCCACTAACTCACTTATTACTACATAGTAATGAGCCCTCATCAATGCAAAGCCCAAGAGTTACCTGTGTCTCCTGATAGTGTTCTAAGGCATAATGGTAGCACTTTTGCAACCCTTCTTCTCCTAAAGAAGGGCTGAAAAGCAGGCCTTATTGACAACCTGTTTCAGCTTGCGGAGTTGGGCTAAGGACTATGATGCAGAACAAGCTTGAACCTATGTTGATTGGATCCTATATTCTGTTTTGCATCATACTAGGCTGGATAGAAATTTTTTCTAGGGTTCATTTCATACCAGTCCTTGCAAACATAGTGAATAGCAAATATATCCCTACAAAGCTCAACTTTCATATGTTGTCACTACAAGAGTCTTGATATTTTTAAATATATCTCTCTGGTTTGTTAACGTATAGAACTGTTAGAGAACTGTTTATTTTTTCAATTTTGCCATCACAAATATGTCCCTCCAAAAGCCATTACAATATAATATAAGAGGGGTAAAAATGTCAAAAACTAATCACGGTTAAGTATTTAACCTTGGTAAACTAAATTTTTCTAACGGATTCTAACGATAAGGACATATTTGAAAACATTAGGACTTTTGCAGGGACAATATATAAAAGTTGAATTTTGTAGGGATATATTTGCCAATCATTAAGTTTGCAAGGACCTGTGTGAAATTAACCATTTTTTCTAAGTCCCGGACACTCCCTCACCTAATGCGCAGGCATTCTCGTCGCGCGCTGCTTTTGGAACTCGTTAATGAGTGCTTGGTATTGCCAAAGTGTGTCCGCCATCTCCTAACTTGCCACGCCGTAGGGAAGATTCTTCTACTTTACCGAGTACTCAGGACTCGACAAAACTCCATGTCGCCGAATGAGCCGAGTATCTAGGATGGACTCCACTTGTTTGTTGAACGAAGTGGTCATGGTCGTAAATGCGCCTTTGTGACACACCATGGCTCGGATCCTCCGCATTTTTGTGTATAGCTTTAGCCTGCTAACATGGAAGACGTGAATTTTGAGGTTTGCGGGCAGCTAAAGCTTGTAGGTGCCCTTCCCCACACGCTTGACGACGGTAAGCGGCCTTTTATACTTGCGTAGCAGTCCTTTGTGCACCTTGCACAAGATTGTGAACTGATGCGTCTGAAACTTGACCATCACGCGATCTCCCTCAGCGAACTCCCGAGGTTGCTGCTTCTCGTCTGCCCACTTTTTCATCCATTGAGCTGCTTTCTCCAAGTTTGCTATCACAATTTCACATTTTTCTTGCAAATTAGAGATAAATTGCAGAGCAACACGGCTGCAGAACTGCTCTCCCGTAGAAGCCGTGTGTGGGGCGAGCGGTTGTCACCTAGTCGCTAGCTCAAAGGGGCTGCAACCTGTAGATTCGCTGCACTGCAGGTTGTAGGAAAATTAGGCGACATCACCTAGATTCGCTGCACTGCAAGTTGTAGGAAAATTAGGCGATATCTAGGTGATGCACCCAATCCTTCTGGTTGGCACTCATATAGTGTTGCAGGTATTCCAACAGAGCATTCACCCACTCTATTTGCCCGTCCGTTTGCCAATGAAAACTGGTGGAGAAGAGCAACTCGGACCCCAAGATTTTGAACACCTCGGTCCAAAACTTGTCAGTGAACGTGTAGTCGCGGTTGCTTACGATGCTCGCGGGGATCCATTAAAGCTTGACGATGCGGCTGACGAAGAGGCATGTTGCTTCTTCAGTCATGCAATCAGTTGGTGCAGTGATGAAGGTTCCGTACTTAAAAAAACGATTAACGACCACCAGAATGGACCCAAGTTCCTCTATCTTTGGCAAGGCAGAGATGAAGTCTATGTAGAGGCTCTCCCACAGATGGCTAGGCATAGGCAATGGCTCGAGGAGCCTGCCAGGTCGCTGGTGCTTAACTTTGTCCTGTTTACACATCAAGAAGGTTCGCACGTAGGCCTCAACGTCTTTGTGTATCTGCGGCCACAAAGTAGGTGGGCCTCGAGCAATGCGAAGTTCCACTTCGACCCGGGTGGCCCGCCCACTTAGAGTCATGGCACTCTTTTATAGGCTCGCGGTGAAGGTTGCCCCACTTAGGCACGTACACCCGTCGCCCTTTGGTGAGGAGTGGCTCGTCACTCAGCCAAAACCTTCACGTTTTGCGATCTTTGACAAGTTGCATTAAGTTTTGAACGATAAGGTCCTCATTGGTTCCTGAGCGAAGTCAATCGCGAAGCGTCCCGTGAAGCTACTTCATGGCCGCAAGTCCCGCCTCGGGGCTGAGTGCATCAGCCATGCAGTTTTCCTTTTCGGGCTTGTATTGCATCTCCATGTCGAACTCCATTAAGAAATTTTGCCACCTCGCCTGCTTAGGCCACAACTTCTATGATTGGAAGTAGCTCATGGCGACATTGTTGGTGCACACCACAAACTTGCTCCTAAGCAAATAATGTTGCTCGCAAACAATGCACCACAGCAGTCATTTCCTTCTGGATGGTGTAATGCACGAGCTAGATAAGGAGGGAAGCTGCCAAGCTTTAGTAGATGGCAGACGAGGCGAAGGTGGAGGACGCTTAGGAGGTGGCGGGGCACTAGTGACCTCATTTGAACCAGACAATGGGACAGTCTTTTGTGGGACATGAGAGGAATCATTGAATAATTGATCATTATCATTTTCCGCGCTCGTGTCATTGAGCTTGCGGCTTTGTAGGCGATGGGTTGTCCATCTTGCGCACGAACACCGCCATGACAAGTCGAGGCATCGATGTACCTCAAAGATGCGGTTGCCAGCGATCGCAAAGATTGGATCTTCCATCGCATTAAGAGGTTCAATCCCTTGAGTGGTTCTTCAACAAATCCGTCAGTAGGCTGCTCTCGTAGAGTAGCCCGTAATGAAGCAGCGGTAGTAGTTAACGAGCCCAAGGAAAGACCGTAACTCGGACATAGTTGTCGGGGTCTCCCATTCACAGATGGCTTGCATCTTCTATTGGTCTATGCGAATCTGGCCCTGGCCTATCAAGTGGCCAAGGAAGTGCACCTATTCTTTTGTGAAAATGTACTTCTCCTTTTTAATGAACAGTTGGTTCTCCTGTAGCACTTGGAAGACGGTTCGCAAGTACTCGATGTGCTCTTCCAAGGTATTGTTGTATACCACGATGTCATCGATCTGCATCACCACAAAGCGATCGAGGTAGGGATGGAACAGTTTGTTCATGAGCGTGCAGAAGGTCGTTGTGTGTTTGTCAAGTCGAACGACATGAAAAGGAACTCATAGGCCTCGTACCTCATGTATGTGGTCTTTTCCTCATCTCTTTCTGCAATCCGCACTTGATATTACACAGAGCGAAGGTTGAGTTTGGTGAAGTACTTCGCTCCGCCCAACTGGTTGAAGAGATCTACAACCAAAGGGATAGGGTTTGTTTTTAACCGTTACTTTGTTGAGCGCTCTGTAATCGATGCAGAGTTGCAGGCTTCCATCGCTCTTCCGCTGAAACCAAATTGGTGCTTCATAGGGTGCCTTCGATGGTCGAATAAAACCTGCATCGAGGAGCTTTCTGAATTGCTTCGTAGCTCCTCAAGGCTCGCGGGGCCATTCTCGTATGGCGTTTTAGCTAGCGGTTTGGCTCGGCAGAGCTCGATGGCATGATCCACCTTCTCGCCTCGGTGGAAGTTGCTTAGGCAGCTTCTTTGGCATGACATCCTCGGAATTCCCGCCGCAGCCACCTCAATCTCAATCAAGGCCCTCCTCCTCGAGGCCCTCGTTGCTTACCTTGCGTACGGGCCGTAAGATAAGTCATCTCGTCACGCTCACACCCTTTCGTAATCGCAAAAAAGAGAGGGCTTGAGTGCTTATCGTTTTCTCCTTGCCGGCTAGGACCATGCACGGGGCCATCTCCTCCATGATGCTTAAGGCCCTAAGGTGTGGCATTGGAACCGCCTTTGACGAAGCTAAATAGTCCATACGTAGACTGACTTGGAAGTTGTCGATGGGTGCGGTGATGAAATTTGCAGTGCCTCTCCAAGGTCTCACTGCAATGGTCACGCCTTGGCCACTCTCGCAACAAGTTGTGCCTCCGAGTTGTGCTTCCGAGTTGACGGCCTTGATCCTGTTTGCGTCCTTCTCAAGGGGAAGGCCTCTCCGCTTGGCCTCCACCTCGGTGATGAAGTTGTGAGTAGCTCTCATGTTCACCAACGCTAGTGTGGCCCTACCGTTGAGGGTCACATCGATGTATAAGAGCTCCTTGTTGAGGGGCTTGATGTTGCTTGCTAGCCTCTAAACCGCATTAATGAGCCTGAGCATGCCTATTTTCGTCGGTTCCGTATTACCCTCGCGCTGCTTGGTCGGAACAACATTCATCAACTTTTTCTTTTGGTAGTCCCTCGTTCAATGGTTTTCAACGCAGATGTAGCACATCACTTCTTTGGCGGCGGCATAGGACCCCTCTCGTGGCCCCTACTTTTCTTTTGGTTGCAGCGATCTCCTCCACCCTTAGCCTTGTTTGCTTTGGGTGCTTTGCCGCAAAATAGAATCACCTTCTCGTACACAGGCAGTTTCTCCGCCAAGGCAATTGCAGAAGCCACGTGCTTCACGTCACGCCCACAAGCTCTTTGTTTGAAGGTTGGAGTCCGTCAAGGAAGAAGAATAAGCGATCTTCTTTCGCCCTGTTGGTGATGGACATACTCTTTGAGCGTCCTGGTGTGTTTGAGCCGTCGTAGTTGCTTTCTCGCAAGGTATTCGACTTGCTCGGGGTGGAACTGCGTCTTGAGCTCGCGCACAAAGCCCTCCCACGTCTTCAGATTGCATTGGCCTTTCTTGGCCTCTGCAGATCGCTGCAGATCGCCAACGCGACCAAAGCATCGCATCGTTAGCAAGGCACATGGACGCGGCCTGAACCTTTTCCTCCTCGTCGTCCAGCTGCAGAACCTTGATGTAGTGCTTCATGTACAATAGAAAGTTGTCAATCTTTTTTTCGTTGCGTGTACCCTTGAAGTTTTGAGGCTTAGGGACACGTACCTTCGAAGCAGACTCTTTTTGTGATTCAGGACCACAAGCCACCACTTTCTCAAGGATCATCACCAGTGTCTTGAGGTCCTCGACCTCATCAACCAGAGCAACGAGTTCCTCAATCAGCTTCCTTTTCTCTTCGTCATGATGAGTAATGTTGCCCTGAAACTTTTTGAGTTCGCTTCGAAGGTCGCCATGGTAGTAGCAACACTTTCCTCTACGCTGCTAACTTCATCATTAAACAAGTTAAAGGATTTAGCCATTTCAGAGTACTTTTCATCTATTTTCGACATGACGTCCTCCAATAGTGCGAGACGGTCCTCCAATAGTGCGGCATCCCTCATGATTGCCCGCGGTTCCTTGCTCTTGCCCCACTCGGAGGGCTTGCTTTGGAGGGTCACACCCAGCGTTAATAACGCTAGCATCGGATGATGACATAGTTCCTCGCTCGAACCAGCTCTGATACCAACCGTCACGACCTTAACGTTTTTGCTCATAAAGTTCGTGTGACGCCCACCTATCTCCGCAAAGATGAACAAACCTTGCTCCCTGTTGCTAGCTCGGACCTTCACGTCCTACAACTAAGTATGCAAAGGAAAGAAAAGAGAGAGATAGAGGTTACCCAAAAAAACTAAATACTCTCAATTACTTAGAAAAAGAGGATTGCAACACACACACACACACTCTCTTGTGTGTTTTGGTCTTAGCCATACCCACAAATAGGCTTAAGATACAAGGAATCTAGCCTACCATAACTCACCCATTATTACATAGTAATGCACCCTCATCAATGCAAAGTCTAAGAGTTATCCATGTCTCTTGGCAGTTTTCAAAGGCACAATGGCAGCAGTTTTGCAACTCTTCTTTTCCAAAGAAGGGCTGGAATCAGGCCTTATTGACAGCCTGTTTCCACTTGCGGAGTTAGGCTAGGGACTAGGCTGTGCAGAAATTTTTCTAAGTTCCTGACATGATTCTTTCTTATAGAAGGAATTGATGTTTTTGATTGAAAACAGATTCTGTTGTTCATGTCTCTCAAGGATTTATGAAAATGATGTTTTTCAGCATTGTTTTGTTTGTTTCGTAGAAGATACTAATTTGCAGTCAGCGAGAATATTTTGGGCTTGGTTTCAACTTTGCACTTTTAGCTTTTTGTTCCCCAAAAGTAAAGGAAACCCTTTTATCAAAAATATTACTTTCTAGGTTTTTTAAATTTTTGTAGTGGTAACTCAACTTGCCTTTCATTCATTCCAGGTTTGCAACTTTTGATGCTATACTCCTATTTCTTCTTGATTTTCCTTAATTTGTAGTAGAATCGGTACAATGTTCTTATAAGAAAGTTTGGTCAAGTCTTCAGCAACAGTAACTCACTTTGTTTGCAAAAAAAATTCAAATGCAATAATTTGCTTAAATTTGATGATTAAACCTTGTGAGGGTTTGCACTAGATACTTTAAATATGTTATGACTATTAAAGATGGGCACCTCATGTGCCAAGAAATTTGGCACTAGCTTACTGTCATAAAATCTTGAGCTGACGAGAAGGGTACACCCAATACCTTTAAAGTGCACAACATAATGCCCATAGAGTCTCGACGGTGACCTGGCCAAATTTGGTTTTTGCCACATGGGAATTTTTAGATCCTGGCGCATCCACTAAGAATCACCCCCTAAATACCTACACATATTTATACAACATGCCTTGGAATCGAACATGTGATATATGCAATTATATCACCTGTCCAGATCTTTAGTGCTAACCAACTACTCTGAAAGCTTATACTGATCGAAAGGATTCAGTCAATTTTTCTAAGGTGCACAGACACAGTATCTACAAAGTCTTCTCTGTAACTCAGCATAATTGGGCCTCTGCCAGGTTGGTAGGATGCTGACCTTTCTGCATACATGATGTACTGGAAACCATTTGGATAGTATCATCTCCAAATGCTACTATGTTTGTTCTCAAAGAAATCCGAACACTGCTGAAGAAACTGGAAAATTTTGTAAGAATTTTCCATTGTTGGTATTCCCCATCAGTTGAACTTCAGAAGAAATTTTCTTGTTTGGCAACTAAGCACTGTGCTGTAGCCTTCAAGGTGGGAGTTACAATTATAAGTTTGTTGATTAATGTCACTACTAAATCACTTAGGGTAGGAACTTTACATTATTTAAGAAAGTTGTTGAGAAAATATAAGTGCATGAAAATATATGGGGCAATTGCACATTTGGTCCTCAAACTATGAGGCGGGTGATATTTTGGTCCTTCAACTTTAATCTGTTGTAATTTTTTGCTCAAACTTGCAGAATTATTGGAATTAAATCCTCTGAGCCAATTTACTTGATTAAGTATTGATGATTCGTTAATGTAGAAGTGATATAGCAGTGTTGTGTTTGATGATGTGCCAATAAATAAATTGCTACATCACTTTTATATCATCGATTCATCAATATTTAATCAACTATTTTAGGTTATAGGACTTGATTGCAATAATTTTGAAAGTTCGAGTCAGAAATTGCAATAAATTAAAATTTGAGGACCATTTTTTATTGTCTGAGGATCAAACGTGCAATTTAGCCAAAATATATTTTTCATGACAGAGTACCGAGACACTGTAATTCATAGGGATCTTGTGAGCTCCATAGCTTGAAGTTTTCATTAGCTGCTGCTTAATTTGATCATGCATCTCTCTCTATGTACAGCAAATTTCCACATATTTTGCTTCCTTCATTCTATTGGAGCTGCACTAACCACCATTTACATGATTAACTTAAATAATTACTTGATATTTGTTCGGTATCATCTACTTAGAATATAAAGTACCACAACAGAGAAAAGAACACCTCGGTTTTCTTGGGCGGCGTATTTCTATACCAGTTTTGTTTTGTTTTTTTTTTTTTTATTGTTGTTATCCATTGATGTAAACTAAAAGTTGAAAGTAGCTTTTATTTTGCTAATGATTCATGGACGTAATACGCCTACAGTTTCATATTGTGCTCTCTCTATGTAAATTTAGTTATCTCCGTCTTTCGTATGCTGTGTTTCTCCCATTTCTACTTGTTCATATTTTTATTTCTAGTGCTACTAGTACTAGGTCAGGATGGATGAATGCTTAAGCCTATGAGACTTCATGAATGTTTATCTTAATAATCATTCTTTCTGCGTATTCTCTGTAATGATATGACTGACAAGTCCCGTAATTGCTGAAAGCAGGAATGTGAGCATACACATGCAATTCCTAAAGTTTTTTTTTCTTGCTTTTGTAGTTGAGGTATTTTGGTGTCCGTGTGCACAATATATGTCACGTTCATCACACTTGCGCACATGCACATGCATGTTAATCTTTTCTTTACATGATCATAATTAAACCTTTTCATCGACTTCTCTTTTAACTGCCTTTTACCATATTTGTATCGTCTTATTTTATTTAAAATATTTCTTCTTTAATCCGAAACAAGCAAATCCCTAAATTCTTGAATTTGTATACGCACTTAATTTTTCAAACCTCTACTTCCCTGTTATTACCTTACATCCTATGGTTAGCACCTCTTTGAACACCTCTTTGAACACCATTAATTTCTTGGGAGAAAGGAGTCTTATATCGGGAGGTCGGCACCTGCATCTAGGTCAATATCTTCTCTGAGATCAGAGCCAACTGAGATAATTGTTTATGGTTTACTATTTTGTTAAATGCAGAGATTCATTGCTCTCACGCTCGATCGCTTGCTCGGATCCAGCAGCAGAGAAAAAGCCAAATTCCACAAATGCGGACGAAATGAAAATAAAGAAAACTTAATTGGAAGCAGAGAAGCAAACGTAGCAATTAATATTTCGGCTTCGGAAGATTCATTTCGAAAGGTATCCAACTATAAGATTGTATTTTTAGCATTCTTTATTATTAGTCATTAATGGTGATGGCATAACAGCTGCTTACGAGAGATGAGATAAATCCTCGCACCAATAGATTAAGGACACGTGGATCAACTTGCATCACAACCATGTGGACGTCTCACCACCATGCCACATGCTCTCTACCGACGAGAAGTGAGATTTTCTATTGGCATTGCTAAGATTTTAAGATACCAGTGCCTCATCAGTGTAGAAGAGTCTCCTTAATGCAACTTGGCTAGCTTGTTGTGCTTTTTGACAGGGAAAGATTGTGGACCATCCTCCTCCCTACTATGATTTGACTTGAGAGATTGTCTCGTGGGCCTTGTGTTGATTTCATGCAGCTTCTTTTAATACGCCTCGATCCTCTTGGAATTTAAACATTGATTTATTTTTCATATACATGTATGTTTAGTGCTGCATATTTATTTGTTTTTTTCCCCTCTGTTGTTTATGGTGTGCAGGGAAAGAAATGGCTTTTCAAAGAGAGATTGGGTGAGAGAGGGAGAGATTGAGCTTGGGAAGGAAGAGTGAGAGGTGGAAAGTGACATGGTACCAAGAAAGGAAAAAACTTGTAATATTCATGATTTGATTTGAAGGGAATGGAATGTGGCAGCAGGAATAGTGAAATGGACTTCACCCAAGCCTAAAACAAGCAGAGGGTTTACTTAACTTTCCAAGCCCCCCTCTCTCTATTTCCTGACTCCACCTCTCCATTCTCCTTCATTTCTCTCTACCGATGATGAGCCGATAGCAAGTGCCCACCTCCTCATCATGGGGTGGCTTCGATCCCTCGTCGCCCCACTAAAGAAGCTGTGGTTTCGTATCCATTCGGCCCACAAAAAGAGTATGTCTACGCTTACGATCTCTAGTGCTGCTTCTTCTTCTTCTTCTTCTTTTGAACAAACGTTACTTAAACGCAATCTAGCTACTGTTTAGTTTGGATCATCTTCAACTATCTTTTGTTCACTGCTGCATTCATGCTGTGCAAATCTTCTCAAGTTCACGCATACCAGTCGACAAATTAAATTCGACACCACTCGCCTTTTGAGATCTTGGAGTAGCATGTAGTAGTTTTCTATCATTTTACGTTTAGCGGCTAGGCTATGATATCGCTTCTTTTATGGACTTTTTGATGCACTCGTATTGCAAAATTCGCAGCTAATTAACAATCCCGTATTCATTGTTTCTCCTCTGATAGAACGAGGGATATACATCCTCTACGAGGATGTGAAGTCATGCCAATATGAGGATGTGCACATACTCTGGTCGATACTCGTCGAGTCGCACCCGCCACCACCGCTGCGATTGAAGCAATGAGGTTTCTAGCAAATGGGGAGGCAGAGGAGAGAGAGAAGGCTTTGTTGTACATAGATACTCGATTGATACAGAACGATAGGGCTCTTCTTGAGTTATGTAGTATTAGTAGGTAATGAAGTTTCACAGCTTGTTTGATGAGCGTGGGCAATGAGATTCTCCTCTCATGCCTTTTAGTCCTTAATGCATGCAGTGCTAATACATTTGTTGAGAGCCAAAAAAAAAAAAAAAACGAAAGAGCGAGAAAAACCAAAAAGAAAAAAGAAAAGAAAGAAGAAAGAAAAGGACAGAGGACCTTTTTTTTATGGTTGAAGAGTGAGTTTGACGTTTTGTACATACATACATGCATACATAAAATACATCTATAAAGAAAAGAAGCGGAAAAAGAATTGAATGCGCTAGCTGCAGGATTTGGTGAGAGGTATTTTTCTCAGCTTTTTTCTAATGCCTTGATTGTCACTTTCCGAGCTGTTGGAGTGTCCAAGTACATATTATATTTATATATATATATATATATATATATATATATATATATATATATATATTACGTAGAGAGAGAGAGGCGCAAAGTCCACACCACTTTAATGATGATGCTACAGCATGCACGTGTGTGTATTTAGACTTTGTAGAAAAGAAATGCGAGTGGTGACTGGTGGAGGTAATCTTGATTCTTTGAATTTGTGCCCATGATGATGAAAATACTGCGGGTCCAACGATCGAACAAAATATTGTCTTTTATTATAGCAAAATTTTTAATTTCATAAATGCCCTTCAAATTATTGTGAAGGATCATTAGGGCATTAATAAAGGGTTTTTAGGGTTTACTTAAAGGGGCATTTGTGATACGTTTATTTGTCCAGAGTAATAATATGAGTGATATTTTAGACTTTGAAGCAACATCGATCTATAGTATATAAGTTGAGAAAGCTCAAATTTTGTACATTTTTCCTTGCCTGTTTTGTGGTTCACAAGATGTTGCACTTAATAACCAATTAACTTCGTAGCTGGTAGTTTTATTTTATTGTAAAAATCTGTCGTACGTTAAATTGGATAGTAAGTTAATACTTTCTAAAAATTATAGAGCGGTATATATAATATAGTACGTAGTTTATACTAGCAAATAATTCTGTGCTTTACTATATATTTTGTATGAATGATGGTTGATATTGAGACCGTTTGAGATCTTATATATTAACAAGATCAAGACTGACGATCTTTATCATTTTAACCGTTAGATCTACTCTTTGATTAATTAATTCCATCTGCAATTAAGAGAAAAAAAAAAAAGAAGATCCCATCTTATTTGGGTGTAGAAATAACATTTTCTCTCATCCCCAACGCTTAATTCAGATATATACGTGCAATTGATTAATACTGCTGGTAAATATAATTTGTTTATATCATTCTCTTTTTGCGATGGAATTCGAATAGGAATCTGATCGATCACTTCATCTGCTAGAGAATATTCCTCGACCAACCCATTAATTACTTTAGAAACTTTTACCATTCCCCAACAATCACAACAATGATAACGATTTAATTAAACTAGTTCGAACCTCTCCTTATATTTTAACAATATATACCCTGTTAATTAATGTCCACATATATATCCTCCCACCAACCTATCGCTTTTCGTGGATATTTTTTCCAACACTCTCTAATACGCTAATTTTAATCTCTCGATCGCATACATCCAAAAAGGAATTAATTAAAAAACAAAACTCAGAATTTGCAATAAAGTATAATATAATATATGTTTTGATATCTCAACTAGGGGTGTAAATTAACGAGCCGAACACGAGCGAGCTGGATCGGCTCGTGTTTGGCTCGTTGTTATTAAACGCGGCACGAATTGACTTATTAAAGTATCGTCGGAAAAAATCCGGTCGTGTTCTTGTTTAATAAACGAGCCGAACACGAGATGACTCACAAACTTCACAACGAACAATAAATAAAAAAAAAAATTAAATATATTAAAAAAATAAATTTATAAAATTTTATTATTAGACTTTGATCTAATAGTTAAAACTTTATGTACAAATAAGTCTTTTTATAATTAAGATCACATTTTTATTTTTATTTTACTAAAAATTAAATAATAAAAATATATATTATATATAATTATTTATTTATATATAAAAATATAAATTATATAGATATAAAATTTATGTATTCGAAATTTATTATCGAGCCGAACACGAGTGGTGACCCAACTCGTGTTCGACTCGTTTATTAAAGCAGTGAAAAATTCAAATTTCGTGTTCGCTCGTTCTTAAACGAAAGCGGCCGATCTCGAGCTCATCATTTCGAACCGAACACAAGCCGATTTAACACAGCGGCAATTTGCTAATCTCAACCGCTTGATGGAAAGATGGTAACGAGTTCAACCGAACCTTTCCCTCCAAAAAAAATACAAAAATAAAAAAAGTTGCAATTTAAAGAAGAATAAATTACACCTCTACTAGTGACTAAACTTTTATTATTTTTTTAATTAGGTCACTAAATCATACTATTTATTTATTTCGTTTAGGCCTACTTTGTTGTTGTTGTTTTTTTTTACAATTTTTAAATAAAATGGTCATGTAACAACCAATTTAATTAGGTACTACATGTCACATTCTAATTAAGAAGGATATGACTAATTAATTTACTGCATAAAGATGATCAAAGTGCTAATTAAATTATCAAATCACCTTTCTAAGATGATTTAATAGTTGAATAATTAATTATAATTTTGAAATAATATAATATTTAATTTGAGTATTATATATTGGAATTAACTTCACCAAAAAAATAATGAAATTAAAATTCAGCGACCTAATTGAATAGGAAACGTCTGAAGTTCAAGCACACGCACTCGAATGAAAGATGTACATGAAAATTTGTTGACCTAAATGAAATTTTAGTAAAATGCTAATAACTAATAATATAATTTATCCAAAACTAAAATAAAATAAAATAAAAATAAAAATAAAACCTCCTATTAACTATTTCTTTCTAATGCAAGTCACGCTGTTTATTTATTCTAATGTATATGGTCCTCCACGTGTGTGTATCACATGGAAAGGTCATTTCATGGGGCCCACGTGGGAATAAAATTAAGTAAAGGGGCAATTTAAGATAGGTTGGGGGATAAGGGGTGGAATAACCCCTTAACCTCTATTTTATCTCCAAACACTATAAAAAAAAAGGTGGGGTTAACAAACCCCATCTTAAAAAGTTATTCTGGTTTAACTAATTCCACCTAACCCTACCAAACACCAACCAAACATTATTTTTCTACTCAAAATAACTCACTATCCTTCTTATCCCACCTACTTCAACCAAACACTATTTTTCACTATCCTCAACTAACTCTAATTCCCAACCAAACACAAAAATACTTTAACCCCACCTTAACCCCAAACTTAACCCTATCCCTGGAATAACTATTTTTTCCTTAACCCCGAACCAAACGGTTTTTTTGTAAATTACTAAAACTTTATTAAACAATTAAAACTTTTTGTATGAATAATTAGTTTGCAGGGACAGTCTCGTCGTAGCGATTGTTCTATGTATATTTATAGGTTTTTTTCCTCCTCCTTTATTGGACAATAAGTTTAAAATATCATATATACTAGCATAGGGATCCGCGCGATGCGGTGGATAAAAATACTTTAGTAAAATTCTTCAGACTATGTAACAAAAAAATAAAAAAATTAAAAAAAAATAGAAGAAATATTTAAAAGATTATGAAGGAGAATAAAAAATGAAAGAAAAACTAAAAATACTCAAATTCACATTTAACTAATTATATAAAGATATTTATCGATCCTATCATCTTTTCTAACTCAAATTAGATTTTTCTTAAAAACTAATTATTATTGCATTTGCCTATGGACATACAAATTGTCATGACGAAATGTAAAAAAATAAAAGAAAAAATACGAAGGAATATATGATAGTCACACAAATAAATTTAAAAATAATAATAGTTAGTTTTCAACTACCGTTAAATAAGCGGGTAGCGAGCTACCTTTTCCTCAAAATAAAAAAAAAAAAAATTGTAAAAGCCCACCTTTCATGTATCTATAAGCCAACAATCTATATATTATGTTTAGTTTGTTGATGCAAATGCTAATTTAATCAATTTTTTTTGATAATTTTACTTCATCAATTTTTGTGTAACTCAAATGACTTATTTATGAATAGCAATGTACAACAAAAAAAAATTGAGAAATAATATTTTTAGAAGTTGTAGTCTCTATCCACGACTTAGATCAAAATAATAATCACTACTCTCATAAATTTGTTAGAAAATCAATACACTAAAAGAAACTCTTATTTGACAAAATGCTCAAAAGAGCATCATCATTTGAATACAATATCATTTGCATCTAAAAAAAAAACAAATCTATTAAAGGGTAATGAGTTTATATAATAAGCTTATACTAAGTCAATTTTTATGATATATATTATCTCAATAGCAAAGCTAAGATAAGCACAAATTTAGATGAGCATTAAAAGTGAAAAAATTTAAACTAATTGGCAAACAAAAGTCTAAAAAGAGCACATAAATCAATCAGTAAAAGGACGACTAAAGAGGAAGGAGAAGAGGAAAGGGGCGACAAAGGAGAGAATAAATGTGCATCGGCGCGAGGTCGGCGAGGGAAGTGAGGTGGCGGGCGAGGGAGAAGAGGTTCTCCTCACGGGCACAATAAAAATAATATGTATTTGCATTAAGGAGTGATGTTCACCTGCATAATGCACACCAAGATAACTACTCGTAGAATGCAATTGTAATTACAAATTTATGTACGTTGCGCACCAAAATTAAAAAGAGGCTCTCTGGGATCCTTTAAAAAAAAGTCATTTAAATCCAAATCCCTATTCAAATAAAAATAAAGAACACTAATTATGGGTCCGTTTATTGAATTAATTAGGTGCTAAATATGAAGTATTATTTTACTAATTAATGATTCTATTAAGGAGGGGAGGAATGAGGGGTGGCAGGTGGTTTTAGGAGATGAAGAAGGAGCGGTTTTGGAAGATGAAGGGTTTTGGGGTTGGGATAATTAGGTACTTAGTATTATAGCAGTTTATGAGCCATTTGATTAATAATGATGATTAATCTCTTAATTAAATATAAAGTATTATTTTACTAATTAATGATTCTATTAAGGAGGGGACGAATGAGGGTGGCAGGTGGTTTTGGAAGATGAAGGGTTTTGGGGTTGGGAGATGAGGAGGGAGAGGTTTTGGGAGAAGGAGGTGACGCCACATCAGCAAAATATTGGGGATTCATAGATTAGCCATTTGATTAATAATGATGATTAATCTCTTAATTAAATATAAAGTATTATTTTACTAATTAATGATTCTATTAAGGAGGGGGTGGAATGAGGGTGGCAGGTGGTTTTGGAAGATGAAGGGTTTTGGGGTTGGGAGATGAGGAAGGAGAGGTTTTGGGAGAAGGAGGTGACGCCACATCAGCAAAATATTGGGGATTCATAGATTAGTATAGATTCTTATAAATATAAAAAATTATCAACAATATCTTTACCATTAGTTATATTAGCTTTACCATAGTTGTAAAATGGTTAAAGATGAGCTATTTACCCTCAACTATCTTTTTAAAAAAAAAGTAATAAGACCCGTCAACTATTTGCCGGTTTTAAACGTCTCCCCCAAATTTTTTTTTTTTTTTTAGTTAACATCCCATTTACTTTTATAGTTTTTTAAAAAATAAAAATTTTATCAAGTTTTTTTTATGATTTCACCAAATCTAGTGGCTCCATTTATTTTAACTATGTATAAAAAATTAAATAAAAGTAAATGTTGATACTTTTTTCGATTATTCTTTGGAAGCTTAAATTATTCTTAATAATTTTATCTGCATTAAATGCATTAAAAACTGAAATATAATATATTTAAGCTTTTGAACAAAACTCTCTTCTTTTTTTTTAATCGATAAAAAAAGGCATGCATATTTATATAGTTATATATGTGATTTATTTTTGATTAAATAGGAAAAAACTAAAATCTATAATTTATTTCAAATTACTATTACTGATTAGGAATGTGAAATGATACAGGTATACAATTTTATTTGAACTCGATTTTGAATGGGATGAGCGTAATCGATGCTGAGTGGGATAGTTTCAATTATGGGTGCAAAAAAATAAACTCTCATTGTATTTAAATTTAGTTATGATTTTGGACTATATCAAAATCGAATTTGAACCAAAACCCAAAAGCCGAAAACAAAACCAAAATCATATAAAAACATACTATATATAAAATACAATTTTTATATATAATTTAAAAATTAATTTAATATTTATATATTAAATAGTCAAATTTAGATTTACAAAAATTATCTTAAAATACCTATTAGTGATTCTATTATTGATAAGAGATAAAGGGTAAAAATAATATTTTAACATTTTAACTCTATTTCACATAATTTTTAATATATTGGATGGCATTCGTGATATTATTAATTTTAAAAGGATAGTGATGAAATTAACAGTTTCTCGAAAGGGATCTACGAAATTATCCCTATAGTTGAGGAGCAGGACAAGGGTAGAAATGGTATTTGCACCTTATTCCGTTAGATTCTAACGGTACATTAATTATCTGTAGGGGTATTCATGAATTTTTTTAAAAATTTAGAAGGGCGCCATTCATGATATTTTGAATTTTAGAGGGCTTTTGTTGAAATTTTAGCCTCCAAATCTTTGAAATTTTCTCTACAATATTTAGCCTAAATTATATATATTTAGTTTAAAGATTGTAAATTTATTAGTTAAAATATTTAATTTATTTCCATTAATAACCTAAGTCGAATTTCTTATCGAACCAAACCGACTGAAATGAGTAAGCTAAATTTGGTTTCACATAAAATTTGATTGAGATTGTTTTAAGTAATGCAATTCGGTTTGATTTGACATGTAATTTCATATATATTATTATTATTATAAATTGAGCTAATTCTATATTTTTAAAAATACCAAGCCATTGACGCTTATAAGTTTTTGGTCCTTGGATTAAGGGATGTACGGTTAAGATGATAGCGTCTCCTACGATGGGTGATTAGTTAAATAGTATGATTTGATAACTAGAAATAGTCAAATGGGTAGATCTAATGATAGCAAATTTATAAGTACCAAGTGCTGGATAATTTTACGAGTATCATAGCTAGACTCTATATGTCAGTATTAAATTTAAAAAATAAGTTTGTTATAATTAAAAAAATGGAGATGTTAATTATTATTATTAGATTATTATCTTTTAACATAAAATTACTTATAATAATATCATAATTTTAGTAGTTTAAAAAAATTTAAACCAAACAAAAATATTTTATCGAAACCGAATAAACTGAACCAAATAGTCGGAACTATTTCAGTTGGCTCAATTCGGTTCACGCTTTCCTAATTCTGTTCGGTTCGGTTTTTTAAAAATTGTAAAAATCAAACAAACCAATGCTCGCCATTCCATTTCAGTTTGATCAATTCAGTTCATGCTTCTAAATCGATTCGGTTCAGTTTTTTTTTAAAAAGTATTTTAAAACATTTGCTCAACTCTACCGAATGGTGATTCGTAATTTTGTTACTATCTACGTAGGAGGTTCCAATATTGGTTTAGAAGGTTCTAATGATTTATAAATTGAGAAGGATTGGCACATTCTTTTTGTCCAAATAAAGGACTTGAATCCAGTGGGGATTAAGATTAGGAGCCTAATAAGACTCTGAACTAAGAATTTTTTTACTCTGATTGATATCATGTGAAACAGCCGATTGTTCTAAAAGTATAAACTTCCCCAGCAATGGTTTCCAATTTTTGTACTTAAACGAAAAGTTATTGTGGTTTCTCCAAACAATCCTACTTGAGCAGCATCGCATTCACGCAAAATACAGAGCGTTGGGTAATTCACACACGCAGTCAAACTGCCACGCTGAGTTCCTCAATATAGCGGCGCGACCGATGCGAGAGACGAGCGGAAATTGATTCATCAATGAACTCAAGCAAATGTCTGGTATTGTAGATGACAATTGAGAGGCCAAGCCATTTAAGTTCGTATTGCTTGATAAAATACTAGTAAAGAAGAATCAATAGCTCTGAATCACAACAATAGCAGTTCACTTGGATGAACGAGTCTGAAGCATTGTTCGCTTGAGCGAATCGCAGGTAGCAGTTGATTCTGAGAAAAATGAGGTAATTGATTTACCCTTCTTTGCGAAAACATGTTCGCAGGGCAGCTCAAGTATGGAAGGAACTTCCTGTAAAGAGAATATTATGTAAGCACAATCTTATTAAACAGCTAATTATAAATCAGACAATTATGCGAGCCAAAAAATCATGTGTAACAGTGTAATTCATGTCAGTAATGTGTTATATGTATGTACCTCCTAAATAGTGTCAAGAACAAGAATGGCAATCTTCATACTTCTTTGATAAGGAGATAAGGAGTAGTCAAAAGCACCAGAAAAAAAAAAAAAAAGTGGCCTTTAAAAACTATCAAGAGATAGGCAACTACTTATAAAGCATACTAGCATAGTCATATCAGATCGAAACAAGTCCTTCATATGTAACATTAGATTTAAAGGAACTTTGTGAACCTAGTTATAGCATCTAGTTGAGGCCCTTAGAAACCTTCGGACAGCCAACCGCACAAGGCTCCTGCCACTACGAGGTCTGCAAAGGGTTACATGCATGCGGACCTTATGGGGGCCATTTGTTTCTGTGCAACTGGAGGAAGTCACATAGAAGAAGCCTATACCATTTTCACCTGGTTGTTTTTCGCTCAGAATTTACAGTAAGATCCAAGGGGTAAACTTTAATGGACCTTATGTTAATTTAGTTATTCAGAATTCCCCTCTAGTGACTACAGACCAAATGGGGACAAAAACACTCCATGACATCGAAGGGATAAGATTTCGGAGTAAGTCCAGTTTTGTTGTTTTCTCCACTTTCACCAAAGCAACCAGCAAAACTCATGACTTGTAATGAAACTCTAGTCAATCCCGGCCATTTCATTGAAACAGATACCTTTTAAACTAGTAGTGGCTATTTCACAGATTTAAACCCAGGATGTCAAGGCACAGCATGGTTGCAATCGAGACACTGAAGAGTTCGGAGGGAGAGTTAAATTCAGAAGGTTGACCACCAGGATAGAGTGAAAAGATTCGTCCACAGAGTTCACCTTATTCTTAAGGAGGGAGCGCTCCCTTTTATAAAGAAGATGATGACGCATAATCAGCTAGACGATGCAACCACCCTTCGAAATAAGGCACAGCATCTACCTCTGTACGGGATTGTGCACCGAGTGGAGTAATTGTGATCTGCAGCAATAAACAAAACATCCCAATTAAAGTGAGGATACCAAAAAAAAGATAATAAATACAGTAACATGATGAGTAGAAAATGAACTGACATATCCTTCCATGAGGGCTTTATGGTCTGTATCATCTTCCTCCTCCACTTCACTACTTCGCGTTACGACCTGTTGAAAGTGCAATAAACAACACATCAGTTGATGTCTCTGGTAGGATTCCAACTAAAGCAAGAAAGTATTTTATGTCTATTCAGTTTCACTTGGCCTGTGAAAAAAGAGATGCTACTACCACTTTTTTAAACAGTAGTTGATCATCCAATGCAGACGAAGAGGCAGTCTTTTCAGAGTCCGTGACATTGTCAATATCCATATTTGCCGTCTGATAGCTCTCTACTGCAGGCATGCTCAAATTTGTTTGCTCCCATCCAGTTCTGATCATAAATTTTCCTTGTTTTGTAACCTTATATCCCTACAGGCACATCCATATAAGAAATGAAACAATTATAGTTACACTTTTTTGTAGTTAACGATCACAAAAATATCCAACAATCTCTTATCATTGTACCAAAAAGTAAATAAAACAATGCAGTAGCTTAACAAAGTAACATAAAAAATTTACTACAATCCAAATAACTCAACATCCAAATGAAAAACTTGGGAAAAAAATATATAATATATTAGGTTAAGAATAGCTGACAGCACCGGTCGTCATGGCAATCCATGAGATGGCAAAATATAATTGTTGAATTCCACTTACACGATTTGAATGCACGACATTGACGTCTATACCAAATCTAGCCCCCACAACTACTTACATGAGATATTAGCGCATGCAAGTATAAAACAATAAAGAAGAGCCACAAAAACTGCTAAAAGGTGTCTCACATCCTACAGAATAATTAACTGTTGGTGCATGAATTAATATAGGTTTTCAAACATGGACCGACTGAAAATTTTGATACTTCACAGGAAAGTGACATTCTTAACCAACTTTTAACAGAAGTCATGAGGTTTAAGGACAAGTGGAACTCTCCTCGCTAATATTACGTTATAGTATTCTTGACTAGCATGGGGATTAGAAGCACTATATCAAACTTCAATAGTTTGAGAAGTTCGATGTGAACATAAGAAGATAGAAATGATTAGTAGCTATGGATTATGGTTATGTCTGTGTGTGTCTGTGTGCTTGTGAATGTGTGTGTGAAATTTGTGGTCAAACTTTGTAAGTACAAATAAAGATAGTTGTTTTAAACATTGTAACAGTAGCTTTATCCACATCTACATTTCCAACAAGTTGTATGTAGCACATGTTTTTCATCTACTCATAGAAATTAGTCACCTTAAGCCAAAAAAAAAAATCAAGAATAGATGATTTAACAATTAAATTTTTGTGCCATCCATAGCAGAATCTCAGAAGCATCCAAAACATTTTCTTTCTTAATTTGAATGCTTTGACTGAAATTTTATTCCTATTTATATGAAAATCATTACATAAAACTACAATTACACAATAATATATAGACATTTTACAATCAAATAATCAAATGTTATACTCTCAATCCAAAGATTGCTGTACCACTGGCATACTGCTGGTCAGTGTGCTATCCACACAGCACAACACGCAAGCATGCCTCAGCACACATCTTATTTTATATGTCAACATGATCAGCGTGGGCAGCACAGGCTTTTCAAAACAAGCGGCATAAACGTGTGTTAGCCATGCTAGATGGAGCCAATTGGCACGGCAATCCTTGCCTCAATCCACCGCTATTTTGCTACAACAAACTTGTAGTTTAGTGAGAAGCCATTAGTTAGGGTGCATTTATTTTGAAGAACTAATTTGAATATACAAAAGAACAAATAGAGAACCCTCAAGTATAGTTCTATAGTATTAAACTGAAATTAAATATACTAAGCATGCTATGCTGACAAAGGCCAGATATTTAAGGTTACCTTGTGATTCGCAACATCTGTCGGTATATCTATGTTCAAGAATGATCCTTCAGGATAAGTCTTGTTTTTCAGCTCAATTAATGCAGCATTTACTAGAGGCAAGCAAACCTCTGCGGCTAGTTTTAGGTCCTGAACACTGCTCTTACCTCTTGACCTGGAAACATAATGTACAACAGAATAAAGACAGGCAGCAAATAGTGGCACAAGAAATGAACAACAAACTACCTTCTACAATTTACAAGAAACAAATCATTAAACGACGGGAAACAATATGTAACTAGTTCATCAATTATTAGCATCTTATCTGATCTATCTCCAGCATTCACCTTGCATGTCATTAACAGCAAGGATTTAAGTGCTGTGGCACGGGGTTGTGCCGGAAACTTGCCGGCACTGTACGGCACGGTGCGTGCCGAGCCGTGCCGATGCGTGCCGATCGAAAAAATTCTTGTGTGCCGACACATAATATCGTGAAATATTTATTTTCTTTAGCAACAAAATATTTCAACTATTTATTATGTCTTTTTATCACATCTTTTGAACTTTATTGAGGAAATTACTCACTAATTTAAAGAATAGAGTTTTGAACTGTGTCATCGGCACGGGGTCTGTATCGTGCCGGTAACTTGTTGGCACGGTACGGCACGGTGGATACGGCACGTGCCGACGGGCACTTAAAACCTTGATTAACAGTGTTGACATCTTACCCAAAACTTTATCTAATCTTTCCAGTCATTCTGCTCAACATTTAAGTCTCGTCGAAGGATCAAAAGTAAAAGAGAATTTGTGCATTTAAGCTTATAAAATCTAAAAGTAGAAGAAATAATTTTTGATGGCTCGAGAGGTTGGGTGGAATCCCATCAAATATCTACATTTCCTCTTGTCCCTCTTTTCAATCTCTCTCACTCTTTCTAGTTCACACTCAGGATAGCGCAAAAGTAGAAGCATACTTTATTGTCATTGCCGTTTTAGCTTAAATTTTTAGAGTACAACGGTTGTTTTATATATTTCACATGGAATCAGAGCATGAGATCTTGAGTTCGAGTCACGCCAGACTCCTACCGCTATTAATTTCTTTCCATTTAATTTAAGTCAACATCATAGGCCTACAAAAAGTCTTAAGCCCAGACGTGAGGGAGAGTATTAAATATAAAAATATTTAAACACCGTTTTCTATCAGCTTAAGCTTTTAGAGTACAACGGTTGTTTTACATATTTCACATATAGCAAGATAGAATATCACATACAAAAACGGAATAAAAGCTTCTCACTTACCAGTTGTATGATATAGCTAAAGAAGGTATGCCATACAAGAATGCCTCCCTAGCACCGGCAACGGTCCCCGAGTAGACACTGCACATCAAGTGAAAAACAAATGCCCATCAATCCTATAATCTCTTCAACATATAGCCATAATGTACAAAACTGGCAGCACAAGCAAAAGTTATTTACATATTTCTTCAACAAATACCGGTAATAAACTCAATATCATCTCATTGTTCCAAATGTACCTAGTTAATGTCTCTCAAATATATGGAAGTGTAATTACTGATTGATACTTTTAAGCTATGTTTGGTTTGGGATAATGAACATCAGGATAATCAGGAATAAAAGCAAAATTGTGTTTAATTTCTAATGCTGTCATTTGCAAGAGTAACTAAAATTTCATTTGGTTAATTTTGGAATAAAGGAGAATAGTGAAAAAAAAGTGATGTTTGAATTTGATATAAATGTGATTTAATAAAAATAATTTATTATAAAGAGCTAGCCTACTATGCTTTCGAAGTATGGAGGCCTCCGTGATTTCAAGTTGTTTTCAATGACGGAACATCCAATTTGGCGATCGGCTTCGTTAGATATGATTTATAGTATTAAAACTATCTAGAAACCAAAATTCATAATTTTTTTTGACTTCGTTTACCTAGTGAGTAACCTCAAAATAAGCAGCTAAAAATAAAAATCTCATAAAAAAGGTAATAGAAGGCTTAAATTTCAAATCGAAAGTATTGATCTTATTTTGATGGTAAGGGGAATTTTCTATTAAAATTTCACCTAATTTGGATTGTTCTACACTGTTGAATTTACAAACATGCCACATCAGCCATTAAAATAGTTATTTTTGATACCTTTGATCGCTTGGCAAATGATGTCGAAAAATTATGAAATTTAATTTTTAGATAGTTCTAATAGTGCAGATCATGCTTAAATAAGCCGATCGTCGAATAAAATAGCTCATAATTGAAAACTTGAAAACACAAAGACCTTCGTGCTTTCAAAAACACAGGAGACATACTCTATTATAAAAATAATTTGTTATAATATTTAATAAAATAATATCTTATAATATTTAAGTGTAATTTATTTAATATTTATAATAATATATAAATACATATATTTATTTAATATTTATAATAATATTGAAGTACAAATAATATGAATTAATATAGTACACTTAATAACTTAAAAAAATAATTTATTATACCATGTAAAATATTATATCTACATAAATTATTTTAATTCAATTTATAGTCTTAATAAAGCTTGGAATTAAACTTTGAAATTGCACTATTCCACCATTTGGGTGGAATATTTTATCCCAAGCTATCCTGAGATAATCGGTAATAGCAAGGTTTGACCGAGATATTTTATCCCAGCGAAAAAATGTCCTATTTGGCAAAATAGCGAAGATAACTTTCGTTATCCTTGCTTTATCCCCAAACCAAAAGGGGCTTTAATGGTTGGCTAGTGGGTGAAGGAACCAAGCGCTGAAGATTATTTACAAAGATGATAAGCTATAAACTGTGATTCAATGTATGAAGTTCCATTTCATATAGAATATGACAGTGATAATAGACATAAATTCCAACACCAAAGTTGGGAGATTAATAAGCTGGGTGTTCAATTGCCTCCTCGAAACCTAAGTCTCTAATCCCTTCTGAGTTGATAGTTTTCAATGTATAATCAGTTGTCTCCTTTATTCTTTGGATTCCCCTACACCTTTGTTCAGAAAACTATAAGAATCTCCGCTCTATATCTCTTTTGGTGCGCTACATTTTCGCTCAGATAGCTATAAGAATTTTCATGACTTGTTTATGATTGTGGATATGAATCTGAAATTCCAGAAATGTAGGAAAAGATCATCTGTTAAGGACCCAGATAGTTTGAAAGGTATTCCTTCCTTGAGAAATCCTACTTTGTAGCAAGGCTGCTCTAAAATGTTTTCTAGACCATGCAATTGTTTTGCCTAGTTACCAAACAGACCCTAAAGAATAAATAGAATCATAGTATTTATGTCAAGCCTGAGCAGAACATAACTAAAAAACAACAACAAGAGAAAGACGAATGAAATTGCAATTAAGATTCAGTTTGGTGAAACAAAGTGAATGCACCATAAACATTATGGATTTAAACTATAGTCATCATAACCATCAAAACCATTCTGACTATTAGCTCTGCCCATAACACTCCGTGGAGAAGGCTCCATGGAAAGATTGAAACAATACAATTAGCTAGCAATCTGATACCTGTAAGACCAGATTCCAGGAAGAAGAATCTCCATGTTGATTGCAGTTTATGCTCAGCAACCAAAAGAATGACCAAGCAAAATTTTGTTGGAAGTGAGAAGACTCTAGAGAAAGAAGATGTACCATTTGATACTAGAGGCTCTACTGAAATAAAGCCTTAGTCTTATCTATTTGGGTTCAGCTATTTGAATCCATTTCTTTCATTTATGAATCAACTAAGATGTTGACCAAAATTCTACAACATATGAGAAGATAGAAATCAACCTCCAGACAAGAAGAAAAAGCAGCCTAAATAGTGATTGTCTGCAAGAATGTACTATCCTGCATCTAATTAAAGAACCATATCCCCTTGGTTCATCTATGGCTCATATCCACTAGCAGAAATCTAATATAGGAAAATTTCAGCATATGACCAATAATTTGTATAAGATTTTGTTAAATGACAAAGAAGATCATTTCCTATTACCAAGGATTTAGGTGCCCATTGACACGGGCCATGCCCACCGTGCCATACCATGCTTAGCGTGCCGATAAGATATTAGCACAATAAGATCCGCCTACTAGTGACATGGCTCAAAACCCTCTTTTCATTGAAATTAGCAAGTAGTTATCTTAATAAAGTGCAAAATCTTTGATAAATATAATAATATATATAACTATCAATTAGAACATATTGGTCCTAAAGAAAATAAATATTTCATGCCATTGTATGTCGGCACATAGCTATGTTCTCGGTGATCGTCACACATTAGCACGGCATGGCACGCACAATGCTGTACGATGCTAGCAAATTTTCAGCACAACCCCATGCCACAGTTTTTAAATCCTTACCTACTACAACAGAAAGAGAGTTATACACGTTCTACTAATACAAAGATTGTGCTCTATAAAGGTAAAAAATGCAGTAACTAACATGTGATATCCACAATTGTTGCCAACATTAATGCCACTGATTACCTGAAGCAAGGAAAAGACTAAATTAGTGATTTGCAAGGACATCTGAACAAATAATGCAGCTTTTGGATAAATTTTATCTTGATCTCAACCTAAAAGCACAATCAACTTAACACTAGAATCAACATACAAGGAGGAATATTATATTCTGAACACTAAAGTATGTTAATGGAATTAATGAGAATGTTTGTCTATCAACCAAGAGTTTACCAGGTCAGGAATCACACCCTGAAAGAGTTTCCCAGAGATTCCTAGAGAAGCACAGTCGGCAGGAGTTCCTAAATATATGAAAACATATGGAAATAAGAACTTGGTGCATGATGCATGTTGATGCATGTAGACAAGTACATAACATTGTCATAAACATGCAAAACTAAATAAGAGAAGTATAACTAGAACAAGAATTTTGACCAACTAATCTACTTGAGATAGGTAATTTAGGAATCTAATCTGTAATGGAGTAGTTGTTTTCAATGTTCCAAAACGCGGTCCGTGTGGCCGCATACGAATATACAAGTTTAATTAATAATAATGCATATAAATGCAATTATCTTTATATATATAACATAAGTATCACTTTTCTTAATTTAGTATGCATTATTCTTAATCTATCTAATGGCATCTTTATATACATATGTGTGTGTGAATAATTTTGTAGTAGTTAGATGTTATTCTACTAGTTTTTTTTTTAGTGTTGGCCCTTCAAATAATGCGAATGACAATTTATTGAAAAAATTATTATTCGTCATAAAAGTTTAGCATACCGCTTTTTAAAACATTGATTTTGGTTTGACATTTTTGATGATTTTACATCAAAATTCTATTTATTTCTCTATTTAATAATTAAGAATATAGTTTAGTGATGAGGTGTGTTACTTGAAAATTAATTATTTTAATTTGTGAATTGTTTTTTTTTTTTTTTTTTTTTTTTTTTTTTTTTTGAGAATAGGTAGCGAGCTACCTGCTTCATCATTGAAGGTATGAATTAGGCTACGGGGATAAGATAGCAGGGGCCTCAAGAAAAAAATCCACAACAGAAGAAACTATGCTTTAAAAAAAAAAAAAAAAGAAGAAGAAAGGCCATCAAAGGAGGTCTTTCCAAGAATCAATCAGCTGCTTGAGCCTTCGCATGCTTGCTAGTACGGGGTCTAGGCGTATGCCACGAAAGATAAGATTGTTCCTGGCCTTCCAAATGGTCTACCAACATGCAGCCAATTCAGTTAGTCTATCCATCCTACTTTGTTCACCATACCTTCCCTTCCATCTATCCCAGACGACACGTACATCGTCACCCAACTCCCCCGCCCGAACGTCCTCGAGTCCTGTAACCATGATAAACTTGATAAAGACACATGGGGTGAACAGGTGGTCCACAGTCTCGTCATAAACCCTACACAACACACAAGCCGTATCTCGAGACCATCCTTTCTTACTAAGATTGTTCGTTGTAAGTGTTCTTTTCTTAAGAACTAGCCAGCAGAACACTTTGATCTTGAGTGGTATTCGGACCCTCCAAATCAAGTTACCACATCATCTGTCCGATCAAAAGTCAACAGATCTCCCGTTGCCCAGAATATAGTTGATCCCCCATTTGAAAATATCGTTAGTGGTTAACACCCCTTTCCACCAGTGTAAGGTAGGCCTGAAGCCTCTACCCTCCTGCAGGGGCCTTCTGCGATAATATAAAGCTCGAATAATCTTGGTTCACTGCAGGTGAGGTGCTGTGTGAAATCTCCAGCACTATTTGACTAGGAGCGCCCTTTTCATGACAACTACATCTAGAATGCCTAATCCACCTGCCAATTTGCTCAAACAAGCGTTCTTCCATGCAACTAAGCACCCCTTGCCGGGGAAGTTGCTTTGGCCGCTCCATAAGAAATCTCTGCGTAATGCTTCGCTACGCTTGATCACCCAACTGGGTGCCTTAAATACCGACAGAAAGTATAGTGGTAGGTTGGTGAGCACCGCATTGATCAGGGTAAGTCTACCCCCTCTTGAGAGTAGTTTGGCTTGTCATCCATCGATTAAATGTTTGCAATTTCTGAATAACCCCTCTCCATACCTCCTTTGTAGGGGGTTTTAGTGAGGGAACCCTAGGTAAGTGGTGGGGAATGTGCCAACTTTGTAGTCAAGCAACTGCGCAAGTCTTGCCGCTTTGCCCTCAGTCTGTCCCAGGTAATAGAGCTCGGACTTTTCTCTGCTGATTTTCAAGCCAAACGCCCACTCAAATAGATTCTTAGATTTCTCATATATCATTTTCTAGCCACGGAGAAAAAGAAAGCATCATCTGCAAACTGCGTAAGTGCCGTTATACTCTCATCTGAAGGACCAATACCCTTGAAGAGGTTGTTTGAAGTGGCCTCGCTAGTCAATCTGGCAAGGCACTCAGCCACCAACAAAAATAGGAATGGTGAAAATGGATCCCCTTGTCGTACCCCTCTCTTAGTTTTGATCCAAATAGTCGCCTCTCCGTTGACCAAAATAACTACTTTAGCGTTGCAATATTGCATACACATTGTTAGATTCAGCTACACCATTTCGCGTCGAAACCCCACGATTGGAGAATACGAAAAAGAAAAAGCCAATAAATCCTATCGTAAGCCTTTTCGAAGTCCACTTTTATGCCGACCCCCTCGATAGCCTTCTTACTATCCCATCCAATTAGTTCAGAGACTGTAACATATGCGTCGGTAATGTTTCTCCCTTTCAAGAAAGCAGATTGAGAGGGAGAGATTAGGTCGTTCATACTAGCCACAAGGCGATTTGCTAGGACCTTCAAGATGATCTTTTGGATACCGTTAATAAGGCTAATAAGTCGATAATCATTTGCTCTTGCCGCCCCTTCTTTCTTGGGGATTAGGCAGATAAAGGAGTAGTGGAAATCCTGCCCTCATATAACTCGTGGAACAAGTTGAGAAGGTCCCCCTTTATGGTGTTCCAAAAAGTTTGGTAAAATCTTAACAGAAATCCATCAGGTTCCGGTGCTTTATCGCTACCCAACTGAAATACCGCTTCTTTTATTTCGTCGACGCTGAATTTCTCCATAAGCCGCCTCATCATAGGGGACGAGACCCGTTTGGAGGTAAAAAGCCTACTCCAATCTCCGAAAGAGTGTGGGGTTGAGGCTTCTGCCGTAATAAAGTAGCGAAAAAAATAGTTCTTCTTATCCTCCTCAGATTGATAAACACGCCCGTTGTCGGTAACGACTTCAATTCCATTGGCACGTCTTCTCCCATTAGTAATACTATGGAAGTATTTTGTGTTGTTATCCCTCTCGCGTAACCAGTGCTGATTAGCCCTGGATCTCCACATGGAGGCTTCATCGTTTAAGACACTTCGTAATTTAACTTTTAGCTCCTCTCTTCTCACTACACACTCCTCGGACAGTGTTCTTTGTTCCTCCGTTATATCAATCTGGCGAATTTCCTCCATTAGATAATTCTTATGTTCCCGAATGCTGTAGAACTCCTTGTTGCACTATTCTTTAATCATTTGTCGATAGTGTCTCAGCTTCGCTGTGAAAGTAAGCACAGCTGAACTTTTTGACGCACCTCCGTCCACCATCCAGGTACTTTAGTTATGAATCCCTCATGATTGAGCCACGCTCTCTCTAATCGAAAGATTTTCTGCCTTCCCTTGGTAGCTCGCTCAACCGTTAAAAGTATAGGACAGTGGTCCAAAGTGACACCGGGTAGCGCAACCACCTTGGATAGGGGGAAATCCTGATCCTACTCTGTTGAGATTAGGAATTGGTCGAGCCTCGCAAGAGTCGGGCTTTTTTGCATATTGGACCACGTAAAGGATTGATTCGTCATCGGTGGGTCTATTAGTGCTAGTTCACTTATAAGATCGTTAAACAACGTCATAGCTCTAGCACTCCAAGTCTTCCCTCTCCGCTCCTTTTGCTTTCTAATACTGTTGAAATCGCCGCAAATGATCCATCTTCCCTGACAGTGCATTTTCAGTTGCGCTACTTCAAAGAAGAACTCCTCCTTCCCGTCCCACGTCGCAGGCCCATATACGTTCATGACGTAGAAATTTTTTCCGGACTTGACGTGAGAAAGTAGAACAGTAATCGAATATTTTCTCACTAGGACATCGCGGTCGGCAAGGATTTAAGTGTCGTGGCACGGGATCGTGCCGGAAACTTGCCGGCACGGTACGGCACGTGCGTGCCGAGCCGTGCCGATGCATGCCGGTCAAAAAAATTCTTGTGTGCCTACACATAATAGCATGAAATATTTATTTTCTTTAGCAACAAAATATTCTAACTATTTATTATGTCTTTTTATCGCATCTTTTGAACTTTATTGAGAAAATTACTTACTAATTTAGGTACCGTTTAGATTGGGTACAAAAGGGGGGATAAGGGGGTTATCCCCCCTCTTGTACCCAAACGAAAATTTTGGGGGGTGGAACAAGTCCAAACGAAAATTTGGGGAGGTAGAACAACTTGTTCCACCCCAACCCGGTACAAGCGGGTACAAGGTGGAACAAGTTGTTCCACCCCTGGGGTGGAACAAGGCTTGTTCCACCCCTCCCGGGGGGTAGAGTGTAACACCCCATATTTTTTTAAACTTCTTTTTACTCCTATTTCTTTAAGTTGGACCTTTTTGTAACTTTCTCTCTTCGAGGGACTCGGCGGCTTATTGTTGTTTAATTAGCCCTAATTAATTAGTTCTTCCTATCATACGAGCCTACCCCCTCCCACCCGATCACCTCTCTCCCAACGCTCTTTCTCTCATTCTCCTCCTTACCGCATCCGTACGTGATCTGTCGTTCCGCTCGTGCGCGCGCGACGCCATCCGATCCCTACCGTCGTCGCCATCATCCGTAGCCGCCTCCGCCGCAATCCTCATCGATCGACATTTTTGATTCGCCGTCGACGACATTACATCGTCGTCGTTTCTATCTTTAGGAAGGTTTATTCCTTTCATTTTCGTTTCTACTCCCATTCTTGAAAGCATCTATTTTTATCGATAATTATGTGATTGTTTTTAGATATTCTTCTTTGATGATTGTAGCTAAGATCGTTCAAATCTGATTTCGTTATATCCAATCTTCGTCGTTTGAATAGTCTAATTTCTTATCTTGTATCTTCTATATGATCTTGTTGCATAAAACCTCACGTATTATGCACACTTTCTAAATGCCTCGTTTTATGTTCGACAAAATGCCTAAGAAGGCATACGTGTCGTTTTGTTTCTAATTTGATCCCATTCGATTGTAGATTGTGAAATTAGTTTTATCCTTGTTCATTTTATTTAGCTTATAGAGAATCGCTTATCTCTATTTTAGGTTCCGACGATTGAATTTTCGGCGCGGTTTCGACTGGATTATTTTTATCTTTGAAGCTACGTTAAGGTAAGCGACCGGACACCCGTTAGTTTTTGCTAAATAATTAGGAAAATACTTTGATTGTACGAAAATCATATTTTGTAGATTTTAAAATTAAGGGTTAAGCGTATTATTAAATATTTCTGTAAATTGTGTTTCAACTGTATTTGACAAGTACTTTAAGCAAAATAAATCTTTGAAATATGATAATCTGTTCTGTAAATTAGTGACTGGTTAATTTTGAATTATAATGTCTCTTGGTATTCTGTTATGCTAAGGTTGGCCATGTCGACATGTACTTTGTTATAGAAGCGAGCTTCCTTTGTATTGCGCTTTCGGTGCTGCGCCTATCCGCGCCTTTGCTTTGTTTGCACCTTCGAGTGCCTCTGTTTTGTACACGCACCTCCGGTGCCTCAGTTTTGTTTGCGCCTTCGGGTGCCTTAGCTTTGTTTACGCCTTCGGGTGTCTTTGGATCTCGCCAACGGATCATATGACATAATTAGATGCCAGAGACCTAATGCTCTTTCGTTATATGTTCAAAGAGAAATGCTTTGTAAAATTATAGTTCAATTCAATCTGAAATTAAATTTTGATAATTCTTATTTTCGAAACTTTGCAAATTAAAACCAGTCGCTTAAATAAATTGTTTATTTAATTATTTGTATGCTTAATCCGACTAATGTGGTGTATGGTTGCTTACCTGTGCGAGATTGATTCGCAGTGGGGCGGACCGAGTGAACGTTAGATGTAGTTAGTGTTCGATTTTAGTTTCCTTGGTTTTAGATCTAGTATTGTTAGATGTGAATTTTGGATTTCATAAACGATCATTTGTTTATTTGTTTTTGTTTCGTTATTTCTTCGTACCCACTTTTGTTACTAATGGTATTTGGTGGATCGAATCTCTTGTGATTCGTAATAAGCTTTAGTTTTATAGGTATTGTAATGTTTGATTTTAGTTGATATCTTATTTCTGTTTGATTCAGAGCCTTGCATATTTGCTAGTTTAGCAAGTATGCGCGTCATAAATCTCGGGTTCGTGACATAGAGAGAGAGAGAGAGATTTTTAATTTAAATTTAAATTTCTAAAATTATAATTTATAATTTTAAAATTTAAAATTATAATTTTAAATTATGAATTTTAATTTTTAAGTTATAAATTTGATATTTTTAATTTTTAAATTTTAAATTTAACTTTTTTAGATATTAAATTTTAAATTTGATATTTTAAATCTTTCAAATTTAAAGTTAATCTTAAATTTAAAATTTGATATTTAAAATATAAATTTTGAAAATTAAAAGTTTTAATTTTAATTTCAAATTTTTAATTTAAAAGTTAAAATTTTTAATTTAAAATTATAAGTTTAAAATTTTAAATTAAATTATAGGGGTAAAATCATTATTTTCTATCTATAACTACCAACTATTACACTTTATACTCACATTTTCATCCAAACACAATTTTTCTAGTTCCAGCTTATACCTACATTTTCATCCAAACAAAAAATACTCGTTTCTACGAAAATCCATACTTGTACCTATCCCCGGTATAATTAGTTCTTGCTTATATCCGAACCAAACGAAGCCTTAAAGAATACAGGGTTTTAAACTGTGCCATCGGCACGGGATCTGTATCGTGCTGGTATCTTGTTGGCACGGTACGGCACGGTAGATACGACCCGTGCCGACGGGCACTTAAAACCTTGGCGGTCGGTGAACAAGCGAGAGTTCCAACCCTTGATGACTCCCCTGGAGGTACCGTCAGATTCGAGGTAGACGCATTTATTAAGAAAAGAGCCACCGAAGCTACGCAGAAAGCGAGCCTAGACACATAGTTCACTTTAGACTCTTGTAAACACAATACCCTATTACAAAGCTTGGAAATAACCATCGTAACGACGTTACGCTTCGAGATGCTGTTAAACCCTCTTACATTCCAACTACATACACCTAGCATAACAGAAAACAAAGGACACCCAACTACAAACACCCAAATTGGTGCCCACGATCCTACAAGATCTCCCCATTTACGCGCACTTGCTCACAAACTCCTCGAAATTCCTCGCCTCGACTTCTCCCAAGCTCACTCCACGGTGACGGCTCTTCCGAGTGAGAAATTTGACAGTGGCCGACCCCACTTTCGTCCCCGCCCTCCCATTGGTTTGCCTTCCTAATCATTGCCCGCTACAAAATCGAAGTCTTCGCGCATCCCGCCGATTGCTTCACTAACAGGACGGACGATAAGCTCTGCAGAAGCGGCCTGCATTATCTGAAGCTTCGTTACCACGACTCTGGTCACAACCATTCGTTGACTCGGCCGTAGGTAGCCGACCCCCGCGACCGTAGGGCCCTCAGGCAAATCGAGGGACCCAAAGCAATCAACACTGCGAGTCAAAATCTGCGCCCGCCCACGTCTTAAAGCGTGACACGTTCGTAGCGACGCCACCCCAAACCACACACACCGCCGTGGGCCAGAAACTGGTCCAACATTTCATGGGCATTTAAAAACCAACTCCTCTCATGGTCCCTTTTCTCGAAAACTCGGCTGGTGAGATCCAGGGTTGGACCCAGAGCCAAATGCCAGGCTCGGAACCCGTGACCACTAAACGATTGTCACAACCGCCTTGGGTCGACGAAGCAGAGACAAAAGCAAAAAAACTTGTTCGTCATTGTAGCTTCCGCTCTTATGGTCCCAAGGCATGCCTGCGGTCAACTATGATCTTGGGCCTCGCACTTGGAAAACGGGCCGGACCGCTTCCCAAACCCACCGGAGTGTAACATACCGAAACCTTGGTAGAAAGTATCGAACTTTAGCCAAATTGACTAAAGTATGCGAAAGAAATAATTAGACAGGTTCCAATTAGTGTTCCAACTATGTTGGAAGGGTTAAAAGAGAGTTTAAAAGAGTTAGAAGGGTTTTAGCGTTGTTCGGTGCGAAATGGGACCGAAACAATGCGAAAAACACAAGTCTGGGCAAAGTGTACCGGTACAACATTGATGGTTGTACCGGTGTACCGGTACAACATTGATGGTTGTACCGGTACAACCATCGCCACCCGAGAAGGAAATAGCTCTCGGGTTTGAGAGCTTTTAGAAAGTGTACCGGTACAAATTTCAAAGTGTGCTAGTACAAATGCTGCGAACACCGAGAATTTGCTCTCGGGTTTGCCTCTGCGCCATCGTGTAATCCGTGACAGGTCCAAAAGTGTACCGGTACACTTTGGTCTGGCAGCAACATTAAAATCTGTTGCGAATAAGACTTTTTGGAGGGTTTTGTTGTAATTGTTACAACATAATAAGACCACAAGCACCCCTCCCTCTCTCTTTTCACAGCAAACTCCCTCTCCCTCTCATTTCTCTCTTTCTCTCTCTAAAAAGAAACCCTAGAGCAAGGTGGTGAAGGAGAAGAAGGAGATTTGAAGGGCTTTTGGTGGCTTTGAAAGTGCAAGAAGCTCTCCTACAAGGTGGACCTTGGGGATAGCTTGGGCTAAGGTGAGTTTTATGCAAAGATAGTTATAGGGTTTGAGTTTTTACCTTAGATCTTTAAGTTTAGGAATTTCTACAACTGTAGAAACATTCTAATGCCCAAAGAATACATGAAAACCTAAGTTTCCATGGTGCTCACATGGTGGACTCCTAGGGTGTCTTAGATGCCCTATAGATGTTTTGAAAGGCTTAGAAAGGTTCTAAAAGAGCTCCTAGAGGATCAACAAGCTTTCTTTTGCTTGTGTAAGAGATCAAACCCAAGGATTTTGCAAATGACATAGTTAGGGCACCAAATTTGGGGCTTTTGCCCTAAGGGGTTTCTAAGATAAATTGACCTTGTAGAAATCTAATTGGGGGTGTGTTCGACGCGTTGGTACGCTCGGTTCGACGATCCGACGAGTGTACAAAAAGTTATGGACTAAACGATAAAATTTTAACAGATAACCGTAGCACGCGGAATAGGAGTTCAAAAATCCCGAGAAATTCACCGGAGCGTCCTTGTAACCATATAGGGTGGGTGGTGCATGCCAAGGACCACGAACTTCCTTTTATGTTTAAAGTGTCATATTTGAGCATCTATATATATATATATTGAGCATATTGCATAGTAGGGTTAATTATGAATTTCTTATTGCATGTTGTGAGTTCAAATGAATGTGAAATATTAGTGAGAATGTATGAACCCTATGTATGCATGTTAAAAAATAAGAACCTAGTGGACTTAGAAAACAAATGTGACATTGGACATGAATGTAGAGAGTGGCATTGACGAGTCTTGAGCACTTAGAAAACTAGTGTGGCATCAATGACAAAGAACAAGTAGTGTACATGACACTAGTAGAGGTTAAAGAATGCAAGTAAATTGAGTTAGTGACATTATGACATGACAACCTTAGAGTTAAGGGTTATATGAGCATAATTCTCTTTGAAGTCAAGGAATGAATTGGAATTAGAATTTTTAAAGATAAGGATTGATCGTACTCACCTAATAGTCCTTGCTCGAGGGCGGTAGCTCCCCCTCGGGCGATATGATCCGGAGTTGTCATCACTGGGTCGTAACGGTTTATCTCCCCAGAGGGCGGTCCCGTCGGGTCGTAGCGGTTTATCTCCCCGACAATAGGGATTTGGGTTGGTGGGTTTGTTGAGGACGAAACCTACGGGTTAGCCAAGAGATTGGGTAATGGACTTATAACCTTGCATTCATCATGAGCATTCTATCGAGCATAGTTTCATTTATTGTTCGAGCGTATTAGGCTGCGTTTGCTAGTTGGTTACTTTCTTACCTTTCTTCTATTATGCTCGATTTAGACCTAGTGGGAAAGTCGGCGTGGTTGGTTGCAGAACCAGCGGGAACTTTGTTGTAGTTGTCACCCCATTATTTCCACAAAGCCAGGACAGAGCGAGCCGGCAGAGGATCGCGGTAAGGGCGTTGCGCCCTAGGTAGAGACCGCCCGACACGGTTTTACTTTTGTTATAGTTGCATACCCTTTATATCATCTTTTGTATTTGATGATTATAGATGCTAACTTTAAATGTATTAAAGGTTTATTTTGAGAAAAATGGGATGTAAAAAGAAATGATGCAAAGAATGTAAAAATGGTAAAAGAGTTTTAAAGAAGTATATAAGCAATTGCCCCTTTAAAGAAGTATGCATGTATGTGATTTAAATTAATCATAGTACTTGTATGTTTAGTTTAGTACTTTCACTTTGGCTATTGCTTGCCCTCGTGCAAGCCATTTTGTATGCTTTCGCAAGTGCAAAATTTTATACTCTATCTGTACTATTGTTGAGCCTTGGGCGGACAGGGGAGGCTATGTTCGTTCGTCATCTGTTTGGCGCTCACCAACCAAAAGGATCGGGATCGGGCGTGACATCGGGTAAGATTGAAGGGCCCTGCTACCCCACTTCCTTTCTATCCCTTCCGCCGAGTAAACACGAGTCCTACGCCTTCTCCAGCTTTCTCCGCTAGACTCGATTAGCGCCCACGGCCGTTGATCGTCGCGCCACCGATGTCAGTTGCGTGCACCGTCCACTCGATCGTCGCCTTGCCGTGGCCGTGTGTGCCATCGTCGCCGTCATGCGCGCCGACCACCTCATCTTGGTTAGCTCCTCGTATGCCACCTCGTCTCAGGTTCCGCGAGCACGACCTCACGACCTCGTTGTTCCTCCCGCGCACCGCTCACTCAGCGAACGCCAAATCGGGTAGGGACCGGTCGGGTCTCGTGGTGCGTCCATTTTCTCACTTCACTGCTCCGATTCCATCGCTTCGTCGTAGTCGCAGTCGCCCTCACCGGATTGGTGGGCGATGTCTGTAACGTCATCATCCATCTCCCCTTTCCGCCCATCCGTTTTGTGGGGGTAGCGATAGATCTCCACCCCCCCTCCGTCGTCAATCCTCTCCCAGCTTTCAAGATCGACCATAACAAAGCATAGTTCCTCGCCTAGCACAATGGACAGGTTTTGTGGAACATCGAGCAGTGAATCAAGGATAATCTGGCATCGGAATGCTCGCAGGTCCGTCATGTAGCTCGGTGGTAGCTGCGCTTCACGAACCTCAGAAACCACGATCGATCGCACGATAGTCGGCTTTCGGTAGATTAATGAGACGGATCCACGCCGATACCTCGGCCAGGTGGGGATGGGCGTTCCGGTCTCACGGGTAGCACCGAATCCAGAAGTCGCTTAGGATAAGCACTTCTCGCCTAGTAAGAACATCTGCGGGGACCCACTCCGGGAGAAAGATGGCGAAGTCCCTCTCCCTGTACTGAGCGACCGCGAAATCATCAGTATAGCCCCCAAACCGTCGCACCATCGCATTTTTTATAGTGGATATAGGATTGGGTCCGAGGTTTGCAGGTTGAATGACATCTGCGACAACAGCATTGCGGCGCAGCTCTTGTCGTCATAAATATTCCTCCGTGTACAGGACAAACACTTTCAACACCGGAGCATGACCGGACATCCCGATCAGTAA
Source organism: Aechmea fasciata (assembly GCA_025177825.1). Taxonomy (NCBI): domain Eukaryota; kingdom Viridiplantae; phylum Streptophyta; class Magnoliopsida; order Poales; family Bromeliaceae; genus Aechmea; species Aechmea fasciata. The sequence continues at coordinate 13,789,276 of CM045932.1, forward strand.
GGCACATGTACGTATCGTCGTTCACCTTATATCCTCTCTTAGCACTTCTGTTACACTCAATGCCGAATCTTGAACACCTACGGCACTTTTTGGATGATCAACTACTAGGTGATCTGAAGCGAGGCACCAAAAGCATCTCCTGGAAAGACTATTGCTAAGTAGATGCTTTGTGTAAGGAAGTGAATTCTCGAAATCCGAGAGTTGGACTTCGTTCAGAATCGACTAATTGTCGAATGGGTATGCTTCGAAAAAGCCGAAGATGTCTAAAACCCAAAAAGTGCATTGGAGTTGGAGTACGAGAGCAAGCGATGTAAAATGCACGTGGCGGTCTGCTCTCGAGGGCCCGGTCGCTTGGTAAGAGGACCGATTCCATAAAGCAGGGTGCTCAGGAAAAGCTCTCTGCCCACCATTGTTGCTCTCGGGGACCGGTCCCTGGCGGGAGAGACCGGTCCCCGTAAGCAATGAGGAGTCCCAGTGGGGACCAGTCTCCCAGTGAGAGACCGGTTCCCGTAAGTGTCCTGCGAGAGCAAGCTCTCGGGGCCGGTCTTGGATGGACAGACCGTCTCACAGGGACCGGTCCTCTAGGGACAAACCGGTCCCCGTACGCATAGAAGCTGGCAGAGGGCTTTCTTCCTGCCTGGAGTGCTCTCGGGGACCGGTCCTCCCGTAGAGGGACCGGTCCATTTGCGTGAAATCTGCCCAGGCAGAGCAGTTTGAGAGGAAGAGAGTTGAGGAGCTTTTTATGCAAAAGTGGCATTAGTAAGGGGTATAGAGGGGATAGCACTCTTTCTCCCTCTCTCATTTCTCCCAACTCTCATTTCTCTCCCTCTCTCTCTCTAGAAAAGAAGAAGAAAGAGGAGAACTCGAAGAAGAGCATCACCACCGTCTTCTCCTCTTTCTCTTCCTTCTATTGGGGCAGCTTAAGAGGTAAGCAACTAAACCTTATAATGGTAGAAACCTAGGGTTTGGATTTCTAGCTTTGTAAATGGGTCAAATGGACCCCTAGCATGCTTACAAGTGGATTGATGCTAGAATCTAGGGTTTTGTTGGATGGATTTGCATAGATGCAAACCTAGGGCACCTAAATTGGGGCTTTGTTAAATAGATGGGTTTGATCTCAATTGATGGCATCTAAACCTAATTGTTAGGTGTCTAAACGCGTGGGCGAAGTCGGATTTGCAATTCGGCGAGCCATCGAAGAGTTATCGGCAAAACGAGGCCGATTGTGCTTCGTTTCGACCTAGAAGGCGAAACATCGGCGAAGCAATCTTGAGGAGCATTCTTAGGACCGCCATGCAAAACTTCTTCGAAAGGTGGGGGGTGTCATCCCGAAGCAACCGAACTCTTTATTATGTCTTAGAATAACATATAATTTCATCTCTTGCATGTTGCATTGTAGGATTGCATGTTAAACCATTTTCTTATGCTTTCTAATTGATAACCTAGTGTGAGCTGAAAACTTGGTGTATGGATAGGTAAGGATTAGGTCTGGACATTGAATCCTATAGTGCTAAAGAGAGAGATGAATTTGATGGTTATTTAGTGACATAAAGAGTGGCATCTAATTGATTAGAGAACAGAACGAGTGGCATCTAATGTAGTGTACATGACACTAGTGGTATGTGAACTTAGGGATAGATGGATTCCCTAGTGAATGACTCGTGAATAAAGAACTAAGTATAGCTAAGCATTTATGCATGAATGTCGGAATAGGTGAGTTCCGAGAGAATTGTTGGCCCTAGTTCGTAGGGTATCCTCGAGTTGAGAGGATAGATCAAGCTCACGGTCTGTTATTCAGGATGGTAAATGTCACGCCCCGGGGCCCAGCGGAAGCCCGCCCGACGCGTGCCCAGACCCGCCGTATGTCTACACATACAAGGCGTCTAACAAAAATGATAATTAACCAACAAAATAAGAAAAATCTAGAAGTATCAGAGCAGTATAACAACTAGAATTCTAGACTAGGAAGCAGATAAGAGTAACTAAAATAAAGTACCAAATCCACTAAGAACTATAAGAAGAGTACAACCAAATATCCCAAAGTAAAAGCTAACAAAATACATGGTGGTCTCTATAAATGGATACAAAAAATCACTCTCTCACAAAAACACAAAAGAGAGGAAAAACCACCTAAACAGTAGTGGCAAAAGAAGCTAGCTACGGGCTAACTAGACGCAACTCTCTTGCCGCGATCCCGTGCCTCCGCCGGTGCCGAAGGCTCTGAAACACACAAGAAACAGAGGGCGTGAGAACCATTAAAAATAGTTCTCAGCGGGCAATTACTGACTTCAGTTGCATGCTCCATAGGCCCAAAACAAACAAGTAAGTGTAAGCGAAATAAATAACGAGTAAGCTACTAAAACATTATATCCCTACTTAGCATGAAAATTGCATAAGTAAATACGCTATTCTAAGCATGAATAGAAAGCACTATCAATAATATGAAGTTCCCAACTTGCTAGTAAAAGATTTAAGCTTACTATTCTATTCAAGGTCCACAGTTTTCTTTAAACTACATTAAGTTTAAGTACAAAAAGATCAACCCGAAGGCGATATGGCCGATGCCCACCCGAAGGCTGCCTAGCCCAAATGCCGAGCCTAATGGCCTCGTAGTAGTCAACATTCCCACCCTAGGAATGAGGCGTCCCACGGCAATCCACTTCGGCGCCCAATCCGCACGGCGAATACATGAAACGCGTTGGCCAACTCACGGAGTCTTGGGCATGAGGGACGACCACCATGACGTGTGCGAATGAGCACAATGGCATATAGTCACAAACTCGTCATATGTCCCAAATCGTCATGTCTCTAACATGGAATATACAAGTGTCCAAAAGGCCTATCTCTATGTCATCATGTCTCTACATGGAAATAATAGATGTCCAGTGGCCTATGTCAAGTCTCTATGTTGCAGTTTCATAGTTTTCTAAGTTAAGTGCCGCTTGATGACACTTAAGCTCTTCTAAGTTCCAACAAGAGTTTGATGTTCACAACTACATTAATTAAGCTATAACATCATAAAGGGCCCACTCCCAGGAGCCAACAAGAATCACCCCCACATGCCTGCCATTTAACCCAGATTTCTCTACTATATAGAGTTAAATTTTAATCATACATAAGGCATACATTTTAAGTGATTCAAAATTCATAATAAATCTATTTAGCATGGATATGCGTTCAAAATAATTAAATCAAACCGAATAAGCACTTAGGAGCCATTTGCCCCTATGCTCATGAAGCCAAACCCACCAAGTGCGAAAAGCGTTGCTCTAAACCGCTAACGAAACTTCGATAATCACTCCTTGAGTCCTAAAAAGCACACCCTAGGAGTTACAAGCTAAGAAGATAAACCTTGAGTTCACACTTTAAGAATTTCGACGAAAGGTTGGAGAAAACTCACCGAATGCGAAGGAAACCCTCTCGATCTCCAAATGGGAGTTAGAGTCCTTCAAATCCAACCTAAATCAAAGTTCTAAACCCATCAATTAGGTCCCAAAAGCCCTAAATCGAAAATCCCCAAATCCTAACCCTAGAATCCCATTCTAGGGTTTCATCTCACAAAAAGCCACAAAACCGAATCTAGAGGAGGGAAAACATTCACATACCTCTAAGAAGCTCTAAACCAAGCACAAAAGGCCCAAAGCTTGAAGCTTGATCCTCCACAAAGCTCCAAAAGCAAGCTCCAAGCTCCAACAAGAAGACAATGGCTCTGGGTGGCAAAGGAGAAGAAAAGAGAGATCAATCTCTTAACAATCCACCAAAAAAGCCAAAAGAGCACAAGGGGTTAGAGAGAGAAACTCTCCTACCTTGCTTGCTGCTGTGGGAGGGCTCAAATGAAGCCCTAGGGGTGTGTGGTACACTAATAGAAGCAACAAGATGCTAAAACACCCCTGCAGTTTGAACTGCTCGACCGATTGTACCGCAGACAAATCGATTTGTACCGTATAAACTCTGCGAAACAGCCAAACCCGAGCCGAGGGTTTGCCAAGTCTGCCCTTTTATACCGGTATAAATCTCGGTCTGTACCGGTATAGCCATCATTTTATACCGGTATAGACACCATTTTTTACCGGTACAAAGGCACAGAATTTCCAACCCGAGAGCCACCTAAAATCCAACTTTTTGGACTTTAGTGCTAGGGATTCATCCCTTAACCTCGGTACACGTGCCATAGGTCGGAACACAGTCAACGACCCTCCAGAAAATCTGGAAAAGCTCCGAACTCAAGTCGAATACTCGAACTTCGCAATTTGCGTAAGTCCAGTATGTTACATTCACCCCTCCTAAAAAGGAGTTTCGTCCGCGAAACTCTAAAGCGAACTCATACCTCAAGTCTCAATCTGAAAGAGATGGGGATAGCGCTCCTGCAGCGCGCTCTCAGGCTCCCACGTGGCCTCTCGCTCCTCGTGGTTGCTCCAAAGAACCTTCACGTACGGAATGTCCCGATTCCGCAATTTCTTCACTTCGCGAGCCAAGATCTTCACTGGTTGCTCCTCGAAGCTCAAATCCTCCCGCACTCTACGGGTACCTCCAATATACATGAGCCGGATCATGGATTCCGAAGGACCGATACATGAAAGACGTTGTGTACGCCCGATAGGTTCGGTGGTAGAGCAAGTCGATACGCTACCGGACCTATACGTTCCAAGATCTCATAGGGTCCAATGAATCGAGGACTCAACTTGCCTCGAATTCCAAATCTCCGAATTCCCTTTGATGGCGAGACTTTCAAGAAGACATGATCTCCAATGTGAAACTCCAAGTCTCGTCGGCGTTTATCTGCATAGCTCCTCTGCCTACTCTGGGTCGCGCAGGCGCTCACGAGCGATTCGAACTTTATCCTCTCGTCTCGGAGCACTTCAGGGCCTAAAGCCAATCTTTCGCCAACTTCACTCCAATGAAGTGGGGATCTATACTTCCGTCCATACAATGCCTCGAACGGTGACATCTTGATGCTCGCTTGATAACTATTGTTATAAGCAAACTCTGCCATAGGTAGATGCTGCGACCATCCTCCCTGAAAGTCAATCACACATGCTCGAAGCATGTCCTCATGAGTCTGTATAGTGCGCTCCGACTGCCCGTCACTCTGGGGGTGGAAAGCAGTGCTGAAATCCAATCTAGTACCCAAGGCGTCCTGCAGACTCCTCCAGAAGTGCGACACGAAGCGAGTGTCCCTATCAGATACGATCGATGTAGGTACTCCATGAAGTCGCACAATCTCATCAAGGTACACTTGTGCGAGCTTCTCCACCCCAAGTAGTGTGAATAGGTATAAAGTGCGCTGACTTCGTCAACCTATCCACTATCACCCAAATAGCATCATGCCCAGCTTGAGAGCGAGGCAATCCGGTCACGAAGTCCGTGGTGATCTTCTCCCACTTCCACACAAAAATAGGCAAACTCTGAAGTTTGCCCGCTGGAACTCGATGCTCAGCTTTCACCCGTTGGCAAGTTAGACATCTAGCAACAAACTCGCCAACATCCTTCTTCATCCCGTGCCACCAATAAAGTAACCTCAAGTCCTTATACATTTTGGTGCCTCACGGATGAATAGCATAAGGTGCCTGTGTGCCTCACGAAGGATGTCCTCTCTAAGTCCCGAATCCGCCAAGACACAAATCCGTCCACCAAAGCGCATCACTCCCTGATTATCCACTAGGAAGTCGCCGGTGCAACCGTTAACCATTTTGTCTTGAATCTTTTGTAACTCTAAGTCAAGAGCTTGCTTTTCTTTAATTCTATCCATAAGTGTAGGTTGCACAACCATAGTCATTAACTGCAAAGGTGTATCCGGAGTCACTACCTCGATCTCCAACCGCTTCATCCGCTCGATCAATGCGGTTGAGTAACAACATCATCGCTAAGTTCTCGATCGATTTCCGACTTAGCGCATCTGCCACCACGTTAGCCTTGCCCGGGTGGTAGAGGATAGTCAAATCATAATCCTTGAGCAGTTCCAACCATCTGCGCTGTCTCAAGTTCAACTCCTTCTGAGTGAAAAGGTACTTTAAGCTCTTGTGATCCGTATATACCTCGCACCGCTCGCCATACAAATAGTGGCGCCATAGCTTTAATGCAAAGACCACGGCCGCCAATTCCAAGTCATGTGTGGGATAGTTCTTCTCATATTCCTTTAACTGGCGAGATGCATACGCGATCACCTTGTCACCCTGTATCAAGACACAGCCCAATCCGTTAAGAGATGCATCACTATAAACCACATACCCTGCTCCAGCCGTAGGTAATGTGAGGATTGGAGCAGTCGTCAATCTCAGTTTTAACTCTTGGAAGCTTTTCTCACACGCATCATTCCAAATGAATTTAGCTCCTTTGTGCGTGAGCCTCGTGAGGGGAGTAGATAACTTCGCAAATCCCTCCACGAATCTGCGGTAGTAGCCAGCCAAACCAAGGAAACTCCTGATCTCGGTGACGCTCGTCGGTCTTGGCCAATCCTGAATGGCTTCTATCTTCCTAGGATCCACTGCTATCTGGGATCGAAATCACATGTCCCGAGAAAAGCCACTTCTCGAAGCCAAAATTCACACTTCTTGCTAAGCAAATAACTTTTCCCGAAGCACTTGAAGTACCAATCTCAAGTGTTCTCGTGCTCCACATCACTTAAACCAAGATGTCGTCGATGAAGACCACGACGAACCTGTCTAGATAAGGCTTGAAAACACGGTTCATTAGATCCATAAAAGCTGTCGGGGCATTAGTAAGCCCAAACGGCATAACAGTGAACTCATAATGTCCATACCGTGATCTAAAAGCCGTCTTCGCCACATCCCCAGGCGCAATCTTCAACTGGTGGTATCCCGACTTCAAGTCTATCTTGGAATACACGTTCGATCCTTGAAGTTGATCAAAAAGATCATCAATCCTCGGCAACGGATATTTATTCTTGATCGTGACTTTATTAAGTTCACGATAGTCCACGCAAAGGCGAAGTGATCCGTTCTTCTTCTTCACAAAAAGAACCGGTGCTCCCCCAGGTGACACACTCGGTCGAATGAAGCCCTTGTCCAACATATCCTGTAACTGTGCCCTCAGCTCCTTTAACTCTGCCGGTGCCATCCTATAGTGCCTTCGAGACTGGGGTAGTCCCGGGAGCGAGATCTACCGCAAACTCGATCTCCCTATCAGGTGGCATGCCTGGTAGCTCCGCTGGAAACACGTCTTGAAACTCCCGTACCACCGGGATATCCTCGATCCTTGGGGTATCATCCTCACCCCTCAATGCGATACTAGCCAAATAGGCTACGCATCCCCGGTTGATCAGTTGCCTAGCCCGAGACGAACTGATCGACATCGCAAAAAGCGAACTCTGGCATTCTCTAAATACCACCTCATCCTGACCCGGTTCTCTAAAAGTAACCGTTCGATTAACACAATCGATGGTGGCGTAGTATCGCATCAGCCAATCCATACCCAAAACCACGTCAAAATCCCCCAACCTGCGCACTACTCGCAAGTCCCCGGGCATGGTCCAATCTCCTACCCGGATAGGGCAATTGGGGCAATACTCTCGCACGTCCACAATGTGGTCGGGTACAACAATACGTCTAGGGTGTAGTAAAAGAACAAATTGGATGTCATGCAACTCGGCAAACAGCCGATCTATAAATGAATGTGATGCACCGGTATCAAATAATCCACGTACTCTAATGCCATCAAGTAAAATGATACCTGCCACCACATCTCACTTTTGCCGCCTCGATCTGTCACGGCGTACGTGCCACTGCTCGGCGTCGTCGTGACCCTCGCTCTGCGCTGGACGGTCGGCCGCCGTATCTGCGTCGACGGGGTCCACTGGGCGGGTAGAGCCGGTGCCGACGGAAGATGGTGCGCGGTGAAGAACCTCTCGGGCACTCGGTACGGATGTGGCCTCCTGCCACACCGGAAGCACTGCCGCATTGTGGACAACTGCGGCGGGTGGTGAGGACCAGCCGCAGATCACACACCGGGAGGCCGGCGTCGGTCGGGTCCTCCTCGGCGAGTGCGCCTCGACTTCTTCGGTGCCTCGGATGCTTCGGTGCCCTCCAGAGTGCGTCTGGTTCGCACTCGACCGCGGGCCTCTTGCCCTTTCCTTGTCCAAACCCTCGCGCCGCTCTCGTACCATCGCCGCGCCGCTCCACGGTGAGCGCGCGGTTCACCACCCGTCGGTATGTCCGAAGCTCGGAGGATCGCACAAACCGGAAAATCGACGGTCGTAGTCCACGCTCAAAGATGCGGGCACTTATCCTCGTCGTCCGCACGACGAAAGGCACGCAACGCGGCGAGAAAACTCTCTCTCGTACTCGCCACCGTCCGGTCCCACCGAGTAAGGCTGCGATCCATCCGCTCTTGTGTTGTCGAAGTAGTGTGACAACGAAGTTCCTTGAACTTCATCCGTAATAGACGCCAAATCCGTCTTTGGGGTTCTCCTCGAATGTCCATCCACCAACGGTAGGCCTCGCCGTCGAGGTGGTGGGTGGCGAGCCACACCCTATCCCGCTCCTCCACAAACGTGTCGCGGAATAGCTTCTCCATGTGCATCAACCCTTTTTCCACAATCCAGGTGGTCGACGTTCTCTCCGTCAAAGATCCTCTGACCGCACTTCCTAAACTCCTCGAGGCGACCACGAGTCGATCCTCTCGGCTCCCCGAGCCATAACCGGAAGCGCGCCGCACCGGCGATGCTCGTACTGGCAGGGTGTCCCGATCCTCCTCCCGGCGCTCGACTGCCGGAGTCGTCTGGTGTGAACCGGCTACGGGAGATTGCGTCCGCGGTAAGTCAACCTCGGCTGGTGCTGGCGGTGAAGGAGTCTGAGTCTCCCTCGCGGCCGCCTGCTGCAGTAGAAGGTCCTCCATGCGCTTCATGCGTGCCTCTTGACGCTGTGCCGCTGTCGCCTGCTGTGTCACCAAAGCCGTGAGGGCCGCCAACTGGCCCCTCAACTCACGGACCTCGCCGGATCCTGAGGTAGCGGAGGTCTCGACTTCCTCAAAAGTCGCCGCATTGTCCGCTCCAACAGATTTAGAGCGAGTCGTCGGCATCGTCACTACAACATCATAAAAGCGCAAGTTAGTAAACTCACGCAATCGCATCCCCACTCATGCTATAAATACCCAAATCATGCGAAAGTAAGGAAGTGTCGTCATTTACTACTAACTCCGATGTTACGTTGTCGGCCGCCAACGTAACCTCCGCGGTTAGGAGTTATACACTTCGATTCAACTCTACTTACTAGAGTTATTCAAGATACCCAATCTTAATACTTTCGCTCACAAGTTAAATAGACCTCGTCACTCACGAGCCTATATCCTATAGTCCAACCAGCCTAAGATTTGCTAGGTCCACAAGAAGACTCAACCCTAGGATCTGATACCAATTTAATCTGTCACGCCCGGCCCACGGAAGCGCCCGACGCGTGCCCGGACCCGCGTCTAACAAAAATGATAATTAACCAACAAAATAAGAAGAATCTAGAAGTATCAGAGCAGTATAACAACTAGAATTCTAGACTAGGAAGCATATAAGAGTAACTAAAATAAAGTACCAAATCCACTAAGAACTATAAGAAGAGTACAACCAAATATCCCAAAGTAAAAGCTAACATAATACATGGTGGTCTCTATAAATGGATACAAAAAATCACTCTCACAAAAACACAAAAGAGAGGAAAAACCACCTAAACAGTAGTGGCAAAAGAAGCTAGCTACGGGCTAACTAGACGCGACTCCCTTGCCGCGATCCCGTGCCTCCGCCGGTGCCGAAGGCTCTGAAACACACAAGAAACAGGGGGCGTGAGAACTATTAAAAATAGTTCCCAGTGGGCAATTACTGACTTCAGTTGCATGCTCCACTAGGCCCAAAACGAACAAGTAAGTGTAAGCGAAATAAATAACGAGTAAGCTACTAAAACATGATATCCCTACTTAGCATGAAAATTGCACAAGTAAATACGCTATTCTAAGCATGAATAGAAAGCACTATCAATAATACGAAGTTCCCAACTTGCTAGTAAAAGATTTAAGCTTACTATTCTATTCAAGGTCCACAGTTTTCTTTAAACTACATTAAGTTTAAGTACAAAAAGATCAACCCGAAGGCGATATGGCCGATGCCCACCCGAAGGCTGCCTAGCCCAAATGCCGAGCCTAATGGCCCCGTAGTAGTCAACATTCCCACCCTAGGAATGAGACTGTCCCACGGCAATCCACTTCGGCGCCCAATCCCGCACGGCGAATACATGAAACGCGTTGGCCAACTCCGGAGTGCCGGCTTGTAGGGAGCGACCCTCACAAGCATGTGCGAATGAGCACAATGGCATATAGTCACAAACTCGTCATATGTCCCAAATCGTCATGTCTCTAACATGGAATATACAAGTGTCCAAAAGGCCTATCTCTATGTCATCATGTCTCTAACATGGAAATAATAGATGTCCAGTGGCCTATGTCAAGTCTCTATGTTGCAGTTTCATAGTTTTCTAAGTTAAGTGCCGCTTGATGACACTTAAGCTCTTCTAAGTTCCAACAAGAGTTTGATGTTCACAACTACATTAATTAAGCTATAACATCATAAAGGGCCCACTCCCAGGAGCCCACAAGAATCACCCCCACATGCCTGCCATTTAACCCAGATTTCTCTACTATATAGAGTTAAATTTTAATCATACATAAGGCATGCATTTTAAGTGATTCAAAATTCATAATAAATCTATTTAGCATGGATATGCGTTCAAAATAATTAAATCAAACCGAATAAGCACTTAGGAACCATTTGCCCCTATGCTCATGAAGCCAAACCCACCAAGCGAAACACATAAACCGCTAACGAAACTTCGATAATCACTCCTTGAGTCCTAAAAAGCACACCCTAGGAGTTACAAGCTAAGAAGATAAACCTTGAGTTCACACTTTAAGGATTTCGACAAAAGGTTGGAGAAAACTCACCGAATGCGAAGGAAACCCTCTCGATCTCCAAATGGGAGTTAGAGTCCTTCAAATCCAACCTAAATCAAAGTTCTAAACCCATCAATTAGGTCCCAAAAGCCCTAAATCGAAAATCCCCAAATCCTAACCCTAGAATCCCATTCTAGGGTTTCATCTCACAAAAAGCCACAAAACCGAATCTAGAGGAGGGAAAACATTCACATACCTCTAAGAAGCCCTAAACCAAGCTCAAAAGGCCCAAAGCTTGAAGCTTGATCCTCCACAAAGCTCCAAAAAGCAAGCTCCAAGCTCCAACAAGAAGACAATGGCTCTAGGTGGCAAAAGGAGAAGAAAAGAGAGATCAATCTCTTAACAATCCACCAAAAAAGCCAAAAGAGCACAAGGGGTTAGAGAGAGAAACTCTCCTACCTTGCTTGCTGCTGTGGGAGGGCTCAAATGAAGCCCTAGGGGTGTGTGGTACACTAATAGAAGCAACAAGATGCTAAAACACGCCTGCAGTTTGAACTGCTCGAATCACGGTTTGTCTGTACAAATCGATTTGTCAGTATAAACTTCAGCTTGACAAACCCGAGGGTTTGCCAAGTCTGCCTTTTATACCTGGGTATAAATCTCGGTGCACATCTTGTATAGCCATCATTTTTACCTATAGACACCATTTTACCTAACAAAAAGGCACAAATTTCAACGAGAGCCACCTAAAATTCAACTTTTTGGACTTTAGTGTTAGGGATTCATCCCTTAACCTCGGTACACGTGCCATAGGTCGGAACACAGTCAACGACCCTCCAGAAAATCTGGAAAAGCTCCGAACTCAAGTCGAATACTCGAACTTCGCAATTTGCGTAAGTCCAGTATGTTACAGTAAAGCCATCCAAATTACCGTGCACTCCGAAGTATGGTACGAGAGGGGCAGAGTTGATATCCCGCAGACAGTCCCGGGTCTAAGAGCGAGTTGAGTCTTCTTATCCTACGGGATGGATATGTGAGTCGTAGGCGAACCCACGGGATTCACCAAAGATTGGGTAAACAAGAGAATAGCACTGTCATTGAACATTTGCTTATTGTACATGAATTGAACATAGTAGCATTATAGTAAACCTTTACTAAATGATGCATGCATTCATATTCATGATTTTGGGCATAGTAGTATAGTTTTCCTATTATGTCATTTATTGTTTCGATATCTATCTATCTATCTATTTGTCACTTTTGCCCACTTGGACCTAGTGGGGAGATCGGCGGAGTCGGCAGCCGAACCCACTGGAAATTATGAAAGATAGTTCTCACCCCACTTCATTACAGTGAGTGCACGCGCATTGCGAGGACACTACAAGAAGGTATAGCGCCTGAGCAGTAGTAGAGTAGTAGCTTTCCTTTTGCATTAGAGTACACTATGTATCTAGATGCTTTATTATTTTTGGAAGAGCTAATGATGTATTTGAAATGAACATGTATTCATTTTGGAAAAAAGATGTAATGTAAAAAGAATGCAAATATGATGTAATAGCTAGATATATCTCTCTTTATTTCACTTGTTATTACTTGTGGATTACTTGTTCTTAGTTGTAGGCACTAGTTGTGCCCTTTGTTGATTGCGTACATATAGAATTTAAATTCCTGGGTAAATTCTTGTACTCGATCTCGTTGTTGAGCCTTGGGCGGACAGGGGAGGTGTTGTCCGTCCGGCGTATGTTCGACGCGCCCGAACTGGACCAAATTGGTAACGGTCTCGGGGAGTGACACTTTGGTTCCTGGTAAATGGAGGATTTCTTGAGTGGTTTAGCAGTGGGGAGTTGGGGTGCCTTCACTATCCTCAACAGCACCTCTTTATAGGTCACCAGACTGTAGAAGGGGAAGTTACTAACCCCACCATCCCCCCTGCGTCGTCTCCCCCCTAGTGCCGAGCCGAGTATCGAGCCCGTCTTTTCTTCTCCGTGTCCATAATTAACTCCTTTCTTATGCTCATTAGATGTTCCCTTGCCGTAAGCATGCAAGGTCACCTCATCTTCGCCCTGGCTTCGTTGCACCTTCGAAGCAGCTTCGCCCTTCTCGTCCGTCGCGTCTAATCATTTCGAATGCTTGCCTCTTAAATGGCCATTAATACTCCCTTCTAGGAGCTCTCGGTTTGCTCCCTGGGCAGGTAAAGACTTTTTCTCTCCATCAATGCTCCCACCTACCTTCGCTAGGGCTTCGCCAACCTCATCCGCCCAAGCCAGACACTTCTGGACCTTCTTACCCTTCTCCTTGTAGCGTTCGGTTTGCTCTCTGGGTAGGTAAAGACCTTTTCTCTCCATCGTCATGTCCTTGTGAATTCTGAATTGTTAGTTTAGTTATTTAGCTTTGTTAGAAAGTATTTTGTATTTTTTTACACCTATATATATTTTATTAATATTTTAATAGATGGACCACATATGCATCCACATACCGCAAATGCGCTATGCGTTAGGTAACCATATGGATACTGCATACTACGTTTTGGAACATTGGTTTTTTACGGTCAACAAGCATGTTAAGGTGACCAATGTAATCCTATTTACGCTCAATCAAAACATATAATTCTCATCCCAAAAATTTACTCAAAAACTTTTTTTTTTTGGATTGATGCGTCAAACATGAATGACAAGTTGTCACTATTCACACATTCTTACAGATCTCATGAAATTATTTATTTTGACTTACTTTTAATATAAATAATAATAACTCACCAACAAACAGACAGATAAATCAACCTGCTTGAATAGCACATTATTTATGTTCTAAAACATCAAAGTTTCTGTCACAACGGTCACGAAGACAATCTTAGGAAGACGAGAGAAAAATAATATTGTTATAAGTGAGCAAATCAAAATTAAAAACAGAAATATAGATGCAGACCTAATAAAGAGGAAGTCGTATGAATACGCTGATTTGTTATAGGTGGCAAGAAAATGTCCAAAATGTCACTCAAGTGTAGAGCAGCAAAAGTTGTCAGAAAGGAGAAAATACAGTCTGTGAAAAACCTTCAAAGGATGACATGAATTATTCCCTCTGTTTATGGAAATTTGTGCTATGATTAACCTTGCAATGACTTACTACTTTTTGACTAATAAATAGCACCTCAAAGAATGACGTACCAACAGGATTATCTTGAGTAGCAACAGGAAATCTAAGAAGCAGGCTCATGAAGAATTTGAGTTTTACAAAGCATATCCCATCATGACAACAATCTCTTTGGACCAATGCCTCAAACATGATGATCCATTGATGCCCACACAAAGGAGAGAAAGGATGCGAGAAAGGTAATCATGCAGCAGACAATAAAGCATGTGATACTTCCATCCGAATGGTTTTAGTGGCCTAGCTACATAATGGAACTTCCTTTGGTCAATCATCACACGACAGCCTAGTCCTTTCTAGGAAAATGAACATTCAAATATATCCAATTTTCTTGAATGTCTATGAGCTGGTTCAAATTAGGAATTCAAAACTCTCTTGTCTTGTCCATCAGTAATTACGAAACCTCAATAAACTTCAAGAAAATATAGCTAACATGAAGTATCTTACATTGTGATGGAATTTAATTGCCTAAGTACTAGAAATGGTACGTCTAAATGAAGTATGACGATGATAAGTCATTAACGACGATGCAAGTCAGCAATGACTCACAGCCAAGTGCATTATCCCTTCCTGTTTGATTGACTACCAACAAATTATTCATGTGCAGACTCAGCAAGTCAAAACTTCAAGTAGAAGGAGGTAAGCACATGAAGAAAGCCAATTAGTATTTCTTCAAGCCCATATGAATGCAGTCGATCATCCAACCTTAATCGAAATATCAGTAAAATTAATGATACTTGACTGACACAATCACATGAAATTGGAAATTTGTGAGGTTGGCTTGCTCAGTTTATTTGAATATATATCATTAGATAAATCCAAGAAAATTTTCTTACGAATAGAATTTCAAATTAAACATGTGCTTATAAAAATATGACACTGATAATCTATAAGTCTATAACGATGATTAAACACTGCAAGATGAACCTGAAACTGCAAAAGCTGTAGCCCCTTCAATTTCAACGCGCTTGGCACTAAGCGCATAACGCCATGTAATACCATGACCGACACCTGACTTGTCCCTGCAAATAAAATAATAGGAAGCCGAACCATTGTTTACAGAAAAAATCAATTTGTGAACAAACTCAGAAATAATATTTAGCAAGTTAAAGTAGTGCACGGAATTCCTGATCTAATTGTTTACATATAGTTATTAAGTTCGGCAATAGACATCTATCGCCTACTAACTGAATGGACAACACAATAAAGGCATAAATGTACCGAGAACCTGTCAACCATAAGCCATTTGAAACAGACCCGCTTAGAACTTCTTATTTTTCCCTTTTGATTGATAATTTGAGTTAGTTCCACCAGTTGAATTGGAGACTTCATTAAGTATAAAGGTAATTATGTTAAATATCACGATCTTATCATTTTTGAGCTGACAGAACGACAGATTTGGCAGGCTTGTAGCTGACAGCACCGTTGTTTAAATAGAAACTGCAATTCAGTCGACAATAATAACTGAAATCGAAGCAAGCAAATAAAAACAGAGAGTGGTCTATTTCAAAGCGGCGGCCAATAATTGAGGTGACATTTTCATCTAAAATAAAACCTTCTTGCAAGAAGATATCAGGCCCATCTGAGAACTAGTCATTTCTCAGGTTTCAGACTTAACTAACATGACATTAATCGCATAAACTTAAAAAGTTTCAAAAAGAAATAAAAATGCATGCGTTGATCGAGATTGGTTTTTGCTCTACAAAGCATATTCCTCCTTATGAGGGGGAAAAGAGTGCCACCCAAAATATCAATTTAACTCAGCTCAGAATTTATTTTAACACTCTCAATCACGTGGAAGGTGGATATCAAGGAAAAACATGCGAAATCAAACTAAGAACTTGTTGGAACAGAGGATACTTTTAAGATTGATGATTTACTAGGAAATCTCTGAGAATTTGTCTTAACAAAAGCGCAAACGGCAAAAAGTTTGATGATCGGTATCGAAAGCGCATATCCATTAATATTTTCAGGTAGATTTATTTTTTAAAGAACAAAAACAAAGAGGATAGTATGCTATCTTTGTCTCTCCGAAAAAAAAAAAAAAAAAAAAAAAGAAGGGAAAAGAGAAATGAATAAACTAGGCAGATAGATAGATAGATGGGAGGGGAGACGGCGGAAGAAGGGAGGACGGACGAATCGGGGGCGCAGACGAGGACGCGGTAGCGGCCGGCGGCGACGAGGAGGTCGGCGAGGAAGCGGAGGCCGGCGGCGTCGATCCCGTCGTCGTTCGTGATCAGCACCGTCGGCAGGTGGACCGGGGCCGTCGCGCCGTCCATTTCGCGAGATGGCAGTGGCCGGCGAGGCGCGCGGGAGAAGTCGGAAGAAGCGCAGGAAGGGAGGAGCGGAAGAAAGAACGAAAGGGAACTAAACTAATTCTTCCCTCGACTGATCAACCTGTAACTGCGTTGGCGGGCTATAGTATAAAGCGTATTCGATATTCTCGGTTTGATTATGATCTTATGATTCGTTCCGGCATCAATCCATGGGGGAAGAAAACGACCCAACTCATCCGAGAAGAATAAATTCCCCCCAAGTGTTCTTGCGATGAAGATTTACCGTTGTTTTAATAATACGGCCCTGCAATGAGGTAGCATCAATATCAATATCAATATCAATACAAATACATTAAATGTGAAACCTCACCCTTCTCTCCCCGTGATTTCGGTGTGAGTCTACTCCTTCTCCTTCATTTCGGGTGATGTGGGCCCCCCAAAAAAAAAAATTCTCCCTCTCTCACCCATCTGATGACCCGTGTTTTGGGGGTCCGGTGGGGCCCACCAGCGATGAGGGAGGCGCGGGCGCGGATGGGCGCAGACGCGAGCCGGGGGGCGAGCGGGCGGCGCAGCCGCGAGCGGGTGCGGGTGTCGGCGCGAGTCGGCGCGAACCCGGCGCGAGCCGGAGCGGGGCGGGAACCGGTGACGTGGCTCCCCGCCTCTCTCTCTTCGATCTCGGATCCGCCGGGATCCGCGGCGCGATTTTTGCAGGGATCCGCGGCGCGATCTTCTCCGCGATCCGCCGGGATTCGCGGCACAATCCTCACCGGTGTGAGATCTGGCGAGAATCTCTTGGCCACCGCCTCGCCCCCGCCTCTCTCTTTCATATCCCGCCTCTCTCTCTCTCTCCGATCCCATCTCTCTCTGATCTCCCTGCCGGGATCTGCAGCTCTCCTCTCTCCTTCATCGCTTTCCTCACGTTCGGCGCGCCCTCCCCTTCCTCTGCTCCGTTCATCGAAACCCCCTCGCCTTGCCTCCTCCTCACCTCGCATCCTCCTCACCCGCCATCGTCGCCGCTACCGCCTCCTCCTCTGAAGAGCTCGATGTAGGAAGACATAAACCGAAATCATGTTGTTTTCATTTCCGCGCCTCTCCCTCGCCAAGATCGTGCCCTCTCCACGCCTCTCCCCCGGCTCGGATCTGCGGCGTGATCTTCGCCGGCACCGCGCCCGTCCCGGCACCGTCCCGACCTCCTCTCGCAAGCCCCAATGCCCTCTCCCCGGTGCCCGTGACCTGTTCGACGAAATGCCAAGCTGATCATGGGCCTCTCCACGGGCATCGGAGAGGTTTCTAAAGTTTGCCTTATCCGAATTCTGATTTTCGAAAAATTAGTACATGTGCTTTACACTTGGGATTTCTTACCTGCTCTTCCTAACACTTCTTGCTCCTGGTTATTCATATGGATAAAAAAATGCAGCATTATTATCACAGTTTTGAGAACGATGTATCACCATCCCTGTTCCCAGGTATACTACATGCGGGTGCTTACCAAATACGAGAAGTAGACACCAAGTTAATGGCCTTCTTGCTTCGGGACTGTTATGAGAATTCTTAGCAGTGATCGATATTGATAATCCAATTGTTCGAGGTGTTAGCCCGGATTTGAATGTAAGTTTTGCTTTGTATCAGTAGTGATGATGATTTTTTGAGATCATTTTACAATATTGCCATACTGATAGCTTTATCAATCATTTAAAGTTGCTTATACTAAGAAATTCCTGGAGCCTTTTTACAATAGTCACAGTTATATCGTAAGGAAGAACATGTTTGCAAATATACAAGCCATGAATGTAAACACTTGATTATTGGCATAGTCTTAGGAGAAAGTTTGAGGATTTATAATATTGATATTATAATTTTTAGATATTTGATTTCTTCTGTGTTTACTATGTACTCTTTTTTGATACATACGGATGTGTTTACTGCGACGCATTACTTGCTGGTTTGCGTGTAGTTGCTGTGGGGCAAACTTTTGTGCAATAAATTAGGAGATTTTCATATTTGTTATCGTATGTTCTCACGGTTTTATTGATTGTTTATGCTTTTCCTGCTTATGTTTTACCTACATTTATTTATAATTTCGAGTTTGTACTTGCTTTAGTAGAGTATTTATTGTGTTATGGTATATTGAAATCTCATTTGTTGCCTCCTCTTTTGCTCGACTGAAAAGTAAAGCAGGAAGACTAGCCTTTTGGCAATCTCTACAGTTATTGGGCGTTAATGGGATGATGTTTAAATTAATTTTATGATTTAAAGAAATACTGCCCTCTATGAGAAATCAATTATATGATCTACGTATGGAACTCTTAAAGTCTTACTGTAGTGTTTTAGTATGGAATTTGCAGTTTTTATATTCTTCTTTTCTTATACAGAACCCTTGGCCTTACAATGAATTTGTTTATTATTATTGTAGCATGGAACCGAAATTTCCTCGAACTTTTTCCCCTGCTTTGATCTGCAGATTTTTATGGTTCTGTTGTACATGAAATGGCCTTTGGGCTTTTATATGGGTTGATGGTTTGGGTTTTATTCGTTATTGTATGCTTTTATAATTTTACAGCTTCTGTTTCATTCGTTATGTTTTTTTTAAATAAGGCGATGATGATATACAAGAATTTGACACTCTGTGATGTAATGAAATAGAAAAGTGGTTGTGTATGGCAGTCCATTACTTTTTCTACTTGGCGAAAGGAATCGACAATATGTTGTTCACTGGTCTGCTGGTATATAGATTGTGAATACTCTATTGAAGCATTTATATACACCGAACTTCCACCTTTACTTTTGCTGCTGAGGTACTCATACCTACCAACTTAAGGTGTCGATGTCTTCTGCTTTTTATTTCCTCTCTCCCCTGCCTTTTTTGAACTTTCCTTCTCTACACTATTTTTTCTTACTTCAATTTTTTCTTCTTACTCTGTTTTCACTTTGTTGTAGTTTCTCCCATCTCTTCTCATGTTACTTTTAAAGGTTGATGGTTGTTTACAATGGAGTATGTTTGGTTCTGCAGAAGAAAGGCATATAGGGCTTTTCCTGTGTATAGTCTTTATTTGTTCCTATAAAAGAAAGTTTATACCGCTTTGGTTTGTATCCTTTTCTTTATTTGTTTGTTTTGATTATTACTCTCTGTACTCTTAGTGCAAAGGCATGATAAGTGGGAATTTTTATGTTGATTGAACTATTAAACATCCAGAAGTATAACCCCTGCTTAGGTGTAATGCACATAAATGATAGCAGAAACAAGAAAAATATGTGAGCTTAGTTTTTCTCTTACTCTGCTCCTTTACGATCATTAAGCATTAGTAGCCTTTCTATCAAACTTTTCAAAAATTAAAATTGGAACCTTATTATTCTTGACATTTATCATTTTTTGCTATTCGACCAGTTCTTTAAGTGAATGGAAACAATAGCTGTGTCTAATTAGCTATTAACGAATATTGTAGTTTTTCCTGTCATAAAGCAGTAACAACTATTTCAATAAACAGACATCTTGCTTTTCGTTAGTATCAGTTAGATAAGAAAAAAATCATAAAACTATAAATAATTATTATCAATTATGGATAGGATTCGCGATGTGATCTTCGCCACGATCTGCGCTCTCTCCGACCACCTGCCGAGATCCGCGACGGGATCTTCGTCGATGGGGATCTAGCGAAAATCTTCTCTGTATGAGATTGATCGAAGTTGGGACAACTGCTCATTTGGCTTTCTTGCCCATAGTCCTTTGACTAAATGAAGTTCCAAGGCTGTTATCTCTTCTCTGTTATCTGCTAATTGTCATCTACATTGAGTTGCGCCCTTCTCCTTTCGGGTTTGTTCCGATTATCTCCTTTGTTATCTGCTATTTTTTATTTTTTTTTGTAAATAAGTTTTGTTATATCTGGATAAGTACTGTCATCTATGCCGAGTTGCGCCCTTCTTCTTTGGGGTTTGTTCCGATCATCTCCTTCCAAATTCTCTCCTGGTCTGGGCTACTATGGATAATATTGATTTGGTTATAGTTTTGTTGCTGAGTTATCGCACGCCTAGCGAGAAAAAAAAAGAAGGGGAAATTACCACCAGGATTTACTATTAATTACTAATGTATATTTATTGTGAATTTGTCCATCCGCCGTGAAGCGCGGGTCCTTAACTAGTTATAAATAAATTGAAGCAATTTTGCTTGGTCGTACCATTGCTTGGAAAGCGTGTTATATAAAATTATTATGTTTTGTCCCAAAAATATCTTATTCTTATACTCATGATCTGACTATGATGACCACCACCAAGGCTCGAACAACTCTCGGGACAAATAAACACCATCGGATGAAATTCGAACCAAAATCACATTTCGTTGGCGGATTTCGCGAAAAATGCGTTGGAAATCAACATCCGATTTCCGAAAGGGCACGGAGTCTTGGACAACCGATTCGAGAGGTCACCCGATACCACACACGCCAATGACGGTGCGAAACATAAAATTACATAAAAAATCCCTGTGACTACATAAAATCACATCATTTTATATGATTTTCGGGATTTTACGGACTGACAGTGCAAACCGAGGACTTAGTAGCCTGGTCGAGACACCCGCTAATAGGTCTCGATGTGTCGGAGGCTGTGCTCACAATTCGGAGCATAGCCGAGTCCACCGTGGAGAGTGCGGGAGCGACGCGAATTCGGCGAACGACACGCGGTGCCTAAACGATGTATTACACGCAAATCGGGCCTTCGCTGACCCCAAAGAAGGTGAGCACGATGATCGGCACGGATCAAGGATCGTCGTGCTCACTTCCGGGAGCGTCGGGGTGCCCTTGGATCGCAGGAACAGCAATCCGAACTCGATATAGTGCGCATAAAAGCTGAAATTAAGCTTACCGGGCCAAGGGAAGCTACGGCACGCGATCGGGCGGCACCGGTATCTGGCGGTGGCGGCGGGTGCGGAGTGACAGAGGAGGTTGGGGCGCGCGTCGGCGCGATAGAAAGGCGGCGGCGGACGGGCATTGATGCCCTAGCCACACAAACTCGTGGAGGGCACGGGCCAAGTCCGCCGACCAAGAGCTCGGTGGCGGGGGCACCGCGTCGGACGAGTGCGGCCGAGAGGGCCGGCGCTCACGGCGGCCGGCGGCGCGAGGGCATCCCAAGCCCGCACTAGCTTGGCTCGGGCTTGATGAGTTCCCTCCAACCATGGCGGCGGCCGGAGCACCTAGGGAAGGGAGCGAGTCTCCTCTGGAACCGAGAAGAAGAGGCTGAGACGGTGGCCGGTGGTCGAGAATGACGGCACAGCAAGGCTTGGACACAGCAGTCCGAGCCAACTACAAAAGGACAGCTTGGCGAGGACGGCGCTCGGGCGGCGTGGCCGAGCCGACGGAGGTCGCCGGAGGTCCAGAAGTCGCCGGAGGAGAGCCCAAGGGTGAGGGACCACCTGCGCAATCTTGAGCGAGTGAAATATGATATGGTGGCGGTTTGATGAAGAGGCAAGTAGTGCGGCTTTTAAAACCGACAAGAAGTGCGCGGCGGCGGACGGGCGCGCGGCGAGGGCAAGGGAGGGTGGTGAGGCGGCTGGAGAAGTCTTAGTTGAGGGTGGTTAGCTAGGTTAGGGTTTTCATGGAAAACCCTAGAAATTTCTTTATATAACGACGAGTAAATCGCGCGTAACTCCCTCCAAAGTGTGGTATTCATGCTTAGGTCCAAACCGCGTGTCTATGACAATCTCGCGCCTCGCCGAGTTTCAAAGAATTCGCGCATAAAATATAGGGGTTTCGCACAAAATCCGGGAACGTCGATTCGACCCTTCCTCGATAAACGCGTGATTTCTGGCGATCCATCCATCAGATTTGAGACAGATTGCGCTAAGGCGTTCAGCACGACCAGGGCATCGAACTCACGATTTTGTTTCGCCCGAAATGGTGGCCGATTTGCGGATGCACTACACCAAAATTGACTTTTAGCGGCAATTATCTTATAGATTGGTGGCGATTTTAATCGCCGCTAATCTCTTTACCGGCAATTGTAATAATTGCCACTATAGATGGGGTCGGTAAAAGTTTAGCGGCAATTATATTGGCGGCCGGTAAAGAGTAAAACAATTGCCACTAAAGATACTATACTGGCAATTAAAATCGACACTAAAAGCAAAATATATTTTCCTATAAAAATCATCATTAAAGGTCATATATTCAATTAATCACTATAAAAATTTCAGAAGATAATGCATAGACAATGAAAATTAAAAATCCAACATTTCATGAATATCAATTAAGCTGAATATAAAAGTTTATTACATTCTCAAAAGTATTGCGAGTACAAATAAATGTCAATCAACATTAGATAGCTAAAAAAAATTCGAATTACAAGAAGACTAATATGTAATTAAAAAGTTTTATAGGCGAAAGGAAAGTTCTCTGCGCTCCAATAGAGAAGTTCAAACTACAGTTCACGAAGAATCATCCTTAAAGAGTAAAGATTCCAATAGAAAAGATCGCCGGGCTTAAGAGGAATAATCTGCAAGAAAAATATATAAGAATAATGGTTAAATCATAATGCACAAAAGTAATTTGAAGCTAACAGATTAGCACATTTAAGAGAGAACCTTAAAATGATTAGTTGCGTCATATCATTTTATACAATACATACAAAGCAAAAAAAAGAAGGTATGGGAAAACATGAAGAGGGATGGAGATTGATCGGAAATGTAGTTTTGGCATGCAGTGTCATGTATGATTAAGTATTCACTACAACATTTTGTATTAAAGGTGGCTTTTATGGGTACCTATAGCGGCTTT
Organism: Aechmea fasciata; assembly: GCA_025177825.1. Taxonomy (NCBI): domain Eukaryota; kingdom Viridiplantae; phylum Streptophyta; class Magnoliopsida; order Poales; family Bromeliaceae; genus Aechmea; species Aechmea fasciata. Next base: position 13,812,350 of record CM045932.1, read on the forward strand.
TTGAAAAGCCGCCACAAAAAGTACCGGCTTTTCTGAAAAAGCCACAAAAAGCAGTGGCGAGTCGGTATAGGTCTATGTCATATAACGGCATCTTGTAAAAGCCACATTTTAGTGCCTATAGCGGCTTTTTGGAAGCCACTATCAACATTCAAATTGTGGCACTATTATAGCCGTCTTTGATTATCTATAGTGGCTTTTTGCCACAATAACAGTTTTTAAGAGCTATGGCAACTAAATAGCCGCCTTTAATTAGTATAGCAGCATTTAGCGTGCCACAATACTATAATTTTTACGGCTTTTCGATGCTGTTAATAAAATTATGTTGTGGCTTTTTGAAAGCTGTTAATATGCATATACAATGACTTTTTATAAAGCCACTATTGATCGAAATATATGAACTTTTTAATATGTATATTAGCTAGAAATAGTTGTATGAAAGATACAATATAAAAATGACGCATTCATAGTAAAAAAATTATTTCATTCATATATAAACCAAGAGTATCGAATGAAACCAAAATACTAATTGTTCCTTACATCCTCAACATCAATAAAATGATAAAAAACTATAATATCCAAAAACAATTTTTTAAAAATGACACAGTAGCTCAAAACATAAAATGATGCTAAAGGGCATAGTAGGTCCAAATACAAAAGAAATGATCAAGTATATCTATGGAAGGATTTGATGATGCTGGCGTATAGCAAGTGCCCGAAGACTCGGGATCCTGTAACAAAAACAAAAATTTCTTTCAATAAAATAAGAATATAGTTAACAATTAAAATATAATGATAAAATCGATAAAATTATGTAGATAAAAGTCATTTTTCCTACCTGATGACTGCCACCAAGGTTAAATTTTTTGTCTTATAAATTCTATAACGGCAACTAACTGTGACTGCAGTTGGGAAACGAGACATAAAGCGCATATCTGATAACAACTATCAGGTTAGATATGTTTCAATAGCTTCTAATTGTAGCATGTAAGAATTTTCTTTTCAGTGATTCATGAAGATTACTGAAGGCCTCAGTTTGGTTCAGATCTCGAAAGTTTTCCCTCTTTTACTTGCTTTAATTCCCTTTGGTAATTCATATTTAATGTGAAGTTCTATTTCTTTGGTTCTTTATTGCATCTGTGATTTTCAAACAACATCAATTGGTCTCAAGGAATCCAAACAACAAACTATTTTGTTCAGGTCTACATAGTGTATACTGAGGGGTATTGAATAAAATACCAACTCACCCCTAACCCAACATTCCCAAGTCTCAGGGATAAAAAAAAAAACCAAAAATAAAAACTTTTAGGAAGTCCTTCAGAACCTTTAGGCTATATTTCGCACGCAGATACATTTTGTTAAGTTATCGGTATATATGAAGAATAGACAGCATGATTAAACCCACGTTTTTTTGGGGGGGAGCACAAATTACCCTTACACTCAAAATAGTAAGCGGTACGCATACGTTTAATAAGCTGTTTATTATCAACAAGAGACATAAAGCGCATATTTGATAACAACTATCAGGTTAGAGATGGAGGATGAAAGCAGACCACAACATATAAATACCTGTCCAACATTATAAGCATTTAACGAAGGGAGTAATAAGCTCAGGGCCGTCCTGTTGCCAGAGAAGGTCTGCAAATAATAAAAGTACCAAGTGTAAGAGACAAGTAAAACCCTACAAAAACAATCATCTAAAATAAAGTTACATCACATTGCGAGGAATTAGATGATTAGGGACATTCTCTCTTAGTAACTGTTCTGGAGTCTGAAACAACAGAAAACTTCAATTAAAAAAATCAACTTAAACACCGTCGGTTCAAGAAACTCTGTGATAAAAATAGGCGTACCTTCCCATAAGCAAGTGCATCTGGCTGAGCAACAAAGTTTGACATGAGCTCATCATGGTTATAACTAACAATTTCCCCAACAGGACAGAGACATTAGAATATCATATTTTAGCAAAGTCTGTCAAAGTGCAAAAAAAAGGATAGCCACAACAAATATAGAGAGATTGATGCAATTGGCACCTTTCAAGTAAACAGGCTGCTGACTTTTTACAACACCGATAAAATCGCAAGGGATAACGCTTCCCTGGAAGTTTTCACGATTAATTTCTGAATTATCCACATTTCAGACATTTAGTAATTTGAACAAGCAAACAATCAAACAATCAGATATTTGGCTACAGTTAACCAGTTGGTACGCTTAACAAAAGTCAATAACAAGGTACAACTCTAATTTCTTAAACTACATGCAATTAAATTCAACTTTGGTTTTCAAAAGAACACCCTTACCTGATGGATTAACTGGTAGAAGCTGTGTTGACCATTTGTTCCAGGTTCTCCAAAATCTATTTCACCAGTCTCAAATGGAACTGGAATTCCATCAATAGAGACACCCTTGCCATTACTTTCCATGGTAACCTATAGCATAAAATTAACCCAATTTAAAGACAACAAAACAAACAGAAGGAAATGATAACGTACAAGCTAGGCCGGAATCAGCTTAAATACCTGTTGGATATGTGGTGCAAATTTCTCGAGTGCCTGGGAGTGTGGCAATATCGCCTAAAGGTAGAAATGAATTTCTTTTAGACCAAGAAAGTTTAAAATTTGCAAACCAAACACATATAAAGGGTAAAAGTGGAAAAATGAGCAAAGAACAACAGGCTAACTCACTCTTGTTGGATATCCAAGAAATGAAACATTCCAAACACTTAGTAAACAAAGAAGTACCTGGACCAGAAAAGAGAATAATGAAACAATAAGATAAAAAAAAAAGATGACATTTGTCTAGACATCTGAATACAGGTATGTTTTTCTCAAAAGGAGTTGAATAGAAGTGTTCGTTGATGCTATGAGCTCCACTCAGAAATCTTCAACAGAAAAGAAAAAAAAATAATGACTTTCTTCGGGGAACAAAAATTTAGACAATAATCTTACAATTGCTACATATTGTTCCTCATAATAGATCACTATTGATTAACACTATGACGTTAAGACAATAGAAAGAAAAAATATAATGATATTCTAGAATACAAAAAAATAGCAACCTTAATTTGCTATTTTTTTGCACCTTTCATCCTCAGTAAGTTACTTCTAGCGCCGGTCGAAGGGTCCTTCATAACAATATAGCCAACCTATTACATGAAAAAAGGAGGACGGAGATAGACCTGGGTTTGTTGCAAATCAGGAAGGAGGCTATATCCAAAGAATAAACTAGATAAATATGTTTTCTTGCATCGTGTCGTAGCGAAAGGCATGCAATTTCTACGACAATATCAGAACAATTAGCAAACTGTTAACCTAAGAACTAAAGCATTTATTTGGTTATTATGCCAACCGGATTTAGTCGACCATAAGTTATATTGCAAGTGAGATGGATGCCGTACCGGAACATCTTGTGATAGCTTGATTACATCTCTTCCTATTATATCACTTTTTGCCCAAACAAGACAATTCCTGCAATGTGTCTTCTTCACCTGCCAACAAAATGATCATGATAGTAATAATCCAACTAGCATATACAAAGTTTTCTAATCGAAACAGATCAGAAAAGCCAAGTTCCTACAGATATCATACGCTCAGGGAATCAGTTATACCCAGTAAAGGGTTATTTCTTCTGAAAAAATAAATCTGCCTTTGTGGCTCTGTGTTGCACCCTACATCTAAGATGCGTAAGAAATCAAGTACATAAAACTTACAACAGATAAAATATCAGCAGCTAACCCTTTCTCATATGATGGCGGCCCAACTTTCACATCCAGAATCACCTGCCTCACTGACTGTGATAGCAACTGCACAAGTTGACAAAATGTTTCTTAACTAGACAAACAATTCTTTTTCAGCTCCAACAGCAAGAAGTTCCACCAAGGTAGCAATTTCAGCACTTCACCAATTCTGCACAAGTTTCACATCCATATCACTTAAACCAGGGGAGGGTATCATCCAGGAATTATGATCAATCTACCTCAGGTTGATTATTCCACCTACATACACACATAACCTAGGGCTGATTTTAGGTTCCTTCACGATAATTTCAACATTAGAACCAAGGAAAGCAAGGTTTAGAACAACTAGAACCAGCCTTATTGAAGAAACATGAGATACTTACCTCAGGTTCTCCTTACTCCACCAGAAATTCCTGCTGCCGAAAGTTCTCCTCAACTCCAAACAACAAATCCACACTTTCCTTCTCCAATCCCTTCATATGGTTACAGAGAGATAGAGGGAAAGAAAATGAAAAGAAAGGAGAAAAGAGAGAGAGAGAAGGTATCTTATGTATGTCAACAGGTGGAGGGTTGCTGGGTTTAAGAGATAAGTTCAACAAACTGTTATTTAATCCCTCACAAGGCTGAAACTGCATTGCAGTCCAGCAGTTCGCGATTCAGTCCCTGCAGGTTCGCAGTTTAGTCCCTGCAGGTTCGCAGTTCAGTCCCTGCACTAACAGCAGCCAGGCAGCAGCGATTTAAGATCTTTTTGCGCGTCTAGTTCGCCGAACACTTCTAAACACTTCCAAAACGCGCCAACAACCATTCACAAGCCACCAATTAATTCGGAAGCAATTCACTTTCATTTTGGCATCATTGTGACCAAGGTGAGCATTGGCCAAGGTTCATCGCATCTGGTTCTTAACATAATTTGCTTTCTATTCCTGCTTTATAATTTGATTTTCATATCTTCATGATGGAGAACATTGTGCTCAATACATCATTACAATTTCTGTTATTTAATAACAAGCATATAGATGGATGATCAATGCATTAAGCTCTTCTGGGGATAGGTTTATGGTCTGCTTGAAGTCAATATTAAACTAATTACCTTTTAGATTACTTGGATTTGGGTTTGCAGTGGATTATATAATTATTATTAGTTTAAATAGCATTTCGATTACTCATGTAATGATCATAAGGTTGGACTGGGTAATTTTGATAGGCTCTTCTTGTTCCTTGATGTCTTCAGAATTAGAGTGACCAGCAAGACTGTTTTTCTTACAACGAATTCTCTGCTTTTTGAATCTGATTGCTATACAATTACTTTATAGGATGCTAAAGAAGGGACAACAACTGGGGTTTCTGCAGAAGATAGGGCGAAAACAGTGAAGGCCCTGTCATCTCCTGATTCAAAGCCTGATGACTTTAACCGCCCTGGGCATATTTTCCCTCCGAAGTACAGAGAAGGTGGCGTCCTTAAAAGAGCTGGACATACAGAAGCATCTGTTGATCTTGCTATGTTGGCGTCCTTAAAAGAGCCTGATGACTTTAATATGTCAATAAGAAAGAGTTATAATATCTGAAAATTTCTATACAAAGAAAACCTTTTGATTGGCTGATAGAGAATCAAAGGAGTGGTTCAAAGTTTAATCGAGTTCTTCTTTTGATTCATGATGAATTATTTAACAACTGTTTCAATTGTAAAATTCCGTGAGTACTATTATGCAGTATTTATAAGTAGGCAATATATTAGATCTCAAAATTGATGTGGAGTAACTTAACTGGTTTAAGTCCTCAAAATTGATGTGGAGTAACACAATAGAGATATTTCAACCATAAATACTAGAGCAATGTTATAGAAAAGGAATAGTTCTGGCCTAAGAAGCAACATGATAGTATATCTCATCCCTATAACTGCCAATGTGACTGCTCCTATCAAATTATCAAGTTTACAAAAGGCCTCGGCACATAGGACTACTAACCATTCAAAAATCAAATAACATTACAAGAAAAATAGCAATAGCAGCAGCACAAGAAGCAAAGGAATCTTAAATATTGGTTAACATACAACAAGACAATGATAGAACCTGATATTACAGTGCATGCATATGCCTATAAAAGCAACAAAAAAATAGATATTCAATGCAACAAACATACGCACCTTGGAACTAGGATCTTTCCGCTGTTCCTTTTTCTTCAGTTTCTCAGCACCCAAACCGCGCTTATTCTTCTTTACGCGAGCCTGCAGAGGTTCAAACCTTCCCTGCTCCGCATAAGCGAAACAACATCAATGCATGATTTAGATGAAAAAGTGAAACAAAACTGTAATACTTTGCAATTATCAGTAGAAAGGAGCAAAAGCCACATTGCATAAGATCATTTATTATCAACAGGAGACCTTGAAATGCACCAAAATTCTTATCAATTAAAGAATACAACAAGAAATTTCAATTAACTACTAAATTCTACTCCACGGCTACGAGGATATTCACCATACAAAGAGAAAGGAAGAGAAACTAGGGCAAAAGAGGAGGATCACCTGGCACCGAGCGACGATGTCGAAGCGCTCGGCGAAGATATCGACGAGCTTCCCCTTCCCTTCGCCCCCCTACTGGGAGCCGAGCACGGCGGCGACCTGGCTCAGCGACCCCACGCGGTCGTGGACGTCGCCGCTGCGCGCCACCTACACCGCCGCCGTCGCCGCCGCAGCCGCAGTAACAAAGGGGCCGCCGCGGATCCTTACTGTTCCTCATAGTAGATGAGCTCGGTGCGGAGCGGCCGCAGCGCGCGACGGTGGCGGGACTCGTCGGCGTAGAAGCAGCGGCAGACGAGGGAGAAGGCCTTCCTGTCAAGGGGGTTCGCGTCGAGGCGATCCAGGATCAGGAATAGCATCTCCTCCGCTAGGGTTTCAAAGGGGCTAGGCTCCTCCTCGACGCGGATCCGCTTCGGCGATCGGAGGCTCGGGCACGGGAGCCGATCCCTGCGCTTGGAGAAGAGATCGAGCACTAGGGTTTCGAAGGGCGCGTCCCCCTTGAAAAGGTTGGAGAAGAGAAAACCCTAGAAGAGGATAAGACGGAGACGGAGTGGGAAAGAGGGCGATGGCGTGGGTCGCAGGAGAGGGATTGGATCTGTACGTATAGTAGAGGAATAGAGGGAGAGAGGGAAAAGAGATGGGTAATTAGTTATGGGCTAGGCCCAGGAAGAGAGTAGAAATATATAGTTATATAGTTTGGACTACTATTTTGGGCCGGCCCATATCAAAAAGCCGCTAAAGAAATGCCACCTTTTAACTAATTTCCTGTAGTGATTTCAATAACATAAGCTCCCGAACAAGCACAAAACATGAAGAAATGCGATCGACTTATATCGACATCCAGATAACTGTAATTCGTAGAGTTGCATCTTCCTCTCCGATAAGACACGGACTCACAAATTAGTTTTTGATGGAAATTATTGTGAAGTTCTAAATTCTGAATGATATAAATAATAGAAGAGATAAGCGTGAAGAGAACTCTACTTTAGTGAAACAGATTCATTTACCTCAGCTTTCCAATTAGTTTTCCAAATCATATATAGCAGAATCCACGTCTGTAGCGCAGTTCCGCAGAGCATGCCGGCCCAGATCCCCTGAGATCATCACATCAAATTGTTACGAAAGTTTACGGCCGCAATCCATGCATAAGCAACAAGATAGATAGATTGAAGTTCATATAGAGAGCTCCTTGAGTAATGTGAACAAAGTTTAGTTACCTAGGGTCCTCACTGTAACACAAAGCCAAAAAGGAATCCGCGAGGAAGCCCAAATATATAATAGCAACAGAGATTAATGTATGCAACAAGGGCCTGCCACCCACCTCCAATAACAACTCGCCGCAACAACGCATTCGACCGATGTGAGAATCAAAGTAACAAAAGATTAATTGTGTAATATAATATCAAGCAATAAATTTGAATTTGTTGTGTTAATGTTTACCTGAAATCACAGGCTGAATGCTGTTGAGCGCCATTGTGACGGCGAGAAGGTAAGCTACATCAGCAACTGCTCTTTGTAGCTCTCTGTCACTAGTAAATAGGATGGCGAAATGGTTCCTAGATGCCAATATAACGGGCATTGCGATGAGTCCGATCACCAGTGATTGCGCAACGACCACAAATGACAAGCATGTTTGGCTCTCACGACTGCACCTCCTAGCTCATTAGACACTCGAACGCTGAGATGTAATATATAAGGAGACACAATAAGTCGATCTCACTCGTAGAGGTCGTAAATCGCAACAAAAACTGTAGTAATCATAACTAGTTGATGTATAACATGTATGATTCTTTTGAAGCATAAAAAAATAAAAAAATAAAAAGAAGGGAAGAAGAAAAGAGAAAGAGATGAGAATTTGAATGTGGTGTATGAAATGATCCATGCACTAGGTGTATGGACAAAATCAAATTCAGATTTTGAAAAAAATGGGGCACAGGTCGATCCATGCGCTAGGTGCATTGGTATTACGTATGTACCAATTAACAATCAATCCTTCCCCTTTCATATATTCGCAAAATGCTCCATTTCAAGAATATAAATATAATATAAATAAATTAGAAGGGTTAAATTGCAAATGTCATCCCACACATTCCATTAACCCTATTATTTTGCACAATCTATATCCACCTTCCACTACCCCATGATGCCATTACATGGGTAGTTACAACTAAAGTCCATAAACACATCAAGTTGGACCGTAGTTTTTGGAGGGAGCCCGGAAACCTTTTGCGACTCATTAACTAATCCCCAAAAAAAAAAAAAAAAAAAAAACCTTCCACTAAACCCACATCCCACTTTCCCTGTTAAAAAAAAAAGGGTAATGAGAATATATTTTTTTCTTCTTCTCCATTAAAACAGCAACATCAAAGCTCTCTCTCGTACAAAAAAAACCGAACCTCTCCCTCTCCCTCTCTTTCTCCTCCGTCGCGACCCCGCCGTCGCTCCTCTCCCCGGCCGCAACGAGCCCCTCGGCCGCTCGTCATCCTAACGAGCCCCTGCCGCTCGTCATCGCGAAGCCCTCGGCCGCTCGAGCCCGAGGACCTCCTCGAAACTCGCCTCGACTTCGCCTCCTCCGCCGCGACACGTATGCCCTTATCGCCGCCGTCGCCTCGACGGTGTCGTCGACCCTGCGCCCCGTCGTCGCCGTCTACCCCGACGACCGCGCTGCCTTAAACGCCTCGTCGCCGCCTGTGTCCGCGCCTCGTTGCCCCTGTCGTCGCCGCAGCCCGCTCGTCGCCTCGTCGTCGTCGTTCGCCCGACGACCGCTTCGGCCCGCACCTCCTCTCGCGGCCGCGCCGCGCCTCCGCTATCCACCTCGCCCGGCTCGGGCAGAGGAAGCCCGCGCCGCCACCTCCCTCACTATCGGCGCCTCCACCACCCACTTCGGCCGATCGCGCCGCGCCGCGCTCGACGCGCCGCGCCGTCGTGCGCGCGACTCGCCACCGAGGATCGCCGCCGAACCGCCCTCGCTCCAAGCCTTGAAGCTCGCCGAGCGGCGCCCGTGCTCCGAGCCTTGAAGCTCGCCGCCGAGCGACGCCTCGCTTCCACTTCCTCGCTTCGCCTCCGCCACCCATGCCGCGACCGCTCGCGTCGCGCCGACGCGCCGCCGTCGTGCCGCGCCTTGACCGCAGCTCGCTCGTGGCCGATTATGCTCGCGAGTTTCCTCCGTGCGGACTCTACCATCGTGAGCTTCTATGTCGCAGAGATCCGTTTACTCCGCCCCGCCGCGCTTTCTTTGCCGTGCCCCGACGACGCCTCACTTCACCATGCGGCGCTCGCGATGCCTCAACCCGTCGTCGCCCGCGACGCACCGCCGTCGTCCGAGCTCGGCCACGTGCCGCCGTCGAGCTCAGTTCGAGATGAAGCTCCGACATCAATCCGACGAGCCGCGAAGCCCTCCGTCACGAAGCTCCACCGTCGCGAAGACCTCTAATGGGTCGCGAAGCCCCCGGCCCGCGCCTCCTCTGTCGCAGCTCCTCCGTCGTGGAGCTTCGTCGTCGCGGAGCTCCGCCGTCGCGCAGTTCCTCAACGCCACTGCTTCTCGCTCACCGCTAGCAGCAACACGCCCACCAACTGTTCGGTGAAATGCCCAAGAGACAGTTTTCGACGGCGAACCCGATAGAGAGAGAGCGATGCTCTCATCTTCAAAAAAATCGGTGTTGCGCCACTCACCGTGCCCACCAACTATTCGATGAAATGCCCAAGAGACAGTTTTCGACGGCGAACCCGATAGAGAGAGAGCGATGCTCTCCTCTTCAAAAAAATCGGTGTTGCGCCACTCACCGCGCTCACCAACCGTTCGACGAAATGCCCAAGTCACCGTCATCGACGGTGAACTTAATAGAAAGAGAGAGAGCGATGCTCTCCTCGTTAATGAAGTCGGGTGTCGCGCCGCACAATGCGCCCGCCAACTACTCGACGGAATGCCCAAGACACCGTTATCGACGGCGAATTTAATAGAAAGAGGGCGGTGCTCTCCTCGTTAATTAAATTGGTGCCGCGCCGCAGAACGCGCCCGCCAACTACTCGACGGAATGCCCAAGACGCCGTTGTCGACGGCAAACTTAATAGAGAGAGAGAGCGATGCTCTCCTCTTTAATGAAGCCGGTGTCGCGCCGCACAACGCGCCCGTCAACTACTCGACGGAATGCCCAAGACGCCGTTATCGACGGCGAATTTAATAGAAAGAGAGCGATGCTCTCCTCGTTAATTAAATTGGTGCCGCGGCGCACAACGCGCCCGCCAACTACTCGACGGAATGCCCAAGACGCCGTTGTCGACGGCGAATTTAATAGAAAGAGAGCGGTGCTCTCCTCGTTAATTAAATTGGTGCCGCGCCGCACAATGCGCCCGCCAACTACTCAACGGAATGCCCAAGATGCCGTTGTTGACGGCGAATTTAATAGAAAGAGAACGGTGCTCTCCTCGTTAATTAAATTGGTGCCGCGCCACACAACGTGCCCGCCAACTATTCAACGGAATGTCCAAGACGCGGGTGCCGACGGACGCGAACCTAATTCGCACATAAAGAGAGAGCGGTGCTCTTTTCTTTTAAAAATCGAACATCTTAATCAAATCTCTCGATTTGGTCAAATTAGACCAAATTGAAATTTCATCACATAAGGGGTTGAAATTGAAATTGAATTTAAAATTATTCATGACTGAGAATTTAAACATTAAAAAGTGCATATCTTAAGCATTTGGTTATGAATTAAATTCTCAATGTTGATATCTTGATTTCGATCAAATCTCAAATAATTTTAAATTAACCATCTCAGAACCTCATTTGGACTAGCCCAAACCTGAATCTAAGTCCAATCATATAGCTTGTCCAAAGAAAATATGGACCTAAGCCATATGGGCCCGAATGGAGCCCGAGCCCACATCCAGATCTTAAATTCAATTCAGGCCCCCACTTGAATTCATATCATTATATGGGCCCAAATTTGGGCCCATGCTCAAGCCCATTTCAGAACTAATCTACAATGAACCCAATTTCCAATTCCGATCCATAACCAAATCAAATTCAAATCCAAATCAAACCCCAACCCATAACCCAAACATGGACTCAAATCCAAACCTAAACCAAATCAAATCCACAAATAAACCCAAACCTATAACCCAAATTAAACCAAAATTCAAACTAAACCTGAATTCCAAAGTCCACAAATAAAACCGAAACCCAAACCAAAATCTGATTCCACAAAAAAAAAAAACCTCAAAACCGATCCGGACCACAAATACAACCTAATCCTAATTTTCAACTTGGACTCATGAACCCAAATTTCTTGAATCCTAAACCAAATCGAAACCCAAGTCTATAAACCATGAACCAAGTTTGTAAACCAAACACCACGAACCATGCCTATGTTCATAAACCATACACCATAAATCTCATGAACCAAATCCCATGAGTAATGAACCATAAACCAAGTTCATAAACCAAATGGATCATGAACCAAACTCATGAACCATAAACCAAGTTCATGAAGCAAATAAACCAAGTCCATGAATCATATTCAAGTTCATGAACCCAATCCCATAAACCTCATGAACCATACTCATAAATTATGAACCAAATCCCATACACCAAACCTTATCCAAATTTCATGGACCATATCCCATGAACCATACACCATATATACTCATGAACCAAATTCCATAAGTCATGGACCATGAATCAAATCTCATGGACTAAATCCCATAAACCATATACCAATCTCATGAATCATGAACCATATTCATGAACTATGAATCAAATCTCATGGACCTGTCTGCCACGGTGCCACCACGAATGACGTACTTCGCACGGTGAAATTTATCTTGAATTTCCCGTGGGGTAGTATTCACGATTCAGATTAACATTTAAATATGTATGGTTATCAGGTATTGTGGATCCATGGCTTCCAATAAACGCAATCGTCTATTGTTAATTACCCCTATAAAATATTAGGGTACCTTCGATTAAGAGACCTCTGAAATGCTAGAATTGAAATAAACTGAAATTGAATAAAGATTTTATTGTTTATCGCTCAATTACATGGCTTTAATCCAAGGGCATACCCTCGGTGTACATAAGTGGAGCGAGAAAAAAGAAAAGAAAATTTTGATTTTGATTGCATCTTAGTTATATGTTCCAAGATGCTCAAAGTATGTGATCAAATTAATTTTGTTGGACCCTATATATTTTGGAGCTCAACATGGTTCACCCTAAGATGAAAGGTTGATTAAATTTCCCGTATATGCATTGGGATTTAATCGAATTTGATTCAAATTAAACTCTAACCATGTGTATTAGAGTTTAATTTGGTTAATTGAACTTTAAATATATATGATAAAGTCCAATTCAATTTGAGCTCTCATCTTAAATATATGTGTTAGGATTAGCCCAAATGTTTTGAATTAGACTCTAATTTTATATTTTAGAGTCTAGTGTAATTAGGCTCTAGGCTTATGTGTTAGAGCTTAATCACATTTGCTTTGGGTTCATCATAGGGTGAAAGGTTAACTAAATCCTAATTATATGTATTAGGATTAGTCAAATTTGATTTAAATTAAACTCCAAGTATATGTATTGGAATCTAACTTAATTTCATTTATTTGAACTCCGAGAAAATATATTAGAGTCCAACAAAATTAGATTAAATGGCTTGATCCATTCTAAGCATATATTTAGAATTTGATCAAGTTTGAGTACGATTGTGATTTGACTCTAGTTTTATATGCTAGAGAATCGGATGATTTGAAAATTGGGATGTTCGTGGAAATTGAATTTGGGTTTAGTTTAACGACGTTTCGGTCGAAATTGGGTTTAGTTTAACGACGTTTCGGTCGGAATTGGTTTGGGTTTAGTTTAACGACGTTTGGAATTGGTTTTGGACTTGGGTTTAGTTTAACGACGTTTCGGTCGAAAGTGGATTTAGGTTTATAGGTTTATGGTTCGTGGACTTGGTGTATGGGTTTATGGTTCATGTTTATGGTTCATGGTTCATGGACTTAGGTTCATAGGTTTATGGTTTATGGACTTAGGTTCATAGGTTTATAGTTCATGAACTTGGTGTATGGTGTGTATGGTTTATGAAGTTTAGTATATGAGGTTTGGTTTATGGTGTATGAGGTTTGGTGTATGAGGTTTGGTCTATGGTGTATGAAGTTTGGTGTATGAGGTTTGGTCTATGGTGTATGAAGTTTGGTGTATGAGGTTTGGTCTATGGTGTATGAAGTTTGGTGTATGGTTTAGTCCATGGTTTGGTCTATGATTTTGGTTCATAGTTCATGGACTTGGTGTATGGTTTAAATGGGTTTAAATTAGTGGACCTTGGGTAATGGGTTTAAATGGGTTTTGGTTATAGGATTATAGGATTAAAGTTTAATGGATTTTGGGTTATGAGTTTAGGTAGATGAGCTTATTTGTGTCGGGCTTTGATATTGGATATGGGTTTATGGGTTTTATTTAAAATGGGCTTGAGATTGGGCCTTAAGTGAATGGGCTTTGGTATTTATGAATGGGTTAAATGGGTATTATGGGTTTAGGTTTATGGGTTTTGGGTTAATGGGTTTATGTGTATGAGTCAAATGGGTTAAATGGGTTCAATATGGGTTTTGGGTTAATGGGTTTATGTGTATGAGTCAAATGGGTTAAATGGGTTCAATATGGGTTTTGGGTTAATGGGTTTATGTGTATGAGTCAAATGGGTTAAATGGGTTCAATATGGGTTTTGGGTTAATGGGTTTATGATATATGGGTTAACGGGTTATTGAATCCGAAAGTGAGTTCGGGTCTAATTCAGGCCCTTGAGATTTAAAATGTGAGTTAAATCAAATGAGATTTTGAAATAATCGAACTTGAGAATTTTGATTCAAAACCAAGTGCATTCGATCTTATTCAATTTTAACTTGCATCGAATGTGATGATATTTTAATTTGGTTTAATTCGACCGAGTCAAGAATTCAACATTCGATTTAAATGGATTTAATAAAGCTCCTTCTCTCTCTATCTTTTGATTGAAAGTATGATCTTTCTCTCTCTTCTGACGATAAGGAAAAAGCACCGCTCTCTTTGATTCCACCATCGACCATTGTTCGGGTCATTCCGTCGAATGGTTGGAGCATTCCGTCGAGCGGTTGGTTGGCACGTTGACGGCAAAGCATTCCGTCGAGCGGTTTGATTAGCATTCCGTCGAGCGGTTTGTTGGCATTCCGTCGAGCGGTTTGATTGGCATTCCGTCGAGCAGTTTGTTGGCATTCCGTCGAGCGGTTTGATTAGCATTCCGTCGAGCGGTTTGATTAGCATTCCGTTGAGCGGTTTGTTGGCACGTCGACGAATATTTTTTGTCTTCATTTTTGTCGACGCGGAGCGTCAAACGAAATATTTTTGTTAAACGAAGTCGCTTGGCTTGCTTTCGACGGCGGAGCGTCAAACGAAGTCGTCGGCTTCATTTTCGTCGACGGCGGAGCGTCAGACGAATTGGGCATTCTGTCGAACACATGGCGGATCAGTTACGCCGGCGCGTCGTTAATTCCGTCGATGGCTGAGCATCAAACGGAGGTTAATCGGTTTCAATTTCGTCGACGACGGAGCGAAGTCATCGGCTTCATTTTCGTCGACGGCGGAGCGTCAGACGAAGTCGTCGGCTTCATTTCCGTCGACGGCGGAGCGTCAGACGAATTGGGCATTCTGTCGAACACATGGCGGGCGTCGCGAGAACCGAGCCGGCGTGGCGGAGCACCACGCTTCTGTCGAGTAGGAGCGAACCGAGGCGGGTGGCGGAGCACCACGCGCGGTCGTCGGAGCGCATCCGAGCGGTAGCGAAGCACCACGCCGCGGTCGTCGTCGGAGCGGAGCCGAGGCGAAGCGGGTTGAGGAGGAGGACCTTGGGCCCGAATAGAGTAGTCGAGGGAGCTCGAGCGGACATGACGGTGCATGGTTCGTCGGAGCGAACCGAGGCACTCGATGGAGCGACCAAGGGCGCCGCTGCCGAGCGAGTCGCGACGACGCGGCGCGCTGGCCAGTGGTGATGGCGGCGCGAGCTTGGTGGGGTCGAGGCACGGCCGAGGCGGATCCGAGTCCGGCGCGGCGCGTCGAGGCGAGTGGCGGGGGCTTGGTGCGATCATCAAGGAGGCGGAGCATGGGCCCCGCCAGGCGCGGCGATGTCGAGGCGCGATCGGCGGCGGGTCCGTCGAGAAGACCGGGCGGGTGGCAAAGCACCACGCCCGTCGGAGCGAGTCGGCGCGCCGAGGTGGCAGTGGTCCGGAAGCTCGAGGCGAGTCCGGCGCGCAGCGGCGAAGTCGGCGCGGCGGCGGCGTGGGCCTCCTTGCGGGCCTCGGCCATGGAGGAGTTGGGCGGAGGCCGGCGCGCACGCGCGGCAGCGGAGTCGAGGTACGGCCGAGGCGGCGGGTCCGAGGGCGAGGCCGAGGCGCGCGCGGGGTTGAGGTGAGGAGGCCTTGGGCCCGAGCAGTATTCGAGGGCCGCAGGGTCCGGTGCGGCGCGGCATGAGATCCGACGCGGCGAGGCGGCGAGGTCCGAGCGACATGGGCGGTGAGATTCGGCGCAGCGGCGCGGCGCGCCTTCGAGAGGATCGGCCTCCGAAGGGCTCGCGCGGCCTCAGCGACAGCCTCGCGGCGATGAGGGCGGCGGAGTTGGCGCGTAGTGGGTGGCCTCGGGCTCGAGCGGTGGCGCGACGCCGGTTCACCAGAGAGAGAGAGAGAGAGAGAGAGAGAGAGAGAGAGAGGACTTTTTGCTTTCTCTTTTTTTTTTTTCTTCTCTTTTTTTTTGTTTTTTGATGCTCGAGAGAGAAGGGAATGGGGAAATTAATTACCTTTTCTTTCTTCTTCTTTAAAAACAGGGAATAGGATTTTTTTGTTGGGGATTAGTTGACGAGTTAAAAAAAAAAGTCCTCGCTTCTTTGATTCCTCCTCCTTTTTTTAAACGGAAGCGGGTAGTTATGCGGATTGTGGGGATAATGGGATAGTGGGGAGTTGGAGAGGGATCGTGCGATGGGGAAGTGGGAAGTTGGAGATGAGGGAAGTGGGTGCTGATCGTGCAAAAATAAAGGGGGTAGTTGGGTTCGCTTTTGTCCATGCACCTAGTGCATGGACCCATCTCATACACCACATTTTTTCCTTTTTTTTTTTTTTACTTTTTTTTTTTTTATTTACACTCAAACAGGACCAAACTATATCCAACCTCATGAAACAAGTACAATACCCAAATCTCATGAACCATACATCATGAACTGCAATGTCGACTACCCCTAATACATAAACTTAGGGCTAAGTCAACCCCAATATTCTTAGCACATATAACTAAGGCAAAACCATATCCAAATCGACAGAGTTCTAAATTATATACTTAGAATTCAATGAAATGATATTCGACTAACCCTGACACATATCCTTAGGGTCTAGTCAACTTTTTGCTCTAGCACATATACCTAGAGAGAAAGTCAAACCAAGTTCGACTAGTCCTAACCCATATATTTAAGGTCTAGTCAATCTTTTGCTCTAGCATATCTACCTAGAGTGAAACTCATACCCGATCGAGCTCTAATACATATACTTAGAGCTCATGCAAATCAAATCCGACGAACCCTAATACATACACTTAGGGTTTAGTCAGATCCTCACTCTAGTACATATAACTAGAGTGAAAAATATCTTAAACTCGGTTAATCCTGATACATATACCCAGGAATTAGCCATCCTCTACTTTCAGTAACATCAAATCCGACCTACCCCAATACATATACTTGGGGTTCGGTCACATCTCCACCTTGGAACATACAACCAAGGTGAACCCGACCGCCATGTCATTAAACTGAGCATCAAAACTTCAATCGACCACCAAGTCGTTAAATTGGGTATTCAGTCTTATGAAATCCATGTACAGTGGGGGTATGCCCCTGCTTAAGCCATGTAACGGCAAATCATATGAATAAAATCTTGTTTGCCCGTTTTGTCTCTTTATTATCAGCATTTATATTTGGTCTCTTAATCGAGGGTTCCTTAACAGTGTGGATAATTAACAGCAGATTCTTGAGTCTGTTGGAAGCCATGAACCTATAATCCTGATTTCAAAATAAAATTCATACAAATTTAAACTCTACCATGAATGACCACTCGCCCTAGAAATACAACCTACGGTGGGGCCGGCTCGTTCGCGGCAGACAAAATGGCACGCCCGGTGGGACATGGCTCCACCCTCTATCTTTGAGACCAAATCCAATAATGCTGATAAGAGATTTATGAATAAACATGTAACCGATGAATATGACTTCATCCAAATGGAGCAATGCAATCTGACGAATATTGCCTTTTCCACCCTGGCCGAGATCAAAGCGAGGCATGTTGGTGATCCTCCAATATGGCATCACCATAAAGGACATTTTGGCTACCATCATGTCCCGCTCTCGCCACTCAAGTCATCGGGTGGATTACTCTCCAAGCGGAGCAATACAATCCGACAACATCCAAACGAGCAATGCAATCGACGAATATTGCCTCTTCCACCTCGATCAAGATCAAAGCGAGGCATGTTGGTCATCCTCCAATATGACATCACCATAAAGGACGTTTTGGCTACCACCATATCCTGGTCTGCCACTCAAGTCATCATGGGGCAGGACGACTCTTGGTGACAATTGTGGTCTTCTCCCTCTCAACATTATATCGGGGCTATTCGTTGCCAAGAGGAGCAACGGTTTCCAACAACACCATATCCTCTACCTCGGTGGAGATCAAAATGAGGAATTTCGATTTTCCTCCAATTTGGCATCACCACAAAGGACGTTATGCCAAATCGTCGGGCGAGGATGATTCTTGCGATGATCATGGTCTTCTTCCTCCCAAATGCATATCTTGACTATTCTTCAAGGGCGTTCAATCCTTCGTCTTTTCTCGAAGATATCGCCTCATTCTCTTTTCCATTTGGTAATATAACGGAGAATGTTCTAATCACTCACTTGTCACGTAAAACGTTCTGGGCAATCAACCTTTCTTCATCTTGAAGGCATATGTTCGTTCTCTTCTCTGGAGATATAACTTTGCCCACTTTGCTCTTATTAGAATAGATATATATATATATATATATATATATATATATATATATATATATATATATATATATATATATATATATATATATATATATATATATATATATATATATATATATATATATATATAAAAGGAACAGAAATCTCCCAGAGCTCCGCTGTGAGAAAACCTACTGTAGCCTCACAGGCAAAAATTATGGGAATGCTTCTGGCGAAAACTCTCGTGGACGTCAGCTGTCATAAAAATCTTGTAGATGATGTCGATTCATCTCTACGTCAGGCATGCATGACGATAACGACACGCCAGGTTGTTTATAAAAAATAAAAAAAAGATGGTGGAAAAACTTTTGACCCCTAGATGGAAATCAAGGGAGATATCTAGTGGAAATCTATCACATTACCTAAATCGACCGCCATGTCGTTAAACTGAGCAAACCCAATTCTAATTGACCGCTATGTCGTTAAACTGAGCATTTGATGTAAATTGACCGTCATGTCGTTAAACTGAGCATCTTAATTTGAAATTTTAATTTAGATCTAACGCGTCTAATCAAATATGTCCACTAGCTAATGTGAGCCACTAGCGGTTCTGATTTCCTACATCGGGACATCGGGGATAAAATTATAAATGTTAGCTGTGGCGAATTAGAGATCTACAGTGCGAGAAAACTTTTTGAGATTTATTTTAGAGTTGGTTATGCGTGGTGATCTTAGTTGCTTATTGAGGCAAAATAAACGAGACAAATCTACTCTCACAGTGTAACACAAAAAATAAAAAAGATCAAATACTTATGAACTCAATCAATATTACTCAGGCATAATCCAAAGCATTCAAAATTCTAAATTGTTGAGACTACATAATATTGTTTCTTATTAAAGACAAGCATAAAAAAGAAGAAAAGAAGAAGTCAAATCTCAAATATTTGACGACGCTCCTCAAACAGCTCTACTAATTCTCGAAGACTAGCGGATCCCTTAGAATCATTATAACCTTCAAAGGTCGCAAGATGCTCCTTTTCTCGCATTAACAACATCCTTTTGCAACTCTTCCCGTGACGGTTGTAGCTTCTTCAAAGAGTCATCGACCACTTCAAGTTGAAGTGACAACTCCGCTTCAGTGCTCTTCAAATGTGACATACTCTCTTCTAGTTCTTTTATCTTCTCTCTGGTTTGTTGAAGCTGTAGAGAGACACTTTCAGTAGCTTGAAGGAGAAAATTTTTTGTAGTAATGTGGGAAGCAAGTTTCCTTCTACTCAATGCCAAATTTTCATCAGCGTCCATTAGCTGAACAATTGGAACAAAATTTGACCGGATGCTAGCTCTTCAATGGCTTCCGCATGGACAAATATGGGCTTTATGCGTCCTTCCAAATTCGTATGTATCAATTCCAAGGTTAGATAGACAATGGCAATATTTTGACACTTCTTCTCTAGCCAGCCTAAATTCACGATGATTGAATGTCCTCATAATATCCATTATACGATCGGTCAAAAATAACTTGGCTATAATAGGTATCTCTTCTAGAATCTCCCGCACCACTATCTAAGTGAACGCCGATATTCTCGTCAAATGATACATCCAAAAAAAAAAAGAAAAAAAAGAAAAAAAAGAAGAAGAAAAGAATTAAAAAAAAAAGGAAGAAGAAGAAGAAAGAGAATAGAAAAAGAAAGGAAATACAACTATAAAATAAAAAAATCACCGTATTGTTAACTTCCGGTGGTGAAGGCGTAGGTTCATAATCCACCTCGTCACCATAAGGTGATAAAGCATCTTCCGGATTATTATTCGATTTTGCTTGTAAACCTGCACAAAAAATGTGTATAATATGAAGAGTGCTTTCATGAGGCATACTTTAACAAAAAAGTGAGGTTTTACCAGTTCGATCTAAATTGGTCTCCAAACGAGCTCTTTTATGTGCTTCCACGATCGAAATATCAATGACCCGTTCTCTTTTACCCAGTGGAAGCATTTCTGTTATAGCTTCATCCTCTTCTTTAGCACCCTCATCCTAAACAATGAAGTTATGGTGTGTGATTACAGAAGTGATATGAAATAGAACTTGGAACAAATTCTCTATTCTCCAGTAGATGAAGTTTAAAATAAATACCTTAAGATGAGTTGGGGAAGTTTCAATAAAAGTAAACACTCCAATAAATTCAAAATTTGTGAGTGGATCCTGTGAAAAAAAAAAAAAAGAAAAAAAGAACCATATGCTGAGCAAAAAAAAAAAAAATAATAACAAAAGATACATGCTGCAGGGACTGTTTTGTAAAAAAAAAAAGGAAAAAAAATAGGGAGTAAAATGCAAACGGGTTCTATTGTAGTGCTAACTTATGTATTTCTGCAACCTTAAATTCCTTGAGAGCAATTTTAGACCAAGGAGAAAGATCAGAATATAAGTTTGCATCAAAATCAAAAGACAATGAAGCTGCAGGGACTGTTTTGAAAATTCGGGGACCAAAATGTAAATGGGCCATAACATTTTTGTTATAGCTCCGATTTACAAAAATTTTGCGGCTACAGATTTCTAACGAAAAATTACACATTACTATCCATATCTTACCTCGTTCTTTAGTTGATAATTAAATACTTGATTTAAAACTTATAGAAGGCATATGGATTTAACCGAAAAAAAATTGTACCTCAATATACTTGGGTGGCGAAGGTATTGAAACGTGATCATCATACGGAGATATGTCATTCTCAATGGACCCACTCTTTCCGATCGGTGATTCTATCAATCGAGAATATATAAGATAAGTATGACGTCTAAGTATGGCATGCGCCATGTGCAATTAGTCATAAATGAAATATGAATGAAAAATATCACCTATTATTGAAGACACAGTAAGGGGAAGCTTCTCATGAGCTACTTTGGTTAAAGCATCCGGAGGTGAATTTTCTGGGCTTCTTAAAGATGGTTTCGCATTGCATATCTATGTAAAATAAAAAATATATATACATATAGAGAGAAAGAAAGAATGCTGGAATAAATACATTCGAATCATTTGGATTCTATGCCGCACCTTTGATCTTATTGGAGAATCTTGCAAATGCATTTCACCTACGGTAGTCGAATCCATAATGTGCACTCCCTACAAATAGGACAAAAGGAGTTCAGTAAAAAGGAGAGAGAAAATAATTAAAAAATGCTAATGAGCATATCTTAGATTTTTTATATCTATCATCTTCGTGAATCGGAAAATCGAGGCCAAGAACTTCACGTTGAGGAGAGTCATCGGAAAGATCAGCTTGAACATGATCATATTCTGGAAATAAGGCGAGTTGTTTTTCCTTTGGTTCTGGAAGATTTAGAGCTCTTTCGTCTATAACACGTGACGGACTCGATCTCTCCTCAAGAATAGAATCTTTCTCTAAAATAGTAACACTTTTTTTCTTCTTGCGGGGGTCATCTGCATTTAGTAAATAGCCCACTCCATGCTTGAAGCTCGAATGCACGCTATTAGACCACCAACGCGCATAATGTAAAGTTGGTCTGCCAATCCGGTCTTTCTTCGGTATGAAATAGTTAGTAGAAGTTCCATGTCGAATGAAATGATTCCAACATCCAGCAAGTGTTCCAAGGTGATTGGCTAATTTAGGAACATTGATACTTTCAGGGAAAGATTGATCAAAGCCAAATTGTCGAGCAAAACGATGAGGGTTATATGGCCGTGTGTGCAGTTTGTTCCCTAAACGAAGTGGAAGCACACTCTGTCTGATAGAAATGATATATTCATAGACCTCTTTCGGATATTTACACTCTCCTGTAGATAATTTCGCATCATAAAGCCAACCATCATTAACAACAGAATAAGAATATGGCAGGGGACGCCACACAAAATGGGCACTTGATCTGAGATGAATTTGTGCTCGCTTGGCATTAAAAGGAGAAGCCGCCGCATCCATAAAAAATACCATTTGAGGATGGCTTCGTAAGCCGGCGATGTTTTTGATGCTGTCGCTGATCATCTTTCTAGAGTAAGTCTGCTCAAAATGAAGACCGATCCACGTGTATAGAAAACTGACGGGAAATTGAGGCCCAGGATGCGCAGGACCTTCAGGATGGTCACTCATGAAAGACAAGCCGACATGAATGGCACAAAGGATAGCAGGAGCTAAGGCAACCCTCTCACCTAAAGCTAACTTAGAAGCCATAACAAATGTTTCAGGTCTGATAAAATGATCTAACCCAGAAGGCATTACAAAATTGCACAGCCATAAAGAAATGAAGGCCGCTCGAGTTGTATCTTCCGTATATGATGGAGCGAGCTCTCTATTGCTTATGTTTTGAGATCTCGATCGACTTAACTTCTTACAACTTATATAAAAGAAATTCACCCACAAATCATACCGTACACGCTTATTGGAAGATCGAGCTACAAGCCATTGATAAATATCAAAAAGCTCCCTAACACAATTGGGATAACTATTTTTGTTATAAAGTTCAGAATTTAGCGGGATATACTCATCATACATATCACCGATAATTGGAAGCCCACTAAGTTCTCTAATTTCCCATAAAGAAATCCCAATCTCACCATATGGAAGATGAAAGGTGTTCGTTTCTGAACACCATAGTTCCACCAATGCCTTAACGATATTAATATTTTTATTGTACTTCCCGCGCGAAGCTACAACACCTCCCAAAATACCAGCATGACGTAACTGAGTTGTATAACGAGAAAGAATATAATTTTTCCATTCAAGCAAACCTTCTACCTCAACGCTATCTCCAAAAAATCTACTCATTTCACACCAACCTGGATGATTATTGAGTATTTTATATCCAAGAGATTGTAACGTATCTCTTTCGTTCGGGGGACCTAATGGTGGCAATAATATAACATCGCCGTCACCATCAGAATCATAATAATCACCTCCAAAACGACCCAATAACTGTTTCTGCTTAAATATTGCTCATTCTTTCAACATAGGTGTTTCATGAGGGATTACAGGCTCGGCGGAACATCCAAATATTGGAGATGAACGCATTAAAGAAAGCCCTCTAAACACGCCCAAAGTTCTATCATCTGGATGAATTAACGATTCGCTCTTTTTCCACATGATCTAGAAAAAAAAGATGATTACAATATGAAATGGACAAGTAAGACTCGCGATCCAAAGCAAAATATTATCTAAATGGCGTTTCCAGTTCAGATGTATCATAATCAATCTACCTTATATGTGGATTGGGTACATCTTATACAGTTTTTTAAAAGAAAGAAGATATATGGCATTTAAAGAAGTAAAAAAAAAAGAAGATTTGGCCATGATTAAGTTAACTTGGACCTTTGAAGACGATATGAAGGTCGAAATCGAACAAGGAGATTAGCACCTTTTCCACCTTGTTTAGATCCGCAAGTTCGAAAAGGGGGGGCATTTGTTGAAGCAAAAAAAAAAAAAAAGAAAAAAAAAAGAAGGGAAGAAGAAAAGAGAAAGAGATGGGAATTTGAATGTGGTGTATGAAATGATCCATGCACTAGGTGCATGGACAAAATCAAATTCAGATTTTGAAAAAAATGGTGCACAGGTCGATCCATGCACTAGGTGCATTGGTATTACGTATGTACCAATTAACAATCAATTCTTCTCCTTTCATATATTCGCAAAATGCTCCATTTCAAGAATATAAACATAATATAAATAAATTAGAAGGGTTAAATTGCAAATGTCATCCCACATATCCCATTAACCCTATTATTTTGCACGATCTATATCCACCTTCCACTACCCCATGATGCCATTACATGGATAGTTACAACTAAAGTCCATAAACACATCAAGTTGGACCAGAGTTTTTCGGAGGGAGCTCGGAAACCTTTTGCGACTCATTAACTAATCCCCAACAAAAAAAAAAACCTTCCACTAAACCCACATCCCACTTTCCCTGTTAAAAAAAAAGGGTAATGAGAATATATTTTTTTCTTCTTCTCCATTAAAACAGCAACATCAAAGCTCTCTCTCTCATACAAAAAAAACCGAAGCTCTCCCTCTCCCTCTCTTTCTCCTCCGTCGCGACCCCGCCTTTGCTCCTCTCCTCGGCCGCAACGAGCCCCTCGGCCGCTCCTCGGCCGCTCGTCATCCCAACGAGCCGCTCGGCCGCTCGTCATCGCGACAAGCCCCTCAGCCGCTCGAGCCCGAGGCCCTCCTCGAAACTCGCCTCGACTGCGCCTCCTCCACCGCGACACAGATGCCCTCATCCCCGCCGTCAGCCTCGACGGTGTCGTCGACCTCGGCGTCCCCGTCGTCGCCGTCCGCCTCGACGACCGCGTCGTCTTAGACGCCCTCGTCGCTGCCCCGGTCCGCGCCTCGTCGCCCCCATCGTCGCTGTTCGCCTCGTCGCCCTCATCGCTGCCGTCCGCCCTGACGACCGCCCCGGCCCGCACCTCCGCCGCGGCAGCGCCGCGCCTCTGCCAGCCACCTCGGCCTGGCTCGGGCAGAGGGACGCCCGCGCCGCCACCTCCCTCACTGTCGACGCCCTCCACCACCCACTTCGGCCCGACTCCGCCGCCCGCGCCGCGCCTCGACGCGCTGCCGCTCGTGCCGCGACTCTGCTCACTAAGGATCGTCGCCCAGCAGCGCCCCTGCTCTCCGAGCCTTGAAGCTCGCCGCCGAGCGGCGCCCCTGCTCCACCTCCCTGCTTCTGCCTCCGCCACCCGCGCCCCTGCTCCACCAATAATTAGCATTAGAAATGTTATTTTTAAAAGTTAGAAGGGTATTCATGAAATTACTCATTTATTATTTGTTATCAAAAGAACAACCCAACCAACTCTTTAAGGGGTAAATTAGTCATTTTATCACTTTCTCCTAACACCAGTTAGAAAAAAGGGTAATTGTGATAATTTTCTACATTTGAGGGGTTACATATAATATTTTTAATTTTATACGGGTATTTACGATATTTACATGTTTAAGAGGGCTAGTGATGAAATTGCCCCAATTAAAAACTATAAATCAAACTTATCTCTTTTTTTTCAAAAAGTAATTTTTTTAAAAAATACAAAAAAAAGTAGAAAGCCAAAATTCGGACTGGCACGAAGCCCGGCCCGGCCAATACCTGTAGGCGGGCCAGGGGCCGGGCCGGACATTCTCCTATAAGTGAACGGGCCGGCCAAGCCAGACGCCGATTCATAAAAGGGACGGAACGGCCGGGCCGACCCCTGGTCCGGATCGCCCCGGGTAGTGTGGACGGTTCCAGCATGGTCTACATTACGCCCCTAGAAGTAGCCCAACACATTAATCGAGCTGATCCACCATACCGCAACCTCCTAAACCTTTTAACCACTCAAATCCTTTTTTTTTTTTTTTTTTTTCTAGTAATTCGCTAGTACCTGCAAGGCTGCAACGTTGGCGTTGCTGGTTGTTGGCTTGGGACATTAGAACAAGCAGCAGTTTCTCCGAAGACTTGTTGCAGAGTCTAAAGCCCTCGTAAAACCCCCGTCAAGTAAACCCCTCGATCTCTTCCGATGCCGCCCCCTCGCCCTCTTCACGGCCGCCGCCTCCTCCTCCCCTCCCACCACTACGGTCACCAAATCCGCACCTTCGTCGACGCCCGCGTGAAGTGGGTGCGGGACCGCGCCCTCGACCACGCCGTGGAGAAGGAAAAGCACCTCCAACCCTTCCACGCCCTCAAAGACCTCCTCCTCCTCCTCTCCGCCGCATCCTCCTCCTCTCCTTCTCCGTCCCTCCCCCTCTCCTCCGTCGCCGCGCGCCGCTCCGATCTCCGCCTCCCCTTCCGCGCCATCCGCTTCATCCGCCTCTTCCCCTCCGCCTTCCTCGAAGACCTCCCCTCCTCTCGTCCCCACCCCGTCATCCGCCCCACCCCCGCCCTCCTCTCCCTCCACGACGCCGAGCTCCGCGCCGTCTCCGCCTCCGCCCCCGACGCCGCCTCCCGCCTGCTCCGCCTCCTCATGCTCTCCCCTCCCGCCGCCTCCCGCTCCCCTCCTCCACCGCCTCCGCTGGGACCTCGGCCTCCCCGCGACTTCCCCCGCTCCCTCCTCCCCGACTACCCCGACTTCTTCCGCCTCGCCCCCGCCCCCGCCAACGCCCTCGACCTCGAGCTCGTCTGCTACAGCCGCGACCTCGCCGTCTCCGCCATGGAGCGCTACGCCGCCCGCACGGGGGGCCACACCAAGGGCGCCGCCCTCCCCTTCCCCCTCCACTTCTCCCGCGGCTTCGACCTCGAGAAGAAGGTCCGGAATTGGCTCGACGAGTGGCAGAAGCTCCCCTACATCTCCCCCTACGAGAACGCCTCCCACCTCCCCCCGAAGAGCGACCTCGCGGAGAAATGGACGGTCGGGGTGCTCCACGAGGTGCTCAGCTTGCTGATTAGCAAGAAGACCGAGAAGGAGAACTTGGTTCTATTGGGAGAGCATCTAGGGCTTCCGCCGGGATTCCGGAAGGTGATCGCCCACCACCCGGGGATATTCTACGTGTCCAATAAGCTCAGGACGCAGACCGTGGTGCTCAGAGAGGCCTACCGTAGGGATCTCTTGGTGGAGAAGCATCCCGTGATGGGGTTGCGGTATCAGTACATTCATCTCATGCATATGGGCAAGGAGGCTGCTGGTAAGAAGAAGGATCAGAAATCACGGAGGGTCGCCGCACCGGTCGCTGGAGCTGATGGCAGAGTTGGTGATAAAGATGAAGAGGATGAGGATTATGATGATGATGATGATGATGATGATGATGATGATGAAGAAGAGGAAGAAGAGTTGTCGCCTGCTTCTCGCATTGATTCGGAGGATGAGGAGAGTGACGATGAAGATGGAAATGATCTTAGCTACTCTAATAGGATGTAAAGTGTTTTGCCTTCATAGAGGATTGATATTGAAAGTCGTAATGAGCACAGAAACTCTGACAATTCCGTCCCCCTTTTTTTTCATCTGGACCGAACCATCTGTGCTCGAGTAACAAAGGTACAGAGCATCATCAAAATGGGATCCACCTTTGATTCTTCAAAGGTGCATCCACTTATTGGAGAATGGATAATAAGACGATGAAGTTTGCGCCTGCTCGAATTTCAACTCAATCATTCAACCGAGCAAGTTGTGCCTGGTGATATGCTAAGCATACCTTAAAGATCATGGGATGGGTTATTATTAGCATGTCAGGTATCATAACTTATTGTTGTAGTACATCAAGCAGTTATTGTAATGTTTGATTGCTTTTGTTCTCTTTTTGTCAGATGAAGTTCCTTTGTTTGAGTTTATTGAACATTCTTATAGTAAACCATATGTTTTTACCTGCAATACCTTATTGTAACAACACAATTAGTTAAAAGAGGTTGGGTTGGCTAAATGAAACAGCTGGCATGATCTTAACACCTCAGAGTCAGAAGAGTATATAGTTGGCAATCTTAAATATACATGGAAGATTGATCTTTTAGGAGCTGGTCTGGAAGCAATCTTACATATAATCGAATCCTGTTTTAGGAAAACACACGCCGCTAAGATATAACATATCTTACATATAATCGAATCCTTTTTAGGGAAACACAAGCTGCTATGATATAACAGATAGAATAAAAGTAAAATGCGAGGTGAACTAATCCATCTCATGCATATAGGCATCTTTTGTGGTGGTTGAATT
The DNA here is from genome assembly GCA_025177825.1 of Aechmea fasciata. NCBI lineage: Eukaryota > Viridiplantae > Streptophyta > Magnoliopsida > Poales > Bromeliaceae > Aechmea > Aechmea fasciata. The sequence continues at coordinate 13,840,245 of CM045932.1, forward strand.
TTCCTGTGCAAGAGAGTAGATACTATTGATGCTTATTAGCTGATCTGTAGGAGCAAACGTACCAAAGTGAAAAGCTTACAAGGTTGAATTTCCTAGAAAGGAGCATATTTTACGCAGAAGAAATAGATATGCAATATGATTTTGCAGCAAGCGTACTTTCTTTCAGTTATCGTCACCTCCCTGGTTGTTGTTATCAGCACAGACCTCAGGATCGGTCTTCATTTGATCTTCTGCTTTGTCATCATCTCCAGTGTTGTACACTTGCGAACTCACCACCTGACCATACAAGTTCTTGTGCTTAAGATTTCCTGTGGCAAAGGAGATAAAAAGAAGAATCGATGCACTATTTATATAGTTTAAAAGTCGCAATAAATTAGGGATCGTATAGAAAAGCAACTCGGCCTGCGATATATAGCATAAATAAATAAATAAATAATTAAAGCACCTCAAGGCTATAGTTTTGTAGCTTACCCATCCAAGAGGTACTCCTGCTAGATGTATTGTGGAGAAGAGTTTCGACGTGGAACAAGAAATGCTTCATGGACCTCTTTGTAGACGGAATCTTGCTTGTGATCATTGTTCATTTTGATCCCTTCGAGGATTCAAAGTATTGAAGTGAAGAAGCAAAAGATATCAAGAGATATTTATGGACATATATCTCACCCCTGCAAAAGAATCTATTAATTGAATGTCCCCAGCAAAATCTGAATTACAAATATGCCCTTCGAAATTTTCAAACTAACATATGCTCTTGTCCTCATAGATATGCGACTGTACAAAAAGTACTGTAGTACGATGCAAACTTCCCCAATGAATCAGACGATTCCCGAACTTAAAATAAGGGCAACTTTGTAAGAGGCTGCATTTTCATGTTTATACATATGAAAAATCTGATTTTATGGAGGCATACAGGTTACTAGAAGATTTTGCAGGGAGATAGGTATATAAAAGCCAGAACTATTAAATCATCACAAAGCAGCATGCGAAATCCTTGGAACAGAGAGTTTGTTTTATTCTTGTGCCTACTGAACTTGACATGCGGAGTACTTCAATTCTGGCATAAAGTATATTTATAAGATACTGCAGAAGCATTAGGGAAGGCGTGTTTACCATTTGGATTACCCTGTAAGCGTGCACCTCAAAGTGTGATTGTAAGAAGTCAAAGGTTGCAAATAGAATTATTATCAGCATGATCTGACAAATCATCTGGAACAGCTTGCTGAGTACTCTTCAGTAAACCTTTGAGGAAAATATCAACAAATTTTCTTCTGTATTTGACTGCCGTAGTGCTATAGCATGCACAGCAACCTGAATCGTAAGAACATATAAGAAACATGACAGCACACCTTGCCATTCAACATAAAACTAGTTCACATATGATCTAACTGCATCTGTGAGTCAAGATAGTTGAGTTAAACAGTATGAAAAAAAAAAAAAATCATAGAACTTGAAAATAGTGGGGCAAAATTCTCTTTATAGTTACTGACCATGTGTTGAGTTGCTGACTATATGTCCTCTATATATCCTATTTAATGCATCAAACACCACAGAAAAGAAGTGTATAAGCCTATACATTTGTATTTATACTTATTATATGTAGATTGAGGCTCTATCTGTCGTGATGCTATATTGACAGCAGAGTTAGGAGATGGGTTTGCATCTGTAGTCTAATAGGATACTAACTACATTGCTGCGGAAGGGTGCTAAAAATATATTATTCAAGATTTCTGCAGTGTGTGAACTTTGCAAATGTTTATGAAAAATCAGCATCTTGTTGTGAACTTTGCACATACTTACTAGAGGTATGACAGCGTTTACTGATTTGTGGAATTTCATCAGCACTTCTTCTATAGTTTCTCTCTGATTTTAATCTGTACTTCGAAATAATTTCCTTGACCTACAAAATAGAAGAAACATGAAATACAGTGTCACAATTGCGCAAGTGAAGGATTACTGTAGCTTCTCTGTGATCTAAGAGGTCACTTAGCTCTATAAATTATCATCTTGCTTACAATACTGGGATTTCTTTCATCCTGCAATATGAAAAACATATCAGTTTCCTGATCGAAGGAGGAAAAAATTTTAAATAATGATTTAGCATAATAAAGAATGTGCAATACTTACTAGTACATGGTACGATGTGAGAAACATGGAAGGGCATAAAGTTGGAAAGTCATGGCAAGCTTCATGTGTGCTTATAGTTCTGCATGAGAATGTCATCAAAGGAAGCGTTTTAACTTTCACTTCATAAGCTATAAAGTGCTTGATGTTGTCGAGATACTTAATAATGTTGGATTTCTACCAAGACTCTTAACAAAGGAGGTTTGATTTAAACAAATTATCTAGGTACTTGAAATTGAAGTAGAAAATAATTTGGTAACTCAGATCGATAATCTGCAAAACAAGCAAAGGTCACTTGGTTTGCAATCACCTAAGGGCTGAGCCACTGAGACAATATTGAACAAGCTAGTTCATCAAGTTGATTTAAAGCAGATTCACAAATTTTTAAGGTATACTTGCAGTATATATTGTTTGAGATCACCATGAAGATAACAAAAAGGAATTGTTTCTTTAGACATGCAAGGAGGGGTCTAATTTTACTTAAGAATTTGCATGCAGTGATTCTGCAGCCAGTAGTAGTCTTTGGGCAAGCAGGCAGAAATTCTTTAGTTGGAGGTTCTAAAAATCAAATTTGTTGTGTATATCTTGAAGATGGTACAGATGCAATGGTAGCTGGAATAGGTACCAAATATCAGAGCCTGGTAGTAAAATAGGTTGTGAGAATCCATCCTCATTAATATTGAGGTAGTTCATCATCCTGTTTTATCTATACTAGATTCATTTATTGCATCTGCCAAATTTCGAAAGAAAAAATTCTGTTGTTCATTTCTCTGATGCAGGCCATGCAAATTGGTGTAAGCATTATATTGTTCCCAATCTCTCCCTACATATGGATTTCTACATCCAAGATTTTGTGCAAATATACACGTAAGTTTGCTCTATTCACTTTCCTGGTTTTGTAGAATAAACTATTCTTTTTGTGAAGAAACTATACTAAGTCTTTTTCTTATGGTCTCTAGCTTTAATTTCTCTAGCTTTAATTCTGTGTGCTGCATGCTGATCAACCGTTGTTTTCCATGTTGAATTCTGTACGGCTTTGCATGTTAAACAAAGAACGCTTCCCTGAAACTCTCATATGTATATCTGTGTGTTGGTTGTGATTCATTTCATCTCCAACGGCATGGAAGGATTGTTTCTAACATAGTGTTTTAACTAAAGTGATTCATCTTCCATGTATGGTAATTGCTTAGCATATCTGTTAGTATTGTTGTCCACTTAAATGTTTTAATTTCTTTATTTTTTATTCATTTGTGAAGAATAGTAGTGTGAAATCTGCTTCGGGTTTTGGTTCCGTTGTTCCTCAAGAGTGCACTCATTGTGGGAAGAAACTTCAACATGGACAGTCCAATCTGGTCAGCTCCTATGCACGACGGTGAATGGGTGCTTTCTAATTTTATCAAATGTTAAAGCCATGAAACAAAGATATCCTGCATATGACAAGATAACTTCTGTACTGACGATGATATTATAGGTATTGTCCGTATTGTCATTCATCATGGATAACTCTACGAGCATGGATTTATTGTTTTTTCATGGACATATGTACATATCTGTCACTGTATCTATGTGCGTATTCTAGTAGGCCATATAAAAGCTTAATTGCTTACATTTATACCCTTTTTCATACAAAGAATATATATCGATAGATGATTTTGCTGGGATATATTTGTAAATGCCTGTTCTTTTTTTCCCTGCCAAAAAAATGCGTAGTAATGTAAACAGTGCCCCATGTGGCTCCCAAACTGTCTCACATATGATTATGCCTTTCTTATTTTGTGATTGTTAGAACCATTATTTATTTCGGTATTTACCTTTCTCCCACCTGAAATTTCTGTGCTTTTAATATGGTACTATATTGATTTACGGGAGTTACATGATGTTCCTCTCTTTTCCGGTCGCCAGAACTTATGCGCGACTTTGAAGTGTACATCCCCTTCTGCAGTTATATTCCGCTCTGCTGTGATAAATGCCGGTTATCACATCTTAGGCAGCCATGTGAATCCACTTGGTTCAAATCTGATTCTCCCTTTGATGTCATTTGGGACATAATGCGCTGCTGGGTACTAAAACTCTTTTCCTCTATTCCTTCCATTTGTCTTGCTGGGAATTGGTTAAACTAGGTAGAGAAAAACTTCTTTGTTTCTATTTTCTGATATAATTGGTGGATAGCATTATACTATGATTTTCTCTTATTAACTAGGGCTAACATTTCTCTCGGAACTCATCTATTCCGACAATCATACACATGTGCTTAGCTATACTAAGTTCTTGTTCACGAGTCATTTTCTAGGGATTCCACCTATCCCTAAGTTCATAGACCACTAGTGTCAAATACACTATATTAATGCCACTCGGCATGTTCTTTAATATTTATATGGCACTCGATCTATGTCACTAAATAACCATCGAGTTCATCTCTATCCTTAGCACTATAGGATCCAATGCCTCGATCTAATTCTCACCTATCTATTCACTAAGTATTCCATGTATACTAGGTTTACATTTAGAAAGCATAAGGAAAGAGTTAAACATATAATCCTACAATGCAACATGCAAGAGATGAAATTCATGCATTTCTAAGACATAGAAAGGAGTTCGGTTACTTCGGGATGACACCTCCCCACCTTTCGAAGATATTTCACGATGTGGAGGTCCTAAGAAGACTCCCCGGCCCTTGCTTCCTCGAAGCCTCGGCCTCCCATGTGGTAACCATAGTTAGTTAATTCGGATTCGGCAAAAATTCGGTACGGGTATAATTCGGATAAAATTCGCCTTCTAATTTTTAAATTCGTTGAAAAAAGGCTAAAAAACGGATTCGCCAATTATTCGGATACGTGATTTATACGGATATTATACGTTCACTAATTAAAAATTCGGATTCAAAAATTCGGCTACTAAATTAAATTTTTTTCTTTCAATATTTATGCTTCCATCCAGACTTGAGATTTGGGGAATTGGGATTTTATTTATCTCTTGCTTGTCTATTACAGAAGTGAGTTCGTTACATTTACTGCTTCCATCAAGAGGACCAAATTGTAAGAGTTATAATGGCGGGGGTATGGTAGTAATTGTATTAGTACTAATTGTATTAACTCCTATGGCTTCGATATGCCTCCCTCCTAGAAAGCGGAGTCGGGTGACTCGGGTCCGACAATACAGCTGTGAGAGAGCGCGGACCCGTCGCCCAAAAGCCGAATCAAGGTGCGGAGTCGGGCTTGGTGACGCTACAGTGAGGGTGCGCGAGCCCACTACCCGTTAGCCTATCTCTCCCATAGATCACATCGCGGCCTTGATAGTTGTTCCTCCATTGTCTCACTCTGCTTCTTTACCTTCTATCTGCTCTACTCCTCTGCTCGCCGTCATGGTCGCACCATGACAGAAGAGGGGGACGGGAAGGACGGCGACCGCCGCAGGGGTGAGAAATTAGGGCAAACCTTTTTTTGGGAGGGGTCGGCGACTCGGGATGGGAGGGGAGCGATCTTTTCAGTTTTTTTTTCTTATTTTTTCTTTTTTGGTTTTTGGGCGACATGGCGTGGCGAAGCGCGAAGCTTCTCGAAAAAGATTTTTTTTTTTTTTTTTTTTTTTTTTTTTTTTTTTTGTTTTGGGTCACGAGCTCGCGTCGCGGGGCGAACTATTCGCGAACCGTTTAATTCGCGAATAATTGTTTTTATCCAAAAAAACGCATCTTCTTCCGAATATTTCCCAAAAATTCGAAAACCGCCGTTTAATTCGGATTTTAAAAAATTCGCGAATAATTCGCGAATTAACCAACTATGGTGGTAACGACGTCCGAATAGTCTTGTTTTGCCTCTACCCTTTAGCCCGTTCGATGAAACGTAATTCCGTCTTCGCCAACGCGTTTAGACACCTACTAATTAGGTTTAGACACGATCAATTGAGATCAAACCTCTCTATTTAGCAAAACCCCAATTTGGGGCCCTAGGTTTGCACACTAGCAAACCCATTCAATCAAAGCCCTAAAACTTGGGATTGATCTACTAAGAAGCATGCTTAGGGTCCATTTGACCCATTTCTAAAGCATTAAACCCAAAACCCTAAGTTCTATCAACTAGGGTTAGCAAGCTTACTGTCACGCCCCCAAAACATCTGTCACGTCCCGGGACCGATCCCTTTGGCCGACCTGGGCTCGTCGAACAGACGCCGAACGCACGAGTTTTCCCCGTCACCCCCAACACGAGTATAATTCAATCAGAAATGAAATGCACAAGCGGAAACATACAAAAACCGCTTACACGAGGATAAGCAATAGCCAAGTGAAAGAAATTCTAAACTATACAAGTAAAATGATTACTTTTGTATCACATACATGCTTACACCTTTAAACGTTTGCATCCACAATTCTTTATTACATAGTTTTTCATTATTTCTTCTCTTTACATTCCACTTGTATCATTCAAGTACCTACGATCATCAAAATACAAGGATGATATACCATAGGGAATGCAACTATCAAAATATAAACTTTGCTAGGGCGGTCACTAGCTAAGGTGCGAGGCCCTTACCGAGATCGTTTGCCGGCTCGCTCGGACCCGACTCTGTAGAAATAATAGGGTGAGAACTACAACAAAGTTCCCAGTGGGTTCGGCCTCCAATCTCACCGACTTTTTCACTAGGTCTATCTCAGGCATAATAGAAAGGATAAACAGATAGTAACCAAACTATAATAAATACAGCTAATATGCCTGAACGGAAATAAACAATGATTATGCTCAACATAATATTCATGATGAATGCATGATCTCAATCTTGATACCCAATCTCGTGGCTAGCCCGTAGGTTTCGCCTCGAATAGAACTCACCAACCCAAAATTCCAGTATCGGGGAGACTACTACCACCCGACGGGACCGTCCTCTGGGGAGACTACTATACCCAGCGGCGACTACTCCGGAGCGCACCGCTCGAGGGGGAGCTACCCCCCTCCGAGCAAGGACTTATAGGCGAGTATAATCCAATCCTTAACTATAAGGATGTAATTCAAATCCATTCCTTAACTATAAGGAAACAATACACAATGACCCTTAGCTATAAGGTTGTTTGTCATTTGTTCACAATCTCATGTTCCTTGCATTCTTGTTTCACAATCATGTCACTACACTAACTCTAGTGTTCTTTGTTCTCATGTTTACTATTCTTGCTAATGCCGCACACTAACTCTAGTGTTCTTTACATTGGTTGTTTTGTTCTTGTCATCACACTAATGCCACTCGATCTACTTGTCATGGTGTCACTCGTTCTTTACCTCTTCTAGGTTCTCATCTTATCACATGCATACATAGAGTTTTATTCGTTTACATTGTTCACAACGATCTCATTTGCATCTTAACTTTAAACATGCAACACATAAGCTCAAATACCCTACTATGCATGAAAAGAAGCTATAACATATATGCTCAATAAGTGACACATAGACATAAAGAGAATTTCAATGTTAGTGAGAAGCACCCCCCACCTTTTAGGTTTACTAGGATGCCCAAACTCGAATTTCACGATCCTCGGTCGCCTATATCTTTATCTGCGGCAAAACGAAGCCAATTAGGCTTTTTTCGCTAAAATCACTATATAGACTCTTCGTTCCGACGAACCGAGCGCTCGAGCGCGTTGGAATTACCCCCAATTAGGTTTCTATAGGGTCAATTTGACCCAATAACCCTCCAATGCGAAAGCCCCAACTTGGGTGCCCTAGGGTTAGCACATATGCAAAACCCTAGATTTGATCTTTATGAAAAATGAAAGAAAGCACTTTGACACCTAGAGATCCCATAAAAATCATTTCTAAACCATTTAGACCCTACACTAGGGTTTCACCATGAGAAGAGGAGAAGCTTACCTCAAAGCTTTCATTTTTCTTGTGCCAGGGAAGAAGAAGAAGAAGCTACTCCACCTCTGTCTCCTTCTCCACCAAATCCACCTCTTTCTCCTTTGCTTCACCACCTTGTGAGAGGGAAAGAGAGATAGACCCTAGAGAGAGAAAGAGCTTGAGTGTGTGTTTGTGTGGGAGAGAAATAAGGGAAAAACCCCATTTGCCCCTCTATATAACCCATTTGTTGCATACTTGCAAAAAAGCCCCTCAACTTTTATCTCAAAACACTGCCCAGACTAGGCATTTTTTGGGCACAGGGACCGGTCTCTCTAGTGCGGATCGGTCCCCGAGAGCACCTCCTGCCATGTTTCGCAACCGGGGACTGGTCTCTCCCACTAGGGACCGGTTCTCGTAAGTAGTCCTCTAGGGACTTAGCCAAATTTTCCACTTTTTCACCTTTTACGCGTACGGGGACCGGTCTTCCTTTGAGGACCGGGCCCACGGGGACCGGTCTGTCCCACCAGGGACCGGACCCCGAGAGTCAAAACTCTGTACTCAGGTATTAATCATAATTTCTCACTTACGGGGACCGGTCAGTCCCACTAGGGACCGGTTCCCGTAGGTGGTGATTTCAGGACTTAGCCGATTTTCACCCCTCGAATTTCTCTACGCGTACGGGGACCGGTCTGTCCCACTAGGGATCGGTCTCCAAGAGCCCAAATCTGCAGATTGCAGATTTTTCTCTTTTTCTTCCACTAATAGCTCTCAAAGATCCCCTACAATGCACTTTTTGCGTTGTAGCTGCCTTTGGCCTTTTCGAAGCATTCCAACATCGCACTTTGGTCATTTTGACTAAAGTTCGATATTCGTTTATCGAGATTTCCTCCAAGTGCTCCTACTTCTTCTTCTTTTTCTCATTCCTCTTATTCTTCTCTTCTTCTTCTTTCCTTCTCTTGTTCTTTTCTTTCTAGAGAGAGAGGGAGAGAAATGAGAGATGGGAGGAAATGAGGAGGGAGAGAAAGTGTATTCTCCTCTATATCCCTCACTAAAGCCACTTTCCTCTTCTCACATTGCCCAGACTGGGGCATTTTCGCGCTCGGGAACCGGTCCCTCTACTGGAGGACCGATCCCCGAGAGCACCCCATGCTGGCAGAGATCCTCTGCCAGCCCTTTACGCGTACGGGAACCGGTCCCTCCTCCGAGGACCGATCCCTCGGAGACCGGTCCCTCCATCTGAGACTGGTCCCCGAGAGCAATTCCTTTGCGCGCAGGATTTCCTGCCGCAAACCAAGCTACGGGAACCGGTCCTTCCCACCAGGGACTGGTCCTCAAGAGCAGAATCCTGCGTATTTTCGCATTTTGCTCTCGTGGACTCCAATTCCAATGCACTTTTTGGGTTTAAGATGCCTTCGGCCTTTCTGAAGCATATCCACTCGACAATTAGTTGATTTTGGACGGAGTACAACTCTCAATTTCGAGAATTTACTTCCTTACAGTTGCTTTTTTCGATTTTGCATATTTAGTTTGAATGTTTAGTAAAGCCAGTGCCAGTGCAATATTATTTTTTCTCTCCTTTTTTTTCTCGTTCTTTTTTTTTTCCCTTTCTGAAGAAGGCGGCGGAGGCGGAAACGACGTGCCTCGCCTTTGCCTGTTACGCCTTCGTCCTCACTTGCGCAGCCCCCACTCCTCTCTCCTCCGACCCCGCCGAGGCTGTGATGCGACTCTTTTTTTTTTTCTTCGATCCTCCTCCACCGCCTCCTCAACCCGCCGCCGCCGCTAGCGACGAAGAGAAAGTACTTCCACTACAAAAAAATCTTGCATTTAAGGACACTTTAAATAATAATTAGCGACGCTTTAAAGGGTTGGCAAAAATAATCCGACGCTTGTAAAAGCGTCGGATAAAAGTCGTTAAATAAACATGTCGGGATAAATATATCGACGTTTAATATAGCGTTGAAAAATTTATATAAATATTTGATAAAAATATGTTTATTGGCGACGCTTAATCATAGTGTCGGCAAATGCTAAATATTAAACACTCTAGAAGAAAGCGTCGTCTAAAACGCGTCGTCTAAAATATATTTTGTTGTACTATTTTCGAGGACGAAAATCATACTCGTGAAAGGGGGGGAGAAAACTCCGGCGAGGGCGGTGGCTGCGATAGAGGACAAGGAAGAGATTGTGACCAAAAAAATTATGAAGAAAAAAAAATATATAAAAAAAAAATTTCCTCCATAAAAGATCAAAAATCATATAACAAGGAAGAAGATAATGAAATTGCACTATTAAAATAATGGTGCACTATTTTTTTTAAAAAAAATTATATTATTTTAAATAAACGTTGCACTCTTTGAGATAGAAATTATCGTCTTTGAAATCGTATTTACACTCTTTAGGATGAAGTTGCACTATTTAGGTAGAAGTTGTACTCTTTAGGATGAAGTTGCACTATTTCTTTTTTCTTCTTCTTCCCGCAATTTATACTAATCTTTTTCTTCCTCTTCTTCCTCCTTCTTTCTCTTCCTTCGCTCTCTCGAGTGTCCCTACCGCCTCATCAAATCCTTTTACTCCTCTCGCGCCGCCGCCGACCAACACAACAACAACAACAACAACGGCTGTGTGCTATCCATGCTCGCCACCGTCGGCACCGTGCCCACCCTCCTCGACGTCTCTGACTCGGTCACGGCGAATGTCGCCGGCAGCCTTGGAGGCGTCGGCGAGCTGTTGGAGCCCGTGTGGGCTGCGTCGTCAGCTTCGGGTGGATCCGCGACTGGGTAGAACAAATCCATCTAATTTCGAACATTTTTTCCAACTAGAAACAGCAAATTAAAATCTTTAACACAAAATAAATACGTAATGAGGATATTTATCAAGTTCGATAAAGTTTTTATCTTTTTTTTTTATTTCCTATAAACCCATGCCAGGGCATAGCGTTACAAATAAAAATAAAAGAAATCAAGCTACCAAGACATAAGCAAGATAAAAAAGACCTATGGAAGGTGTTAGTCCGAAACATTTGGTTGGCAATGCACCTCTAAAAGAAATTTCAAATATATAGACTTACATGAGACCAGTGCCAGCAATATTAAACTCCAAATGAATAATGCATGACCGATCAGAAGTGCCATTTGCAAGGCTCCAACTCTTCTCCAAATATTTGCCATCTTCACGGTTGATAAATACGAAGGCCCGATCGCGGAGGCGCGTGAGTTGGGCGGCGATGGCCTCGTTGTAGATCCACCCGAAGCCGCGACGCGGGCTACAACTCGTCGACGCCACCGAGGCCGCCGGCGACCTTCGCAGCGGCTTGAGTCAGAGACGTCGAGGAGGGTGGGCACGACACCGACGATGACGAGCATGGATAGCACACGCGCGTTGTTGTTGTTGTTGTTATTGTTGTGTTGGTCGGCGGCAGCGGCAGAGGAGGAGTAGAGAGATTTGATGAGGGCGGTGGGGACACTCAAGGAGGAGAAGTTGAAGAAAGAAAGAGGAAGAAGAGGAAGAAAAAAAATAGTATAAATTAGAGGAAGAAGAAGAAAAAAGAAATAGTAATACTTCATCTTAAAGAGTGCAACTTCTACCTAGTTAAATAGTGCAACTTCATCCTAAAGAGTGTAAATTTGATTTCAAATACTGTAATTTATGTTTCAAAGAGAGCAACGTTTTTTTAAAATAGAGCAAAAAATTTTAAAATAGTGCAATATTATTTTAACAGTGCAATTTCATTATCTTTGTCACGCCTGGGTACCAGCGGAAGCATACCCGAAACATGCACAGACCCGCCATATACCTGCAGTATACAAGGCGTCTACTATAACCACGCTAGAATAGTACCAATCAAAGAGATATTCTAACATGGTATCAGAGCATAGAATGTACCATCTGTACTAAAAACTAAAACATAACAATATAAACTGTAAAGTACAATTCACTACAACTGATATACATCATAGGGTCACCAAAAATAATATACACAAATGGTAGTCTCTCTATACACAGGTACACATCAGCCTCGTCAGTAAATCCAAAATAGCGAGGTGATCATGATCACCTAGGGATCCACGCTACTCCTAGCTAGACGCGACTCCCTTGCCACGATGCCTAGCCTTTCCCGTAGTGGATGGCTCTGAAACAACAACAACAAAGAAGGCGTGAGAACTATTAAACAATAGTTTCCAGTGGGCAAGTCATCGACCTCAGCGAATTACACCACTAGGTACAAGGTGTATAAAGTGTAACATGTATGTTAAGAGCATGGTATGAACGAACTACATAATAGTAAACTACTATATTTTCATTCAATAGTTATACCGTAACAAGTAAAGTGCTACCTTAGACAAATAAGCATGCTATACAATCACATAAATGCACACTAACCAGTAGTGACCATTGAATCAATGGAGTTAGTATTTTTGTTTAATTCATAAGGACCTACACAAGGTAGTTCGGTTTGCACCGCGCCTAATGGCCCCGTGGTAGTATTCACTCCCCACAAAGAATCCACTTCGGCACCTAATCCCGCACGGACGAGCAATCTATCGCGTAGGCCAACTCCGGAGTGCCGCTTGTGGGGAGCGACCCTCACAAGTATGTGCGAATGAGCACAATGGCAAGCAAGCATGATCCATAATACAAAGTCCTCAATCATCATGTTTCTAACAAGGAATGTCTTCTACCGACCCATAGGTCGGTTCTAAGTGTAATATCAATGCTATTGGCGGCTAGAACATAGCTAGTAATATGAAATACATGCTAATACTATCGATTAGATGCCAAGATTCACTTCTCTACACAAGTACGTAATCACTTTCTAACTCATGATTAAAATGTCCAAGGCATATACAGTATCTACTAGGTTAACATGGCAACATATCATTCTTGCTAGTTTAAGCATAAAGTATTCATCCGCAATTGGTCCACACAAGTATAAGCATTGTCACGCAGTGAATTCAACCTTTCAGCTCTCTATCGAATAAAGTATAACTAGCCATAAATATATATATATATATATATATATATATATATATATATATATATATTCGTTATGCTATCAATAAGACGAAGCATTCGGTGCTATCAAGTTTTCTGCCGTTAGATCGACCCCTTTAATGATTTTCAACCGTTAGATCATACTATTCAATTATTACTCACCACTAGCAACAATAACTCGTTGGGCCCAACCACCGGCCAAAATGCTTAAGCCCGTTATTATTACTAGCGTCTAAGTCTCTTATAAACCTAATGACAAATCCATTCCCATCCGATGTGGGACTATTGGGGTGTCATAGATTCCCCCCGTTAAGGCCCTGACGTCCTCGTCAGTCCAATCACACACACAAATTAAAAATCACTGTGCTATGTGAGACTCGTCTCGCTAGCTCGTCATCCGCACTCGGCTCACCGAGACTCGCTACACATGTCCAGCTGGTGAACCGGCTCTGCTACCAAATGTAACGACCCAGCCCACTAGCAACAATAACTCGTTGGGCCGAACCACCTGCCCAAAATGCTTAAGCCCACTTATTATTACTAGCGTCTAAGTCTCTTATAAACCTAATGACAAATCCATTCCCATCCGATGTGGGACTATTGGGGTGTCATATCAATCAACCATCCACTTAACCCTAGAGGGCCCACATCATCCTAACCACACATCTCTCCTTGGTAGCACCAATGACTTGGTGCTATTAATAGCATAGTAGCCTAGTTATATATATATATATATATATATATATATATATATATATATATATATATATATATATATATATATATATATATATATATATATATATATATATACCAATAATACATCCTACTATTCATTACGATGTCGTAGCAAACCTTACACATATTTCTAGCTCTATGTCTAGAATAAGAACATAGGGCAAATTCACCCATTTTGGTGAGGTCGAACCTATCTACTAGTCGACGACTCTCGTCGATCCCGCAAGCGGAGGTAATCCAAAGCCTTCAAGTACCCTAACAAATATACTAATCAAGTTAGAAACTTGACTTCAACCTTTACTAAACAAGTTCACCTAGGCATCTACTCTAGGTAGAATCATACCTAGTTTAGAATTCCAACTGAAATGCTACCTCAAATCAGGTTGAAACACTCTAAAAACCAGCACACAAGAGGTCTAATCCTCTACTGTGATCCTGCTGCGAATTTACATAAAACCTGCATCAAAGCTACGTCCAAAACCTTCAACTAGAAAGCTAGTAGGTTGTATACCTTCCAATCGCTCTAATTGAGCTTTTCCCTTTCGAATTGAAGAACCACAGCAAACCAGCTTCACAAGTCACCAAAACCAAGCCGCAGGGTTCACATGCCTTGCTGTGAACAAACACCCAAAACTGCATCAAATGCTATTACTAGTGTCACTACTTTCAACATCAAAGTAGAGAGAGTATCTAGTAATCACCTTCCAAGCTCCAATTCGATTTTCCCTTGGATTAAGGTCGATAAATCACAGCCAAACTCTCTTCTATAGTTGCTGGAACATCCCCCAAATCAGCTAGCAACAAAGAAACCAAAATCTCTTAAATCCATTACTACACCTCAAAGTATAGAGAGATCAAGTAGTTTACCTTTCTCAAGCTGCAACTCAGCTTTTTCTGGTGTTAGGGTTGCAAAAACTCAGCAAAGGTTCCTCTTCCCCACGTTCCAAAGGCTCCCCTCAAGTCTCTAAAGCAGCAAGCATCAAGAGATGAGTGAAATCAAGCTCAAATCCTTGATTTCCACTCAAAGAGAGAGAAATCCTAGAGAGAGAAAGTGAGAAAGGTGCAAACCCCATTCTCAGAGCTCTAGCATCTTCCAATCAGCTGCAGGGGTCGAGCTGGACAGATAAAGATGGATTTTAAAAGTGAAAAGAAGAAAATAACCTTGCTGCCACGTATCTGCTATGCTGGTACCGGTACCTAGTACAAAATACAGAATTTGCATTTCGTAATACACTTTTGTGCTTGCGCCCATTCGATCACTCCACTAACTTGCTGAAAACCTCTCTATAACTCTTTAAAAGATGTAGAAAGGTTCCAATCACTATTCCCACACTCGAACTTCGTAATTTGCAAAAGTTCAGTGTACTACAATCTTCTTCCCTCTTATATAATTTTTTTTATCTTTTATGTAGTATCTCAGGTGTTTGGTTGCCGTAAAATTTCTGCATCTCGGACTTATCGACACATCTGGAGATTGTTGAGACAAGTCGAAATCGTTTTGGTGCGAAATGGACGCAAAACGGACTTAATGCGACGCGAGAGCAGAGTTTGATATTGAAATCTACAATGTGCTGGTTTTCAGTATTGAGTACTGGTACCTGTGTGTGAGCTTGCAAACTGAGAGGCCGAGTACCGGTAACCAAATTGGGTACCAGTACTCCAACTATTTTTTTTGAGTTGGTGAGGGGTACTGTTGTCATTATGTTGGTGGATATGATTGCCACCTCACCATCCCTCGTACTTATCCACTTAATTAATTAGCTGAGAACTTCTTTCTCTCTCTCTCTCTCTCTCTCTCTCTCTCGTGGTAGTGGTGGTAGTGACTTGAGCTCGGGTGGATCGACGTTGACGTTGTGCCGGAGAGCCGCTCGAGCGTGTAGACATCGCGGTTGTGCCGTTGGAGGCCAGGCGAGCGCGTGAGTTTCGCTCCGTTCGAATTCTTCCCGTTGTTGGACGAGCTTGTTGAGGTGGGTTGAAGTTTATTGAAATCATCAAAATATCTTCTAAGTTTTATCGTCGTCGACATGTATCACCTGTGTAGTTCTTGCCAGTACTCGAATTTCTGGATTAGTGTTTAAATCTGAATTTTGGAGTTAAACTAGTAGTTTTATTGTACTTGTTAGACTTTGAATTGACTTAGGAGAAAATATTTAGAACCTACATTGTCATTTCTGAAAATTACCAGATTTAGCTGTAGGAGCTGTAGTCTGTTAGTATCGCCGCAGTTTGTATGCGATGGATATCCAGATTAGTGTAGGACGAGTTTACGCTCGTGCTGGGATGCCGAGCTTATTTTATAGTAATGTGTAGACTGTTCCGGACTGTCACGTGCAGTCGTGGTGGACGGTGGCCCTAGATTTCTGTTTCATGCATTAGATTGTGTCGAGGACACGTGAGCTTTGGTTGTTAGACTAGTTAGACCCATTTGCTTTGATTATAGCATGTGAGAGCCTGATTGAGCTCGACAAAGACACGCTTGTATACTCGGTTGGGTAGCGCCCACGAGTGCTACTCCAGAGTCGGGCTTTGTGCGTTTACGTTGCTGTCGTTGTGTCCTGGTTGGACTCGCTCTCTACTGATGGCCTAGCATGGTGGTGGTTGGTGTAGCTTCGACGTGCGGACGGGTGCGTTCACAGTCCCTAGTGAGATTGGGTCAGAGATTGCATATTTGTTTACATCTACAGATAGCTAGTGTGGGTTAGCGATAGTATAGTGGCATATCGCTGTAGAGTTTTTCAGTTTTCTTTACTATCTTTGAGCATACTTTCTATAGACTTAGTGGGTGAGTCGTTGAAGTCGGTAGCAGTACCACTGAGGACTACTTCTTTTTGCAGTAGTTCTCACACCCAGTTGTTGACCCTTTTTGTAGAGCCTTCCTTTGCGGCTACTACTGTTGCTGATTCTGATCGTGAAAAGAGAGTCGCGAGCTAGGTTCCTTCTAGTCTTGTTGCTATTCTAGAGGAGTACCAGTTACATGTAGTTTTGGTTTTTGGTTCACGTACATACTGATGTTAGATACTCGCTGGAGTGAGTGATGTCTGTATTTTGGAGACTTGTATGTATGGTGGACCCGATATTTATTTACATATGTTTATAGTTCTGTTAGCAGTTTTATACTATTAGTTGTAGTTTTGTATGATTATAGGTAGATATAGCTATCGCTTCGTATATAAGAAAAATTCTTTTGTATACGGCGGATTTGTGGGCGTGTCCGAGAAAACGAGTAATCCGGGGCGTGACATTTTATGGAGGAAATTTTTTTTTTTAAAATTTTTTTCTTTATAATTTTTTTGGTCACTATCTCTCCCTTGCCCTCTATCGCATCCACTGTCCTCGCCGGAGTTTTCTCTTCTTCTCTCGCTAGTCTGCTTTTCGTCCCCGAGAAGCACTTTCTCTTCGTCGCCGGCAGCGGTGGTGGGCTGCGGTGGCGGTGTAGGAGGATCGGAGAAAAAGAAAAAAAAAAAATAGCGGCGCGGCCTCGCTGGGGTCAGAGACGAGGAGGACAGGGGGTGCGGGGGCGAGGATGAAGGCATGAGGGCGGGCGAGACATGCGTTTCGCCTCTGCTCCTTGCTTTGGAAAGGAAAAAAAAAAAGAACGAGAGAAAAAAAAAAAGGAGAGAGAAAAAATAATAAGGACATTTTGGTCGGTTTACTAAAAATTTGGAGCGAATCTGCGAAATAAAAAAAAAAACGAGCCAATTTTACCAAAGCCCAAAACTAGTAAATTTTTTAATACAAAAAGACCTTGAAAAAATAAGAAAAAATACAAAAAAAAAATAAGAAATTTAGAGAAATGCAAACTATATTATATCCTCACTTTCGTTAGTTGTATATATTATTTAGGGATAATTGCCTATATACCCCTCATGCGTCTGAAAATATCCGATCTACCCCTACTTTTTTTTTTTTTTTCTAAAATGCCCCTCATACGTTCCACCGTTATTGCAAAATACCCCCGCAGTTATCTCCTGTTAAATTAATCTGGGTTAAACGTGAGTTAAATATTTACCACAGTTAAAAAAAATTAAAATACTAATTAATCCTGCCAGGATTACAGCTAATCCTGCCAGGATTGCTGTGTTTGGTTCATCCGCTATGTAATATACTCGTTAATGTAACATTACAAATCGAGCAGGATTACATCAAAAATATTAACGGGAGGGGGGTCGTGTATCTTGTATTACTTAAATCCGGTAATACTATTTATTATGTAAAATAACAATTTTACCCTTCAACAATCCGAAACCCAATTAATTATTTTCATATCTCTCTCTCTCTCCTTCCCCCTTCTCTCTCGCACGCCTCTCTCTTTCTCTCTTTTGCGCCTTTCTTTCTTTCTATCTCTTTCTCTCGCATTTAACGTCTATCATCTTCTATCAGTATCGTCCTTCCGTATAATCATCACGATCTACTTCCCTCTATTCGCCATTTCCGCATATATATTTAATCATTTTTTTCTCTCGCTACCGACATATTATTTTTGAAGTTATATATGATTTGAAGTTATTTTTTTTTTTATGTTAAGTCTTTTTATTTTATTATTTATTAATATAATTAATTTACTAGTGCAAATTATTTTTTTTTAAAAAATAATATTTAAATGACCACAACAAGGATAATTTTGAAAAAACAATACTTTTATGCCAGGATTACTAAATTTTATAAACTGAACCAAACGTAGTAAAGTTATAAACACTGCAATCCAGTATTATATTACTGTATTAAACCAAACGTGCTTAATGTAGCATCGGTAGTAATCTCACGTCGAAATCCAAGATACCTGGATATATCGAGATACTCTATAATATTACATAACTCGAACCAAACGCGCCTTAACTTAAGGGCAAATATGAAAGGTTGGTGACGGTAGAGGTATATTGGAAAAAACCAAAAGTCGAAATACTTTTGTGCCCTTGACTTTAGAGCGAATAAGAAAAACGATGATGGTAGAAGGGTATATTTGAAAAGGCCAAAATAGTAATTTTACGAGATAACGGAGTTACTGAATAGATTTTAACTCTAAAGATATATTAGAAATAGGTTGGAACGTAGGAGGGGTATTTTCAATATTAGCCTTATAAGAGAAGTAAATCGGAAAATCGAGAACTTTTGAGGGGTATATAAGCAATTGCTCCTATTATTTACATCATCGTCATCAGCATCATCATCTGGTAGTAGTGAAGGAAGAGGTGGCGCTCCCACTTCCAATCTCCGGCCGACCAAACCAAGAGAAAGATAAAAGATAAGGCGCACTACCGACGACTCCGGAAGCAACCACGCCACCCACGCCTCCTCCATCTTTTCCATTTCCCCTCTCAACTCTCAACTCTCAACTCAAACCTTCTATTAATTAATTAACTACATGTACAATCAATAAATCGGGACACGCGTTGTATGTGGCGTGGAGGATAACAATAATAATAATAATAATAATAATAAAAAAAATAAAAATATTGTGATTCTTTCTTTCATATTTCCCTTGCTCCTCCCGTTTCCGTTAACAAACCCGCGCTAGAGCCGCGACAAAGAGCAAACCATGGGCATCTCCTCTCTCTCTGATACTCCTCCCCAGCCCTAATTCCCACCGCTCCTACCACCAACACTACTTTATCTTCTCGAGGGGAGCTAGGGTTTGGTTCCCTCCTCTCTCTCTCTCTCTCTCTCTCTCTCTCTCTCTCTCTCTCTCTCTTCCCTCCCATCGCGATCGCTTCGTGCCCCTCCGCCTTCGTTCCGGCCCCGTGCCTGGTGCGGCGGCCGAAGCCCCGCGGCCGGTGGTGGCGGTTCGGTCGTCGCTGGATAGCAACGTCTCGGATATGAGTCTTAATGGTGAGCTCGATTTCTCTTACTACCACTACTTGATAATATACTTGAACCTTCGATTTGATTAGTTCCTGTTTTATGTTGGTTTGATTTTGCCGTTTTGGGTTACGCAATTTTGAGCGTGATTGAGAATTGAGCTTCTTGTTTTAGCATCTGATCACTATAGAGCGTCAATTGGGCACTAGGATGTCGATTTAGTTTGCAATTGTGTTTCCTTCGCAGCTCCGAAAGGGTTGTTTCCGCCTGAACCGGAGCACTACAGAGGGCCGAAGCTTAAAGTGGCAATTATCGGAGCCGGGCTTGCTGGGATGTCGACTGCGGTGGAGCTTTTGGATCAGGGACATGAGGTTATAATAATTCGGATGATCTATGATGATTTCTTGGGTTTTGTTTGGTGTTGTCGCGTTTTCTTCTCTTATTCAAAACATAAATTTTGTGTGGTTGGATGTGTTGGCGGATAGACTCAGGCTATTCTTGTCATCGTTGGATTGCTTGCAACACCGCCGGTTTGGATGCGGAAAGACGTTTTCTTTAAAATTAAGAAAGAATAGGGGAAAAAAATATACTACTGCATTTTCATGTTTATTGTTGCCAGACAAACCCTATACATGTGTAAGTCTCAACTATCCGCACACACCATCATCCATAATTTATGCTCTAAAAAAGCCAAAAAAAAAGACAACAGTATCAAGTGGGGCCTTAATCACATCTTCCAATTTTTTTGTTGAATTTACTTTTGATTCTGTTATGATTGGTATGTGGATTAATGTTTCTTCATTTAATTATGGTGTGGCCTCGGCGTCTGCAGGTTGACATATATGAATCCCGGCTGTTTATTGGCGGCAAAGTTGGTTCGTTTGTGGATAAGCGCGGAAACCATATTGAAATGGGACTGCATGTGTTTTTCGGATGCTACAACAATCTTTTCCGGCTCATGAAAAAGGTGAATGATGGCTGTAGTTTGTCATAATATCGGTGGTAGTGATTGGTCTAACTTCTGAGTGCTGTCGGTCCTCGTTCTTTCAGTGGTAGTTATTCATCTCAAGTTTTCGTTTTTCTTTTTATTTTCTCTTTTCCTTCACCAGATGCCAGAGCTCAAAGATGAACATCATTATCTTTCTTCTGATATCTTCTTAAACTAATTTATTTGTATAGTAAATTATCCTCTTGTTCATTGTCCTGGAAGCAAAGCAGTATTGCAGTAGCATTGCTGATATTGAAATTTTCATCTGTAATTACTGTATCACCTGACCTTTTGAAGATATTAGTGTCAATTAGTACAGTTGATAATTTAAGTATAAGGTTCATAGCTTTTCTTTTTCTGACAACTTCTCATGGAATTGACTTACTGAAGCTACTGAAGTATCTGTTCCTGTGAATGCCACCAAATTAGCAATTATACTGTATATATTCCTGAATTCACTTTAGTCCAATTTGGTTTTTGTTTTGACTAATTTATTTAGTGATTGTTGAAATCTTGCTGCTTTTATCTTTATCTAAATATTAGTTGAATAGCTTCAGTGTCTTCTTGTTAACTTCGACTGTTTTACATGCTTCAGGTAGGTGCTGAGAAAAATTTACTGGTCAAGGAGCATACTCACACTTTTGTAAATAAAGGCGGTGAAATTGGTGGTGAGACTTTTTTTTGGGATTGAAAGACATTCTTGTAATAAATGAACCTTATTACAATATTGATTTAAGTATCACAGTGAGGACAATTATTCAATCATAGGTTTTCTAAAGTACCGTAACAAAATGAAAAATCATGTGCAGGTTTTATTCCATAGTTATAGATTGTTAGTGCATTTCTTTATGCTTTTCTTATTTGAAATCCATTTGCAGAACTTGATTTTCGATTTCCATTGGGTGCGCCAATACATGGTATACGTGCATTTTTGTCTACTAATCAACTCAAGGTGATTCCTTCAACATGTGATTTTAAGTGACCTATTGTAGCTATCACAGTTCATTGGAAAACTATTTGTTTAAGTTCTTTATTTGTCTTAGTATATCATCAGATTAGATGTTGCCCATTGTTATTCAAGCCCATAAATAGAATCGGTGATGAAATACCACCTTAATTCCCATTGCCAACATCATAACTATCATTCCTTAATAGCAGTGATTAGGGTGCTGAGTTCTGCCTAGACTTTTTGGGCATTTGACATAAGTGCGTGTCACATGTCATTTCAGTGCGCAAAACCTGGCATGCAACACCTCAATCCTTGTTTACTAGTTACTATGATAGTGCTCATTATTGCTTTTAATTATTGTTAGCTTATCATCATCCTAATCATCCTAAGAAGTTGGATAAAATGCCCAACTACTAAGATTTTTGTGTTTGCAATGTTATTTCTACCCTATGTACACCTCCTTTCTTTTCCTACTAAAAGTCTTTCTTTAGTAACTACACTACTAGTTAGTTATCCTTCTGTCGTATATGTTTTCAGTTAACTGGAATAAAACTGCAACTATTTGTGATCTAATATCTGACTGTTGGTTTCATATCTCATTCTTTTTACTATGAGGAGCAGGTTCTCAGTTCTTTTATGAGTAAGAATATTCTAGGATGGACAGATTATGGTTATTTTGTGATGTGTACTACGATATATGAGAATGGGTTTAGTCGTGCATTTAGTCTGTAATTATTTGCACCACAAAAAATCACTGCTGAAAAACTACTCTATTAATGTAGTTATTAACCATATGACTCCTTTTGTGCTGTCATATCATCATTTTGTAGCCTTATGATAAAGCAAGGAATGCTGTGGCTCTTGCTCTAAGTCCAGTTGTTCGGGCACTTGTTGATCCAGATGGTGCAATGCGTGATATACGGAACTTAGATGACGTAAGCACATGGTCTTGTAATTAGTATATGCTGGATTCTCTACATATTTTAGTTTTAACTAGCAATTATAGTAAGTCTTATCATTTCTCTCTCACATTACAATCTTATTATGGTTCCTATAATATTTCCTTTTGTGTATTATGAATGTGTTTTATATGCATTTCTATTTCTACTAGGCATGTTGGACCTATTTTCCTGAAAGTTGATGAAACTTTTATATATTGTGTTTTACCAGATAAGTTTCTCTGACTGGTTCTTATCCAAAGGTGGTACTCGCAAGAGCATCCAGAGAATGTGGGATCCTGTTGCTTATGCCCTTGGATTTATTGACTGTGACAATATTAGTGCCCGTTGTATGCTTACCATTTTTTCTCTCTTCGCCACGAAAACCGAGGCATCTCTGTTGCGCATGTTGAAGGGCTCTCCTGATGTTTACTTAAGTGGCCCTTTAAGGAAGTACATTACAGATAAAGGTGGGAGGTATGCTTCGTCACTTAGAAGTTACGTCTGCAAATTTGCAACTTTTCATATCTGTATCAAAATAAAAATCTTTGTGAATATCATCTGCAGATTTCACCTGAGGTGGGGATGTAGAGAAATACTTTATGAGAAGTCGGTCAATGGAGAGACACATGTTACAGGCATTGCCATTTCTAAGGTTGATAAGAACTAGTGTTCTGCTATATTATTAGGGAGTTTTAGCGATCTATGTGAAGTTTCAAAAGCATCATATGTAGGAATGATACTAGGTGAATCCTTATATTTTTTAAGGAATTTGAGTGTAATATGGTTTGATAAAATTCAGTGGATAAAGAATTATAGCAAGTGATATGTTACTGCCCCAACAGGTTATTCATTGACAATATGGCATCGCTAACTTTCAGGATGTATCCAGATTCGTGAGTTTGATTAGATACACTAGCAAGAGATCACACAAAGCACCTTCTGTTTGTAGGTGTGATCTCAAAGGCCTCTTTCATGCATTTGAAAAAAATGAATCCACGGAGACGAAAGCTCAACTAATTGAAGAATAATGTCTGATTCCAAGTTATTTTAAGCCTGTCAGTTGTTCTGACCCAGCATCTGATAATTCTGATTCCAAGTCCAAACTGTAGATGACGAGATTAATTGCACTGTACAGAAATGATCTTCTACATTTTTTTTTTTTGAGAGAAAGGTAGCATGCTACCCGCTTCGTTTATTTTATTTAGAAATAAACTTAGCTGGAAATATGAATCAACTAGGATTCGAACTTGGGTCTCGGGTACCAACCACCAACCCCTTTGCCACCTGCTCTAGGGACGGTCGGTGAAATGATCTTCTACATTATGTGATTATTTTGTATACTGTTGTCAGCCAAAAATTGCTGTTTTAGATTTCATCCTTTATCTCCCCATGGTTTCAGTTTCTTTTCTTAAAATTTTGGCAATTTGCTGTAGTCGCATTATTCTACATGCTTAGGATTTTCTGACTATACATAGTGGTGCCATTGACTTACAATGGCACAATGTGGGAAATAACATGTTGCTGTTATGAATTTACTTCTAGTTCAAGATACAAAAACCTTAGTGCTGATACACTGGTCTGTTATTTTTTGAAGTTCACACTGCAAATATGGTCCAATATGTGCTGAAATAGTTATTTTCTGGAGGTAAATATGCTTATAATCAGGGCCAACATCTGGAACTACGAGTAGACACCAGTTGCTTAATGCCTTACCATTTTGTATTGGAATTATAACAATGCTGTCCGCCTTGAGCTATATATCAGCAATTTGAAATTTCTGCATTAATATTGGCATGTTGCCAACAAGATTCAAAATTGTTAATTTTACTGCCCTAATTTTACTGCATATATTTTTCTTCTGCTATTTCTAATATTTTACACTTGTACTGACTCCAGTTTCATTATGTTTGATTTGCTAGGCTACAAGCAAGAAAATTATCCAAGCTGATGCATATGTTGCAGGTTTGTTGTTATTCCTTTGTTATTTCCTACAATTTCTTAAACATGTGAATGAGCAAAAGTTTGACATTCTAATGGCAGCATGTGATGTCCCTGGAATAAAAAAGCTGATTCCATCACAGTGGAGGGAATGGGATATGTTTGACAAGCTCTATAACTTAGTTGGAGTTCCTGTTGTCACTGTTCAGCTACGGTACAATGGATGGGTTACCGAGCTAAAAGATTTTGAGAAATCAAGGTGTGGTACAATGTATATCTTTCCATTTTAGAGAGTATTTATGTTCGAAGTTTATACTACAAATTTGTCTGTTTATGTGTAAGCCAGCATAATCTGAATTTACATATTCCCTCAAAAACATAGCTTCCGCCGTATATACCCTCGTGCTTATGCTAAAGCCCACTTCAAAAGCTATTTGGATACTCGATTACTCTCCACATGAATCAGACAGCTTCCCAACTTTAAGGGTTTAATTGTAAGAAACTACACTCCTAAGGGCGTACTTATGAAAATTCAGATTCTATGCAGGTATACAAGTAAGATGATTTTGCAGGTATATATATATGAAGGCCTCTTTATGATTTTGTGTTCAACTTTTTTGCTTTCGGGTTCTTCAGATGCTTGCTTATCATTTCTCCCTCTTTGTGTACAGGAAGCTTAAACAAGCTGTAGGGTTGGATAATCTACTTTATACTCCAGATGCAGACTTCTCCTGTTTTGCTGACCTCGCACTGTCATCACCAGAAGATTATTACATTGAAGGACAAGGTTCCCTAATCCAGTAAGATAGTTGTAGCAAGTTCCTTTTTCTTTGGATGATTTGTAGCCATTTTGTGGCAATTTTCAAGTTGGATTTAGCAATTGAATTCTAGTTTTCTTAGAATTAGTTTTATCATTTAGCCAACTATCAAACTCATCTAATATTGACACAAATAAGGTCATTACTGTCACCATTCTCCTGGCTCTTATGTCTCAGATGTCAATAAGTCCTTAAATGCCATCCAAATTTTAATTTAGAAAATCAAAAGCTGTAAGTAAAGAACAGCCAAAATGAGAGTAAGGTGGATATTAATTACTGAAACCATGGCCAATTAATTACCGAAACCATCAATATTAAAATATGTGAAAATAAGACCAGGGTAAAGTAAACCAGTGGCTCTGAAATCTAAGTAGGCAACCTTTTGTGAAGAACCTTTTATGTAAATTCGAATCATGAGCTCTGAATGTTGAACTCTGAATCTGAGCATGTATTCTTAGAGCCCACCCTTTATAGGCCGTGTTTCTTACACAACATCAATTCTAAATATTCTAAATATGCATCCTTTTATTAAATTATTTCACTTTTACACATTTTTATATGGAATGCTTTTCGATCCTAAACTTTCGTATGTACCATTTCAACTACGCAATTCCACATTCCATGAAGCAAGTAACCTTTTATGCCCATAAAATATCTTAATGCAATTGAAACCAGAATTCTAGCATGATTCATCGACCCAACTCGAGATTTAAATGGGCAATTTAGAGCCTACTGTCACGGCCTTAGCGTTTCTATTCGCAAAGGCCGTGCGGCGCCCACCTTCCTTGCTCGAAGATGGGCAAGCCTTCGTCCCTGTTGCTAGTCCGGACCTTCGCGTCCTACGACTAAGTATGCAAAGGGAAATGACAAAGAGAAAGAGACAGAGGTTGTCTCAAAAAGCTAAGTACTACACTAAGAAAATGAGAATTACAACTCACATACACATTCTCTCTTGTGTGTCTTGGACCTAAGCCAAACCTCACTACTTATATGCTCCTAGATACAATGAATCTAGACACACACTAACTCACACATTATGACACATTAACTGACCCACTAACTCAACATAATGAGCCCTAATAAAAGCCAAAAGCCCAAGAGTCACCTCATAACTCCTATGAGTTTCATAACCCTCGAGTTACCCAAGCGGGTTGGGTTTGGGTTTACTTGACAACCCGATTCGACCCGTTTTCAACCCGAACTCGCTAGCAGATTTGGGCCACTGTCAAAGAGAAATCAGCGAAAAATATTTTGTCCGTGATACTACGGAAGCAATCCCAATGCAATCCAGGGCAGAATTCTGGCAAGAAGAAAATCTGCCAAGAGTAAGAGTAAGCCAAAAAGTGTTTGACTATGCTCTATAGAGGAATAAATCCTAAGGGCTTGTAGGATTGTTGAGGCATGCAACATAAATTAAACCAGCTGGGAAGCCTATGCATCTTGAAAAGAGCTTGACATATCATAGACGGAGATAAAATCAGATGGCAAAAAGAAAAATGAACTCACAAAAACACATATATTAACTGAAAGGCATAAAATAGATGTGCTTTAATTTTGGGGGCATAAATTGTAAATATGTTTTATATTGAAAATTTCATAGACAAACTTATAGTGGATAAACAGATATAGAAGAACATAGAACACTTTTGTTGAGTCCTGCATAGTGTTAAATTGCCAATTAGTAACCTAGTCCACGAATTTTAACCCGTAAGGAAATTAGCCCACAAATTTCAGTAATCAAAAATAGAGACTTCAAGGTTAGTGGTAGAAATGGTTAACGCTTAAAAATCATATGGTGTAGACACAGAATCCAAAGAACATGCTCGATTCCCCTTTAGAAATGTTGAGGTGGAGCAAGCAAATTTAATCAATTGCAAACACCATGCAGCTTGAAAAGAGTTTGAAACTTTTAGAGCACTAAGCAACACATAAAACCAAACAGAGGGACCTCAAAGTACATGTTATACTTTAAACCCAAAAGTACGCAGCAACTTGCCAACTTGTATAAAATATAGGACAGGACGGAAGGAGCCGACAGAACATTCCAAAAGCTACAAAGTCTAGCTTATAGTACATAGACTATTTTACAAAAAAGGAAACAACAAAGCATTATAAGCTATGAGCTTCAACTCCGGAGTACAAAAAGAGCTGAAGAAACCCCTAGATACCCAAGAAACACTAAAGGACACGGAGGAAGGAAGCATCAGCGAGAAGTAGGCGCAAGCTTGCAGCACAGCACGAAGCCAAGGGTGAAGCACAGGGCCAAGAATCCGACCCTGATTCAGAGAGGTCAGTCGCCACAGTAGTTTGGCCTGCACGAAGGTGATTGATGGCCGCATGATATTTGTCAATCGTACGACGCATTTTCATGTGCTCATCTATGTATCTGACTTTTTCGGCAACAGATGAAGCGTAACAATCTCTAAGAACAGGTTCACGCTTCAATTTATTGAACTGCCCAAGGAGGTCATTGAACTGGACTGTAACATTATCGCACATACCTTTATACATTATGCAGTCGTTATAATTTATATCTTTTATATGAAGATCAAGCTCAGCCTTCATTCGCTGGATAGCCACGCGGGCTGAATCATCCTTTGCTAGAAGAAAATCAGGGGATGTTGCACCCCAGCAGCGGGCAATCTCGACAACTGCCCTATTGCGCACAATAGGGAGATCTATATACGCAACGAACCAGCCTTCAGCACTGACTGTTGCAACACAATCAGGGGTGCCGCCGACACCCAATTTTTGGCAGATTTCCTCAAGTAATTTACTAAAAGAGAGCTGAACAATGGACATCCTGACAACTGTAGTTAAAAGGAAAATTGGAGAATGAAACAATCAATCTGGAGGTGCAAGCAGGTGAACTGCAAAATATAAGTAGGAACAGCTAACTGAAATTTACATTCGGTTTGCTTTGACTCGCAAATTTTTTTTTTATAAGGGTATGAACGGGAACCTTAGAAAACATCAGATTGATCTCATTTCTTAAAAACATTTGTTAAGAAATTGATGGATTATGTATATCATAATTTAGAGGGAGTAGGCTGACCATTTGTTTCCTTAATAAGCATTTCTTAAGTATAAGGGAATGCATAAGGGCCATAGAAAACATCATAGTGATCTCAGTTCTTAAAAAAAAAATGTTATGTATATCATAATTTAGAACAAGTAGGCTAAACTACCACTCACCGAAAAGGACCGAGAGTACAAAAGGCCAACAATCTCAGTTCTTAAAATAATTTGTTATGTATATCATAATTTAGAGTGAGTAGGCTGAGCCATCACTCACCGAAAAGGACCGAGAGTACAAAAGTCCAACAACAGATAAGGCGAGTTGGGGGCCGAACAGGACACAGTTGCAGACAACCTAGGAGGAAAAATCCAAAGTAGTGACATCAGGCACCCCAAATTTGGTATAAAAAATTTAATAAATTGGATTTTCCGAACCTTGGTTCCGAACAGGACACAGCAGCAGACAACCTAGCCGAAAAAAAGGCAAAGCATTGATATCAGGCACTCGAAATTTTGTATAAAAATTTTTATAAATCCGATTTTCCAAACCTTGGGAATCAAGGCAACCGCCTCAGAGTGCAACGAGTATTATAGGAGGGCCTAGCAGAAAACCAAAAGCACAGGGGATCGACTCTTTTCTCTAACAGCCAACGGATTTTATAGGAGGGCCTAGCAGAAAACCAAAGCACAGTGGACCGACTCCTTTCTCTAACAATTGACGGAATCTAAAGCAAACCTTCTAAATGGAGGTAGAGTATAGAGAGGCAAAAGCCTAAAGCTTTCGTGGCATCTCTGTGTAGATGCAGGGATATTTATAGGCCCTTGCTGCAACTGGAGAGCAAGAGGGAGATGGGGATGCGGGGGAGTGGGGCAAGTTGCCTTGGGGGCCCAACCGTACCACCACGGGCTAAGAGAGGGAGGAGGAAAGAGAAGGGCGACGAAGTAAATCAGAGAGTGGAAGAGCACCCATCGCAGGTGAAGGGACACTATAGGCATAGGGAACTCACACCCGGCAGCGGCGCAGAGGAAAGGGGTGAAGCCCGGGCAGGCGAAAGGAGGGGCGTACGCCAAATTAGATTGTAGAGTAGGCTATAATAATTACGAACCATAAACTTTATGCGTATGAGGTATGAGGCAACTCACATCCGGCGGCGGCGGGGAGAAGGACACCGATGCCCATCGCAAACAAAGGGGAGGCGAGTACGGCGCACGTGCGGAGAAGTATTACGCTGCCCATCGCAGAGAGAGGAGTTAGGGCACGGTGCACACCGGCGAAGCCAGGCCTCCGGCACACCGTGCGCCCGCACGTACGGGGGGAACGACAACACCCCGCACGCTGCGGGATCTGCGAGGGTTAGCCTTCGCGAGAGAGGGATCGGGAGAGAGGGATCGGAAGAGGAGGGATTCAGAAGATAGGGTTTAGGAGATGCGGGCAGGGTGACACGTAGCCCACCCGAGAACCCACGTTACGCGGGCCGGGCGCGAAAGGGAACGGTAGAGAGGGGGGCGCTGAGAAGCGGCCACGTAGGCCACAGTAAAACTCAAGATTAAATATATCTATAGATACATATTGGAATTGGATTTCTTTCTAAGTAATTGCATTCATTCTACATGGTGGTGCGAGCTTCATTTTTAGCTAGCATATAACTGCTATAGTGTGGGGAGTTTATGTGGTTAATATGATAATGTTTGTTGTAGGAATTTTGCACAATAAAGCTTCACACCAAGATCAATTAAAAAATTGATATGACACTTAATTTTTTTTTTTTTTTTAAGGTCAATCTCTTTTCAAAGTAGGGTATGCATACCAATAGGAATGGATCCACACTTTCTCCTAATAGTTATTTATGGAATGGATCCACACTTTCTCCTAATAGTTTTGAGCCTAGAAATGATAGTTGTTAGAAAGATATGGTTTAGAACTAAAATGTAACAGAATTCAGAAAACCCCAGCAGAATGAATGCTTTAGATGTTGAAGGCTAAAGAGCATGAAGGAAAACATGATAGTACCATAAATAATGAAAACGGAGACAAAGGCCAACTTGGGTTATCCCTAGACTTAAGGTCTTACCCATAAATTTTTGTTGTTGTTTTATAGGGAATAACTTTTGAGTTATCCCTCATTTACCCCAATGAAAGAATTCCTTGGTGTGTATAACATTGAGCTGCAGAAAAAACTGAAGAGTTCCATTACAGCTGTCGTGTTTTTTTTTTTTTTGCCTTTCTTTAAGATCTCTTATTTGGATAATGCAATTCTGCATGGACTTTTTGATGCGTATCTTCATCATATCGTAATCTTTTAACTTTATCGCTGTGAAATGTGTGATACTCTTATGCCATTTATGCTTTAACTATTTCCGTTACTGCCTAAAACCAATTGTATCTTTTCGCTAGAGCTGTACTGACACCTGGAGATCCTTACATGCCATTGCCTAATGAAGAAATTATAGAGAGAGTTCGAAAGCAGGTTAGTAGATATATTGAAAGTTTTATTTATTTAGAACTTGTTAGCAATTAGTAGCATACTTGCAGCTGGGCTTGGGTATTGGTTTGTTGTGCAGATTCATCTTTTCTCTTTTGTTCAATTGTTCTTTCTCTGATTAAAGTTTGCAAGATTCAATGGTATTCTTGAAGCTAGGAATTGACCTTCTATATGTTTTATGGTTAAACCCATAAGTTTGGACTGTTATAATTTATGACAGGTTGGATCTTAAGAACTAGTGACTAAGAAAGAGTGTTGCTCATGTCAATATATAGCTGTTTCAATCTCAAGTATCAACAGATATGGAAGTTTGTTTAACTCCAGTAGCCAAAACTGACCCAGAATTCAGTTGATACTATATTAAATGGGAGAGTCTTCAGCAGGGTCCATATACAACTTTACTATTGAAACGACGTGATATGTTGTTAATATGTTGTTAACAACATCTCTTCATTCCTTTGAGTGTGCCATGTCCATGGTGCATGTGGATGAACCTTTATGTAGGATGCTAGCCGCTGCTATTCTTACTACTAATATTGTGCATTTCACAATGTCATGTCTGGTGCTTTGTTGATCTGTGATATTTTCTCTCAGGTCTTAGATCTTTTCCCTTCATCTCGAGGTTTGGAGCTTATATGGTCTTCAGTGGTCAAAATTGGGCAATCTCTTTATCGAGAGGCTCCTGGGATTGATCCATATAGACCTGATCAGAAGACGCCGGTTAAAAATTTCTTCCTTGCTGGTTCTTACACGAAGCAGGTAATTGATTACTTTTTTCATATTTGTTTTTGTAACTACTCTCTATATTTAAACTTTTTTGATAGATCAGAGGGTTTTGGTATGTTGCCACAATTATTTGCAATAATGTGGTATATTGTTCAGTTCATCTTTTCTACTAATTTCTCCACTTCTATAGTCCATTCAGATATGCTCAAAAAACCATATTACCACTGGACTGGTTCTTCTTGATTTACTTGTGTTAACTTAGTGGAGAAGGACAATGGTGGGAACATATTGAAATCTTCTAACTTGTTCAGGAATATTCCTGACAAAATATGGAAATTAATTTGCACTGTGTAGTACATGAACATGACTAACTGATTAAGTCACAGTAAAATACTGGTATAAAAAACCATTTGGGTTGTGTCAGCTTGTCGGGTTTAAGGGGTATTTGGATTAATGTAATTGTAGTTAGGTTGAAAATCATGTTTGGTGAGAGTAAAAATATTGGTCTTGTCATCAACTAGGATAATACTGGAGAGATTCGCTGTCAAGTTGTAGGCTATAGATTATGGGTCTTTCTATGAAAGATGACTTAGGATCATTCAAAAAGATATTTTTTTTTTTTTTTTGTGCGGAGAATTTAAGCTTTATGGATACCTACTAAATCTTCTCGGTCTCTTTATGATGGATGACAAAACTAATGTCTCTACTCTTAGTTAACTTGATTTTGGCCACATTGCAGCGTCATCAATCAAAATGCCCCTTAATTTTCTTGTGATCTTTGCATTGTCACCGCTTAAAAATGTACTCCTTTGCGAAGAATACCAACAGATCAGGTGTACTGTTATAGGCAGATATATGTTCTTTTATTGGTAAGCTAATCTTTCTTGCCTTCTCGTGTTGTAGCTTCGATAGTGCTTTTCCAAAAAAATCTTGGGGAGAACTTTGACCTGCTGACAACACCCCAACTTCCAGAGATTTCGCCCAATTATGTATCAATAGTTATAATTTGTTTGAGGGCTTTTTTAGCAAATGGCCCCCTGAAAAAATTTTATTTTAAAACTAGCCCCAACAAATTTATAATTGCAAAAATGACCCTACTTCTGCCACGCAGGCACCACGCAAGCGCCATGTGGGCGGGCTGGGAGTCTGCTTGGCAAGTTGAACAGGATGAATCATTCACCGTGTTCAAATACAGTGAATGGTTCACCGTGTTTCATATTTATATTCCTCTTCTTTTTCTTTTCAATATTCTAGACACGGTGAACCATTCACCGTGTTCAAATACGGTGAATGATTCAACGTATTTCGTTCTTATATTTTCCCTATTAGGGATGTCAACGGGTCGGGTTTGGATCGGTTTTTCAAAAATTCGAACCCGAACCCGAAATATCAAATTAAAACCCGAAACCCGAACCTAGACCCGAACCCGGCGGGTTTTAAAAATCCATACCGCTGGATGAAGATCTAAAGGATGAAAATTATTAAATATTTTATATGTTGTATAAGTAAATAAAAAAAAATCTGCATATAAATAATTTATTTGGGTTTGGGTTCGGATAATATTTCGGGTATCCATACCCATTGACATCCCTACTCCCTATTCCTCTTTTCAATATTTATATTGCGAAAAATATATATATTTGTATTTTCTCTAGACACGGTAAACCATTTACCGTGTTTGGACATCGTGAATGGTTCACCGTGTTCAACTTAACACCCTGGCCTAGTCCCGCTGACGTGGTGGCGTTTGCGTGGTAGGGTTAGGGCCAAGAGTGCAAATATAAATTTGCTGGGACTTTTTAAAATAAATTTTTTCTAGGGAGCTAGATGCAAAAAAAACCCTTTGTTTGATCACACCTAAACCAAATGTATAATCATATGCTAGTGAAATTAGAGTAATTAGAACTAATGCCTTCTCCTCTCCAGTCATACGATCGTGCAGTGAACAGGTAAGAAATGGCATGCAAAAATGAACTAATGCTAAAATATATACTAGATAGCTGTGTTGTTGCTATGTAAAAAATTCTCTTTTCTTCTATGTTATTG